>CM075653.1:86342638-86967638 GCA_037953625.1 Crotalaria pallida
AAAATAAGAACAAAAACCATAGAAGAGTAATCAATAATCATAGACAATTCGGATTACCGTGAAGAGATCTTCAATCTTCCAATCTCCGATCTTCTTCTCCTCTAAAGCTCTCCAAAGTCATGTAATCTCCCTCTCTAAAAGCTGCTAACCTAGTTTCTAATCCTAGAATAAATAGAAAATTACAAAACTTAAGAAAATCCCCATCAGAAATCAGCAAAACAGGCCCGATTGGGCCTACACGATGACCGCGCGCCTAGGCGCCCCAGGCTCCACGCCTGGGCGTGCCAGGCCTGATGCACACTTCTTAGCGTGGTGCGTGCGCCTGGGCGTGTGACAAAGTGTTACCATAGACCAAAATAGCCACTGAAAGTATTGAATACATGCACAAATCAAAAGGTCTTTAATTGGTTGTAATGGGGCCATGGCTAGAAGTGTAAGGTGGGATAAAAGAAAGAAGAGATAAAACTAAGGGCTAAAATGCAAAAACAAATTTCCCTATAAAATTATGAATGAGCAATGAATACTAAGAGGACTCACACTCAACTTACAATTATTCTATTCTTCTTTTCTTTTCACTTTTTGAATCTCTCTACTCTCTTCCAAATTTCTATTTTTCTTTTTTTCATTTATTTCATGGAAAAGAAGTAGACTCGCAACACTTTATACCATTTTTTTCCTTTTTCAATCATTCCTCTCAGTTGCTTTTGCCCCTCTTCCTTCTTCTCAACCTCAGTTTCATCACCCTTCTTCAATGGCTCCTCATACGACTTGCCACTTCGAAGGGTGACTGCCATGCATAGCTCCTTGGAGTTGGTTATGATCTCTGACATCTGATTGGTAATTGGTCCACTCGTACCTCCAAGTTATGAATGTTGTCTCTGGTTTCGGCCATGAAGGTTCTAGTTGCTTCTGTCAAACTAGTGGTTGAGTTAACTATTACTTCAACCGCCTTCTCCCAGCTCTGCTTCTGTGGCTGTGGTGTACTGGGTGTTGGGCTATACAATGAGGTATTGGACTGATTTGTTGGCCCTGGATTGCAAGTGTTGGAGTACGTATTGTTTTTAAATACTCTGCTACCCAAAAAATTAGCTTGCTCCTCAATGGTTGCCTGACCCTTTTTGACTTCGAAAGCGCAATCACCATTCTGGTGAATTCCCCCATAAAAGTTGCACCTCAAAGTGGCAGATGCAACTGACAGTTAATCTAGCCCATCTGTTTTCATTAATGCAGCAATCTGCTGCTGCATTTGCTTGTTCTGCTGGATCAAGATCTGGGCTTGAGTAGAGTCCAGATCATAACTCTTCAGGACGTTTCGCTCTACCTGGGTCCTTAGTCCCTGGCTGCTACTGAATGCCATGTTTGCAATAATTTCCTTGGCCTCTTCAATAGTCTTCTTCACCATCGACCCACCAGCTGCTGCAGCAATCATGCTTTGGTTGAATCTGTTGAGCCCTTTATAGAACGATTGAATCTGCTGCCAGTCATGCATATATGTTGGGCACTTCCTCAGTAGCTGGTTGTAGCGCTGCCAAGCTTCATGCAACGGTTCGTCATCCTCGTGCATGAATGAGTGAACATCCTGCCTCAGCTTTGCTTGCTTCTCAGCTGGAAGGAACTTATCCATGAATTTGGAGACAAGTATTTTCCAGCTGGAAAGACTCTCGGGTGCTTGGTTGTTCACCCACATTAGTGCCTCGCCCCTTAGCGAGAGAGGGAACATCCTCATTCTGATGGCCTCCTCCATAGCACCCTCGATCTTGAAGAATTTGAGCATACCCATAAAGTTGGCGATATGATCCCTGGGGTCTTGATGCGGCGCACCACTGAACTAATCCTGCATGATTAGATGGATGTACTACGGATCGATCGCAAATGCAGTTGCAGTGATGGTTGGCCGGACTATGCTGGAAGCACAGAAGTCCGGGTCCACGGTTGCATATTCCGCCAAAGTTTTCCGGGTAAGAGGAGGCGGAGAGGATCCGTGAGACCCTCCTCCTTTAGCCATCTCCTAAATTTGTTCCTCCCCCTCTTGTGCTAGTTTCTTCTTCCTCTTTGCACTCAAATAGATAATGCTACCTGTAGAGCACAAAAACAACAAAGAGATTACGCAACACCTGTCCAGACAAGAACACTAAAAAAAATAAATTTCACCTAAAACTACTACTAAGTACCGAAAACTAATTGATACTAATTTCAATCCCCGACAACGACGCCAAAAACTTGTTGGGCTACCGACAAGTGTATCGGGTCATCAAGTAATACAATCAGTAAGACCAGTTATCGTCCCACAGGGATTGCAAATTGTTCAATTAATTCTCACCAAAGAGTAGTTAGAAGCAAAATCTATAGGTTTAAAATTAAGTAATTAATATTAAATTGAAATAAAATAAAAACAGAAATTAAATAAAAGTTGTGAGAAATTTAAGAAAACGAGTTAGGAACGTGGTTTCATTGTAGGCGTTGTTTATTAATCATGAATCTCTGTTTTTCCCTAAATCAAGAACAAATTCCTAAGGTAGTAATAACTAGATCCCTCTTGTGCAATCACTGTTTATTATTCAATTTGATAACCCTTAATCCCTTAAGTGATTAAACCATTGAATAACCTTTATTAAAACAATGGAATTTATAAATATAATTACCCAAAAGTATTCGTATGAGTTGAATAACTATATTGTTTGATTGAATGCCTATTCTAATCCTTAATCTCCCAATTGAAGAATTAGAGATCCAAAACATAGATTAGCTACTTCCATGCATAACAGTGAAAATACAATCAAACACTTGATTTAGAAACGGAAAAACATCAATTCATTGAATCAATAAACTAATCCATACAAATCCATCAATTCTTAACACGAGGGTTTTAGTTACACATTAATAAAATAAGAACAAAAACCATAGAAGAGTAATCAATAATCATAGACAATTCGGATTACCGTGAAGAGATCTTCAATCTTCCAATCTCCGATCTTCTTCTCCTCTAAAGCTCTCCAAAGTCATGTAATCTCCCTCTCTAAAAGCTGCTAACCTAGTTTCTAATCCTAGAATAAATAGAAAATTACAAAACTTAAGAAAACCCCCATCAGAAATCAGCAAAACAGGCCAGATTGGGCCTGCACAATGATCGCGCGCCTGGGCGCGCCAGGCTTGATGCACACTTCTTAGCGTGGTGCGTGTGCCTAGGCGCGCCAACCTGGGCGCCTGAGCGTGTGACACCCGCTCCGACTCCGTTTCGCTCCGTTCTTGCGCCATTTTCAAGGTCCTTTCGTCCTTTTTCCAATTCCATATTTATTTTCTTCAATTAAGCTCCAAAAGTACATGAAATATACCCAAAACGGATCAAAATGTTCAAGGGATTCTATACTAATAACAATTCCTAAAACTAATAAAAACATCGTAAATTTACAAGACAAACAAGCCAAATCCATAGTAAAAGGGAGTCTAATTCATGCTCAAAACATCATATATTAAACCCAAATCAGTTAGCTGTTGCACTTGCTTCACGTCGGTGTGGCTTTTCATGTCCAGGATTGCTTGGCACTTTTCGGTGTTTGCTTCGATCCCCCTTTCATTGAGCAAGAATCCGAGGAATGAGCCCACCGGTGATAGGATTGGCAGCCGTCACCCAAGAGGGAGGGTGAATTGGGTGTTTACAAATTCTTTGAAAAATATTCGATTTAAATCGTTTTCAATAAAATAAATATAATTTGCAGCGGAAAACTATTAAAAACGATGAAAACGATTATGCACGAGTGGAAGCAAATAATAATAACAACGATTATTATTACGCGCGAAGATAAACAACAATATAACAACGAAAAGTCTAACACGTGTTGATTAATTTAAAATAATTAAATTAATATAAATAATATTTACGTTGTAGAGAAGATATAAATAACACGATAACAAAATGCGCAACAGTAAATAAAAGAGAAAAGGGTTAGAGAAAATTGCACCATGATTTTTATACTGGTTCAGCCTTTCCAGCGAAAGACCTATGTCTAGTCCCTAAGCGACCTGCTTGAGCTTTTATCAAATAACCAAAGACGCCTCGCGTCCCCAATTACAACCAGAGCGCTCCGCACACTACTAGGAACCTCCATTCGCTAGGGGCCTCAACACAACCAGGATAGCCTAACTACTAGGTGCCCCACCGTTCGTCTAGCCACTACCCAAGTACTCAAGGGTTCCTCACCCTAAACAACAGGAACGTGTCACACGTCCAACTAGGAGATTCACTCCCTACTCATTAAGGGTCACACACCCCTTTACAACTGAAGAAACCGCAATTGGTGGTTGAAACAACTAAGGAACACTAGGAACACACCTAGAAGGGGGGGTTGAATAGGTGTAAAAGAAACCTTGAAAGATTTTCGAACGAAACAAATCGAAACAATCAAAACAAAAGATCTTTGCAAAAACTCTCAGGTTTACTCGAGTACTCTGAAATTTACTCGAGTAGTACTCGATTAAATCCTCTCTTACTCGAGTAGATCTGACAGAAACTGAAAAATCACTTTTTCAATCGAATACGAAAATCAATCAATTCACATGCAAGATCAGAGATACAGCGAAAACAAATAACACCTATATTCTTATTGATTACCTAGGTTATGAAAATGATTTTCCCCAAGTTAATTTGAACAATAAAGATTCAATTCAATCAATTATGAAAATCACTCTTTTTTAGGTTTTCAACCAAGAATGCAAACAAATGACTTGAATGTAAAGAGTTAAGGGTTTAGAGATACGACACAGTGATTTATCCTGGTTCACTTTCATCCGCTTGAAAGCTACATCCAGTCCCCTCTTCAACCAAGAGAGATTCTTCACTATGAGGAATTAGAGTTCTCAAATTACAAGTAAATGCCTCACAAGACTCCCTTCTTGCTAGCCTACAAGAGATACCACACCCTTGCCTTGTAATCCTATTGATCTTCTCTCTAATCTAACCTCTACCCCTTGTTGATAATCAACACAACAAGTCTTCAATTGCTTGATGATAATCCACACACCAAGGCTTCTCTTTGCTTGATTCACAACCAAGACTTTCTTCTTCTCCAATGAGATTTGCTTGATGATAATCGACACACCAAGTCTTCTTTGTTTGTTGTAGTTGGCTTGCCTTCTTGCAAAGATTACAACTCAATGAATACACATGACATTCCTATGAATCTCAATCAATAGCTATGACAATTCACAATAAGAGATTCAAAGGTTCTTGATCAAAGAATATGAAAATATGAAAGCTTTGATCTTTGAAATTGAGAGAGAATAGAATGGCTTGATTCTTGTAAAATTGATTATGAAAGTGTTCTAATTAATCACAAAGATTAGGAATAGGTTTTTATAGAATACCCAAAAGTTGTAGCACTTGAAAACTGATTTTGAGAAGTGAAAATCGTATTTTAAAAAACCAGTTCAGCAGTGTTTACTTGAGTAGATTTCAGTTTAATCGAGTAATACTCGAGTAAATCCATACTTAATCGAGTAAACTGATACTGCACTTGTTTAAAACTTGTTTTCTCAAAAACCAACCTTTCCTTTAAAACCTTTAAGCCACCTATTGATTCTAGGTTAAGTGAAAACTCAAATTATGATTAAATCATGACTTATGAATGAGATTCACTACCCTCTAAGATACTCTAACCACACTCATCAAATAAAAGACCTATGAAGCTTGAGAGGCAAAAGATAAAACAAATACAATTACACTCAAACTAAGTCTTCATGAGCTTGTTTTCTCTCTTCACTTGATGTTTGTTGTTGCTTGTTGAACTTGAACTTGATCAACACATGATAGCTTGTTCAAAACACTTTGTCATTATCAAAACATTCATCATGGAACTTACAATCTCCCCCTTTTTGAAAATGACAAACCATGTTTTGAATTTGATTGAAGTTGTTGATGCTTTAACAATTTGATCACTTGGTGATAAACTTGCTCCCCTTCAATCAATGCATTTGATATTTGAAAACCAATTGATAGAAGCTTGATTCTCCCCCTATCTTCAACAACTTAGCTCAACCTACATAAAAACAACAGAACAACCTTTCTCCGCAAAAACATATCATTTCTCTCATTTTTCAAAACATACCATTTATACCATTTCTCCCCTTTTTCAAAACATCATATTTCTCCCCCTTTGGCATTATCAAAAAGAAATATATACCAATTGAAATATAAAATACTAAGCCAAAATAGAGAAACAAACATTCATTTCTTTTCAACATTGATATCAATTAAGATAAGAATCAAAATAATCAATGATACCAATTGAAAAGCTAATTGTCACTTATTGTGATACCAATTTAGAAACTAATTGAAAAACTAAATGTCAATTAGTGACAATATATCACAAAAACCACAAAAGCATGATGATCATCTAATCACTACTCAATGATATCAATTGAACTCTAGAAAAGTAATACTATTTGAGAACAATTCAATTATACCAATTGAGAAGATACTATAATCATCAATATCTAACAATATCACTTGTACCAAATTTGTAGGACTTCTTTTGAGATGCAAATGGAATACCAATTGAAGATGCAAATGTATGAATAACACTTGTAAGCCCTTTGCTCTTCAATCATACCTACAAAACAATCATGCTTTGCTTTTTGGTATCCAAATGGTCTTGGATCCATTTTTGTTAGTGTAGGGACTTTCACCCTTTTTCATCCAAACAAAATCTCCTTTAGGTATACCATGCACTTTAATATAACACACATTTGAAGTATGTCCATGAGTACCACAATAGAAACATGTTGGTGCATTTGAAAAATCAACTTTTGAAAAATCAACAACATTTCTATGAGAATTACTCTTAGCATTAGTATAACCCAAACCAAACTTGTTTGAATTTTCTCTTTGAAAATTTAACAATGTGCGCAATCTAATATCACCATTTGAGAAACTTGCAAGCTTATTTTTCAAAATAGCATTTTCATCTTTAAGCAACTTGCATTTCTCACAATCAACCACAATATTCACTCTACTAGCACAATCACAAGAAGAACTAGCATATATAAGATCAAGAGTTTCATTTTCAAGATTAAGCTCATCAACTTGTTTTTGAAGTTCTAAAATCTCTTTTTGATGTTTCAAAATGAGCTTCTTTCTTTCAATGTTTTTCAAATCTAGTTTTTCAAGTTGTTCATGCATTTCTTCATAAGCATTATATAACAATTCATATTTAGAAGAAATTTTGGATTTAGTATGACTTACATCGCTTTCCTCGCTTTGATAACTTGATTCATCATTTGAACTTTGTTCTTCATCATCTACTAGAGTTATCAAGTTGAGACAAGCGGCTTCTTCATCATCCGAAGAACTACTCGATGTGCTTTTCTTGTTATCTTCATCACTATCCCAAACTATGTATGCTCTTTTAGATTTTGAATTTTTCTTTTCTTTCTCCTTCTTCTTGAGATACCTAGAGCATGAGTACTTGAGATGACCGGGTTTTCCGCATTCATGGCAAACTACACCTTCTTTTGATGTCTTGGTCTTGTAGTGTGGAGAATCCTTCTCTTTACCTTTGTCTTTGTTCAACCTTCCTTTTCTCCTTAGAAACTTGTCAAATTTCCTTAGCAAAAGTTTCATGTCTTTTTCATCAACATCCGAATCGGAATCTTCACTATCATCATCATCATCGGAACTCTCTTTCCTTTTGTATGCACTTTTGACTTTAAGAGCAAGTCCCTTTCTTTCTTTGTTCTTATCTGACTCTTCATTGATGCTTAATCGTCCAAGCTCCATTTCATGTTCTTGAAGCTTTCCGAAAAGTGTTGCTAGATCCATAGCATCCAAGTTTTTAGATTCAACAATAGCCGTTACTTTTGGTTGCCAATTTCTGTCTAAACATCTCAACACTTTGTTAGAAAGTTCACCTTGTAAGAAAGTCTTACCAAGAGCAAGTAAATGATTAATAATATGAGTAAAACTCTTTTGCATATCATTTATAGATTCATTTGGAAGCATTTGAAACAATTCATAATCACGCATTAAAGCATTCAATCTAGCTCTCCTAACCTCACTAGTTCCTTCATGAGTCACTTGTAAAGTGTCCCACATTTCCTTAGCACTAGAACATTGAGAAACTCTAAAGAACTCGTCATAGGATAAAGCGGAGGTAATGATATTCTTTGCTTTATAATCATATTGTACTTTCTTTCTATCATCATCTTTCCACTTGTCCTCGGGGATCAATTGTTCTACACCTTCAACTAAACTAGAGGGGATATGAGGACCTTTTTCAACTACTTTCCAAATTTCACTATCTATGGCTTGGATAAAGATTTTCATTCTAACTTTCCGATATGCATAGCCTTCTCCGGCAAACAATGGAAGACGATTTATCGAAGCACCTTCACCACCAAAGGAATTCGTAGAACCCATTGCGATTTTCTTAAAGGATCTTTACGAAAAAGCTCTTATGCTCGTGTCTTTCGACCGAGCTCTGATACCAATTGAAGAAACCGCAATTGGTGGTTGAAACAACTAAGGAACACTAGGAACACACCTAGAAGGGGGGGTTGAATAGGTGTAAAAGAAACCTTGAAAGATTTTCGAACGAAACAAATCGAAACAATCAAAACAAAAGATCTTTGCAAAAACTCTCAGGTTTACTCGAGTACTCTGAAATTTACTCGAGTAGTACTCGATTAAATCCTCTCTTACTCGAGTAGATCTGACAGAAACTGAAAAATCACTTTTTCAATCGAATACGAAAATCAATCAATTCACATGCAAGATCAGAGATACAGCGAAAACAAATAACACCTATATTCTTATTGATTACCTAGGTTATGAAAATGATTTTCCCCAAGTTAATTTGAACAATAAAGATTCAATTCAATCAATTATGAAAATCACTCTTTTTTAGGTTTTCAACCAAGAATGCAAACAAATGACTTGAATGTAAAGAGTTAAGGGTTTAGAGATACGACACAGTGATTTATCCTGGTTCACTTTCATCCGCTTGAAAGCTACATCCAGTCCCCTCTTCAACCAAGAGAGATTCTTCACTATGAGGAATTAAAGTTCTCAAATTACAAGTAAATGCCTCACAAGACTCCCTTCTTGCTAGCCTACAAGAGATACCACACCCTTGCCTTGTAATCCTATTGATCTTCTCTCTAATCTAACCTCTACCCCTTGTTGATAATCAACACAACAAGTCTTCAATTGCTTGATGATAATCCACACACCAAGGCTTCTCTTTGCTTGATTCACAACCAAGACTTTCTTCTTCTCCAATGAGATTTGCTTGATGATAATCGACACACCAAGTCTTCTTTGTTTGTTGTAGTTGGCTTGCCTTCTTGCAAAGATTACAACTCAATGAATACACATGACATTCCTATGAATCTCAATCAATAGCTATGACAATTCACAATAAGAGATTCAAAGGTTCTTGATCAAAGAATATGAAAATATGAAAGCTTTGATCTTTGAAATTGAGAGAGAATAGAATGGCTTGATTCTTGTAAAATTGATTATGAAAGTGTTCTAATTAATCACAAAGATTAGGAATAGGTTTTTATAGAATACCCAAAAGTTGTAGCACTTGAAAACTGATTTTGAGAAGTGAAAATCGTATTTTAAAAAACCAGTTCAGCAGTGTTTACTCGAGTAGATTTCAGTTTAATCGAGTAATACTCGAGTAAATCCATACTTAATCGAGTAAACTGATACTGCACTTGTTTAAAACTTGTTTTCTCAAAAACCAACCTTTCCTTTAAAACCTTTAAGCCACCTATTGATTCTAGGTTAAGTGAAAACTCAAATTATGATTAAATCATGACTTATGAATGAGATTCACTACCCTATAAGATACTCTAACCAAACTCATCAAATAAAAGACCTATGAAGCTTGAGAGGCAAAAGATAAAACAAATACAATTACACTCAAACTAAGTCTTCATGAGCTTGTTTTCTCTCTTCACTTGATGTTTGTTGTTGCTTGTTGAACTTGAACTTGATCAACACATGATAGCTTGTTCAAAACACTTTGTCATTATCAAAACATTCATCATGGAACTTACAACAACAACGGTTTTGGATATGGTGATTGGGTACAACAACTATAATGCACTCTTGATAGTGCTGATACAACAATATAAGGCTCTCTAACAATACTGTGTTCTAAATAACACGGATACAACAATTAAGCTTTGTAGCAATGAAGATTAAATCACAAGAGATAAGGCCAAAATAGTTTTTCTTCTCAAAAGAATATGAACGTGAAAAACTTGAAGAAAAAGAAGAAGAAGAAGAAGCGTTCAACCAACGTTGTCAGGAATGATTCAAATCCTTTTTTATAAAAACAACAATTAATACATGTTTAAAATCAAAAACCAAATCATAAAGATTTAAAAAATAAAACCAAAGATTTGATACAATTTTAAATTTGAATTTGAAAAATAAAATCAGAATTAAATCAAAAAGATTTAAGAATTAAAATAGAATAAAATCAATTTTGAATTCAAAAACAAATAAAATAGATTTAGGAAATAAATCAAAGATTTGATTCTTAAAACAAATAAGGAAATATTTCAAAATAATATTTAAATTCGAATTTTGAAAAAGAATCAGAATCAATTATGTAAAAACAAATCTGGAAATAAATCAAAATGATTCTGACACGTTTTTCAATAAAACTGGAGGTAATCGATTACTTCAGGGAAGGTAATCGATTATCCCATTTAAAATAGAAACTTTGAAATTCTTTTGAAAAACCAGTAATCGATTATTCATTTCAAGTAATTGATTACTTCACTCCTGTTTAATATATGAAGCAACTCATATAATCGATTACCACTAATCTAATAATCGATTACTAAGTCTCTGAAATTTGTGAAATGCAACATCATGTAATCGATTACTCAGGACAATAATCGATTACTTTGCCTCTGAAAAATGTATGATGCAACAATGATAATCGATTACTTGATCTAGGTAATCGATTACTCTTATTCAAAAAGTAATGGATTAGTCAAGTTCACATAATCGATTATACACACTCTGGATTTTCTATGATGCAACAAAAGTAATCGATTACTTTGAGAAGGTAATCGATTATCCTCTCTTGCACTTGTAAAAATAGATTTTCATAACTTAGATAAAATTATCCAGAGTTGTTTCATCATGCACTTCCACAAAAACTAAGTTAAAAAAACTGATTTTCACTAAAACTCTTTTTCTTCTCCTTTATTTGAAAAACTCATTTGGCCAATACACACTTGTAATAAAACTTCATTACCTTACACATTTCCTATGGGAAAGGCTTATACAAAACATGGAACTTTGAAGCTTGAGCCTTGAACTGCTTGAGACTTGATGCTTGAAACTTGGAATGTGTTGTTATCATCAAAACTAACTTCTTCTAGAAATCTTCTAGCATTGACTCTTTACGTCCTTTAGGGCAAGCTTGATTTCCAACAGCCGGTACTCCGAAAGTGCACTTTTCGGGATTTAGACGCATATCGTGTTGTTTAACCCGATCTAAGATGGTTGCCATGTCCTGTAGATGGTTTTCTTTTTTTCTTTGATTTCACAATCATGTCATCCACATAGACTGCCATCTTGTCACCGATGAGCCCATCGAACACTTTGTTCATCATCCTTTGGTAGGTCGCGCCTGCGTTTTTAAGGCCAAAGGGCATGATATTGTAATAATAAGTAGCTTTCTCTGTATTGAAAGCTGTTTTTTCTTGGTCCGGGGGGTACATCGGGGTCTGGTTGTAACCCGAATATGTGTCGAGGAAGGAGAGGAGCTAGTAGCCAGCCGAGTTATCAACTAGCTTGCCGATGAGGGGAAGTGGGTAGTGGTCCTTGGGACAGACCTTGTTGAGGTTGGTGTAATCCACGCACATCCTTCACTTCCCGTTTGACTTCTTGACCAACATTGTGTTCGCTAGCCAGTCGGCGTAGTTGATTTCTCAGATGAACCCTGCTTCCTCAAGCTCGACAACTTTTTCGACTATTGCGGTGGCTTTTTCGCCACCTACTCGTCTTCTTTTTTGGACCACCGGTTTTGCATCTGGGTATACGCTTAATCAGTGGAAAATGAAATTTGGATCTATCCTTGGCATGTCGGCCGACGTCCAGTTGAATAACTCCTTGTTGACACGGAGGAGGTTTGCAAGCTCCTCCTTGATAGGCTGGGGAAGTCCTGCACCGATCTTGATTTGATGCTCTGGGTTGTCGTCTAAAAGCATGTACTCCCATTCCCCTTCAGGGGCGGGACGAGTTTCGTCTTCCTCACTGCGAACGTTCGGTCAGTAAGGTTAACCCTTCCCTTACTGAGTTGGGGCTTCTCTAATTGCATCGGTTCTTTTGCCTTCCCCTTCGCCAAACTGGAGTTGTAGCACTTTCATGCTTCCGCCTGGTCAGCTCGAATCGTGACCACTTGCCCATCAGTTCCGGGAAACTTCATGGCTAGGTGTATGGTGGAAACCACTACGCCGAAAGCATGTATACATGGTCTGCCCAAGATACCGTTGTATGATGAAGGGAAGTTGACCACGTGGAAGTTAACCATCTGCGTTCGAGCAGACGGTCCAGCTCCCATGAGCAGACGGTCCAGCTCCCATGCTCACAGGCAAGTGGATTCGACCCAAGAAGAATATGGCATCACCTACGAACCCTACTAGAGGTCCCGATACTGGGGATAGATCTGACCTTTTCAGGCCCAAAGATTTCAACAAGGGTTCGAATATTACATCCGCTGAACTACCTTGGTCTACTAGCATCCTGTGGACTGTGTAGTTTCCTACCGCTGCGGTGATGACCATGGGGTCATCATGGTCCCTTAGGATAACTGTAGTCTCTGTCGTCAAAGCTAAGATAGGTGGTGGCCTCTCGCTTAACTCTTTTCGTGGCCTTTTGGTCATGGATCTGGCCAACGTAATGCCTCTGTTCAGCGCGTTTCTCGCCTCCACTCGCGAGTCCTCCAGCGATCGCAAGGATCCCAGGCGTGCCACGGTCCTGATATTGTTTGAAGGGTGCTGGGCAGGGGCATTGCTAGCGTTCAGATCAAGTTTGGTCATCTTCTGACGCTGGTTGGGAATCAAAGTTTAACGTTCCCACAAACAGCGCCAATGTAGTGGATCTGGAAAATAGGAAGTGTCCCTGACCTAAGGGACCTCAAGACCAATGACTAGTGGTCCTGAAATCTGAGTGAGATCAGGGGTTTATGTCTGACGGTAATGGAATGTTTCTGAATATCCAGTTGGGATACCCAGGTTCTCCCTCTGTCAACTAGAAGTGTGTGCAGAGTGTCAACATAGGAATTAGAAAACCTTACCTGAACCTAAGGCATGATAGTGACTTTTATAGGGTGTGTGTTTATGGGCCTGTTGAGGCCCGTTAGGGTTACCATGCTGACGTCAGGCTTTGTAAAATATCTAATAAATATTTGTGGCTGTTTAGTGGGTAGACTGCGCAGTACTGTGTATCAGGGAGCCTGGACGGTTCAGTTGGTCTCATGTCTAGCCCGTATTAAGGATGTAGGGTGTGTGGCACATGACCTGTTCGGCGTCCCGAGGTCGGATGAATGCCAACCCATCCCTAGTTGGGCCACTTAGTGTGCTCCTAATGGAGGCCGAGTGTATGGTCGGTTTGCGACCATGTAGGGGGGGTCCAACCTAATGAAGATCAGGTCGGATGGAATTCTCTCAACCTGTAGAAGGCCGGTTAGAAACAACTGGTCCTGGTCCGTTCGAGGTCGGGTTAACTGACAGAGTTTCGACCTGTGCCGAGGCCAGGTGAACTTTAATGGGGTGCCGATCTTGTGTTCAGTCTTGATTCGTCCAATAATCATATCATGCATATAAAACATAAATATCAAGGGAGGGTTTTCTATTCTTTTCCTTAAGTCATTATTCTTTGTCATTACCGATTACCCTAAGGTTCATTAACATAAACATGCACCCATTCGTAGTCACTATTATAAGCTACTTAGAAATTCACACTCTAAGTCAAGGTAACACTTTCTCTTACCTTTAAATACTTTAACTCTCAGCTTTTTTATAGACATATTCCTTTTCGTATACCGATACTCGAACATGTCGTGGCCCATTACTATCGCTTGCGCTGGTCCTAAAGCTCCTTCGTCGTCTAACTATATTATTAAATCAAATAGTATTCAATTTAATGCACAAAAACCGACTCAATTTGAAATCTCAATAATTAACATATTTCAAAGTAGAGTATTTCGTAAGTTTTCATATCACGAAATCATTTAATTATGATTTATACATCAAAATAACATAGAATTTCATATTAAGATCATTGTCTCCTCAATAAAATAGTATAGCTTTTTATTGAAAATACGCTAACTTTCAAAACTAACATAATTATCAAAATAATTTGAAATCAAGTAACTTTAATTACGACTCACCAAAATTCGAATGCTCCATTACTTGACACTATTAATTTCAAATTGAAAGGAACTGTCCAAGGTTCAAAAAAAGTCTAAATCGCAATTCCAATGTTCAAATAATTACTTCCTTCCAACTTGAAATTAACGTTCAAAGTTTTAACCCAAATTAACGTTATGCCGAATATATCAGGTTCCTAATTAACTGTTGTATTGTTTAGTTCAGGGACAATTCAACCAAGCTAAACGACAGCTCACTTACTTAGGAACCCAACACATTTAACAAAATACTTTTAAAACTCATCATTCGGCATAACAGTCAACTCAGCTTTATACAAACCAGAGTAATTAAATTAAAATCATTAACAATGACGGTATAATTGAAATCAATACTAATAAACCATAATACAATTTTATTTCTAAAACATTACTAAAATTCCAGAATAAAATATCATTATATAATTACCAATACCATCACTATTATAGTTATTATAATTATTATTACACAACACATAGCAGATAAAAAAAGTGTTAGGGATTTACCCTCAAATATGATTTTGAAGCAACAGAGGGAAGATCGGTTCGGTTCAGACCCGGTTCAACTCAAACTGCAGTAACAGCACCAACTCCTTCACGGCAGCCATTGCATCCATGACCGGCGTCGGTGGCGAGAACGGTACGGATATGAATCGAGCAAGGAGAGAGAGCGATCTTCGAGCTCCGAGGCACCAACAACGACATCATCAAACGCCACAACACCCAGGCGGCGGCGACGGGTCTGCGACCAAGCGGACGGGTGAAGCTTCATCCATGGTTCGGATCGCATCGGTGGCGGTGTTGTTCGCGAATCCGCGAGTCTCACGGTGGTGGTTCGTGACTCCACGACGGCGGCAACAAGGAATAGCAATGGCGGCGGAGGTTCGTGCTTGGCTGGAAGGGAGTCGCGATTCACGACTAGAGGAGGGAAACGCGAGTGGCGGCGGCCCAGGGAGAGAGAGAGAGTGAGACGCTGGGAGAGAGAAACAAGAAGAGAGAGATAGATAGAGAAGCTTCAAGGAGTAAGAATGGGGTCAAAATCGAAGAAGGAGAATGAAGGCTCAGAAACGAAGAAGAAGAAGAGTGAGGGGGAAGGGGGCGGTGGCCACATGAGGAAGGAAGGGTGTTTAGGGTTTTCATCGTATGCACAGCACACACACGTACTACTTCATTCTTCTTTTTGTTTTTTTTCTTAAAATATACTTTTGTTTATTTATTTATTTATTATAGTAAATAGAAATCAATATTATTTTTAAGAACATCTAAAAATAGAATTTAGTCATCAAATCAAATAAGTAAAAATATTTTCAAGAATGTCCTAGAGTCAAATATTTGAAAACACTAAACATAATTCATTGTTGAATATATAAAAGTTAAGTAAAGTATTCAAAATGTTTAGCATTATTTTAATATGATAATTTTTCTTTAAAAGAATTCACTTTAAAATATAATTAAATATACTTTCGTAATTAACATAACGTATTTTTATGAAAATACTCAACACCTAAATGATTGATTTTAAGAAACAATTATTTAATTCAGTAAAACTTATAATTTATAACGTTAAAGAAATCATGGTGTTCCAATTCCGATATTTCCTAACACTTTAGTAAATACTAAAAGGGACCTTAATTTGTTATTCCTAAACTTCATTATTGTAATTATTTCTATTCCAATCTATTATTATTATTATTATAATTATACTAGGGCCAAAATTTGGGATGTTATATTATGCATATTCTCTGTATGCTACCTTTATAGTATTGCCTATATCCAAGTTCAACTTTTATTTTCTTACCTTTACGTATACATAAGAATTATTGGAATTGAATAGGTAATTGAAATTCATAAGAGTAGTGTGCTAATCCCTTAATTCATGCTCATTCCTGTTCCTCTGCAGATTTAACTAGCTAAAAATTTTAAATCAGTGTAAAACTGCATTATTTGGGCAAATTCTGACATGTCGCTTACAAGGACCTCTTAACCGATTAACAGTGTAAAATTTGGCTTATTTTGCCCAATTTTGTCACCATAATCAATTATGACTTCACAGTAATCGATTATCCTGGCAAAACAATGCATAAATCCAATTTTCATTAAAGGATTTCAATTCCAATTCCTTTCTAATTATTCTTAGGTAATATCAAGGTCATAATTATCTTACACATGTATTGTAAGAAGTCATAATATCAAGCCATCCACAATTCCACATTTATTCATTATGCATAACTCATCCAATGGAATTCATTTTTCATGTAATTCAGAACATTTAAGTAATCATAACTAATTCTAACATTTTAGCATTCATGTGTTTCATTTCATCCAATCTAACTCACACAATCATTAATTATTCAATTCATATACAAACTTCATATCAATTCCAATCTTAAACCAACAATTCTAGATAAACTCACGCCTTCTAATTAAGTATTTCCATTGTTAAAGCAAAGTTCATATTACAACATTATTCAATCAATTTTATTTATATTTCAGGCTATGAGACTCATGTATTTTATCATTAGACCATTGGTTTGTTCCATTTATTCCAATTTACCAACTCTATTCAAATATTATCCTAAACTATAAAGAATAACTCCTCCCTTACATTAAGTAAAAGGAGTGATAATGTTTTAAGCCTAGACCTCTTTCCTAGCCTTGAATCCAAGTTTTCCTCAACCTCTGAGCTCTTTGGTTGTCGAATTCTAAGAGAGACATAATTCTATAAATTGTTTTGGTGTGTTGAGAGGGTTTTGAGTGTGTATGAGATAATTTGAGAGTTGTGAGTTATGTTTTAGAGTTTGTGAGGCCCCTATATAGGCTTTTGGATTGACTTCATGTGGAAATATCGAAGAAATTCGTTCGATCGACTTTGATTTTTTTGAAGCTTTGACAGAGTAACCAATTACCTCATCTAGTAACTGACTATCGAGGTCAATTTTCTGATCAATTTACATCGTAATAACCGGTTATCTCATAAGGGTAACCGGTTATTGACCCGGATTTTCCTATAATTCTCCAGAATTCACAAGAATAACCGGTTACTCACTTCCTTAATTGATTAGTGACATATGTTTTTGTCAACAATCACTTTTTCATTGTTTTTAATTACTTTTAATTAATCCCTAATACCCAATTAAGCCTATATTATAACATAAAATATTAACATAGACTTAAAAAATATATAACATAAAATATTAACAAAGACTTAAAAAGTATCATCATGAAATTTTTGCCGCCGAAACTGGGATAGCAATTTTAAACACTCGGTCTCTTTCAAAACAAAAGGGTTTCATTCACAAAACAGCAAAATCGATTTTGAGAGAAAGGCAACATGGATTCTAAGACAGCTGGGTCATCTTTGGATTCCTTGATGTCTTCTTTCAACGCTCGGATAACCCAGCTTCAAGAGCTTGTCATCGCAAGAAACAGTGAGTTCAATAACTTCAATTCAACTGTTATTTTCTCCTCTTTTCATTTTTGTTTTTATTTTTATTTTCGTATAAGAGTTCACAATGAAATCTTGATGTGTTCCTGCAGTGTACCCCGTCAGCAGCATCGCCGATTTGTCGGCGGTGGACGCTGCGGTGAGTGCCATGGAGCTTCAGGTACAGGCCATAAAGGACCGTTTGCGCGAAGAGATTGAAGCCATCCCCAAAACCAAGGCACCCTCTCACTTTAACTGTTGATTTTTTTAAAGTGAAATACCAACTTAGTCCATGATGTTTTCTCACTATACTAATTTAGTCCTTGAAAATTTGTCCCTCATGTTTTAAAGACCTAATTGGTACATTTGAAATATCGAGGAACCAAATTGGTACATACAAAAATCTTGAGTGACTAAATATGTATTTATAAATTTTGAAGAACTAAGTTGGTACAGTGAAAAAACATTGGGGACTAAATTGATACTTCACTCTTTTTTTTTAAGGGAAATTACACTAACCGAGGTTTAACTTCTAATCTATTTACGACAGAGATTCTAAAATTTAAATTTTATAACTATCTCCTTTAGTTATGTGTTTTAAGTTACTTAATTGAGGTCTCAGATTAATGAGTAATTGATGTTTAATTGGTCCTGGCTACTGAGTTTTACTTTTCATATGCTGCTCTCACATAATTTGAGGAAAAGATATTTGCTTTATGCAATTATTTCTTTTTTTTTTTTTATCCATGACCGGAGTGTCCACCACGCCGACCGCAGTGACTAATCTCCTCGCTGTCTTGTAGGCACCTCTAATGGGTGGGACAGCTGGCCCCGAGATTTAACGCTGCTGCATGCACAAGGCAGGATTCGAACACATGATGCTTTATGCAATTATTTCAATGGGGTGAACCCCCTGATGAGATACTCTTGGACTTGGAGATTAGTTTAGGGGATTATGTTGAAAATATATAAATTAAGATCAATTAAATTCAAAACTGGAACTCAGCCGTTTGTGAAAAGAGTAACGCTTGTCACTACTGCACATGCTACCTCATCTTCGAGGTATCCAGTTTGCCCCACCAAAATTTCTGTTCACTTAAACTCTGATAGTCTGATTCTGGTACCAAATATATATGTTAAGTGATGTGAGAAATGGGTGCTGTGCATTTTCCCAGAGAAAGTAATAGATCAATTATCTTTGTAAGATTTGGTGATGTGGGAAAAATGGATGATCTGATGAGTAAACTGTTGATTTTGAATTGATGACCATTGATTTTGGTCTTTTGGCCTAATTGTAGAAACTTATCAATGCATCACTACGGCAGCAAAAGAAATTGCAGAATATGTCTCTTCACGTTCCCTCTCAAATGGTTGATAGAATGACAATGTCAACTTCAGAAACTAGTATACGGTATTTACATATGCTTTTTACCTTAATGGTATTGTGATTTATTGAAAGTTGAGAGAGCTGATATCTAATATTTATTGTTCCTCAGTTTGTTTCCAGAACTTTCTGGACAAGACCTTGGATTTGAGTCTATGAAACTTGGTGAGGAGCCTGCAGCATTACCTAAGGTAAGTGAATCGGATTTTAGAGCAAAACACATTTTCTTTCACACCTAACTTGGTGTCTGTCCCTCCAGTTCCAAGACCCTACATCTGTGACTTTATTAATTGTACTCATGATCACTATTACTTTTCTTGAACTATACTAATAATTTCTTGTTTTAAATAACCAGAGTAGGTTCATCTTTACTTTATCTAGCTTAAATGCTTCCAACTCTTCCCATATACCAATATTTATATTAGAAGAAGTGGTTGATAGTTTAGACGTTAGAACTTTTCTATTGCCTTGTATTTCATGTTTTTCTATATTTTATTTCTTGTTTGTTTCCTTTTAATCTCTTTCCTAATTCCAACTCCAGAATCTCTGCTACCCTAGTCTTAATGGTGTCATATCATTTTCTTTCCTTTTTATATTGTTGAGTTGTCGTCTCACATTTCGTTTGTTTAATCATATTTAGGAAAAGAAAGGCCGTGGTTCTCCTCCAATGTGGTATGTCACTGGGAGTGAACTAGATTCCTTGTCGTCGTAAGTAATTATGTATACTTCCACTACATAATTCATAATTTGTGTTGTAAATTTCGGTCTAAATTCAGATAGAAACATATCAGAATCTGTCATAAAACACATCTGATGATGCCAAGATATATTTAGTAGGAAACATCTGTAATGCTCTTGTAGCTTTGGATCCATTTGTTTTTCCATTTCTTTTGGCTGTTAAAATCAAAATATGTACGAACAGTCTAAATTCAGATAGAAACATATAAGAATCTGTCATAAAACACATATGTTGATACCAAGATAGCTTTACTAGGAAACATCTGTAATGCTCTTGTAGGTTTGGATCCATTTGTTTTTCCATTTCTTTTGGCTGTTAAAATCAAAATATGTTGGAACAGTCTAAATCATTTTAAAATTTTTCAAGAAATGTTGACTTGATCATTGACAAGAAATGGGTTTAGTCAATGATTATAGCCTAAACATAGAAACTGCTATAATTTTTCTTCTTTATAATTCTTTTTGTTTAAAATTATTTGATTTCTTGGTTCTGAAGTTTATCTCTTTCCAATTTATTTTATGAAAAGAATGAAAAAGCTCCACGTTTGTGGTTCACACTTAACTGCCTAATTCTGGGTTGCATATTGTAGATATATGAGAGGTCGGCTTACTCTGGAGAAGGTGAATGCAGCAATCAATGATATGGCGTCTTATGCTGAAGCAAATGCTCAACTTGTGGCAGCCCCAAAAAAGAAGGTTAAATTATCAATTTTTTTTAGTGTATGTAACTGGTATTGTTATAGTTTTCCCTAAAATTAACTTGACAAACTTTTTTGTTTGTTCATGAAGTTGCTAGAAAATCTATGGGAGAAAGCCCTGGTGAGTGAAACCCCAACTTTCATTTTAACAACTATACCTCAAGGAATCGTTTATTCTTGGGTCATGCTTTTTGGCAGTCACCTGTTAATTTATTCTAAAAGAAAAGGTTCTCAGTTTTCTTTGCAAAATGCAGGAAATAAGAGATATTGCAACCATGGAAGGGATTAAGGGAAAATTCTTTTTTCTTGAAGCTGACATTAAAGGACCAGCACTGAAGCTTGACAACACCGGAAAAGCCATATTGACTGTAAGTATTATTCTCTTCAACCTGCACTTTTGGTGCATTGTTGGGATGACCTAAATTTCTAATTTGTAGATTGTTATCGACGATTTAATATAGGTCTATCAGATTAATTCTTCCCACTAGAAGTTTAATTGTAGGTCTATCAGATTAATTGCAGAGTTATTTGAAGCTTTAAAGTGTATTAGCACTAGTACGTAGACTGATGCTTTTATGCTGGATGATCAAGAACATCACCTTTTTTTTTCACTTTTTTCCCGTTGTTGAGAAATTAGGGAGACTGAGGTAAAAGAGGCATTGAGAAGGATGGATAATGGTAAAGCGGTTGGTCCGGATAGTATCCCCATTGAGGTATGGAAAACCTTGGGAGAGAGGGGCATCAGTTGGCTCACCAAGTTGTTTAATGAGATCTTAAGATCCAAGAAGATGCCGGACGAGTGGAGGAGGAGCACTTTAATCCCTATCTACAAGAACAAAGGTGACATACAGGATTGTGCGAATTATAGAGGGATTAAGCTTATTAGTCATACCATGAAACTTTGGGAAAGGGTGATAGAGCGAAGATTGAGACATGAGACTCATGTTACTGAGAATCAATTTGGCTTCATGCCGGGGAGATCAACTATGGAGGCAATATACTTACTGCGCCGGCTGATGGAGGAATACCGGAGGCAACAAAAGGATCTGCATATGGTTTTTATTGATCTGGAGAAAGCTTATGATAGAGTGCCTAGAGAGGTACTATGGAGGGCTCTCGAGAAGAAAGGGGTGCGTGTTGCCTATATTAGAGCCATTAAGGATATGTATGACGGGGTCAAAACGAGCGTGAGGACACAAAGTGGGATTTTAGAGGATTTTCCCATCTCGATAGGTCTACACCAAGGGTCAAGTTTGAGCCCCTACCTCTTTACATTGGTCTTGGATGTGCTTACGGAACATGTCCAAGAACCAGTGCCCAAATGCATGCTCTTTGCGGATGATATTGTGCTTATTGGGGATACTAGAGAGGAAATAAATGGGAAGATTGAAATGTGGAGACAAGCTTTAGAAGGGTCTGGATTCCGGATAAGTCGAAGCAAGACAGAGTATATGGAGTGTAATTTTAGCAAGAGGCACGTGGGCCTTACTCGGGAGGTGAAGGTTGGAGAGCATGTCTTAGCACAAGTTCCGAAGTTTAAGTATCTTGGTTCTATCTTACAGCAGGATGTGGAAATAGAAGGGGATGTAAATCATAGGATTCAAGCAGTGTGGATGAAATGGAGGAGTGCTTCGGGCGTGTTATGTGATAAGAAGGTACCACTTAAACTTAAAAGGAAGGTTCTACCGCACTGCTGTAAGACCGGCGATGTTATATGGGACAGAGTGTTGGGCGGCAAAGGGCACACAAGAGAATAAACTTCATGTTGCAGAGATGAGGATGTTGCGGTGGATGAGTGGGCATACCAGACAAGATCGAATTAGAAATGAGTATATTCGAGAAAAAGTTGGGGTTGCTCCTATTGTTGAAAAAATGGTTGAATCTCGTCTTAGGTGGTTTGGGCATGTGTGGAGGAGACCGGTGGAAGCCCCGGTTAGGAGGGTAGACCAAATGGAGGGTACTACAAGGGCTAGAGGAAGAGGAAGACCTAGAAAAACTATAGGCGAAACAATTGAGAAGGATATGACAATCAATGCCTTATCAAAAGACATGATTTATGATAGGCCTTTATGGCGTCGTTTGATCCATGTAGCCGACCCCACCTAGTGGGACAAAGGCTTAGTTGTTGTTGTTGTTGTTGTTGTTGAGAAATTAGCAAAATTTCTCTTAATCAGATTAGTAAGAAAAACGAAATAATAATAATAATAATAATAATAATAATAATAATAATTAAGCTCTTATTATTATGATGCTGCATGTAAATAGAAAAAGGAGAAAATACAAATCTTTCTACCTCTCTTTTCTCTCTTGCACTATTGGAATGCCTAGAAAGTAAAAAACAAAATCTATATTTATAGGTGGAGGTAAGTGTCATCCTCCGTTCATTTTGTTTTTCTATTTTTTAATGTTTCTATAATTTTAATTGCTTCTGAAACCAAAACTAAGGAATGCGTTTTCTTAATTTTCTCTCAACAAAGAATGTTTTTGTTATTTGGCCAATTCCAACACCTTTCTAGCCAATACTTTGCTGTTAAGATAAAGAGTAGAAAAACGGAAAAAAAAAAAGGTATAATTTTTGTTGTTTTACTTGCTTTCTAGTATTTCAAAACTCCATTGTTGCTTATGATTATCATCTATCCCTGTTATTCTTATTTGTACTGTTTAGTATGAATATAACACTGTATATTTTGGTGCGGTTTCCCTTTTTGGCTCATCTCTTCAGTCACCTGCTAACATGGTTTAGATTAACTCATTGTTGGTAGTAGTGCTTTACTACAAAAAGACGATCTAATGATTATGTTCTTCATTCGCCTTCAAAACCTTTTCTTTTAAATGTTACTAGTGTTCCTGGGATAGCCAAAGTTCTTCTTTCACTCCAACAATTCAGTTCAGACAGTGGTTTTAGTATGAGTTTTTCTGTATTTGGCTTTCATGTGTAGCATCTGATGACGAATCAAATTCTTCTAGCGTGTCGATCCAATGGTCTGCTATACCCTCTTCCCGAATAACCCCTGGCACTCATTTTTTGCGCGTATATCAGGTCACATTTGGTATAGATGGAGAATCAGAGCACAGGTGTGCTAAAAACAAGAAATAAACTATATTTAAATAATGAAAATTGTTTAGACGTGAGGTGATGTGTCTAAGAGTACACATTAGTTTGATATTATTATTATTTTGTTCAGTGAATGCATGAATGATGAATGCTTAACATGGTTTCAGTAGACACTAGACAGTGGTTGAAGCAGAGACAGTAAAATCATGTATTCATGTGCCTTGTAGAGAAATTGAGGATGCTAATTTGTCTTTGGTTTTCTATAGGTACTTCGTCACCTTGGCCGCATCAATGAGACTCGTGTTGGGCATCATCGTGTCATTATTCTACAAAAGCCTCAGTGAGGCCTGGCTATGGCAAGGAATCTCATGTATATGTATATAATGTATACCAAATTGAAAAAGATCAATCGGATGTTTGATTCATCTAACCTAAATATTGCTGAATTTTAGTTAATGAATCTTGTTCTTCAATGAGTTTTTTGAGGAAGGATGGTATTTGAAGATAATAGATTTGTGGATCTTCGTCGTCTATAGCCATTCCTAGCGGGATATAGGGCAATCTCAAGATTCCATTCTAGTTTGGCACTATGCTAAGATGAAAGCTGTCCTAGCTCCAAATCTAGGTCTCCCACTGGGATCTTCGTTGGGAAAGTGATGATGGAGTTAAAACCCATTCTGAACTTATCTTTAAAA
The DNA here is from genome assembly GCA_037953625.1 of Crotalaria pallida. Taxonomy (NCBI): domain Eukaryota; kingdom Viridiplantae; phylum Streptophyta; class Magnoliopsida; order Fabales; family Fabaceae; genus Crotalaria; species Crotalaria pallida. The sequence continues at coordinate 86,367,065 of CM075653.1, forward strand.
CATTGTGTCGTTTTACTTGAGACCTTTTTGATCATTTGGACAAACCCTTGAACCTTTTATTAGATTTATGTTATTGATTTTGAGCTTATAACTTTAATTTTGTGTATTTTTTTGTATTTGGTCTATATATGTGTAATATAAATCATTTATTTTGCTTCCCTAAATATCTTTATCCCGACCATCCCACTATTTGCTATCCTGGTTTTAAGGTTGGCTAGGATGCCCTGGGATTTAGGATTTACTATTCGTACTTCCTTTATATGCATGATATTACTCTAAAAGACTAGTTAATCATCCCCTACTCTTATACTTCCTTCACTTTTGTTGCTGAATTTGGAACCACCCGTATGTGTAGGCTTGGCCATTGCCAGTTATGTGGTTGCATTTTCAACTTTGCCAAATATCCAAGCTACAAGAAATTATTGCATGTTCCAAATGGTTCTAAACACATCCAAATCATTGATTTTTGAATAAACTCAAATTTTATCTCAATAATGCATGTGTTTGGGGCGATTTAATAATTTTTTGCAATGTACATTGTTTTAAATAAAAGCTCTTTTTCTTGTTGGCCTATCACCCACTACACTGATCATCTCTAATATGTATGCAATTCACTAATAACGTGTTTGGAAAAGCGGTGGGGGAGGCAAACACGCGTTTGCGAGAAGCTCCCCCCTCACAGCTTCTGCTTTTGCCTCCCTGCAAACGCGGAACCAATCGCATCCTAACACTGCTTGTGAGTGCCCTCTTTCCTTTTTGTCTCTTCACTGAGTCACCTGCTATCATGGTTTAGATTAACTCTTTATTGGTTGTAGTGCTTTACTTCAAAAAGCTCACATAGTGAATTTGTTCTTCATCCGACTTCAAAAATTTCTCTTTTAAGTGTTCTCGAGATTGCCAAAGATCTTTTATTCCGTCGAATCACTCTTAACAAAGATTTTGGTATGAGTTTTTCCTATTTATTTTTTCATCGATTCTACACATTGCACAAATTGATAAAGAACACCTTGTAAATTTCTCATTTTCAATTCAATGCAAGTACACATTTTCATGTTGAAGTTTATAACTTTCTGCTCTTTCCTTTCCATGTTTTATATACTTTCATTTTGCCTTTTATATATATTCAAGGTCAGGGCTTCAATGAACCAAAGTTGTGAGGTGCAGCGTGCACCTCATGTGTAAATCGATTTGTACGGAGAATTGAAGGAAACCGGTAACCCGGTAATCCGGTAAAAAAACTAAACATTAAAAATTGGAATAGACGAGGGTAAAAGAGTAATTATGAATTCCTTGATTTAATATTAAATAAAATTTTTCGGAGTTTTTTTATTAGAAACATATCTCATAGAACTGGTCAGTGTTCAACTTCTTAAATCACTGTTTCGATCTCCCTCTTCGGTTTCAGTTTTCCCTTCTCCTTCTTCGCATTTCTAGTTCGGTTTCGGTTTCCATTTCCAGTTCGGTTTCGGTTTCCCTTCTCCCTCACCATTTCGATTTTGGCCAAGATCTGAGAAGGAATCTAAATCTACAAATTTTTGGCAACATATCTGAGAAGGAATCCCTTATCTAAGAAGGAATCAAAATTTTGGCAATCAAACTCCTCAAATCTAGTCACCAAAAGGCTTTGCATGTCGTTGATTCAACACTCCCAGCATCAATTTTGAATTTGAAGATTCCCTATTTGTATTAGGGTTTTTAATTGCCCTTTTCCTTCTTCCCCAAATATAACGGTTTCTGGTGTTATGTTTTTTGTGGTTTGCATACTTTGTAAAATGGTTGAAGGTTGCATGCTCTGTAAAAAATGCTTAAAGAAAGCAAATTTTTTAAATGTTGAAGACAGCAAATTTATTATTAAAAAAAAAACTACCTCAAAAACTAAGCTAATTTATTAAAAAAAACGTACGTCAATGCTGGGACGTAGGGTGCTTTGGACAAATTAATACCTACGTCCTAGCTGGGACGTAGGGTGTTTTAAAAAAATGCACATACGTGTTACTTTTGACGTATAGTCTTTAAAAAAATTGCCCCTACGTCTCAGGTGGGACGTAGAGTTTTTTAAAAAATTAACTCATACGTCTTAGATGAAACGTAGTGTGTTTTTTTAATAAATTTGATACCTATTTCTTTTGATAAAAATTAACATGCACGTCTTAGTCAAGACGTAGTATGTTTTTGAAATAAATAAAAAAGCCTTACGTCTTATTCAAGACGTAAATGTTAAAACATTGTATACATAGCTTTACGTCTCACGTAAGACGTAGGTGTATAAATAAAAATAATTGTACTCCAGGCGTAAGACATAGCGTTTCAGATCTTTTTGTTGAAAAGATATAATTATTAAGAGATTACTGAGGGTTCGTAAACTTGATGAAGTTTGGCTCCAATAGAGTGGAAATGCCGATATTATTTCTACAGAAAGGGGGGGGATGCGCCTTTGCTTAGCTCGGTTTTTCGGGGATGCCCATTACAAGCATGCAAATATTTCAGATAATATCGAATAAATGGGCGCTGCCAGTATTGTTTCTACTGTTATATTGTACGCTTTGGCTCCCGTCCCTTCTCTTGTTCGCTTTCTCACTGTTGTTTCTTCAGGTGTTCCCTCTCCGCATTTTAGGGAGTGAGGGAATTTCATGGAGTTGATTGGGTTGATCGCCTTCCTTCAGCTGATCCTCCTGCTTCAGATGGGCTTATGGAGGACAGAAGGCGTGCACTCCACTGCTTGCCTTTGGGATTCCCTTGCTCTTAGGTATTCTTCTCTTTCTCTTATGCTCCTCCTCCGAGTCGTTGGGGGAAAACTGGGATTCCCTTGTATAACACTTGTGATGCAGATTATAAAGATCATATCAGAATGGTTGTTTGTCATCATCAAAAAGGGGGAGTGTTGGAAGTCAAGCTAGTTGGAAGACATGCTTCAAACTCTCTATGGACTTCAAGTTTAATTCAAGAAAGTGTTTTGATGATAACAAGCCAACTCAAGTTCAAGCTCTCAAGTGCAAGTGCCATTCAAGATTGAAGGCTCAAGCAAAGCATAGATTATTAGAAACCTTCTTCTTAGATCAATTGTAAGGTAATGAAGTTTTTATTTCTTTAAGAGTTACAAAAGCCAATAAGTTTTTCATTTTAGGAGAGAAGAAGAAAAACGTGTTTTTGCATGAAAAATGTTTTCTGCATTGAATCTTAGTAAAAATACTTGATGTTACAAAACTCTGTATATTTGTATGTTTGCAAGAGAGAGTAATCGATTATCTCATAAAGTAATCGATTAACTTTGTTGCATCATAGAAAAATCAGAGAGGTTGTAATCGATTAATTGAATTTTGTTAATCAGTTACTTTCTTATGGAAGTAATCGATTACATGGGTCAAGTAATCGATTATAATTGTTGCATCATATATTTTTCAGAGGCTTAGTAATCGATTACAAGCTCTGTAGTAATCGATTACATGATGTTGCATCATATGCATATCAGAGGCTCAGTGATCGATTAACTTACTAGTGTAATCGATTATTATGAGTTGCATCATACATTGAACAGGAGTGATGTAGTCGATTAACTATTCTTGGTATAATCGATTACATGGTTTTCAAATGAATTTAAGAATTTCTATTTTTGAAGGAATAATCGATTACCTTCAGAAAGTAATCGATTACTTCATGTTTTATTGAAAAACGTGTCAGAATCGTTTTGATTATTTCCTGATTTGTTTTTATATAAAAGATTCTGATTTATTTTATAAAATTCGAAAATGATTTTAAATTTGAATTATTTCCTTTTTGGTTTTAAGAATCAAATCTTTATTTTATTTCGTAAATCATTTTGATTTAGTTTTGATTTTAAAACTTATTTCAAATCTTATTTTATTTTATTTTGATTTTGTTTTACTTATTCAAAATCATTTTTGATTCTAAAAGGTTTTCTTTTTAAAATCAAAATCACTCCAACATTGAGGCTATTCATTCGATCAGATCATTCATTCATTTTTTCTAAGCTTCACGTTTCTCTCTTCTTCTTCTTCACAAGTCTTCTGCTTTTCACGTTCATATTTTTTGAAGAACAAAAAATCCTTATTGGCTGAGTGACTTCTAGAGAAACATCTTCTTCATTATCATAGTACTTGATTGTTGCATCTGTGTTGTTGAAGAACACATCAAACTATTGTAATCAGTCTCATTGTATTCGTTCTAAACCTTAGTGATTAGGGAGAGAATCCCTTAGTGGTCGTTTGATACGTCGTAGGGCGAGGAACCCTGCTGTGTGATTGAGGCCCCTAGCGAACGGAGGTTCCTAGTAGTGTGCGGGGTGCTCTTGGTTGTAATAGGGTGCGACTCTATTGCTTGGTATAAGAACTCTCAGGCGGGTCGCTTGGGGACTGGAATAGGCCTTTCGACGGGAAGGCTGAACCAGTATAAAATTCACCGGTGCAAGCTTTTCTATCCCTATCTCTTTTAATTTCCGCATGTTTCAATTTTTACGTTTCTGCGCTACTCGTTTATTATTATCAATTGTTTTCGCGATCCGTTTCAAACGCTTAATCTCTCCATCTCAAATCATTTTTTAATTTGTAACGGTTTTTACAATACATTAATAAAACTCGATTCACCCCCCATCTCGAGATTTTGAGGCCAAAACCAACAATAACTTCCCCCGTGGAGTCGCCAAATTGTTTCGGATCTTTTTGTTGAAAAGATATAATTATTAAGAGATTACTGAGGGTTCGTAAACTTGATGAAGTTTGGCTCCAATATAGTGGAAATGCCGATATTATTTCTACAGAAAGGGGGGGGGATGCACCTTTGCTTAGCCCGGTTTTGCGAGGACGCCCATTACAAGCATGCAAATATTTCAGATAATATCGAATAAATGGGCGCTGCCAGTATTGTTTCTACTGTTATATTGTACGCTTTGGCTCCTGTCCCTTCTCTTGTTCGCTTTCTCACCGTTGTTTCTTCAGGTGTTCCCTCTCCGCATTTTAGGGAGTGGGGGCGGCATCTTCTCTATGTTTGGCATTTCATGGAGTCGATTGGGTTGATCGCCTTCCTTCAGCTGATCCGCCTGCTTCAGATGGGCTTATGGAGGACGGAAGGCGTGCACTCCACTACTTGCCTTTGGGATTCCCTTGCTCTTAGGTATTCTTCTCTTTCTCTTATGCTCCTCCTCCGAGTCATCATGGGAAAACTGGTGTTCGTCTCATTAAGTCAATAGACTCGATTTGACAACAATCACACTTATTGTTCGTGTCATCAAGATTTGGCAAAGTTTTACATCTCTTGTTGAACTAACACAACCCTCCTCTTTTAATTTTGTTTGGGATCAACTTTTTGTAGATTTGCTACTAGGATGACATAGGCAGAGTTATAGTCAATATAATAAGATACACACATATAAATATATCTTTATCCAAAATAGAGAAGGATGAGATAATGTAGCTGCCACAATAAGGCTACTGTTTATGAAAAAAATATTTGAATGAGGGAAGAGCAAGGTATAGTAGCAGGTGCATGAATCTTACGTGTTATGGTGCATTTGGTTAGAGAGGAACTCTAAGAAATTTTGGGAAAAGTTCATTTTGCAATGATGCTAGGCTTGCTTCTGAATACAATTTTGCTTTCACGACTTTTAATTGGCTCTCTTTAGCTAAGGCTTTTCCTTTCTAGATATGCATCCGGACTGGAACTAATTTATATTAATGTTTTTCAGCCTTGCTTTGTTTTAGTGTGGGTTGTTGTTCAGTTGAAGGGTGATACATTATTTTCCTTTTTCCTTGTCGTTCTTTACTTCTAATGAACCTCTCTTGAGTTTGATGCTCTTCATATGTGAATGCCTAGTTTGCACAACAGATACTTGGGAGGGTTCAAAGTTCAAATCCCCAAACTATACATGCTCACCAGTCACCTCCTTAGGGTGGGGTAAAGGAAACAATGCACATACAGGTAAATTCGAAGTCCATGTTATCATATTAAAGTAGGTTCTTGAGCCTGCAATAGCCAAAAATTTAAATGGGTTTACCATAGAATTAAATTTCATTATTTAGATTAACATGCTAACAATAAAGAATTTAGTTCTAAGTCTCAGAAGTAGATAAAATACTAGAGGCATAATCATTGTTAAATCAAGCTAAGCCACCTTATTATTATACTTGTTAAATTGAACTAATAGTATACTTAAATGAAGAGGTCAAGACATATAATTAATATATGTCTTGTGTAACATCCTCAAGTTTCGATTCCGTTTAGAAGTGTTAATTAGTATTAGTATTAGTAAGTGTTTAGAATTAGCATTTAGCTAAGTGTTGAATGATATGAGTTAAGAATAGGTTAGAATGTGTTTAGGATGTAGGTTTTAGCTAAGAGTAAGTTAGAATGGGTTATAGTAAGCTTAGGATCCTTAGAATGCATGAAAGAAGGGAAAATTTAACTGGTTAATCGATTAAGAGGTCCCTTAATCGATTAATTTTTAAGCACCTTTCAGCCAATAATCGATTAGAGCCTAGCTTAATCGATTAGATTAAATAGCAGCTTCAGGCCTTAATCGATTAACAGCAGTGTTAATCGATTAAGGGCTGTTTTTCAGTCATAAAACACGTGTTTATTTGTGATTCTCTCATTGTTTCCTCTTCTCTCCACACGAACTCTCTCTTCTCTTTTCACCTAGGGTTTTCAATTTCTTCAAGTTACCACCTTATAACATCAAATTAACTCCATAAATCTTTCACCCATCATCCCCTCACTACTTTCCCTCTCTCAAATCTCATATCTCTCTCTCTTTCATAAAACCCCAAATCACCCATGGAACCCCAAGTTGTGCAATCTCTTCCATAGGGCCTTAGCATCATCAAGGGAGCTTAAGGATCATAAGAAATCAAGGAGAAAAGGTGCTAGGATCTCGGTTGAGAGCTTGGGTGGTGCTTGCTTCTAAGGTTCTCTAATTCTCCTTTTCCCTCCAAGAGGTAAGGGGTGTAAATTGGGTCTAGCTTAGGGGAAAGGTTTGAAATTAGTAATTGGGACTTGATTAGGTATATTTAGATGTTTGGCTGAGATTAGGATTAGGAGAAAATAGTTTAGTGTAAAAACCCCAAGTGATGGTTATTCTATATATGTGAATTTTATGTTTAAATGTATTAAATCTTATGTTAGTTATATAATTGTAGTTATTCTCTGTGTTATGATGTGCTTGCAAACATAGAATTAAAGTATTAATAGTTATGCATACCTTAGGGTCAAAGTACTATTCAATTGAGTTTGAACCAAATTAATGTGATTTTTAAAAGAGAACAAGAAGGGGTTTAAATCTCAATTGAAAAGCACTTGCATATAGTATCATTCATGGTGTAAAGGTGGACGTTAGGAGTAGGGGAAAAACACACGTCGTTTCGATTGATGAGGGCAAAAGTAAATTACTGGAATTACTGTGGAGAACTTTGATCCTGCAAAGGACATGGGTTTGATCCTCGTGTTGGGGATTGGTTCTATGCAAACCATAATAATTCTATTACTTTGGCTCGTTTTGGCCAGTCGAGGGTGATTTCTGCTAAAGCCAATTTGGACGAATCAAATCAAATTGTACGAGGAACCCTCCTACGGGGAGTGTGTGAAGTACTGTGCAAGCGGGTAAGCGAGGAACCTTCCTAAGTGGAGGTGAAGCACCCAATCAGAGGTTGAGAAATACTTACTCTTGGTCGGTTTTTTAACAGAGTGGAGCGTGTATGTGAGGATGTTAAAGTGTTAATGAAAAGGGAAAAGTTAAAGTGTCAAAGTTAAAGTTAAAGTGTTAAAGTGAAAGTGAAAGTATGGAAGAAATTGCATAAATGAGTTAATTCATTGAGTCCAATTAAATTGTTCAAATTAATGAAATGAAATAAATTGTGTAACATCGGATTCAAGAATCAAATTCATAAAGTGTGACGTGCATAGCATAATCATGTGATTGTATATTAAAGCATAAAACTATAAGTATGAATCGCTTTTAGATTATTGATTGTTATTCTAAATTTATTTCCTTTTTAAGTTGCTTGATATCATGCTTGTGCCTAGTTATGCCTTATTATTATTTTCAAATGTTTTTCCCTAATCTATATCCAAGTTACTCACCCTTACATGTTGACATTTTAGGTACGCATGACGAGGATCTACCTGCTGTTCCCTCCGCCGAGGATCATTACACTCCCCCTGATGGAGTGTAGCTGCATTATCATATCCCAGTTTACATGCACACACCATGGTTCACTCTTTTGATGCATACACTATAGTTACTATTTTTGATGTAAATATTTATATTATATACAATGGTTGTGAGGATGTTTAACATCCATTCTTTTGATGTAAATTTAACTTTGCAAACCACAACCTATTTTGGAGCGTATGTAAACTCTTATAAACTTTATGGACTTTGTAAAACAAATAGTTGTATAATGATGATGCTACTTAATGCTTGTGAGCATAAGTATTGATATGGAGGTATTAATATAATTGTTCTGGTTTCTGACAGGGTTTTATTTTTATTTGAGAAAAGTCCGATTTATAAACGAACCTTTGAAAAAAAAATTTCTTGAATTTTTCCTAATTGCATTAAAATCAAATAGATTAAGATTAAGGTGTTACAATAATGGTATCAGAGCAGTGGTTGCATTCCTTGGTTGTGGAGTATGGTTTTTCCTACTCCCAAAATGTTACTCCACATGAGAGTAGCATTAAAGTAGCTAGTAATTAGTTTACTTTTATTTCTTAAGCAATTAGTTAGTTAGTTCTAGTTTTAAATTTTCTTAGTAGATGTGATTCTTATTAATCGCTCTGTGATTCCAGATTTAGAATGGCGGCTCGACAAAATCGAGTATTCGAAAGGATATTCGAGGTCTTAGAGGACCTATCTCGGACCAATGCCAATCAGACCAATATTCTGGAGAATTTGGTTCAGGCCAGTGCCCAGCAGGCCCAAAATGCTAATCATCAGCAGTCTCCTCAACCTCAGCCACAAGCAACAGCTCAAGGCATAACAGAATTTAAGAAGTTGGACCCCCCAAGGTTTGTGGGTGGGTTTGATCTAGCGGGAGTGATTTGGGTCTAACATATGATGTTTTAGAGCTTAATTTGACTCCCTTTTGCTTAGTTTTGGTTTGTCTCTTAAGTATTTTAGGTAGATTTTGTTTAGTTTAGGAAATTTTATTCCCTTAAACGTTTTGATCCGTTTTGGGTATGTTTCAGGTACTGTTGGAGCTTAAATGAAGAAAATATTATTGGAGTTGAAAAGAGGATGAAAGGACCTTAAAAATGGCACAAGAACGGAGAGAAACGGAGTCGGAAGTTACTGAGCACGCCCAGGCGCGTGGATGGCGCGCCCAGGCGCGCATGCATCGCTAATTTCAAGACCATCAGACCTGGCGCGCCCAAGCGCGCGAACGTCGTGGAGGCCCAATTGGGCTGATTTCTGATGCGTTTTTCAGGGGATTAATTAGGATTTTGTTTTATATTTTAAAATATAGGTTTTAGAACTAGGTTAGGCAGCTTTTAGAGAGGGAGATTACACAATTTTAGAGAGTTTTAGAAGAGGAGAAGATCAAGGATTGGAAGATCCAAGGCTTTTCCATGGTAATCATGTATTCTTCTATTACTTTTGTTCTTATTTTCATGATGTGTAACTAAAACCCTTGTGTTAGGAATTGGTGAGTTTGTATGGATTAGTTTATTGATTTCATGAATTGATGTTTTTCCGTTTCTAAATCATGTGTTTGATTTTGTTTTATTTTCAATTCATAAATCTAGCTAATTTATGTCATGTTCTGGATCTCTAATTCTTCAATTGAGAGATTAGGAATTAGAATAGGTCATGCCTTCAAACAATATAGTTATTCAACAAATAGAGATACAATTGGGTAATTATATAACATGATTAATTCCCTGTTCTTAGTTAAGATTATTCAATAGTTTAATCTCTTAAGGAATTAAGGATTATCTAATTGAATAACGAACGGTAATTATACAAGAGGGATCTAATAGTTACCAATTTAGGAATTTGTTCATGATTTAGGGAAAAATAGATTCATGATAAATAAACAACGCCATACAATGAAACCATGTTCCTAACATCTTTCTCAAAACGCTCAACACTTTTATTTATTTTCTGTTTTTAATTTATTTTCTATTTTTATTTCAAATCAATCTTAACTAATTAATTAGAAACCTATAGATTTTGCTTTTAACTACTCTTTGGTGAAAATTGATGAGCATTTTATTTCCCATTTTTCCTTGCATTATTTTACTCCTATTATTGATACTTGTTGCCTATTTGACATTGTTTAGCTTGATTTAGTGATTTAGAGTTTATTGGACTATTATTCTGAATATTGTTTAATTTGGGATTATTTAGCCTAATTAATTCTATTTCTATTTTCAGGTCATATTTGGCACAAGGGCTTTTTGGACATTTTGGGAATGAAGATTTAATTTTGGAAGAGAAGATATATGATGAAGTGAAGATTGTAATCTATCTTTAGGATTAGTTGAGATTTAGTTATATCTTTTAAGATTTAGATTTTATCTATAAGATATTTTTAGATTTAATTTAGAGATAAACTTTCCTTAGGATTTGGGCCATGATTTAGGCCCGTTTTGTGATTTAAAAAGCCAAATTCGTGTAAACCCTAGGGGAGACCTTCCATTCACGTTTTTTACATTCTCTCTCATAGAGAAGGCTTAGTTTTGCTCTCCAAGCTTGTGGTGGCTGCTAGGGTTTCTCTCTCTTCCCTTTCTACACGTTTTTTGGTATTTTTCTTCATGGAAGGCTAAACTCTTAGGTTAAATCCTTTTGGTAATGTATCACATACTCTTGAGGTTTTGTTCTTAATGCTATTTCGTTTTTATTCACTGTTTTCATGCTTATTGATATGTTATGGTTCGCTTAGTTCCATTCTATAGAGATAATCCATGTGTATGAATGCTTAATTTATGCAAACTCGTAAAAACTTCATGCTTTGGCTTTTAATGCTTAATTAGAGGTTTGGGTTTTGGGGTGAGAATTGAATTTTCGCTTAGTATTTAATTCTCACGAGTTGGACAGTGAAGAGGAAAGAAATTGATCTTTTGTGACCGATGATAGAGTTGTGAACGCGAGCCAAAGGGGTTTATCCGCTTTTCCTTATCTGTTTCTTCGTTTTGATTTAATTCTGTTTTGATTTCAATTATTCAATATTCAATACAAAAAAAAAACCCCCCCTGTTTTCTATGCATACTATGTGTTCGACCTTTTGCTTGATAAGATATTCCTTGGGAGACGACCTAGGAGTCACTTCCTAGTACTATACTTAAACTGTTTTTATTTGTATCGGGTACGGCCTCGATCAAATTTGGCGCCGTTGCCGGGGAATATCGGTTCTTGCCAAAGGTCATTAGTAGTTAGTTAGTGTCGTAGTTAGTATAGTTATTATAGTGTGTCGTGTCTGATTTAGGGTCTAGTAGTCAATTCTGATAACCGGTTGAAGTTGCACTGTTTGCTGTTTTGCTATTTTGTTGCAATTAGTGTATTTGATTGATTCTGTGGTTGCTAGTTCACATAGTTGTGGGTGAAATTTTTGCACGAAAATTTATATCCACACTAATTTTATCATATAAAAAGGTTTTGAGGCACCACGATCACTCAGATCATCACTGGTTGTGAGTTCCAGAAAAATTTTCCAAGTTTTAGCAGCACTTTCTTCAAATCGTCGCAACTTTTGACCCGTAACTCGGAATTTGACGAATTTTATATCAAATCGAATGGAATTTTCTGAATAATCTGATTTTTCTATCTTCGTCAGAAAACTCCTTCGTCTGGATCCTGAAAAAGCCGTTTTACTATTTCTTTTTTATTTTACAAGTTTTATTTTCTTAGTTTTTGGTCTCTGATTTAATTGTTTGACTTGGTTCCCTTTTGAATTTTGTCCTCAAACTTTTTGTGGTATGTTTTCATGATTTTAGGATGCTGAAAAAAAAAATAAAAAATTTTAAAAAAATAAAATTTTTTTTTGCCTATTTTGGTCATGTATATTAGTGACAGTTTGCTATGCTTAATGGTGTTCTGTTCAGTACATGACTAGGGGAAACCCAAGCTACTTTCACCCATATAACCCTGAAATTGATAGAACTTATCACAGACTAGTTAGACAAAATAGGAACCAGTCCATAGGTAGTGAGTCTATTGAGTCTTTACATAGTGAGTCTGCTTCTTTTTCTTCTATTCCTATAAATTCTTATTCTTATTCTGATTATTCTGAAAATATGGCTCAACCTCCACCACGTGAGAGGACATTGAGGGAGCTGGCTGCACCTGATTTCACTATTGAAGATTTGTGCATCCAGTATCCCGATGACCCGTATGAGCTAAGGTCTGGACTAATTCATTTGTTGCCCAAGTTTAATGGTCTTGCAGGTGAGGATCCTCATAAACATCTCAAGCAGTTCCATATTGTCTGTGCTACTATGAAACCACATGATGTGCAAGAGGATCATGTTTGTCTTAAGGCATTCCCACACTCCCTAGAAGGGCTAGCCAAGGATTGGTTGTACGATCTGGCCCCTGGTTCTATCACAGTCTGGGATGACCTGAAGAGGGCATTTTTGGAGAAATTCTTCCCTGCATGCAGAACAACAGCAATCCGAAAGGATATATCAGGCATCAGGCAACAAAGTGGAGAAAGTCTCTACGATTATTGGGAGAGATTCAAGAGACTGTGTGCGAGCTTCCCCCACCATCAGATCTCAGAGCAGCTGCTTATTCAATATTTCTATGAAGGTCTCAACCTCATGGAGAGAAACATGCTTGATGCTGCAAGTGGTGGTGCCCTAGGAGACATGACACCTTTAGAAGCCAGAGTCAAGATTGAGAAGATGGCTTCCAATTGTCAACAATTCCATGCAAGGGGCAACAACGATGCAATCATAGTGAGAGGAGTGAATGATGTTGGCACAAGTTCTGGTAAGGTTGAGAAGCTTGAACAGAAGATAGATTCACTTACAACTTTGGTCACTCAATTGGCCATCAACCAGAAGAAGTTGTCTCTGCCTGCTAGATTATGTGGCATATGCACATCCGCTGAGCACCCCACAGATGCATGCCCTTCTGTGCAGCAGCAGCCCACGACTGGTGCTGACCAACCTGAGGCATATGCCGCCAACATCTTCAACAGTAGAAATCAGCAGCCACAGAACTTTGATCTCTCTACCAACAGATACAACCCTGGTTGGAGGAACCATCCCAACCTGAGATGGTCTGATCAGCAGCAACCTTCACAGGTTCAATTTCAGAACAATTCTAGACCACCATATGTACCTCCTCCAGTCCAGCAACAGAGACAACAACAGGCTAATTCTGCACCACCAGCTCCTAGTACTGAGCAGCAGCCTTCATTGGAAGAGCTGATGAAACAGATGACCATGCAAAATCTCCAATTCCAACAGGAAACTAGAGCATCCATTCAAACACAAGAGGCCTCCATTCAATCTTTGACCAATCAGATGGGACAGATGGCAACAGCAATCAACACTATGCAATCTCAGAATTCTAACAAGTTGCCATCCCAAACAGTGATCAATCCAAACCAGAATGTGAATGCCATTAGTCTAAGGTCAGGGAAGCAGATTGTCACACCCACACCAGAATCTGACCTCAACAAAGATGATCTAGTTTCAACCAACAAGAGAGCCAAATGGTCGAGGAGAGTGAGCACACAAGTACCAGAAAATCCCATCCAGCTCAGCCTTCCACAAGCACAACACCTGCTGTTGCCCAACAACCACCCCCCATTCCTCTTCCTTTCCCACCAAGGGGGGTGACTCAAAGCAAGAAAATGGAAGAGATTGACAAAGAGATACTTGACACATTCAGGAAGGTGGAAGTCAACATACCCCTTCTTGATGCAATCAAGCAGATTCCAAGGTATGCAAAGTTCTTGAAGGATCTATGCACACACAAACGGAAGCTCAAGGGCAATGAGAGGATCAACATGGGAAGAAATGTCTCTGCTCTTATAGGTAAACCCGTCCCTCATATTCCTGAAAAGTGTAAGGATCCTGGAACTTTCTCTGTGCCTTGTATCATAGGTAATACTAAATTTGAGAATGCTTTGCTAGATTTAGGAGCATCTATTAATGTTATGCCTATGTCTGTTTTCAAGTCCCTTTCACTTGGACCTCTTCAACCTACGGGTGTGGTTATTCACTTGGCAAATAGATCTACTGCCTACCCCGCAGGTTTGATAGAGGATGTCCTGGTTCGGGTTGAAGAGCTTATCTTTCCTGCTGATTTTTATATTCTTGATATGGAAGAGGACACCTCTCGTAGTGCTGTCCCTATCATATTAGGGAGACCATTTTTGAAAACAGCCCGAACCAAGATAGATGTGCATGCAGGTACACTTTCCATGGAATTTGATGACAGTGTGGTTCGGTTCAATATTTTTGATGCTATGAAACATTTTTCTGATGACCACTCTGTTTTTCATGTTGACTTGATTGATGATCTGATTGATGAGCATGTTCTAGACTTTTTGCATGATTATGATTTGCCATCTTTCACTAGCTCATTTACTTGTTCTGCATGTTCTGATTCCGAAATGTGCACTGCATGCATTGAAATTGACCAGTTTTTAAATTCTGCTACTGCATCTGTTGATTCATATGATATAGATTCAGATCATGTTAACCCCATTTCTGTTTTGCATGAGTCTAATTCACTTGTTCAGGTGCAGGCGACAGAATCCAATTCTGCTGCTCCTTTAGTTCCATCTGTGATGCAGGCACCTTTGTTGGACCTGAAGCCCCTTCCTCCTCATCTCAAATATGCTTACTTGGAGGCTGAGCAGAAACTTCCAGTGATCATCTCTACCTCCCTTTCTGTTGATCAAGAGAAGAAGCTGCTGGATGTGATTAGAGCAAACAAAAGGGCAATAGGATGGACTTTGGCAGACATACCTGGTATTAGCCCCTCCATGTGCATGCATCGGATTTTATTGGAGGATGGGGCTAAACCAGTGAGACAACCCCAGAGACGGTTGAACCCCCAGATTCTTGATGTGGTGAAGAAAGAGGTCACCAAGCTGCTGCAAGCTGGCATTATCTACCCCATTTCAGACAGCACTTGGGTAAGCCCGGTTCAAGTAGTTCCCAAGAAGTCTGGGGTGACAGTTGTCAAAAATGAGAAGGATGAGCTGATTCCCACTAGAGTGCAGAACAGTTGGAGAGTCTGCATTGACTATAGGAAGCTCAACCAGGCGACCCGCAAGGATCACTTTCCTCTTCCCTTCATTGATCAGATGTTGGAGCGCTTGGCAGGTAAATCTCACTATTGCTTCTTAGATGGTTTCTCTGGTTATTTCCAAATCTGTATTGCACCAGAGGACCAACATAAGACTACATTTACATGTCCTTTTGGTACATTTGCTTATAGGAAGATGCCTTTTGGCCTATGCAATGCTCCTGGCACTTTTCAAAGATGTATGATGAGTATTTTTAATGACTTACTTGAGCATTGCATAGAGGTCTTCCTGGATGATTTTAGTGTATATGGTTCCTCTTTTGATGCATGTCTTGATAGTTTGTCTAAGGTGCTTAATAGGTGCATTGAGACTAACCTTGTCTTGAATTTTGAAAAATGTCATTTTATGGTAGAACAAGGCATAGTCTTAGGGCACATTATTTCGCATAAGGGCATAGAGGTTGACCCTTCTAAGCTGCATGTAATATCACATTTGCCTTACCCCTCTTGCGTGCGAGAGGTGCTTTCTTTTCTTGGCCATGTAGGTTTCTATCGCAGGTTTATTCAGAACTTTAGCAAGATAGCCCTTCCACTATCCAACTTGCTTCAAAAGGATACCACATTTGAGTTTGGAGACCAATGCAAGAAGGCATTTGATGAGCTAAAGAGAGCACTCACCACCACTCCCATCATCCAACCACCTGACTGGACTCTCCCATTTGAGCTCATGACCGATGCCTCGAATTATGCTTTGGGAGCAGTTCTCACCCAAAGGGTTGGTAAGATGTCTCATGTGATTTATTATGCATCTAGGACTTTAGATTCAGCACAAGTTAATTACACCACAACTGAAAAAGAGTTGTTAGCCATTGTCTTTGCACTTGATAAGTTTAGATCATATCTGTTAGGTTCTAAGGTTGTGGTGTATACTGATCATGCTGCTCTGAAGTATCTTTTGAAAAAGACATATTCCAAACCTAGGTTGATTAGATGGATGTTGCTCCTCCAGGAGTTTGATCTTGAGATTCAGGATCGGAGTGGTGCACATAACCTTGTCGCAGACCACTTGAGTAGAATAGAGAGAGAGGAGGATGCATTTCCTATCCGGGATGACTTCCCGGATGAGCAGCTTTTAGTTTTGCATGTTTCACATCCCCCTCCCCTTATTCCTTGGTTTGCTGATATTGTAAATTATATAGTTGCATCTGTTTTTTCACCCTTGGCACCCAAAGCTCAAAGAGACAAATTGAAGAGCGATGCCAAGTATTATGTATGGGATGACCCCTATTTGTGGCGTTTTTGCAGTGATCAGGTCATTCGCAGGTGCATTCCAGACCAGGAGATCCAATCGGTTCTCCAATTTTGCCATGCTTCACCAGTTGGAGGCCACCTTGGCACTCAAAGGACAGCACGAAAGGTGCTGGATTCTGGATTTTATTGGCCTACCATCTTCAAGGATGCAAGCAAAATCTGCAGCTCATGTGAGCAATGTCAAAGGGCAGGAGGCACCCTATCTTGGAGGCAACAGATGCCGCAACAACCTATGTTGTTCTGTGAGGTGTTTGATGTCTGGGGTATAGATTTCATGGGCCCCTTTCCTGTTTCTTTTGGTTTTTATTATATCTTACTTGCTGTGGATTATGTATCCAAATGGGTGGAAGCTAAGGCCACCAGGACTAATGATGCTCAGGTTGTTGTAGATTTTGTCAGGACTAATATCCTTTGCAGGTTTGGCATACCTAGAGCCATAGTCAGTGATCAAGGCACACACTTCTGCAATAGATCCATGCAAGCTTTGCTCAAGAAGTATGGGGTTGTGCACAAAGTTTCTACACCATATCACCCCCAAAGCAATGGGCAAGCTGAGATTTCAAACAGAGAGATCAAGCGGATTTTGGAGAAGATGGTGAAGCCTAATAGAAAGGATTGGAGCACACGATTGGAGGATGCTTTATGGGCCCATCGGACTGCTTACAAGGCACCCATAGGGATGTCACCCTATCGGGTTGTCTTTGGTAAGGCGTGCCACTTGCCTGTGGATATAGAGCACCGTGCATATTGGGCTGTGAAGCAATGTAACTTAGCTCTTGATCAAGCGGGTGAGGAGAAGAAGCTGCAGTTGAGTGAGCTAGATGAGATCCGTTTGGAGGCCTATGAGAACTCCAAGTTCTACAAAGAGAAGACCAAGAAGCTCCATGATAGCTCAATTTGCAGAAAGGAGTTCTTGGTTGGTCAAAAAGTGTTGCTCTACAACTCTAGGCTTGGAATCATGAGTGGAAAGCTCCGCTCTAAATGGATTGGACCGTTTGTAGTCACCCAGGTGTTTCCTTATGGCACTGTGGAGATCAAGAGTGAGTCCACAGACAAGAGCTTCAAAGTCAATGGCCACCGACTCAAGCCTTTCCTCACTACCCCTTCTTTGGATGATGCACCTGTGGAGGAAGCCTCATTGGTCGACCCCATTTTTGACCCACCATGATTTAGGGAGTCTTCTTTTCTCCTTCCTTACTCTTTTTATTGCACTTGTCTATATCTGTCTGATTATGCTATTTGTTTTACATTGAGGACAATGTGTGATTTAAGTGTGGGGGGGGAGAGTAGTTTAGGTTGCATATTTTTGCTTTGATTTTTTAGGTTTTGCTAACTTTTGGGCATTTTCTTGCATGTTTTTGCTTCATTTTAGTAGAGTCTTGGTATCTTGTGTCTGAATTCATGCATTTCTGTGTGTAAAGTTGCTTTTGATAATTAAGAGGTGGTAACATTGTGATAGAATTGTCCCTTTTGTGAGGATTTGAGCCTTAATTGTGGGTGGATTGCTATATATGCCACCTAATTTTCTTTCATGTGTGATTGCACTCTGGATTACTTGCACTCTAGAACTTGACTTGACTCTTGTTGATACTTGATATTCTCATGCACATTTTGAAATGATTTAGGCATTGTTTTTTCTTGAATAAGCCACTAGCCATATGAGCCTACCTTGAATGAATTTATCCTTTGATAGCCCCTTTGAGCCTTTATATCCCTTTTCTTTGTTCTTTAGCTCATTACAAGCCTATGACTGAAAAACCATGATTGTCCTAACCTTAGGGAATGTTGGAGCTTTGGAATTGTTTTGGGAATGGGTATTAAGTAAGCGAGGGTGCTTTGTTCTTCATCTCTTGTGAGTTCTGGGTTTTGCCTCTATGGTCGGTGATGTAATTATGGCTTTATCTCATTATGCCATTTTTGTTGTTTCTTCTTCCCTTTCGTTCATGAAGTTCTGCAATGAAAAATAAAAAAAAATAAAAAAAAATTTGAAAAAATGAATGATGAAAAAAAAAGGAAGAAGAAGAAAAAAAAAGGAAAAAAGAAAGAAAAAAAATAAAATAAAAGGTTGATTGAGGCATAGAGGATTGGAATTAGAGGTTGTTGTTATGTTTATCATTTCATTTTGGGGTGGATTGTGCTTATTTTTTACTTATTCCCCATTGCTCCTTTATTTCCTTGGGTTTTAGCTACATTTCCCATATTTTTATCCTACCTTGTCCTTGGCCCCATTACAACCCTGAAAAGACCTTTTGATCTTAATGTGGATGTGTATTGATTGTTGATGTTAGAGGCTTGTCAAGCCTATGGTTGTGTTTGTTTTTCATGATGTGCCTTGAGTGTAAACAGATTAACCTTAAACACTTGAGTGTAAACACTTTTGAGTGATCCTTGTGAGTTTCTATCACTTTGTGACTACCCTCTTGATGTCATTGGTTTTCTTTGCATATTTGAAATAATTGGATGATGTTCATGGATGCTTTGATTCTTTGGTCCTTATTTTCTTCGTGTGCTCGATTTTGCCCATTTCTTTGCATTTCCTAGAATTCATTGTGAAGTATGTAATCTCTTAGGTTTGCATTCATTAGTTTTAGTAATCTTTTTACATGATTCACTTTGGTGCATATTGATTTTCTCAGTCCTAATTCTTAGTTTTGCCCAGGAGTGCAAAAAGATAAGTGTGGGGGTGTTTGATGAGCATTTTATTTCCCATTTTTCCTTGCATTATTTTACTCCTATTATTGATACTTGTTGCCTATTTGACATTGTTTAGCTTGATTTAGTGATTTAGAGTTTATTGGACTATTATTCTGAATATTGTTTAATTTGGGATTATTTAGCCTAATTAATTCTATTTCTATTTTCAGGTCATATTTGGCACAAGGGCTTTTTGGACATTTTGGGAATGAAAATTTAATTTTGGAAGAGAAGATATATGATGAAGTGAAGATTGTAATCTATCTTTAGGATTAGTTGAGATTTAGTTATATCTTTTAAGATTTAGATTTTATCTATAAGATATTTTTAGATTTAATTTAGAGATAAGCTTTCCTTAGGATTTGGGCCCATGATTTAGGCCCGTTTTGTGATTTAAAAAGCCAAATTCGTGTAAACCCTAGGGGAGACCTTCCATTCACGTTTTTTACATTCTCTCTCATAGAGAAGGCTTAGTTTTGCTCTCCAAGCTTGTGGAGGCTGCTAGGGTTTCTCTCTCTTCCCTTTTCTACACGTTTTTGGTATTTTTCTTCATGGAAGGCTAAACTCTTAGGTTAAATCCCTTTGGTAATGTATCACATACTCTTGAGGTTTTGTTCTTAATGCTATTTCGTTTTTATTCACTGTTTTCATGCTTATTGATATGTTATGGTTCGCTTAGTTCCATTCTATAGAGATAATCCATGTGTATGAATGCTTAATTTATGCAAACTCGTAAAAACTCCATGCTTTGGCTTTTAATGCTTAATTAGAGGTTTGGGTTTTGGGGTGAGAATTGAATTTTCGCTTAGTATTTAGTTCTCACGAGTTGGACAGTGAAGAGGAAAGAAATTGATCTTTTGTGACCGATGATAGAGTTGTGAACGCGAGCCAAAGGGGTTTATCCGCTTTTCCTTATCTGTTTCTTCGTTTTGATTTAATTCTGTTTTGATTTCAATTATTCAATATTCAATACAAAAAAAAACCCCCCTGTTTTCTATGCATACTATGTGTTCGACCTTTTGCTTGATAAGATATTCCTTGGGAGACGACCTAAGAGTCACTTCCTAGTACTATACTTAAACTGTTTTTATTTGTATCGGGTACGGCCTCGATCAAAAATTAATTGAACAATTTGCAATCCCTGTGGGACGATATCTGGTCTTAACCGAATGTATTACTTTGCGATCTAGTATACTTGCTAGAGAGTGAACAGGGAGCCCAGTACTGGTTGAAGGAAATAGAGAAGATTTTCAAGTCTTTGCCATGTACGGATGCGGAGAAGGTGGCGTATTCCACCTTCATGCTTTCTAGTGATGCAGAATCATGGTGGGAGGACACCAGCCATTTCCTGGAGGCAGAAGGGAGACAGATTTCATGGGAGTTGTTCAAGGAGAGGTTTTTGGACAAGTTCTTTCCAGAGGATGTTCGGAGGAGGAAAGAGATTGAATTCTTGGAGTTAAAGCAAGGGGCTATGTCCGTTGGGGAGTATGTATCCAGGTTTGAGGAGTTGGTTAAATTCTCTCCATACTATCAGCATCATCCAGATGAGGGTTCCAAATGCATCATGTTTGAGAATGGTCTTCGTCCCGAAATCAAGTTGGCTCTTGGATATCAGGGGATTCGGAATTTCCCACAGCTTGTTAATATGTGCAGAATGTATGAGGGAGATGTAAAGGTGAAAGAGGCTAATGATAGGAGCATTAGAGCAGCACAGAAAGTTTCTGGGCCAATTAGGGACAAGGGCAAGGGACCTTCCATCCAAAGGAACTACCCTTACCCAAATCCCAAGGGTGCAGATAACAAGGCTAAGGGGGTAGTGGATAAAGCAGCAGTTCCAGCAGCTATTTCTGGTTTTGTTCCATCTAACCCACAATGCTAACATTGTGGGAAGTTTCATAAAGGGACATGTTGGCGGGTGTTGTACGCAGGTCAACCAGGTCAGATTGGTCCTTGCTTCATTTGCAAGCAAGTTGGACATCGTGCTGCCAATTTTCCAGATCAAGCTCAGAGGAGAGTTGCACCAGTGGGTCAATCAAGTGGAGCTCAACCAGCTGTTTATGGTAGAGTTTATGCTATGAGTGGTATGGAGGCAAAGCAGTCAGAAGAGCTCATCAGAGGTATTGGTCTTATTAATAGAATGCCTTGCCAAGTTTTATTTGATAGTGGAGCAACTCATTCATTTATATCCCTAGACTGTGTTACTAGATTAAATTTGCCTACTATAGACGTTCCTTTGAAACTCATATTTTCTATCCCAACAAATCCCTCAGTCTCTACCTCTCAAATGTGTCCAAATTGTACCCTCACAATACATGACCACACATTCCACATTAACCTCATATGTTTACCCTTAACCCAATTAGATATTATCTTAGGAATGGACTGGATGTCAGAAAACCACATTATGATAGATTGCCACGAAAAGACCATAATCTTTCCACAACCCATATAACCAAAGTTAAACTTAGCTGCTTTAGAAACTGGCAAAGAACCATCCATCCACCAAATCCCAATAGTGAATGAGTTTCCAGAGGTGTTTCCTGATGAGCACCAGTACGGGAGGTAGAATTCAGTATTGATTTGGTACCAAGTACTGGACCTATTTCTTTGGCTTCGCATAGAATGGCTCCAGTTGAGTTAGTAGAGTTGAAGAAGCAGCTGGAGGATATGTTAGCTAAGAAGTTTATCAGGCCTATTGTCTCACCCTGGGGTGCACCGGTTCTTTTTGTCAAGAAGAAGGACGGAAACCTCAGAATGTGTGTGGATTATAGGCAGCTGAATAAGGTGACAATCAAGAACAAGTATCCTCTTCCACGCATCGATGATTTGATGGACCAATTGCATGGTGCAGAGGTGTTTTCCAAGATCGATCTCCGATCTGGCTATCACCAAATCAGGGTTAAAGAAGAGGATATACCCAAGACTGCTTTCAGATCACGGTATGACCATTATGAGTATGTGGTAATGCCGTTTGGTCTAACCAATGCCCCTGCGGTTTTCATGGACTATATGAATCGGATATTCCGACCTTACTTGGATTCCTTTGTAATGATCTTCATTGACGATATTCTCATATACTCAAAGGACTCCAATGAGCATCGGGAGCATCTCAGAATAGTCTTAAGAACCTTGAAGGAGAAGCGGTTGTATGCTAAGCTTTCCAAGTGTGAATTCTGGCTTGAGAAAGTAAAATTCTTGGGCCATGTTATTGCTAAATAAGGCATTGCGGTGGATCCTGCAAAGGTTGAGGTCGTGTTGCAATGGGAAAGGCCTAAATCGGTGACGGAGGTTCGGAGTTTCCTTGGGTTAGCAGGCTATTATCGGAGGTTTATCAAGGATTTTTCTAAGATAGCTTTGCATTTGACCAAGTTAACAAGAAAGGAGACGACATTTGATTGGAATCAGAAGTGTGAGCAGATTTTCTTAGAACTCAAGGAAAAGTTGACTTCCTCTCCTGTTCTTGTTCTACCAGATCCGAAGAAGAATTTTGATGTTTATTGTGATGCCTCTGTTGGAAGTCAAGTTAGTGTTGGAAGACATGCTTCAAACTCTCTCATGGACATCAAGAAAATTTCAAGTTAATGTTTTGATGATAACAAACGAACTCAAGATTCAAGCTCACAAGTTTCTTCAAGTTCAAGTTGAAGACTCAAGCAAGATATAGCTTAGAAGCCTTTTCCCTTAGAACACATTTGTAAGGTAATGAAGTTTCTGTTCTTAATGAGTTTAAAAGGCCAATGAGTTTTTCAATTAAAAAGGAGAAGGAAATGTGTTTTCATGAAAAACTGTTTTTATATCTTAGTTTTGGTGGAAATATTTGATGATACAAAACTCTAAATATTTTTATAGTATGCAAGAAGGGATAATCGATTACTTGCCTGAGTTAATCGATTAACTTTGTTGCATCATAGAAAAATCAAAGAGCTTGTAATCGATTAAGTGAACTTTGCTAATCCATTACTTTCTTATGGGAGTAATGGATTACCTGACTCAAGTAATCGATTAAAATTGTTGCATCATATATTTTCCTGACACAAAGTAATCGATTACATGCTTTGTAGTAATCGATTACATGATGTTGCATCACACAATTAACAGAGGCTCAGTAATCGATTATTTGATGAGTAGTAATCGATTAAATGAGTTGCATCATATATTGAACAGGGGTGATGTAATCGATTAACTATTATTGGTCTAATCGATTACTTGTTTTTCAAAAGAATTTAAAAGTTTCTATTTTTGAAGGAATAATCGATTACCTTCAGAAAGTAATCGATTACTTCAACTTTTATTGAAAAACGTGTCAGAATCATTTTGATTATTTCCTGATTTGTTTTTATATATAAGATTCTGATTTATTTTACAAAATTTGAATTATTTCCTTATTCGTGTTAAGAATCAAATCTTTATTTAATTTCTTAAATCATTTTGATTTAGTTTTGATTTTAAAACTTATTACAAAATCATATTTTATTTTGTTTTGATTTAAAATTGATTTTGATTTGTTGATTTAAATCTTTTTGAATTATAAAGTTATTTTCAGAAATTCACTTCAACATTATTCGTTCATTCTTTTCATCTAACAAGTTTTCTAAAAATCGCGTTCTCTTCTTCTCCTACTTTTCTCTGATCGTAACGCTTATATTTTTGAAGAACTCTAAGAAACTCTTGTTGGCCATTTAGACTTCGAAAAGAAAACTTCATTATCATAGTACTTGATTGTTGTATCCGTGTTGTTGAAGAACACATCAAACTATTGTAATCACTCTCATTGATTTGTACTCAACCTTAGTGGTAGGGAGAGAATCCCATAGTTGAACGTGAGGCGTTTGTAGGGTGAGGAACGCTGCTTTGTGTTATTGAGGCCCCTAGAGAACGGAGGTTCCTAGTAGTGGTGCGGGGTGCTCTCGGTTGTAATTAGGTGCAGCTCAATTGCTGGTTATAGAACTCTCAAGCGGGTCGCTTGGGGACTGGACTAGGCCTTTCGACAGGAAGGCTGAACCAGTATAAAATTTCCTGGTGCAAGCTTTTCTATCCCTATCTCTTATATTTTCCGCATATTTCAATTATTTACGTTTCCGCGATACTCTATATTTTCTATCAATCGATTTCGCTCTCCTTCTCAAACGTTTAATCTCTCTAACGCAAAACAATATTTTAATCTTTAAGGGTTTTCGCAATAATTTAATAAAACTCGATTCACCCCCCCTCTCGATATTTTTAGGCCAAACAACAATTGGCATCAGAGCTAGTCTCTTGTGTTAAGACTTAACCGTCTCAAGAGTATGGCTTCAAACTCTCTGTTTGGTGGTGAAGGGAGTTCTATTAACCGTCCTCCCATGTTTGATGGAGTAGGGTACGCGTATTGGAAAGCCCGTATGAAAATTTTTATTCAAGGAGTTGGATTAAAGGTTTGGGATGCCGTCGTAAATGGTCCCTATGTTCCTACCTATGTAGTTAATGGTAACACCGTCGAAAAGCCTATGGCTGAGTGGACGGAGGAGGAGGAACGTAGAGTCCAGTACGACTTGAAAGCGAAAAATATTATAACATCTGCTTTGAGCTATGATGAGTTTTTCAGGATATCTACGTGTGAGACTGCGCAGAAAATGTGGGATACATTAGAAGTCACACATGAAGGTACAACTGAAGTGAAAAGGTCAAGAATCAACACTCTGACTGGCGAATAAGAATTATTCAGAATGAAAGATGGAGAAACAATCCAAGAGATACAAAAACGCTTCACGATGATTATCAACTAGTTAACCACATTGGGGAAGAAATTCACCAATGAGGATCTCATCAAAAAGTCCTAAGGTGTTTGGGAAGAGAATGGCAACCCAAAGTGACAGCAATTGCTGAGTCAAGAAACCTTTCAACTATGACACTGGCGACTCTCTTCGGAAAGTTACAAGAGCATGAAAGTGAACTGAAAAGATTGGCTCAACACGAAGAGGAGAGCAAAAAGGTCAAAAGTCTGGCATTCAAGGCTGAAGCACCGGCAACTGAAAGTGACTCAGACAAAGAACTGATCAATGATGAACACATGGGTCTACTTGTCAAAAAGTTTGGGAAGTTTCTGAGGAAGAAAATCAACTTCAACTCCCAAAACAGAAAGGACAACAACAAAAGTGGAGAATCATCCATTACATGTCATGAATGTGGCAAGCCTGGTCACATCAGAGCGGACTGCTACTAGTTGAAAAAGAAAGAAAATTCAGAAAGAAGCACCTCCAATCCAAGGAAAGGGAAGCAAGTATACCTGGCATGGCTAGACAACAAGGGGAGTTCAGACGAAGATTCAGACGAACAAGAGGAGACAGCCAACATATGCTTGATGGCACATGGAAATGAGGTAACTTCTATTATAGAACATTCTTATGATGAAATACAAGAGGCTTTTGAAGAATTACATGAGGAATCAATGAGGTTATCTTTATTGATTTATTTGGAAAAGAAAAATTCAGCTTCTCTTTTGCAAAAGAACCAAGAACTTATTAAAGAAAATGAATTTTTGAAAAATCAAAAATAAGGAGCTGAATTCGACTTTGAAAAATTCTTCAAACACCTCGAGTAATGAAATTAAATTTAAAGCTAGTTCTTCTTCTTGTAAGTTTTGCAAGGACTTAGTTAAAGAAATAGAGGATTTAAAAGAAACACTTGCAAATTTACGAAAGGTAGAAATACTTTAAATTTAATGCTAGGGAGACAAAAGTGTTTATTTAATAGAGCCGATCTAGGATATCAACCCGGTAGGCATCAAAAGAAATTAAGTACCATTTTTGTCCCTGCTAGCAATCATAAGAAACCTTTAATTATATGTCAAATTTGTGGTAGAAAAGGCCATGGTGCACATGAGTGCGTACTCCGGAAAGTGAAGTTCGTTAAATCGAACAATGAAACTAAAAGGTGGCATGATTCGAACTATGGCTACACTAACGCTCAAGGACCCAAAAAGATATGGGTACCTAAAAAGAAACCTTGAATCTTATGCTTGTAGGTTACTCCGGAAGAAAGGAAATCGTGGTGGTACTTGGACAGTGGATGCTCGAAACATATGACGGGAGACAAATCTAAATTTTCGCATCTCGTTCCAAAGGACCAAGGACATGTGACTTTCGGAGATAACAACCAAGGAAAGATTCTTGGAGTCGGTAAAATTGGTACACCTCCTAACCCTTGCATAGAAAATGTTTTACATGTTGAGGGCCTAAAACATAACTTGCTAAGTATTAGTCAGTTGTGTGATAAGGGCACTAGGGTTATATTTGATTCTGATAGATGTATTATTGAGGGTAAAGTTGATAATCTTATAAAGCTAATTGCTCGCAGGATAAACAATGTATATGTAATTGATTTTAACTCAATAACCTCAAATGATGCGAAATGTTTATTAAGTAAAGAGGATGAATCATGGCTATGGCATCGTAGAATAGGTCACATCCACATGAATCATTTGAATAAAATCTCTTCTAAAAACTTAGTAGTTGGTTTACAAAAGCAAAATTTTTCTATTTCTGAAAAATGTGATCCTTGTTCAAAATCAAAACTCACAAGGGCATCTTTTCCTTCTAAAAATCTTGTTTTATCTCAAAGGCCCTTGGAACTTTTACATATGGATCTTTTTGGACCTTGTCAAACAAAAAGCTTTGGTGGTAACTATTATTGTCTGGTTATTGTGGATGACTATTCTAGGTATACATGGACATTATTTATTACTCATAAAAATGATGCATTCTATGAATTTAAAAAGCTAGCTAATATTGTTCAAAACCAATTGCTTATGAGCATTGCATCTATTAAGACTGATCATGGTGGAGAATTTGAAAATCAATTTTTTGAGAAATTTTGCGAAAAACATGGAATTAAGCATTATTTTTAAGCTCCAAGAACTCCGGAGCAAAACGGGGTTGTGGAGAGGAAAAATCGTTCATTAAAAGAGCTTTCAAGAACAATGCTTAATGACATGAATTTGCCTGCATATTTTTGGGCCGATGCAGTGAGTACAGCTTGTTATGCTATGAACTGTGTTTTGATACGGCCTATTTTAAAGAAAACCCCCTATGAGTTGTACAAGGGGAGAGAACCAAATATTTCTCATTTTCGTGTCTTTGGATGTAAATGTTTTGTGCATAATAATGATAGAGACAATCTAGGAAGTTTTGAGGCTAGTGCTGATGAGGGCATATTTCTTTGATATTTTTTTTCGAGCAAAGCTTATAGGATTTACAATAAATCTCCTAATACTATTGAAGAATCTATTCATGTATCATTTGATGAATCCGATCCCAGAAAGCTGGGGAAAGGTATCTGTTAATGACATTTAAGGTATCCTTGGAGATTTATACATTGATGAGGATGAGGAGTCCAATGCCAAAGGAAAGGATCAATCCCAATGCAATGAAAAGTCAAATGAATCAGTTGAGGATAAAAATCAAGAACAATCCATGGAGCTCAATTCTGATTTGCCTAAGGAATGGAGAACATTGAAGCACCATCCAATTGACCAAATCATAGGTGATATTACAAAAGGTGTAAGAACTCGCAATTCTATTAGCAATCTGTGTAACCATTTTGCTTTTGTTTCTCAAGTGGAGCCAAAGAATATTTCCGAGGCTACACTTGATGAACATTGGTTACTGGCTATGCAAGAAGAATTAAACCAGTTCGAAAGAAACCAGGTTTGGGAACTTGTTCCTAGGCCTGATTCTCATCCGATTATTGGAACTAAATGGATTTATAAAAACAAACTTGATGAGGCTGATTTAATTGTTCGAAACAAAGCTAGGCTAGTTGCACAAGGTTACACCCAGGAAGAGGGGATAGATTACGAGGAAACATTTGCCCCTGTTGCTAGGTTGGAAGCCATTAGGTTGCTTTTAGCTTTTGCATGCATTTTAGACTTTAAATTATATCAAATGGACGTAAAGAGTGTCTTTCTGAATGGTTTTATAATGAAGAAGTATATGTGTGTCAACCCCCCAACTTTGAAAATTATGAACACCCTGATTATGTTTTTAAATTGAAAAAGGCTTTGTACGGACTCAAACAAGCTCCTAGAGCATGGTATGACCAGCTTAACAAATTTTTACTTGAAAATAATTTTGAAAGAGGGAAGGTTGATAACACACTTTTTATCAAAAAGAAAGAAAAGGACATTCTTTTAGTTCAAATTTATGTAGATGATATTATTTTCGGTGCTACTAATTAAACCCTTTGCAAGGATTTTTCAAGTATGATGCAGGAAGAGTTCGAAATGTCTATGATGGGCGAGCTAAACTTCTTTCTAGGATTGCAAATCAAACAAGCAAAGGATGGAATTTTCATTAGCCAAACAAATACTGCAAGGAACTATTGAAACGATTCGGTATGGATAAGGCCAAGGCAGTTGTAACAGGCCGATTTTCGTAAAGCAAAAATAACTGACTTTTATTTACTAAAGTTGTAAAAACGAGGCCATTTTTTTTAAACATTGTTGAAGTATTGAAAAACGTCATGGAAAAGTCTTGGGGTTCACAAACCTCCTTCAATGAAAACCGAGTTGTTACTAAACCAAAACTTATCCACTCAAGTTTACAAAAACATTTTTCAGGAAAATGTTGTGTTCCAATTCAAGGTAGTTCTTTGTATTTCAAAAAGCCGTTGAACATTCTTCACAAGACAGTACAAAAGTAGGGCGTGTCTCAAAACAAGATACGTTACATGGATGATTCATCATTTAGGTAATCCTTAACTTAAAACACTCATCACAAACATATACTAGAATCCTATTCTTAAACTTTCCTATTGAAGGCGAGTGGGTTCAACTCCTTCTCCTTCTTGTGTCCTCTTCTCACCCTCGAAGACGATGCCGCTTATGTGATGATTTCCTCATTGTTGTGAGACTCTTGTGCCACCCCATCGGCTACAATAGAACTACTCTGCTGCTCGCACCGAACCTTCTCCTCGTAGCTCTGAAAACCTCGTACGTTGACTTGTCCTAAGTGTGGCTCCAGATTAGCTCCGCTCAGTTGATGCTCCGGGTCCGGAATCACGATCTCCGTGTAACCGATCCATGCCCATCCGCTTGGAGTATGTTTCCAACCTCTCCCATGCTTATTCCACATGGCGATATCCATGCAATACTCCATCTGTCCGTTGAGATATCAGCCACACTGATATGCCAACGAACAGGAGAGAGTAAGCATTCCGAACGAAGAATCGTCGACGGTGTGGGATTATGCTAGGCAAAATAATAGGACTATACAAGCATGCAATATAACACGCAAGCACACGGCAACCAACACATCATTATAACTATTATTATCATTATTATTCTCTTTTGGGCATTTTTATGAGCATTCTTTCTTTCTTTCATTCATCATTTACTTTCCTTAACTATCCTTCTCTTTTCATCCAATCTTATCAATTTACCCTCTCTGATGCTTTGGGGAAATACCATACATTATTAGAATATTCGTTTCATTTTCGGATATCACTCACGTCTACATCTCCTCGGTCATCCACCCAACCTAGTCGGAAGCAAACAGGAGTACAGGACCTTTACCGTGCGGGCACGACAGCTGTCACACAATCAAATGGTCCCAGACCAGGAGGACTCAGCCTCAATTCATAATCATATCAATAAATGGCACACTGTCTCACTACAGTGGCAAACAAGATGCCCCACTCCAATCCCTCTCACTGTTCACGATTTGCAATCTAGGGGGCGACAGTATGTTTCTAGTGGGCCCGCAGAACTTACCACGGCATTAGACCCAGTCCCCACCACGTTAGTGCGCCACCTGTGGAGTTCGTTCTGCCCAGAAACATACTCTAGACTTCTTGACGTTTCACCGTCATCGTCCTCCCCTAATGCAATCTCGTCCTAAGTATCCGCAGATACTTATCGTTTCTTCCTCTCCACTACTTCGGACTCTCATACCTCGCCGCGCATGTCTTTTAAAGTCTTTTAATCTTTTTAATTGTCCTAAGGTCGGCCCGTCCTTCGTGCAACCCTTCAACGAGTCCTGACCACTAACTTTGCACAAACTTTCTCTCATCATTTCTCACATAGCACAGAGCTGGGATCACATCACAATCTCAAATCTCATTGCTCAAATTTTCTCAATATTCTCCATTTCTCGTAATCATCTCATTTCCAAATCCTTTTTCAAAAATTTCATCTTTACTGAGCGCTAATGGAGGAGCAAGCTCAACTCAACACTAGTCTCAGACTAAAACCAAAAACACAGGAGCCCAGCTCCACTCAATTCACACCTCATATCAACATCACTCTTCCCAGCTCTGGCTCGTTCTCAACATTATCATTCATTCTTTCCCCAATCTCAATTCTTTCTTTCTTTTCTCCACACATACTTCGTTTCCCATCATTATTCCTCTCTCCTTGTATCTTATCAATATTATTTTCTCGTACTTATAACTTTACTTTCACTTTCGTTAAATTTCACTTCCTTATTCAGGACGTAACAGACATCCATCAGCCATTCACTCAATACAACCAACAGTAATAAGTATCACCATATATAATTAAATAAATCAATAAAAGCACACATTCATCATCACTGATCGAGGCCGTACCCGATCAAAATAAAAGGTGTTTATTCTGTAGTACTAGGAAGGTGATCCTAGGTCGTTTCCCAGCGAATATCGGTCTAGGCAAAGTATCAAACACGTAGTGTGCAGTAAAATGGGGGGGGTTTTTGTGTGTGACAAATGTGAAGAACAAAACATAAACAGAATATAAAAACTAAGAAAATCAGAAACAAAAGCGGGCAAACCCCTTTGGCTACGTACACTACTCAATCCTAGCTCACTAAAGATCGATTCCTCTCCTCTCCTCTGTCCAACTCGTGATAACCAAATACTAAGCGAAAATTCAGTTATCACTCCAAACCCTAACTTCTAATTAAGCATCAGAAACCAGAATTGGAGTTTTTACGAGTTAATACAAATTAAGCATTTATATTCATGTATTATCTCTACGAAATGGAATTAAGCAAACCACTACACATCGATAAACATGAAAACAGAGAAGAGAAAATGAAATTGCATTAATAACAAGAGCTCAAGAGTAGATAATACAATACCAAAGGGATTAACCCTTGAAGTCTAGCCTTCCATGGCCATAAATGAAGAAAAACGAGTAGAAATGGGGAAGAACAAAACCCTAGCAGCCACCACCACTTGGGAGAGCCAAGAGAGAAGTTCTAACCTAGAGAGAGAGTGAGAAATCTGAAATGGGAGTGTATTCTTGGAGGTTACACGAATTTCCCCTCTTAAGACACAAAATGGGCCTAAAACATGGGCCCAAATCCTAAGAAACACTATTCTGAACATTACAATTAAAAAGGGACCTAAATGCAAATTACAATCTTCACTTCAATACTTCAATCTTCATTTCCAAACTTCCCAAAGTGTCCTTGTGCCACATATGACCTGAAAATAGAAATAGAATTAATTAGGCCAAATAATCCCAAATTAAACAATATTCGGAATATTAGTCCAATAAACTCTAAATCAATAAATCAAGCTAATCAATGTCAAATGGGCAACAAGTATCAATAATAGGAGTAAAATAATGCAAGGAATAATGGGAAATAAAATGCTCATCAAATACCCCCACACTTATCCTTTTGCACTCCTGGGCAAAACCAAAAGATAGGACTATGAAGATCAATATGCACCAAAGTGAATCATGCAACAAGATGACTACAACTAAGAAATGCAAACCTAAGAGATTACATACTTCACAATGAATTCTAGGAAATGCAAAGAAATGGGCAAACTCAAGCACACAAAATGGTTAAGGATCAAAGAGTCAAAGCATCCGCGAACATCATCCAATTATTTCAAGTATGCAAAGAAACCAATGACATCAAGAGGATAGTCACAAAGATGATAGAAACTCACAAGGATCACTCAAAAGTGTTTACACTCAAGTGTTTGGGGTTAATCATTATTTACACTCAAGGCACATCATGAAAAACAAACACAACCATAAGCTTGACAAGCCTCTAACATCAACCATCAACACACATGCACAAAATGATCAAAAGGTCTTTTAAGGGTTGTAATGGGGCCAAGGACAAGGTAGGATAAAAATATGGGAATGTAGCTAAAACCAAGGGAATAGAGGAGCAATGGGGAATAAGTAAAAAGTAAGCAAAATCCACCCCAAAATCAACAACCACTAATTCCAATCCTCTTTGCCTCAACAACCTTTTATTCACTTTTTGTTTTTTCTTTTTTTTTTTTTCTTCTTTTTTTTCTTTTTATTTTTGCATTTTTTTTTATTTTTTTTGTTTTTGAGAGATATACAAAAAGAAAAGAAGAAACAACACAAATGGCATGAAGATGAAGCCATAGCTACAACAACCAAAGAGGCATAACCAAGAACTCAACCAATTGAAGCATAGAGCACACTTCTTACCTAATACCCATTCCCAAAACAATTCCAAAGCTCCAAAATTCCCTAAGGTTAGGACAATCATGGTTTTTCAGTCATAGGCTTGTAATGAGCTAAAGAACAAGGAAATGGATAAAAAGGCTCAAAGGGGCTAGCAAAGGATACATTCATTCAAGGTAGGCTCATATGGCTAGTAGTTTATTCAAGAAAGAAAGTGCCTAAATCATTTCAAAATGTGCATGAGCAATCAAGTATCAACAAGAGTCAAGTCAAGTTCTAGAGTGCAAGTAATCCAGAGTGCAATCACACATGAAAGAAAATTAGGTGGCATATATAGCAATCCACCCACAATTAAGGCTCAAATCCTCACAAAAGGGACAATTCTATCACAGTGTTACCACCTCTTAATTATCAAAAGCAACTTTACACACAGAAATGCATGAATTCAGACACAAGATACCAAAACTCTACTAAAGTGAAGCAAAAACATGCAAGAAAATGCCCAAAACTAAGCAAAACCTAAAAAAAAAAAAATCAAAGCAAAATATGCAACCTAAACTACTCTCCCCCCACACTTAAATCACACATTGTCCTCAATGGAACACAAATAGCAGAATCAGACAGATATAGACAAGTGTAATAAAAAGAGTAAGGAAGGAGAAAAGGAGACTCCCTAAGTCATGGTTGTTCAAAAGTGGGGTCGACCAATGAGGCCTCCTCCACAGGTGCATCATCCAAAGAAGGGGTGGTTAGGAAAGGCTTGAGTCGGTGGCCATTGACTTTGAAGCTCTTGTTCGTGGACTCACTCTTGATCTCCACAGTGCCATAAGGAAACACCTGGGTGACTACAAACGGTCCAATCCATTT
The DNA here is from genome assembly GCA_037953625.1 of Crotalaria pallida. Lineage (NCBI taxonomy): Eukaryota > Viridiplantae > Streptophyta > Magnoliopsida > Fabales > Fabaceae > Crotalaria > Crotalaria pallida. Next base: position 86,400,565 of record CM075653.1, read on the forward strand.
AGAGCGGAGCTTTCCACTCATGAGTCCAAGCCTAGAGTTGTAGAGCAAAACTTTTTGACCAACCAAGAACTCCTTTCTGGAAATGGAGTTATCATGAAGCTTCTTGGTCTTCTCTTTGTAGAATTTGGAGTTCTCATAGGCCTCCAAGCGGATCTCATCTAGCTCACTCAACTGCAGCTTCCTCTCCTCACCCGCTTGATCAAGAGCTAAGTTACATTGCTTCACAGCCCAATATGCACGGTGCTCTATCTCCACAGGCAGGTGGCACGCCTTACCAAAGACAACCCGATAGGGTGACATCCCTATGGGTGCCTTGTAAGCGGTCCGATGGGCCCACAGAGCATCCTCCAATCGTGTGCTCCAATCCTTTCTATTAGGCTTCACCATCTTCTCCAAAATCCGCTTGATCTCTCTATTTGAAATCTCAGCTTGCCCGTTGGTTTGGGGGTGATAGGGTGTAGAAACTTTGTGCACAACCCCATACTTCTTGAGCAAAGCTTGCATGGATCTATTGCAGAAGTGTGTGCCTTGGTCACTGACTATGGCTCTAGGTATGCCAAACCTGCAAAGGATATTAGACCTGACAAAATCTACAACAACCTGAGCATCATTAGTCCTGGTGGCCTTAGCTTCCACCCATTTGGATACGTAATCCACAGCAAGTAAGATATAATAAAAACCAAAAGAAACAGGAAAGGGGCCCATGAAATCTATACCCCAGACGTCAAACACCTCACAAAACAACATAGGTTGTTGCGGCATCTGTTGCCTCCAAGATAGGGCGCCTCCTGCTCTTTGACACTGCTCACACGAGCTGCAGATGTTGCTCGCATCCTTGAAAATGGTAGGCCAATAAAATCCAGAATCCAGCACCTTTCGTGCTGTCCTTTGAGTACCAAGGTGGCCTCCCACTGGTGAAGCATGGCAAAATTGGAGAACCGATTGGATCTCCTGGTCTGGAATGCACCTGCGAATGACCTGATCACTGCAAAAACGCCATAAATAGGGGTCATCCCATACATAATGCTTGGCATCGCTCTTTAATTTGTCTCTTTGAGCTTTGGATGCCAAGGCAGGAAAAACAGAAGCAACCAGATAATTAACAATGTCTGCAAACCAAGGAGTTTGGGGAAGGGGATGGGAAACATGTAAAGATAAAAGCTGCTCATCCGGGAAGTCATCCCGGATAGGAAATGCATCCTCCTCTCTCTCTATCCTGCTCAAGTGGTCTGCGACAAGGTTATGCGCACCACTCCGATCCTGAATCTCAAGATCAAACTCCTGGAGGAGCAACATCCACCTAATCAACCTAGGTTTGGAATCTGTCTTTTTCAAAAGATACTTCAGAGCAGCATGATCAGTGTACACTACAACCTTAGAACCAAGCAAATATGATCTAAACTTGTCAAGTGCAAAAACAATAGCCAAAAGTTCTTTTTCAGTTGTTGTGTAATTAACCTGTGCTGCATCTAAAGTCCTAGAAGCATAATAAATCACATGCGACAGCTTACCAACCCTTTGGGAGAGAACTGCTCCCAAAGCATAATTTGAAGCATCAGTCATGAGCTCAAATGGGAGGGTCCAATCAGGTGGTTGGATGATGGGTGTGGTGGTCAGTGCTTTCTTCAATTCATCAAATGCCCTCTTGCATTGGTCTCCAAATTCCCATGGGGCATCCTTTTGAAGCAACTTGGAAAGAGGAAGGGCAATGTTGCTAAAGTTCTGAATAAAGCTGCGATAGAAACCTGCATGACCAAGAAAAGAACGCACCTCTCGCACGCAAGAGGGGTAAGGCAAATGTGATATTACATGCAGCTTAGCAGGGTCAACTTCTATGCCCTTGTGCGAAACAATGTGCCCTAAGACTATGCCTTGTTCTACCATGAAGTGGCATTTTTCAAAATTCAAGACAAGGTTAGTCTCAATGCACCTGTTAAGCACCTTAGTCAAATTATCAAGACATGCATCAAATGAGGAGCCATAAACACTAAAATCATCCATGAAGACCTCTATGCAATGCTCGAGCAAGTCAGCGAAAATACTCATCATACATCTTTGAAATGTGGCAGGAGCATTGCATAGGCCAAAAGGCATCTTTCTATATGCAAATGTGCCAAAAGGACAGGTAAATGTGGTCTTATGTTGGTCCTCTGGTGCAATGCAAATTTGAAAATAACCAGAGAATCCATCTAAGAAGCAATAATGAGATTTACCTGCCAGGCGCTCCAACATCTGATCAATGAAGGGGAGAGGGAAATGATCCTTGCGAGTCGCCTGGTTGAGCTTTCTGTAATCAATGCAGACTCTCCAACTGTTCTGCACTCTAGTGGGAATCAGCTCATCCTTCTCATTTTTTACAACTGTGACACCAGACTTCTTGGGGACAACTTGCACCGGGCTCACCCAAGTGCTATCTGAAATTGGGTAGATGATACCCGCTTGGAGCAGCTTGGTGACCTCTTTCTTAACCACATCAAGAATCTGGGGGTTCAATCGTCTTTGGGGTTGTCTCACTGGTTTAGCCCCATCCTCCAACAAAATGCGGTGCATGCACATGGAGGGGCTAATTCCAGGAATATCCGCTAAAGTCCATCCAATTGCCCTCTTGTTCTTTCTTATCACATCCAGTAGTTTCTCCTCTTGATCAACAGAAAGTGAGGTAGAGATGATCACTGGGAGTTTCTGCTCATCCTCCAAGTAAGCATATTTGAGATGAGGAGGGAGGGGCTTCAGGTCCAATGAGGGTGCCTGCATAATAGATGGAACTAAAGGGACAACAGAAATGGATTCTGCTGCCTGCACCTGAACAAGTGAATCAGACTCATGCATAACAGATATGGGGTTAGGGTTAAGCATAATCTGAATCTATAACATATGAATCATCAGATGCAGTAGCAGAGTCTAAAAACTGGGCTATTTCAGTGCATGCGGTGCACCATCCAGAGCTAGTGCATGATGGACAAGTAAATGAATCAGTGAAAGATGGCAATTCAAAATCATGATGCAAAAAGTCAAGCATATGCTCATCTATCAAATCATCAAGCAAGTCCACATGGAAAACAGAGTGATCCTCAGGAAAATGTTTCATAGCATGGAAAATGTCAAATCGGATCACACTGCCATCAAACTCCATGGAAAGTGAACCTGAATGCACATCTATCTTGGTTCGGGCTGTTTTCAAAAATGGCCTCCCCAAAATAATAGGAACAGCATTACGGGGAGAGTCATCTTCCATATCAAGTATGTAAAAATCAGCAGGGAAGATCAACTCTTCAACCCGAACCAAGACATCCTCTATCAAACCTGCGGGGTGGGCAGTACTTCTATTTGCCAATTGAATCACCACACCCGTAGGTTGAAGAGGTCCAAGAGAAAGAGACTTAAAAACAGACATAGGCATGACATTTATTGATGCTCCTAAATCTAGCATAGCATTTTCAAACTTAACATTGCCTATGATGCAAGGTATAGAGAAAGTTCCAGGATCCTTACATTTTTCAGGAATGTGAGGGATAGGTTTACCTATGAGAGCGGAGACATTCCTTCCCATGCTTATCCTCTCATTGCCCTTGAGTCTTCTCTTATGAGTGCACAACTCCTTAAGGAACTTCGCATACCTTGGAATCTGTTTTATTGCATCAAGAAGGGGTATGTTGACTTCCACCTTCCTGAATGTGTCAAGAATGTCCTTGTCCACCTCTTCCACCCTTTTGTTTTGAGGCACTCTTGGTGGGAATGGAAGAGGAACAGGAGGAGGTTGTAGGACAACAGCAGGGCTTGTGGTTGAAGTCGAGGAGGGTTGAGTTGGATGATTCTCTTTGGTGCTAGCATGCTCACCTTCATCTACCACTTGGCTCTTCCCTTTAGAGGAAGCTAGAGCATCATTGTTGAGGTGAGGTTGTGGTGTGGGTGTGACAATCTGCTTTCCCGACCTCAGGTTGATGGCACTCACATTCTGATTCTGAGGGTTGATCACAGTTTGGGATGGCAACTTGTCAGAATTTTGAGATTGCAAGTTGTTGAGAGAAGTTGCCATTTGACCCATCTGATTTGTCAAAGTCTGAATGGATGCCTCTTGTCTCTGAATGGATGCTCTAGTCTCTTGTTGAAATTGGAGGTTTTGCATGGTCATTTGCCTCACCAACTCCTCCAAGGTAGGTTGGTTGGATGGAGGGGCTGATGGTGCAGGATGAACCACTTGCTGCTGTTGTTGTTGCCTTTGCTGCTGGATTGGAGGAGGTACATATGGTGGTCTACTCGGTCCAGCGGTGTTCTGAAATGGAACATTAGGAGGAGGTTGTTGTTGTTGATCAGACCACTTCAGATTGAGATGGTTCCTCCATCCAGGGTTGTATCTATTGGAAGAGAGGTCATGATTATGTTGTTGTGGACCTCTATTGTTGTATATGTTTGCTGCATAGGCCTCGGGTTGGTCACCACTTGTCATCGGCTGTTGCTGCTGAAGAGAAGGGCATGCATCTGTGTGGTGCTCAATGGATGTGCATATGCCACACACTCTAGCAGGAAGTATCATCTTTTTCTGATTGACAGCCAATTGTGTGACCAATGTTGTGAGAGAATCAATTTTCTGCTCAAGCTTCTCAACCTTGCCCGAGTCTGCACCAACATCATTTACATCCCTCACAACTATTGCATCACTGTTGCTTCTTGCATGGAATTGTTGACAATTGGAAGCCATCTTCTCAATTTTGCTCCTGGCTTGTAAGGGTGTCATATCTCCCAATGTACCACCACTTGCAGCATCTACCATGTTTCTTTCCATGAAGTTGAGACCTTCATAAAAGTACTGGATGAGAAGCTGCTCTGAGATCTGATGGTGAGGGCAGGAAGCACACAACCTCTTGAATCTCTCCCAATAATCATAGAGACTCTCTCCATGTTGTTGCCTGATACCAGAAATTTCCTTTCTGATTGCAGTGGTCCTATTTGCAGGGAAGAATTTTTCCAGAAATGCCCTCTTCAAGTCATCCCAGCTTGTGATGGAACCAGGGGCCAAGTCAGATAACCAATCTTGTGCTAGACCCTCTAAGGAATGTGGAAATGCTCTGAGACAGACATGATCCTCTTGCACATCATGTGGTTTCATTGTGGTGCACACTATATGGAATTTCTTGAGATGCTTATGAGGATCCTCACCTGCAAGACCATGAAACTTGGGCAACAAATGGATTAGTCCTGTTCTAAGCTCAAAAGGAACATCCTCATCAGGATACCGGATACACGAGTCTTCAATAGTGAAGTCAGGTGCAGCCAGCTCCCTAAGTGTCCTTTCCCTTGGTGGGGGTTGAGCCATGTTATCACAATGTATAGAATCAGATTGAATAAAAGTAGAAGGAATAGAAGAAATAGAAACAGAATCAGAATTAGATGGACTATAAGATGACTCTGACTCACTACCTAATGACTGATTCCTATTTTGTCTAACTAATCTGTGATAAGTTCTATCAATTTCAGGGTTGTAAGGATGCAAATAACTTGGGTTGCCCCTAGTCATGTACTGAACAGAACAGCATCAACCATAGCATACTGTAACAGATATGCATGACCAAAATCGGCAACAAAATTTATTATTTTTTAAAATTTTTTTCTTTATTTTTTTTCAGCACCCTAAAATCATGAAAACATATCACAGAAAGTTTGAGGACAAAATTCAAAAGGGAACCAAGTCAAAGAATTAAAACAGTGACCAAAAACTAAGAAAATAGAACTTGTAAAATAAAAAAGAAATAGTAAACAAGCTTTTTCAGGATCCAAACGAAGGGGTTTTCTGACGAAGTGAGAAAAATCAGATTATTCAGAAAATTCCCTTCGATTTGATATAAAATTCGTCAAATTCCGAGTTACTGATCAAAAGTTATGCCTATTTATAGTAAGTGCTGCTGAAACTTGGAAAATTTTTCTGGAACTCACAACCAGTGCATATCTGAGTGTCTGTGATGCATCAAAACACTAATATATGATGAAACAAGTGTGGATACCAATTTTCGTGCAAAAATTCCACCCGCAGCTATGTTGAATGGCACTCACAGAATCACTAGAATAGCATCAGTTGTGCAGAACAGCAAATCAGCAAACATGGCAACTTTCAATCAGTTATCAGAATGCTTATTCACACACTAACTACACTAACTAATCTAATTAACTACTGTATGATCTTTGGCAAGAACCGATAGTCCCCGGCAACGGCGCCAAATTTTGATCGAGGCCGTACCCGATCAAAATAAAAGGTGTTTATTCTGTAGTACTAGGAAGGTGATCCTAGGTCGTTTCCCAGCGAATATCGGTCTAGGCAAAGTATCAAACACGTAGTGTGCAGTAAAATGGGGGGGGGGGTTTTTGTGTGTGACAAATGTGAAGAACAAAACATAAACAGAATATAAAAACTAAGAAAATCAGAAACAAAAGCGGGCAAACCCCTTTGGCTACGTACACTACTCAATCCTAGCTCACTAAAGATCGATTCCTCTCCTCTCCTCTGTCCAACTCGTGATAACCAAATACTAAGCGAAAATTCAGTTATCACTCCAAACCCTAACTTCTAATTAAGCATCAGAAACCAGAATTGGAGTTTTTACGAGTTAATACAAATTAAGCATTTATATTCATGTATTATCTCTACGAAATGGAATTAAGCAAACCACTACACATCGATAAACATGAAAACAGAGAAGAGAAAATGAAATTGCATTAATAACAAGAGCTCAAGAGTAGATAATACAATACCAAAGGGATTAACCCTTGAAGTCTAGCCTTCCATGGCCATAAATGAAGAAAAACGAGTAGAAATGGGGAAGAACAAAACCCTAGCAGCCACCACCACTTGGGAGAGCCAAGAGAGAAGTTCTAACCTAGAGAGAGAGTGAGAAATCTGAAATGGGAGTGTATTCTTGGAGGTTACACGAATTTCCCCTCTTAAGACACAAAATGGGCCTAAAACATGGGCCCAAATCCTAAGAAACACTATTCTGAACATTACAATTAAAAAGGGACCTAAATGCAAATTACAATCTTCACTTCAATACTTCAATCTTCATTTCCAAACTTCCCAAAGTGTCCTTGTGCCACATATGACCTGAAAATAGAAATAGAATTAATTAGGCCAAATAATCCCAAATTAAACAATATTCGGAATATTAGTCCAATAAACTCTAAATCAATAAATCAAGCTAATCAATGTCAAATGGGCAACAAGTATCAATAATAGGAGTAAAATAATGCAAGGAATAATGGGAAATAAAATGCTCATCAATCACATACACAATAAATTGTGGTCTTTGTCACCTTCGTATAAGTGACCACACAACACAAACAATTGCCACTTATACTACTGACTCCGAACCACTTAGTTCCGATCTTTGAGATGATACGGAACATCCTAATAAATCACCTAACTACCACGGTGTCTTAGGAAAACTTCTCTCTCACCTGAGGTCCCGCTATTAAATGCGTACCGTCACCTTGGATCCTTTGGCTGCCGGCTGTCCCAATCCCTCGTCTTTGAGATTTTCTCGTACTAAATAAAATACGCTTTCATTATTAACTTATATTATGAAAATCTTTTTCATAACCTAGACACCTCTCATTCCTCATATTAAATAAAACACTTTTGTTGCTAACGTGTATTAAGAAAATCTTTTCTTAAATCAAGTATCTCTTGAAAACTTTACTTTAAATTGCATGGAAACGTTTTTAAATATAAGAAGCAGGTCCAAACAATTCGGGACAGCAAAGAATCATTTTATAAAAATAGCTTTGATAAAACCCCAAAAATATTTCAAAAACACTTTTTACTTTAAATAATTCTTTAATTCAAAGTTACCACTTTAAGACTCAAGTCTTTATTATAAAACAAACCTCGGACAGCTATGAATACAATTTAAAAATCTCAAAAAAAATCAAATGGGATTTTCTTAAAACCAACTCATTTCAAAACCAATCACATATTCAAATATTTTCCAAACACAAACTAGCACACAACCACAACAACATTTAAATGGATTAAGTTATACAAGTAATCAACCAATCATTTAATTTAATTATAATCAAACACAACACTTAGGCATTCACATATTCAGAAGGCTATAAACCAAGCAGAACAATTCAATTCGTTTCAAAAAAATCACTATATGGATTTATTTTAATGCAACTAAATTTCCTAGATTTATTCACACTATATGGCCGAACACAAGTCCACACAAAGATTTATTCAAGAATAAAAGCATGAAATCATGAAGTTATTCATTCCATTTTAAATTCCAAAACCGTGAGCTTCCCTAGAGGAGTTCACAAACTTTTGTTTATTTTTCTTAACTTAAATCAACTTGTTAAATCAAGTATTACATCAAGACCTTATTTCTCAAAGCAACATACAAGATAAAATTAACTCATTCTTTTTATCCTTTAGCCATACCAAGTAGAAAATAGTAATCACCACATTTTTTCCAAACAATTTAATTTAGCCTTAGTTTAGAAAACACACTCATTATGTTCATAAAAAGATCCCTAGTCTATCCCTCATGCATAGGCCGAATACCCTTCTTTGGAAAAACAAGGTTCTTGGTTCATTTTTCAACATGCACCAATTAAGGTTCAGGGGTTTATCATGCACTTTCTTACACAATAATTTAAAAATGTTATTTCCTTTTTCTCACATAAAACCGTGACATCATTACCCCTAAAATCAAGAGAAAAATTCAAATCTTTAACATGCATGAACATTAAACATAGATCAGGTTAGAAATTAATTTTCAAAAGCCTATTTCCTTTGGTTCTTTGAAAAACCGTGATGGTTTCCAAGAAAGTTTAAATCTTTTTATTCAAGAATGACATGCATGTACCTAAATCTTGTAGATCAATTCATGAAATCAATTAGAATAGCACAAATGAAAGATAAAAATTACTTTGAGTAATAAAAGACCAAACCGTGATGAAGATTTAGAGAAAAGCAAGTCTTTTATTCAAAACAATATGCATACCAACATAATATTAAAGCTTTTCATTTGGAATTCGCATACAAGATTCAAGAATCAAACTTTTTCATGAATGAATTAAGGATCAAAACCAAAATCGAGGTTTCATAAAAATCAAAGCAATTTTAATCACTTAAATCAATTTTTCTAATCATGGAAATAACATGCAACCACATAGATCACATCAAAAACATCAAGACCTAATTTCTTTAGTCATGGCCGAATTATATAATTTAGGATCTAGTGTGGATTAGTTTATTTATTCCCAAAAATCTAAGATCAAAGTACAACCAATACATGCATGTACTCAAATCAACCAAAATCATCATTAAATTAACATGCAACACCAAAAGTTTTTAATTTACCATTAACCAAATTTAGATTTCTCATTTACTTATCAAATAATTCTTAAACACATCTTAGTTCACGGTTTTAAGCAAGAAAATTAAACATTCAAAGAAATCCACTTCATCCTTCACAAAATCTCATCAAACCTTTAGATTTAGAAGATTTAGTTTGAAAAGATTTAGGATCTCTTATGAAAAAGCTTTAAACGAGTTGGGAAATCCGTTGATTAGACGTTTATAAATTCTTTTAAGCTTTGAGGAGTTTACATGCAAAGAGATACATTTTAAATTTTACAAAAATCTCAAAACTTTTTAGATCTTTAAGATTTGTGTTGAAAAACCTTAAGATCATTCATGAAAACCTTAAACGAGTTATGAGATCCGGTAGTTAGACATTCGCAAGCTTCTTCAAGCTTTAAAAGTTCATGATCCAATATAAACTAAGACATGCAAAAGAAGAAATGAAAGGAAAATTGCAAATCAAAAGAAAATCAAGATGATTACAACTTCTCCTTGATTATTCGAAATACCCACCAAAAACTAGGTTGATCTCCTAGCTTCTAAGATCTTGGTTCTTCAAGGAAGACCTTAGGGTTTTATGCTTGGTTTCTCCTCTTCTCTTCCTAAGGTTGCTTCGACCTCCTTCCTTCTAGGGTTAGTGGGTGGCTTTCTTGTTGATCCTTGAAGAAGAATGTGGTTGAGAAAGAAATTAAGGATGTTTGGGTTAAGGGCTTTGGATTTTCACTCTCCTTTCTCTCTTCTTCCTCTCACGGCCTCACTCTTTTTCTCTCTAAGTCTCAAGAGTTTGATGATACTCTTGGGAACTAAGTGTTTATGTTTGTGGAGGAAATGAAAAATGGCTAACCAACACACACACATACACGGCTTAATGGGCAAAACAAAGGCATGGAATTTCCTCTTCTAGCCTCGGTTCATGGCTTGGTTCAAGGGCAATTCGGTCTAACCATAAATTTGCATGGGGGACAAGGTGGAAGGAAAGTCACTCCTAGGCACCATGACTCACACCACCTAGGTTTCCACTTGTTTCCCATTCCAATTTTCCATTTAATTTTTCATTTTCTTAATTCTTAAGGAAAAGGCTCCTACTTGGTCTTTCTATTCTTATAATGGTCGAACCTCATATACTAGCACATACATATACTCATGCAATTTCTTTTCATGTTGATCACATAGCATAGATTCATGGAATAATGCATACATGTTCATCATGCACACACACACCCACTCATACGACATACATATATACATATACATACACATATTCATTTACATGCACACTTACACGTTACACACATATACCACACACACATTCATGCATTTATCATCCCATGCATTTTCTTATTTATTAAATCATTCATGCATAAGAATGATAATTCCTTTAAAATACCAAAAATAGCAAGCACACAAAACACCTTTTCATAAAATAATTTCTTGTAGAAAAATTCAACATCTCCTTAAAAGAAATTTAGTCACATAATCATTTTCAAAAACTTCATCTTAAAGTCTCATGACATTGCTTCATGAAAGATTATTCCTTTAGAATCACTCATTACTTTAAAAAACGTGAATTAAGAAATTCATTTAAGAAAATACTCTTCTCCAAAACACTTTTCTCAAAATAAATCTTTGTAGTATTTTAAATTAATACGAGTAATTGGCGGGGTGTTACAGCAGTAGCAACACCAATAAGCACATCTTGCTATCTGGATAAAATTGAAGGAGGTAAATCCGTGGAAATCACTAAATATCGAGGTATAATCGGATCCCTTCTCTATTTAACGACAAGTAGGTCGGATATTATGTTTAGTGTATGTTTATGTGCACGTTTTCAAGCGAATCCAAAAGAAACGCACATGGTTGCTGCCAAACGAATTATGAAATATCTTTCTGGCACAACTGATATGGGTTTATGGTACCCCAAAGGTTCCTCTTGTAACCTTGTTGGGTATTCCGATTCTGATTTTTCTAGGTGAAAAGTAGAAAGGAAAAACACGAGCGACACTTGTCACCTCCTAGGTAATTCATTGGTATCATGGGCTAGCAAGAAACAGTCTAGTGTAGCCCTATCCACAGCTGAGGCTGAATATGTCGCTCCGGGTAGCTGTTGTGCACAAATCTTATGGTTAAAACATCAACTCCTAGACTTTGGTGTAAGTCTAGATCACATTCCCATTAAATGTGATAACACTAGTGCAATTAGTATTACCATAAACCCTATGCAACATTCTCGCACTAAGCATATAAAGATTCGTCACCATTTCATACGTGATCATATTCAAAAGGGTGATTGTGTTATTGAGTATGTTGATACTTCGCGGCAGTTAGCTGATATCTTTACGAAACCGCTTCCAAAACAAAATTTCTTTTTCATTCGTAGAGAAATTGGTTTAACTTTTGCCTCTCACCTATTTTGATTTAGTGATTATTATATCTCTCTTGTTATTATTAATGTGTTTACTCAGTGTTTCAAGGGGAGTTAGCACATGCTTTTTGATGATTACAAAAGGGAGAGAGATATTCTGAGAATTATTTGAAATTATTTGATGTTTATGCATCGATTCATGGGGAGATTGCATCTATTCAGGGGGAGATATATTGTATATGTTTTAATTGTTCTAGGGAAGGTTAAATTTCAATTATATATATATTTTTGCTTGTATAACACTTGTGATGCAGATAGTCAAGAACAGATCAGAATAGTTGTTTGTAATCATCAAAAAGGGGGAGTGTTGGAAGTCAAGCTAGTGTTGAAAGGCATGCTTCAAACTCTCTCATGGACTTCAAGAAAATTTCAAGTTAATGTTTCGATGATAACAAACGAACTCAAGATTCAAGCTCACAAGTTTCTTCAAATTCAAGTTAAAGACTCAAGCAAGATATAGCTTAGAAGCCTTTTCCCTTAGAACACATTTGTAAGGTAATGAAGTTTCTGTTCTTAATGAGTTTAAAAGGCCAATGAGTTTTTCAATTAAAAAGGAGAAGAAAATGTGTTTTCATGAAAAACTGTTTTTATATCTTAGTTTTGGTGGAAATATTTGATGATACAAAACTCTGAATATTTATATAGTATGCAAGAAGGGATAATCGATTACTTTCCTGAGTTAATCGATTAACTTTGTTGCATCATAGAAAAATCAGAGAGCTTGTAATCGATTAAGTGAACTTCGCTAATCCATTACTTTCTTATGGGAGTAATCGATTACCTGGATCAAGTAATCGATTAAAATTATTGCATCATATATTTTCCTGAGACAAAGTAATTGATTACATGTTTTGTAGTAATCGATTACATGGTGTTGCATCACACAATTAACAGAGGCTCAGTAATCGATTATTTGATGAGTAGTAATCGATTAAATGAGTTGCATCATATATTGAACAGGGGTGATGTAATCGATTAACTATTATTGGTCTAATCGATTACTTGTTTTTCAAAAGAATTTAAAAGTTTCTAATTTTGAAGGAATAATCGATTACCTTCAGAAAGTAATCGATTACTTCAACTTTTATTGAAAAATGTGTCAGAATCATTTTGATTATTTCCTAATTTGTTTTTATATATAAGATTCTGATTTATTTTACAAAATTCGAAAATTATTTTAAATTTGAATTATTTCCTTATTCGTGTTAAGAATCAAATCTTTATTTTATTTCTTAAATCATTTTGATTTAGTTTTGATTTTAAAACTTATTACAAAATCATATTTTATTTTTTTTTTTATTTAAAATTGATTTTGATTTATTGATTTAAATCTTTTTGAATTATAAAAGTTATTTTCAGAAATTCACTCCAACATTATTTATTCATTCTTTTCATCTGACAAGTTTTCTAAAAATCACGTTCTCTTATTCTCCTACTTTTCTCTGATCGTAACGCTCATATTTTTGAAGAACTCTAAGAAACTCTTGTTGGCCATTTAGATTTCGAAGAAAACTTCATTATCATAGTACTTGATTGTTGTATCCGTGTTGTTGAAGAACACATCAAACTATTGTAATCACTCTCATTGATTTGTACACAACCTTAGTGGTAGGGAGAGAATCCCATAGTTGAACGTTGAGGCGAGGCGTTCGTAGGGTGAGGCCCCTAGCGAACGGAGGTTCCTAGTAGTGTGCGGGGTGCTCTCGGTTGTAATTGGGTGCGGCTCAATTGCTGGTTATAGAACTCTCAAGCGGGTCGCTTGGGGATTGGACTAGGCCTTTCGACGGGAAGGCTGAACCAGTATAAAATTTCCTGGTGCAAGCTTTTCTATCCCTATCTCTTTTATTTTTCGCATATTTCAATTATTTACGTTTCCGCGCTACTCTATATTTTCTATCAATCGATTTCGCTCTCCTTCTCAAACGTCTAATCTCTCCAACGCAAAACAATTTTTAAATTTTTAAGGGTTTTTGCAATAATTTAATAAAACTCGATTCACCCCCCTCTCGAGATTTTGAGGCCAAACCCAATAGCCTCAAGGCAAGGTTTAGGATGTGTTCTCATGCAAGAAGGAAGAGTAATTGCTTATTCTTCCAGACAATTAAGGCCACATGAGGAGAACTATCCTACCCATGATTTGGAACTTGCAGCTATTGTCTTTGCTCTCAAGATATGGAGGCATTATCTTTATGGAACAAGGTTCGAGGTGTTCAGCGATCACAAGAGCCTTAAGTATTTGTTCGGCCAGAAGGAGTTGAACATGAGGCAGCGGAGATGGATGGAGTTCCTCAAGGATTATGATTTCAGTTTGCAGTACCATCCCGGAAAGGCTAATGTGGTTGCAGATGCACTTAGCCGAAAAGCCCTCCATATCAGTTGCATGATGATCAAGGAATTGGAATTGATTGAGGATTTTCGCAATCTCAATCTTGGAATCCAGTTCAAGAAATAGAGCATAAGTGTTGGGATGCTTCGAATAACCAATACTTTCTTGGACGCAATTCGACAGAAGCAATTGGAAGATGTTGAATTGCAGGAAATGAAAAGGGAAGCTGTAAGCAGAAATGAGTCTGATTTCCATGAAGGTGTAGATGGAGTTCTTAGATTCCAGAATAGAATCTGTGTGCCATCTAATCCAGAATTGAAAGAAGCTCTTTTAGAAGAGGCACACAAGTATTTGTTACTTTAAGTAGCATAATCAGGTGTAAAGCAAGTTGTTCTTGGCAAGTGACCCGGGAATTGTTGGATGATTTGTCAAAGTAATTTTTATCTTGGATATTTTCTTGGCAAGAGTTTCTTGAGTTGACTAAAATCTTATATTGGTGGTAAAATAATCTTGTCACGATGCTTATGTGAATTTTGCCATTATGCACAGGGAATTCATTTTTTGTATCATTGCCAATACTAGATAACATTGTGCAATCCCAGGCCCACCGGCCACAACTTTAGACTAAATGCAAGTTGCGTGTGTAAGTCTAAAATAGGTTGTCCCTACAATTCTTATCTTGTCACTTGTCTTCTGTTTGAGTCATGCTACTTAAAAATTACGAAAAATACTACTCCCTATTTTACTATTTATTTGTCTTTTTTTAAACAAAACTCACTTTTTTAAGAAATAGAATTATTACTTAGATTTCCAATATATTAATTATGTTTTTTCTACTATACCCTTTCTCTCTCCATAATCATTACTTTTTCTCCACTACTTACAAAAACCAATACGCTATTAAATAGAGATAAACATGAAAAATAATATTAATTACACTCTTGAAATCATCAAAAAGACAAATAAAACAAAACAAAAAACTTTTCCAAAAAATGACAGTTAAATAAGAACGAAAAGAATAATAAATATATTTAAATATACTTACTACTCCATCTGGTCCTATTTATAGAGCACATTTATCCATATCACACGGACCAAGGAAGATAATTAAGTTTCTTGAAACTTTAAAAAAATTCTTTAACATTACAATTTTACTCTCTTATCTTGTATTGAGAATTTCATATGTATTATTTCATATTAATGGATAAAGGGCAAATAAGAGAAAATAACATTAAATGCTTCCTAGAAAATGGAAAATGACTTGTAAATAGGACCAAAGAATTCTTCTAGAATATGCCCTATAAATAGGACCGGAGGGAGTAACAAATATCCTTAAATATTCATTAAAAATCCAAATTTATTAAATAAGTGTTGAAAAATATAGTACTAGTTTTTAAGATTTTGAAGAAAAGTAGTAATGTTGAATTATAGTACTCCATTTTTTTTTTCAATTTATAACAGCTTTATAGTACTTATTAGAAAAATCCAAATACAATTTTTACAAATATTATTTTGAAATAAATAAAGTCAGCTCTATACATTATTTTTACAATAATTTTTATACATTTGAAATACAACTTTGTGAAAGAAAAAAAACCATTTGTCCGAATTTCATACCCACGCAATTAGTTAGCACAAGGTTTACTACTATATATATATGAGTGTACTCTTCCTTTTTAAACACAGACGACCATAGGCTACAATGGTACAAATAGTTTTATTTCTTTCCTGCCTTGCTCTTCCTCTGGTTCTACTGTTATTCTTCCACAAGCAAAGATCCTCCGAAAAGCCCCCCTCTCCTCCTGGTCCCAGAGGACTTCCCATAATTGGGAATCTTCATCAGCTGAATAATACTTCTACACTTCATTTGCAGCTATGGCAACTCTCAAAGATATATGGTCCTTTATTTTCGCTTCGGCTCGGTTTGAGGCCAGCTGTTGTTGTTTCCTCACCGAAGCTCGCCAAAGAAGTTTTGAAAAACCATGGCCTTGTTTTTGCTGGACGACCGCCTTTGCTTGGCCAACGGAAATTGTCCTATAATGGTTTGGATATCGCTTTTTCCCCATACAATGATAATTGGAGAGAATTAAGAAAAATTTGCCTTGTTCATATATTCGGCATAAAGTGTGTCTGTTACGAAAGGACCTGAGGGTGCTGCTGACAGACCAAAAAGAGATGCTAAGAGACCAGCTGGATGGGATGATTATATCCATAATTAGTTTATTATTATTATTAAGTTCATGTTGTTATTTACATTGTGGTCTGGGTCATTCTAGAATGAGTTAGTTACAGTTTGTTATGGGTATTTTTGGGCAGAGGTGCCACCTGTCCAGGGGAATCTTTTTGGAGTCATTACTATTTACGTTTGTACTGTTGATGGAAAAAGGTAGAGAAAGTATTTTCATTCCCTTTTCTTGTCTTTTCTAAGGAGGCAACTGAACCTCGAATTCAGTACCCATTCTATTTGCTATCATTGGTGCTCTCGTTGACGTTCTCATCCATGGCTGACGGTACCCGTCTCCAGAAACTTACTGACAAAATTGATGACATGCTCTCTCAAATGTCCCTCTTCTCTACCCAAATGACCAACTTCCACTCCCGCCTCTCTCACCTAGAAACCAAACAACCTTCTTCTCCTCCCCTTCTTTCCCTTGAACACCCTTCACCCCACCGCCATTTCCTTAAACTTGACGTTCCGCGTTTCGACGGTACAGACCCGGTAGGATGGATTTTCAAGATCACCCAATTTTTTGATTATCATAACACACCAGAGGAGGAGCGTATCACTGTTGCTTCCTTCTATCTTGATGGTCCTGCCTTGGCTTGGTTTCAATGGATGTACAGGAACGGTCAGATCCTTTCATGGTCACATTTGTTGCAAGCTTTAGAGACCCGTTTTGCTCCCACTGCTTTTGAAGATCCACGGGGTAAGCTCTTTAAGCTTTCTCAAACTTCTTCGGTTTCTGATTACCTTGCTGAGTTTGAGGCCACCGCAAACCGGGTTACCGGGTTAACACCTCTATTCCTCTTGAGTTGTTTCCTCTCGGGTCTCAAGCCGGAAATACGGCGAGAGGTGTTAGCGCAACAGCCACAAACCCTCTCATTAGCTGTGGGTTTGGCTAGATTACAGGAAGAGAAGTTGTTAGATCTCTCCCGTGCTCACCGCCCCAAGCCAACCCCTTCTTGGCCCCCTCCCCTTACACGCACAGTCACCCCTGTTCCACCTCAACCAGCTCCCAAACCTTTTCCACCCTTACTTCCTACACCACCACCCAAAACTCGTTATCGTCAGTTGACCGAGGCTGAGATGGCTGACCGTCGTGAGAAAGGGCTTTGCTTCAATTGCGATCAGAAGTATTCGCGTTCCCATAGATGTCCAGCGCGTTTCCTTCTTCTCATCGCCGAAGATGATGACAACTCTGGTGACTCGGCCACTGATCCACCTGTTCTAGATCCTGACCCAGGTATTACGGACCACACCTCAGCCTTATTGGATCTTCCGGCCCAAATAAGCATGCATGCTTTGTCAGGTGCTGGGGCTCCGGAAACACTTCGACTTACGGGTCAGATACTAGGTAACCCGCTCCGTGTTTTGGTTGATGGAGGCAGTACACATAATTTCATACAAAAAGATGTGGCCATTCGTTTGGGCTTGGCCCAAACGCCTACTACTCCTCTCAAGGTTTTGGTTGGCAGCGGTGAAGAATTATCTTGCACACACGTGTGTCCTTCTGTGGATTTAGTGCTTCAGGGGCATTCCTTTCCAGTTGCTTTATATATTTTGGATATGGGAGGTTCTGATGTGGTTTTAGGGGCTCAATGGTTGAAGCAATTGGGGCCAATCTTAATGGATTATCAAGCTTTGACTATGAAATTTGTCCTAAACCAATCCATCATTGAACTTAAGGGCGATTCTGTGCCGCAGCCCACTACCATTTCCTTGCATCAATTCAAGAGAGTTGTTAGATCTGATTCTACAGCCCAATGTTTTTCATTGATAGTTCGGCCCTCCTCACCTCCAGCCTCACCACCCACACATTCCGATCCCCAAGTCCATAACCTACTCACTTCCTTCTCTTCCCTGTTCTCTGAACCAACATCTCTGCCTCCTCCTCGAGCCACTGATCACACCATCCCACTCCTTCCCAATTATTCGCCGGTTAACATTCGCCCATACAAATACCCACACTCTCAGAAACTGGAAATTGAGAGGCAAGTCTCAAAAATGCTTGCATCAGGGTGGATTCAACCTAGTTCAAGTCCATTTTCATCTCCTGTCCTTCTCTTGAGAAAGAAAGACGGTTCTTGGCGTATGTGCGTCGATTATCGTGCACTGAATGCCATCACCGTCAAGGATCGCTTTCCCCTCCCCACTGCTGACGAACTCTTGGATGAATTAGGCTCCGCACGCTGTTTTTCAAAACTGGACTTAACCTCTGGTTTTCATCAGATTCGTCTCCAACCTTCTGATATTCATAAAACAGCATTCCGAACACATGATGGCCATTATGAGTACTGTGTCATGCCCTTTGGTTTGTGCAACGCCCCGGCAACCTTCCAGTCTACCATGAATGATATTTTCAGGCCTTTGCTACGTAAGTCTGTCATCGTTTTTTTTTATGATATCCTGGTTTTCAGTGCTGATTCCACTCAACATTTGTCTCATCTCCGCCAAGTGTTTGAGATTTTAACTCGTAATCAGTTCTTCCTTCAGCCGCATAAGTGCTCATTTTTCCAATCGCAGATCACATACTTGGGACATATAGTTACTGATGGCAAGGTGTCGCCTGATCCTGAAAAAATCCAGGCCATGGTTCAGTGGCCAACACCGCAATGCATCAAGGGATTGCGTGGTTTTTTAGGCTTGACGGGTTTTTATCGCAAATTTGTGCGTGGATATGCTACTATAGCACAGCCATTAACTGATCTTCTCAAAAAGGGGAAATTCCAGTGGTCTTCAATTGCCCAACAGGCCTTCGATTCCCTTAAGACTGCTATGACCAGCATCTCTGTTTTATCCTTGCCTGACTTTTCCAAGACCTTCTATGTTCAGACTGATGCCTCCGGGGTAGCGATGGGTGTTGTTTTGACTCAAGGGAATCACCCAATCGCTTATTTCAGTAAGGTGTTCTGTCCCCGTTTATCAAAGTCCTCTGCTTATGTCCGAGAGTTACATGCTATCACCAGTGCTGTGAAACGCTGGCGCCAATATCTCTTGGGGCATTTCTTCATAATTCAGACCGATCAGCGGAGTTTGAAGGAGCTATTAACGCAGGTAATACAAACCCCAGAACAACAACATTATATCGTGAAGTTGTTAGGATATGATTATGAAATCCAGTACAAACCTGGGAAATTAAATATTGTGGCAGATGCTCTTTCACGGTCTGAAGAGAGTAATTCTGGGGAATGCAACATGCTCACAGTACCACAGTTTGTGTTTCTGCGTGACCTCAAAGAATCCCAAGCCCTTGATCCGGACTTCATTCTAATGAGGGACAAGATTCTTTCAGATCCTTCGTCTTATCCTCACTATGCCTGGACTGGTGATTTGTTGACTTATCGTGGTAAGATTTGGCTTAGCAATAAGTCCAAATTTATTCCCCTTTTGTTGCGAGAATTCCACGAAACACCCATCGGTGGTCATGCTGGGGTCAGTAAAACTTTGCGGCGTCTCAGTGCGAATTTCTATTGGGGATCAATGGCGAAGGATGTCAAGGTTTTCATTTCTCAGTGCACAGTGTGCCAGCAGACAAAGTATAGCACTCTACGCCCGGGTGGACTTCTTCATCCACTGCCCATTCCATCAGGTGTTTGGGAAGATATTTCGCTGGACTTTGTGACCAGCCTCCCTCCTTCCAACGGGTATACGGTTTTATTGGTGGTAGTAGACCATTTTTCAAAGGCAGTACACTTGGGGGCTCTTCACTCTGGTTTCACTGCTTATAAGGTTGCGGAGTTGTTTGTCAATCTTTTTTGTAAACACCATGGATTGCCAAAGAGTATAGTTTCAGACAGAGACCCCGTTTTCATTAGCAGATTCTGGTCTGATTTATTCAAATTCAGTGGCACTCTCCTCCGCATGAGTTCGTCTTATCATCCACAGACGGATGGGCAAACCGAAGTCATGAACCGTACTATTGAGCAGTATTTGCGAGCATTTGTTCACAGCAAGCCAAATCACTGGTTCAAGTTCTTGCCATGGGCAGAATACCATTACAATACCTCCATTCATTCAGGTTATGGTTTGACTCCCTTCGAAGTTGTTTTTGGCAAGCCACCTCCTTCTATTCCGTCATACATAGAGGGTACATCTTCGAATGCTGGTTGTGATTCTACCTTGGCTTCGCGAGAGGAGATATTGTCCATTCTCAGGTCCAACTTGCTCAAGGCTCAGTCACGCATGAAGAAGTTGGCTGATGCTAAGCGCAGGGAAGTGGCTTATGAGGTTGGGTCATGGGTCTATCTGAAATTACAACCGTACAGGCAGGTTTCGGTTTCTGGGCACAAGTATCATAAGTTGGCCAAGCGATTTTATGGTCCCTATAAAGTGCTTGAGAGAGTGGGTCCAGTTGCATATAGGCTGGAGCTTCCATCCCATTCCAAGCTTCATAATGTCTTTCATTGTTCCCTGTTAAAGAAGCATGAAGGACCAATTCCAACTCAAATTGACCAACTTCCTCCAGCATCTGTGGAAAATGACCCATTAGTCACACCTTTGGCTATTCTGGATTTTAAGGTGGTAACTGTACAAGATGTCCCTACACGTTTTGCTTTGGTTCAGTGGCAGGGGCTTTCACCTGATGACACTTCTTGGGAAAAATGGGAGGATCTCAAAGTGTTGTATGACCTTGAGGACAAGGTCATTGTCAAAGGGGATGGTATTGTTACGAAAGGACCTGAGGGTGCTGCTGACAGACCAAAAAGAGATGCTAAGAGACCAGCTGGATGGGATGATTATATCCATAATTAGTTTATTATTATTATTAAGTTCATGTTGTTATTTCCATTGTGGTCTGGGTCATTCTAGAATGAGTTAGTTACAGTTTGTTATGGGTATTTTTGGGCAGAGGTGCCACCTGTCCAGGGGAATCTTTTTGGAGTCATTACTATTTACGTTTGTACTGTTGATGGAAAAAGGTAGAGAAAGTATTTTCATTCCCTTTTCTTGTCTTTTCTAAGGAGGCAACTGAACCTCGAATTCAGTACCCATTCTATTTGCTATCAGTGTCTCATCATTTTCCTCTATAAGACAGTATGAGGTGAAGCAAATGATAAAAAAGATATCTAGGCACGCTTCTTCTTCGACAGTTACAAACTTGAGTGAGTTAATGATTTCTCTCTCGAGCACTTTGATATGCAGGATTGCTTTTGGAAAAAGGTATGAAGATGAAGGAACTGAAAAAAGTAGGTTCCATGAGCTGGTAAATGAGGTTCAAGCCATGTTAGCGGTCTTCTATGTTTCAGATTATATTCCTTTCATGGGTTGGATTGATAAACTTATTGGATTGCATAAACGTCTTGATCGAATTTACAAGCAGATGGATGAGTTTTATCATGAAGTTATTGATGAACGCCTGAATCAGAATATAGAGAAAGAGAAAGAAGTCATAGTTGATGTCTTACTTCAACTAAAGAAGCAGAGTTCGGTTTCAAATGATTTCACTTACAATCACATCAAAGGAGTCTTCATGGTATGATCTTACATAAACTTTTTTTTTCCTTCGTTTATTAGGCTTTCTTTGAATTGTTAATATATATATGTGTATGTATATATATATATATGAGCATTGCGGGATCGGGAGCCTCAATCCAGTCTTATTATAAAAAATTAGAATTTTCACATGATGAGCTTTTTGGCATTCTCATCATTCTAGTAGAGCCTACTTTCTCAAGTCTGAGTTACTCATTCTAATTTTAATAATAGGATGTTTAAGGACCGTAGCAATGAATCAACAGTGAGATATATTTCTGATACACAGTATCTTCCCAAAGGAAGCAAGTGTAGAGCATACTCTATATCTCTGAATAATTATTTTCATATCATCTCTAGAAGACTATATTATATTTTCTAGTCTAGAGTTTTTAGGAAGAGGAAAGGAATTTAGAAAGACATATTTTTAGAAAACACACTACTGGATTTTTATTTATGTTGTAGCTTATGCTTTTTACAATGGAGATGCTTCCTTTATATAGAGGAGGAAGCTGAAACTACGAACTATACTCCTACTAGGTGGAGTAATATTAGGATTACAACATAGCATACTACGTAGCAAATTTCTTCAAACTACAAGTCATCATGCATGCAAATTCTATGAGACATTTAGTAGACATGATTATGACCTTATGACTATGACCTTATAACTATGATCTTACAATGTCATAGAATCTTACTATTCATGATTAGACTACACCATTTTTTTTTTATAACGAATAAGGATTTTTTTTTATTTATATTTCGATGGTTAAATTATGAGATATAAACCGGAAATGTTTGAGTTTATACATAAAAAATTGCGCTCTTCTTTCCTACCTAAAAGAAAGTAATAAATAAAATAAAATTATATATATAAAAAAAATTTATAAGCACACACATCTCAAAATACCATAATAAAATAAAAAATAACAAAAATTGTTCCAAAATAATTGTATATTATTGTTAATATATACATATACACTATGAACTGATGAGCATTAAACTAAGAAATCAATGCTTAGCTGAAGTCGGAGTAAAAATATGTTTAACATATGTCCTTTAATGTTTCACACTTTTTTTTTCCCTAAAAGTAATTATATTGCTTTTAAATATGCTTATGGGAGAGCATCAAAATTAAAAAAAAAAAAATATGCTTATGGGATCATGCACTAATTTCCTCAGGATGAGGATGACTTATAATATTATATTTTTGTTGGTTGATGGAAAAAAATCCTAAGGTTAACTATATAGTCACACTAATTCATGATGATATGATATACTATAAAACTTGATATAAATTCATCATGATTTATTATATCGCAAAAATAACATATATCGCAAAGTAATATTATTGTACTTCTTATTAATTGAGTAACAAATAAATGATGATACATGTAACTCTCGAGTGATACTGTATTTATTATTTAAAACTTATTTAAAGGAATTGTGCTGTAGCTTATAGAAATTAAAATTGTTCTAAGTCGGCGGTGATAGACAATTGTTCTCTGATCATTTTGTTCTAGCTTATATTATAATAATCTAAAGTTTAGATATCAAAATAGTTCTTATAATTGTTAATCTCTTTAAAATTAATTTCTACATTTTATGTTTTGATTCTACTTTTACATTTTGTTTTGGTTTTGGTCCTCGATGACAAATATAGATGAAAAATACTACATTACTACAAATTGACTTTTTGAAACCAATTATGAAATATATAAGACACCGGTTCCGAATCGACCTTAACAATGCTGGTCTTGTAAATATAAATCAAAATGAGATCGATTCCGAACCAGTCTTAAATTAATGAAACTGGTTCAAAACCGGCTTGGTTATGAAAAAAGAACCAAGTCTTGTTTAATCTTTCGAACCAACATCATTTATTATTTTTAAAACTGATCTCGTTAAATTGTTTTAGCCGGTCTTGTTTGAATATTTTAATCCGTTAACCACAGTTTTAAACGTGACTAAATTAGGATATAATTTTTTTGAAACAGTCCCGTTTAATTTTATTATTGGTTAGCCACGGTTTTAACCGTGACTAAATAAGGTTATAATTTTTTTTTAAATATAGACACACTTCAGTTGTGACTATATTTACTCCATAATTATTCTAAAAAATTAATATAAGTTGACACAAATTTATAAACTTATCTTTGTTTAAATAAAAAAAATATAAATATTCATAAAAATAGGTAAACAATTACAAACATAATCACTTAAAATTATTCACCTACACTACATAGATATAAAAACCCAAAACACCTAAAAAAGTAGCAAATAAAAAATATTGCCAAAAACACCTAAAGTGAGTAACAGAAAAAAAAAAAAAAAAAAACTTGCAAAAGAAACAATACAGTAGCTTGTAAGTACACTAGTCACAGTAAGGAACTCAACAAGGACTAAACAAAGGACCATACACAGAAACCATTAACAACTGAAACTTGAAATATTAAAAATAAGTAACCAATACATCAAAAAATGACCTTTGTCTTAACGTTTTCATCAAATAGAACACATTTCATATGCAAAATGTGCAAACGAAATTATTGATAACCTGTAAATCCACTAATCCAATTTAAAATTTATAACGAACGCATCCCAGACCCAGAGTAACATGCTTGATAAGGGAGATGAACAGCTTAGTTACCTTCCATCTAACACTTCAGGTGCCAGAAGGCCAAATTGATGCACAAATTCGTCAAATGTTTTTCTAGTGGGAAACCAACGCAGGTTATCCTAATGGCCTCCATAACTCCCTGCAACCAAACCTACAATGTAAACTTCAATTATAGCATGAACTATAAAGTCCAGAACCAGGAAAAAGATGCTAGCAGTGTTATGCCACAGCACAATTGCTACAAAACATTTTTTATTCTCGAAAATTGCTGGCTTTAAAAAGAGAGTGAATGACCACTTTGGTCCCTTGTGTTTTTTAAATGGGACATTTTAGTTCCTCAAAATGTGGACATTCACTTTTAGTCTATGAAATTTTTTTCATGAGATACTTAAGTTACTTTGTCCACTCCGCCAACTACCTTAGTTGCGGATTTAAGTGTTTCAAAAAAAAAAAAATGAATTTCCATGTTTTGAGGGACTAAATTGTCCCATCCAAAAAACATGAGCGACCAAAGTGATACTTCACTCTTAAAAAAATTATTGGGTTTTACACCATGAATGTAGTGTGGCTTAGTGACACTGAGAGTTTCAAGTAAAGCTTGCAATTGTTGATGCAGAGACAAATGATCTGCCCTTTTTCCAATCTGACAGTACCGTTTATTTGCTGGGGGTAAAGGCCCTAAACTATATATACAAAGTCTCGCCTCAGATTCTTTGATACAGCTTTAAATCTGTGCCTGACTTCTGGTTGAATATCAGGTAAAGCATCAGCTGAATGGTTAATTGGAGAGTGTACATATGCCGTTTGAATTAAAAATTCTATTATTCGACTTTCTAGCAGCATAGTTTCATTATCTCAATCATTTAATTCCGATCGAAATAAAAGAAGATAACTACGCAACGATATTCAAACAAACCTTAGCCTGAGTAACACCACCCCAAGGGCTAAGTTCATCCTTTTTCAATAGCATCTGAACCTGTTTCCGTTTCTTTAATTTCTCTTAATCAAACCATTTACACGTTTCCTTAGATTCTGTTTATCATTGTTTGTACCATCTTCAGCACCAGCCTCTCTTTCCTGACTCCGGGGGATGAATCCCTGACTTGAAGTACATGAAGATAATTGTGACAAATATTTTAAGGCTTATTTAAAATTAAAGTTTCTGAACTTTGGTGCTTTTTGAAATTGGTTCTTAAACTTTTTTTTCGATGTTTTGGGTTCCTGAACTTTGTTTAATTTTTGGAAATGTTCCTATCACTTAAGTGGTGATATGACCGAGGATATGGTACATCACCTTCGCCATATCGATAGGTAACGTGCCAGATGATGCCACATGAATTTTTTAAATTAAAAAAAATCAAATTTATTAAAATTAATTAAAAATTGTATTTTTTTTAAGAAAATTGAATCTTTTAATAAATGTTAAAAGAAATTATTTTTTTAATAAAAAATGATGTAGTGTCTCGTGGGTCTGCATAACACATCACTTGTCAATATTGTGAAAGTGACGTGGCATATCCTCGATCATATCACCTCTTAAGTGATGAAAGGATCATTAAAAGTTTTTGAAACAATTTCAAAAAACACCTAAGTTCAGAAACTAAAATATTAAATAAGCATTTAAAAAAAAGGAACCCGTGGAAAAAGGGTACGGTGCACTTCTTATCCGAAATCACTGTGAAAGCTGCACAACAACAAGATAGAACAACCACGAAAAGTGATGCAAATAAAGGAAACTTCAACAAACAGAACTCCTTCTCGGTGTCTCCCCAATCAGTAACATTGAACAAGTAAGAATTCTGTAGTGTCCTTAATCATTATATGTCCTTAACCCTCTAAGTATTCAAGATTATGGCAACCAGGAGTCCAGGAGAGGATCAATTATTAATGTATGACTTATGGTATTTCTGCAGTTCCAGTTGGGAAAAGCAGGATCTCCCTAGTCAACGTGTGTGTGCTGAGTGTCAACTTAGGGATGAGAGTACTTACCTGAAACCCTAGCTGTGATGAGCTATTTATAGGGTTTGGAGGAGGCTGATATGGGCCCTTTGGGCCCTGTATCAGAGTTGTGCTGAACCAGGATTCTGTGAGATAATATCGGATGATTATGCTTCTAGAATCTGGATAGGATCAGCTGAAGATCTCATGTCTAGGCTATTGCGAGAATCTAGGAGAGATTTGCGGAAGGGATAAGAAGCCTCGGCGAGCCTGAGCTTATCCACGAGCCGACGGTATATCTCGGTCCTAGAGTCCCGAGCCTGATGGATTGTGGACCGATCGTAAGGCTCGGTTCCATCAAGTCCGAGCCTGACCCATTCGTATGCTCAGATCCCATGAATCCGAGTGAAGGACTTTCATGACAGGTAAACCGAGCTAAGTGCCCTTAAAGGAACCCTTTGGTGAGACTCGGGTCCGTATATGGTCGGCAAACCCTACAAGCCCCCCAGCTCGTAAGACTTGGAAAGTCTGTGGCGAGGTAACAAGGGGCTAGGGTTGACCTTTAGCATGTCTTGGTTCAGAAGTGTGACAACTGTTTCCAGCCTTAACCATGTAGCCTGTCCGAGGTGACGTTTTAGGTTCTTTAGGTGCGACACGTGCCCTGGGAAGTTGTGTCAAATCATTTCAATTTTCGAATTTCGAAAAAGTACCTCCAATAACTGCCATGTCTTTCCCTGTGGTTGGCTGAGTGGGTTAATGGGCCTTAAGCCCAACTGGTACATCGTGGAAGGAGGGAAACTGAGGGGTTTTGAGGGGTATTCGAACCCTTTACATTCATTTGCAACTTCACAAACCAGAAACCTTTACACTCATTTGCTCCAAACACATTTTTGTGCACCTCCTTAGCGCATTCAGATCAACCATCGCTACCAGTTTCTTCCACAAAGATCAAGCAACCAAAAACAGGTACTCTTTCCTTCTTTTTTGACTCAAACAACTATTTTTGGTTCTGTCATTTCTTCTTTTTGAGAGGGTTTTTCTTTTTGTGGGTTTTGCAGAGATTTGGGGTTTTAGTTCTAGGTAGGTAGTTAAAGGGTTTGGATTTCTTAATTATGAGGGGTTGGAGATATTGGAGGAAGGTTCACCATGAACTCTGTGAGAGATTAGGCGAAGAACCTTCCAGCGGTTCTAGTTCTAGTTCTTCTGGGGGTTCTGGGTATTATGAAGCTAAATCCGTTCCCTTAGAAACTGGTTACGATACTGCTAATAAAACTGTAAATCCTCCTATCCCCCCTTGTGGTGAAAGGATAAACGAGCCACTCGAGGTTGAACCTTTGACCACGGAGTACCCCACCGATCCCGCAGAGGAAAGAAGATGGCTATTAGCTTATAGGTTTGCCGAGCGTCAGGCTCAGGTTAGGATTAGGATTAGCCCAGAGCACTTTACAAGAGGGGAAGAATTTTGGGGAAAACCTATAAGGATAAGGGGAAAGGGTCCAGGGCTCGGCCTTAGGTTTAGGATTAAAATACCTGCTGTGATAAATGCTAACGCTGAGCCTTTTACTTTTTCCCCAAATATGGTGGAGCCTGTAACATCCTCACTTTTAATGGTTAATTTTAATAAAAATCAGAGTTTGAAAATTCATTTTTGATTTTAATTTCTTATAAAAGGTTTTACGAAAATCCGGCAGAGTTTCCTCTGTTTTTCGGACTTCCCAAAAATTTTCTTCTAAAAACCTGTCAGTCTAGAATTACTTAAAAACATAAATACAATAGATTAAAATCCAGTTCAGGTCCTAACGCCCGATTAGCATCAGTCTCAGGGAATATAACTACACACATTATAAATTACAAAATATTACAGTTTTTAATGCAATTAAAAATAAAAATCCCCTCTTAGTATCATAACCACACTCCACGTGGTGGAGGGTTTCCAGTTCGGCCCGCAACGGTGTAAGCTCCACTTCCGTACCTGTAAAATGATATCAAGAAGGGTAGCATTACACATAACTTAAAAAGATAAATTCTAAAAGAAGACATAGCAAATAACTAAGCCTACTTAATTATTAATATATTTTATTCACATAAATAAACTCGTTTAGTTCTTCACTTATTCTCACATTCTTTTAATTATTGATTCTCTAACAGTTCTCTGATCGTTTCTACTTTCTCTTTTCTTTTCTTTTCTTTATCTATTTCCTTTTTCTCATGACTGAGCCCAACAGACCATCAGCCACTTGATTTTATTATGACTGAGTCCAAAAGACCATCAGTCGTTTTCCTCTATATGACTGAGTCCAAAAGACCATCAGCCGTTTTCCTTTTCTTATGACTGAGTCCAACAGACCATCAGTCATTTATCTTTTATCATGACTGAGTCCCACAGACCATCAGCCGTTCATCTTTCATTATGACTGAGTCCAACAGACCATCAGTCGTTTATCTTTCCATTATGACTGAGTCCAACAGACCATCAGCCGTTTATCTTTTAACATGACTGAGTCCAACAGACCATCAGCCGTTTATCTTTTATCATGACTGAGTCCCACAGACAATCAGCCGTTCATCTTTCATTATGACTGAGTCCAACAGACCATCAGCCGTTTATCTTTCCATTATGACTGAGTCCAACAGACCATCAGCCGTTTATCTTTTAACATGACTGAGTCCAACAGACCATCAGCCGTTTATCTTTTATCATGACTGAGTCCAACAGACCATCAGCCGTTCTCTTTTATTCTTTCTTAATTATTTCTCTTTTCTCTTCTTATAATTTAAGTATTTCTTTTATACTTGTCTCAATCTTTTGATCTTTATTTTCGTTCATAGCTTATCTCATTTTTCTACATTTTCTACTTTGCTCTTTTCTTTTGGTTAGTTTCCCTCGATTTTATCCAACTCTACTTAACTTGGTTATATATATTACATTTTAATTCTCGTTGTTACTTCTTAGTCATGTCTTTGGTTCCTTTATCTTATACTACTACTTAACTTGTTATTACTAATTCTTTATCTCCAGTTTATTTAACTACTCTATTAACTCACATTGTTACTTCACTGATTATCCCTATTCCATTCATTTCCTTTTTCTTTGACTTCCCTACTATCATACTCTCTCTCCGTTTTATTAGTTATTTATTAACCCACTCGTCGTCTTTCCTATTTTCTTTTAAATCAAATTCATCATTTAATTTCTATTCCCTAATTTACTCCGCGTGCATTCATTATTCCTTATTCTAGACTCTCTTTTACCCTTTTTGTTCCTTTACTTCCCCTATACCTTTTACTTTATGATTTCCCACATTTCGTTTTATATTAATTATTTTAATATCCTTAAATACGCTCATCCACTCCGAGCTTTATTCTACGCACATACATTTTATTCCCTAGGGTGTGGTTTCTTGTCACAATTTTATTTACTTTATCTATATCAACGTGGGTACCCTACGGTTCATTAACATACTTTTAATTACTCTATTCCTAGCTACCACTATAGCATCCTAGAATTTACTTCTTAAGCAAAGGTAACGCGAACCCTCTTACCTCGGGCTTTTTAAATAAAACCTGGGTTTTAGCTCGGCGACGATGACGGCGTCGGTGTTGCTCCTCGTTAGCGGGAACAATCGCGGCTGGACCAAGGCAAGAGCTTCGAGCTTTGAGGTTCCCGACACGATCCCGACACGATCACGGACCGGTAACGGCGCCGGTGAGATCCGTGGAGAGAGAAAGAGAGCTCACGGTGAGAGAGAGAGAGAGGGAATGGATGAGGGAGAGACTATGGTGGTGGTGGTGGACAGTGGTGGAGGTGGCGGTGGCGGCTCTGGGCGGCGGCCGGTGGGTGGTGGTGGAGAGAGAAAGAGAGAGAGGGATTGTGAATGTGAGGGAAGGAGAGAGAGAGAACAAGAGAGAGATCAGAGAGAGAGTGAGAAAGACGGATTGAGGGAGAGGAGGAGAGAGGCCACGGTGGGGCGGCGGTGGAGGCCGTGGAGGAGGGAGGAAGAAGGAGGATAGGAGGAGGAGAGAGAAACAAAGGAGGAGAGTGAAAGGAGAAGGGGGGTTTCCCCGTGTTTATAGCCAACTCGACGATTTTCGCTTAAGCGAAATTTATTCGCTTAAGCGAACGGCCTTCAGTAATGGACACGAACGTTTTTCGCTTAAGCGAACCTCTTCTATGTTGCCACTGGATCAGTTTCGCTTAAGCGAAATATTTTCGCTTAAGCGAAATGATCAGATACTGCTGTTTTATTTTTCTATTTTTTCTTCTATTTTCTTCCGAACTTCAAACCTCCATAACTTCTTCGTTCACCGTCGGATCTTGCTCAAATTTGACGAGCAACTTCCTATAAATCATATCTCCATATCCAACGGTGGAAATTGTGTTTGGAGTCTTAAATCTTTTATTTTAATTTTCCCTCTCGTTATTATGTTTATTATCAAATTATATATCTATTTTCTGGCCCGATCCTAACTTCGATTTAACGCTCCTTTCATCTCTAATTCGCTTAGTATTATTATTAGTATTTTCTTCTAATACTAGAATTCTCATTTGGAATACCTATTTGTGGTTTGTTATTTTCATTTTTAATTATTCTAATTAATATTTATTTATTTATCTTCGGATTTAAAATTTGGGATGTTACATTTCTCCCCCACTTATTTGAATTTCGTCCCCGAAATTCTAACAGTCCCTTGACTTGGAGGAGTATCCCTTGGCATAGTTTCCACCCATGTCATTTCAATTTCTTTGGTTCCAATCTTCCTTTTGAGGGAGTTCTAAGTTAATGGTTCTGCGGTATAATTATTTGCCTCAGGTAGGGTTTATCTCGGTCACTCAGAAATCCGCGTAATACACAGAGTCTTAAGAGACTGAGACAATTATTTGCGGTGCTCTCACATAATTTCTTAAGTGAGACTCAACTTCGCGACTCTAATCTTTCCCTTTTCGCTTCTTACTCCTTCAAGTGAGTCTTAGTGAGGTCACCCTTCGGATCCACCTTAGCTACATTTGCATTCTACTCCGGTGGTACACCCTTATCGTTCGTTTAACGATTTCAATCTGGTATAGGGGTTCCTATGGGTCGATTTCACTTAAGGGTCAAGGTCATGGTTTAAATTTATTTCCCAATTGTCTGATGGTCCGAGAAGGTATTGATTGATTCTTAGTTTAATTCTCGTTCCATTCTCCGCGAACCTCTTCGACAGTTAATGCGGAGTGTTTGGAGTGAGTTATTCATTAGCCCTACTGGTTAGGGTATGATCGTCGGACATTGAGTCCGGCTCGACACAATCTTCCTTACGCTTCGTTACCGTTCTGCATTCCACCTTGTTACTCGGATAGGATTCACAATTTTCTTGTTGTTAAGGTTCCATCTTCCATTCCTTGGATTGAAATCCTCCCCCACTTAGCATTGACATACTTAATTATATCCATGCTTGGGGTATGCTCGTTCGTTATTCAGAATTTCGCACGTAAGCTTCTCGACCGATGTCCAAGGTTAGAAGGGACATGTGGATGGTTATCCATAAGTAATCATAGAACTATGTTGGGTTTCTACGTCTTGGTGAATTCTCACCTCTGCATCTGAGATGCTTGAAACTTGAAGAGAGTGAAGATGAAAAGAAGAAACACGAAGCACTCAAGGATGGGTTTCATAGTCTTCGCACGATGACCCAGAATGTACTGGATACATGTCAAGCAAGAAGACAATGGATATTATCCTCAAGTGTGCATTTTTAGCAGAGAGTCATCAAAAGATGCGTTTTCTATAGAACTACCGTTAATGTGATTTGGTTTTGATGAAGGCACATGGTGCAATGCTAAACTTGCTTCCTTTGAGGGAATAGTTTGGAAACTGGATTAAGTTCTTAAGTGAATTCTAATTCCTAATGGTGAGCACGATTCACTCGTTTACTTGGGTCGGTCTCGGTGTGGATACCCTACTAATTCATCCAGTTTCGCCTTTTTCGCGAATAACCACTTCGGATTCTTAATGAAAGGCTTGATGAGTTTTGGGCTTTTAGTTTGGCTTTCCATGAAGTCTAAAGACGGTTACTTCGGGTTCGCTCGGCTCGGTTTTCTCGCGAGTTCCATTCGCGGTTACACTAATAGTAAGTGGGTGCACTGGCTTAAGGCTCCTATCTGTCTGTCCTGATTTTTGGTTGGAAATTGTCAATGATATCGACCACTAATAGTTGCGAAGATCGAGGTGATCAGTCCCAATCTCACATCTATCAATAGCAACATCATCGTCAAGTTTGTTGATGTTATCGTCCCCTAGCAGATGTAAGAATCAGAGTGATCAGTTCTAACCTTACATTCTACCAGTGGCAATACCATCACTGTGTTCGGTGAAACTTTAACTAATGTATTATCATTTATTGATTTCTTTTTAAGTTAAGTCGAATATATATATATGCTTTATGCAAAACATTTTTAAATAAATATTTGGTATATAGTTAACACTAAAGGTACCTCGGGTAAGTTCATTCATCGATCCGCGTGCTCCCAGGACAGTCTGCAGCACGGTGTCCCGACTGCCCGCAGTGATAACAAAGACCCTCCTTCCTGAGTTGGTTCATATGCCAACACAACCATTTGTGAGATTTCCCACAGTGTGAACATAAGGGCCTAGCAATTGGGATAGCCACATTATGGTCCGCATCCCTGGGCACCATTGCCATAGTATCAACATCAGCATATGGGTCTGGTTCTTGCGTCGGTCCTTCTCCCCTAATAGAACTTCCAGCACCCTGCCTATTTCTGCTTTGCTTCTCCAACATCTCCCGTCTCAATCCCTTTTCATAAGTGCTAGCCATGTTTACCAGGTCGGACAAGTTCGCAACATTTTGATACTCAAAGGCGATTTTAATCTCAGTGCGAAGCCCGTCCTCAAACTTAATGCACTTAGTCCTTTCGTCAGCATCCTTGTAGCTTCCGGCATATCGGATGAGATCCTCAAAATGTGCAACATATTCTCCAACACTCATGTTCCCTTGTTTCAGGGTCAAGAACGTCAGCTCTTTTTCTCGGCGGACGTCTTCCGGGAAATACTTCCCTAAGAACCTGATTTTGAACACTTCCCAGGTGATTTCCTGGTTAGCGATCTCCATTTCCCTTCGTACACGTTCCCACCAATACTCCGCTTCTCCAGTGAGCATGTACGCCGCCAAAGGGACTATATGCTCCACGGGCGGTGACATTGTGCGAAAAATCTTCTCCAATTCTTGGAGCCATCTCTGTGCTGTGTCGGGATTGTAGCCACCTTCAAACTTGGGCTGATCATTCTGCCTGAATCGTGCTAGCCAATCAATGTCGATTGGGTTTGATGGTTACTGGAGTGTGGTTGTTGCTGCTGCTGCAGCTGTTGCTACCGTTTCGGCCTGGTTCTGGTTCAGTTGGACCAGATTCTCAAGTATCGCGGCAATCCTGTCATCATGGGCACGTCTCCGAGGCATGGTAACTAAGTTCGGGAAAAAGAACACGTTATTCCACAATTAACTAAGAACTCTTAAATTAAGTGTACCTATTTATCTATTCTAAGACTTAAAACTATCACTTGGTTACTCGCTTGGTGAGTAAACCATAGGAGTTGTGAGTCCAAACTCCAAGGCCGAGGGAAACTGCTCTGATACCATAAATGTAACATCCTCACTTTTAATGGTTAATTTTAATAAAAATCAGAGTTTGAAAATTCATTTTTGATTTTAATTTCTTATAAAAGGTTTTACGAAAATCCGGCAGAGTTTCCTCTGTTTTTCGGACTTCCCAAAAATTTTCTTCTAAAAACCTGTCAGTCCAGAATTACTTAAAAACATAAACACAATAGATTAAAATCCAGTTCAGGTCCTAACGCCCGATTAGCATCAGTCTCAGGGCATATAACTACACACATTATAAATTACAAAATATTACAGTTTTTAATGCAATTAAAAATAAAAATCCCCTCTTGGTATCATAACCACACTCCACGTGGTGGAGGGTTTCCAGTTCGGCCCGCAACGGTGTAAGCTCCACTTCCGTACCTGTAAAATGATATCAAGAAGGGTAGCATTACACATAACTTAAAAAGATAAATTCTAAAAGAAGACATAGCAAATAACTAAGCCTTCTTAATTATTAATATATTTTATTCACATAAATAAACTCGTTTAGTTCTTCACTTATTCTCACATTCTTTTAATTATTGATTCTCTAACAGTTTTCTGATCATTTCTACTTTCTCTTTTCTTTTCTTTTCTTTATCTATTTCCTTTTTCTCATGACTGAGCCCAACAGACCATCAGCCACTTGATTTTATTATGACTGAGTCCAAAAGACCATCAGTCGTTTTCCTCTATATGACTGAGTCCAAAAGACCATCAGCCGTTTTCCTTTTCTTATGACTGAGTCCAACAGACCATCAGTCGTTTATCTTTTATCATGACTGAGTCCCACAGACCATCAGCCGTTCATCTTTCATTATGACTGAGTCCAACAGACCATCAGCCGTTTATCTTTCCATTATGACTGAGTCCAACAGACCATCAGCCGTTTATCTTTTAACATGACTGAGTCCAACAGACCATCAACCGTTTATCTTTTATCATGACTGAGTCCCACAGACCATCAGTCGTTCATCTTTCATTATGACTGAGTCCAACAGACCATCAGCCGTTCATCTTTCCATTATGACTGAGTCCAACAGACCATCAGCCGTTTATCTTTTAATATGACTGAGTCCAACAGACCATCAGCCGTTTATCTTTTATCATGACTGAGTCCAACAGACCATCAGCCGTTCTCTTTTATTCTTTCTTAATTATTTCTCTTTTCTCTTCTTATAATTTAAGTATTTCTTTTATACTTGTCTCAATCTTTTGATCTTTATTTTCGTTCATAGCTTATCTCATTTTTCTACATTTTCTACTTTGCTCTTTTCTTTTGGTTAGTTTCCCTCGATTTTATCCAACTCTACTTAACTTGGTTATATATATTACATTTTAATTCTCGTTGTTACTTCTTAGTCATGTCTTTGGTTCCTTTATCTTATACTACTACTTAACTTGTTATTACTAATTCTTTATCTCCAGTTTATTTAACTACTCTATTAACTCACATTGTTACTTCACTGATTATCCCTATTCCATTCATTTCCTTTTTCTTTGACTATCCTATTGGCTCCATTTAGTTCCCCTATTTTATTCCAGCGTTCTATTCTAACTTCCCTACTATCATACTCTCTCTCCGTTTTATTAGTTATTTATTAACCCACTCGTCGTCTTTCCTATTTTCTTTTAAATCAAATTCATCATTTAATTTCTATTCCCTAATTTACTCCGCGTGCATTCATTATTCCTTATTCTAGACTCTCTTTTACCCTTTTTGTTCCTTTACTTCTCCTATACCTTTTACTTTATGATTTCCCACATTTCGTTTTATATTAACTATTTTAATATCCTTAAATACGCTCATCCACTCCGAGCTTTATTCTACGCACATACATTTTATTCCCTAGGGTGTGGTTTCTTGTCACAATTTTATTTACTTTATCTATATCAACGGGGGTACCCTACGGTTCATTAACATACTTTTAATTACTCTATTCCTAGCTACCACTATAGCATCCTAGAATTTACTTCTTAAGCAAAGGTAACGCGAACCCTCTTACCTCGGGCTTTTTAAATAAAACCTGGGTTTTAGCTCGGCGACGATGACGGCGTCGGTGTTGCTCCTCGTTAGCGGGAACAATCGCGGCTGGACCAAGGCAAGAGCTTCGAGCTTTGAGGTTCCCGACACGATCACGGACCGGTAACGGCGCCGGTGAGATCCGTGGAGAGAGAAAGAGAGCTCACGGTGAGAGAGAGAGAGGGAATGGATGAGGGAGAGACTATGGTGGTGGTGGTGGACAGTGGTGGAGGTGACGGTGGCGGCTCTGGTTGGCGGCCGGTGGGTGGTGGTGGAGAGAGAAAGAGAGAGAGGGATTGTGAATGTGAGGGAAGGAGAGAGAGAGAACAAGAGAGAGATCAGAGAGAGAGTGAGAAAGACGGGTTGAGGGAGAGGAGGAAAGAGGCCACGGTGGGGCGGCGGTGGAGGCCGTGGAGGAGGGAGGAAGAAGGAGGATCGGAGGAGGAGAGAGAAAGAAAGGAGGAGAGTGAAAGGAGAAGGGGGTTTTCCCCGTGTTTATAGCCAACTCGACGATTTTCGCTTAAGCGAAATTTATTCGCTTAAGCGAACGGCCTTCAGTAATGGATACAAACGTTTTTCGCTTAAGCGAATTCTGTTCGCTTAAGCGAACCTCTTCTATGTTGCCACTGGATCAGTTTCGCTTAAGCGAAATGCTGTTTTATTTTTCTATTTTTCCTTCTATTTTCTTCCGAACTTCAAACCTCCATAACTTCTTCGTTCACCGTCGGATCTTGCTCAAATTTGACGAGCAACTTCCTAAAAATCATATCTCCATATCCAACGGTGGAAATTGTGTTTGGAGTCTTAACTCTTTTATTTTAATTTTCCCTCTCGTTATTATGTTTATTATCGAATTATCTATTTTCTGGCCCGATCCTAACTTCGATTTAACGCTCCTTTCATCTCTAATTCGCTTAGTATTATTATTAGTATTTTCTTCTAATACTAGAATTCTCATTTGGAATACCTATTCGTGGTTTGTTATTTTCATTTTTAATTATTCTAATTAATATTTATTTATTTATCTTCGGATTTAAAATTTGGGATGTTACAGAGCCCAGGTGTGAGACCCATCCCGAAGAATTCCCTTTACCACCCAACCACGTGGAGTATGATGGAACTTTTGATCGAGAAGTACTCGGGACGAGGCCTTCTCTGCTTACGACGGATAGCTTGAACCACCTTCGACCTATTCTGACCCCTCCGAACGCAGACGGGAATGCCTCGGAATTTGCTTTGAGGCATGTGAGCATAGACGACCGTATATGCTTCAAAGTGCCAGAGAACCAACAATTTTTCTACTTCTATGAGGAGGTAGCCACAAAGGTGGGAATTCGCGTGCCATTTTCCACATTTGAGGTGGAGGTCCTCAACCACTTAGGCATAGCCCCAAGTCAGCTGCATCCGAGCGGGTGGGCCTTTGCCAGAGCATTCCAGCAATTTTACGATGCTGAGGGTCTGGTCGCGACGTTACGAGCCTTTTTTTGGATATATGCCCCTCAAGTAAACAAATTTGGCGACTCCAAAGGGCTCTGGGTGTCGCTGAAGGCTCTGGGTGTCGCTGAAGGCTCAGAAAGACCACGCCCTTTTTGCGAAGGTAACTGACTCTTGGAAATCCTTCAAACCTCGCTTCTTCAAGTACGAGTATACGGGAGCCGAAGTATGCTGGTTCATGAAGCAAGTTGAAGATGAAGGGGAAGTTAAGGTCGTGCCCTAGTTCCCGCTAAGCTGGTCGGGCGGCATTTATAATAGAGGAGCCTCCTTATACCAATTTGACTACAAAGCGGATTTGAGTAGGGCCGAGAGACGCTTATGCGACC
This sequence comes from Crotalaria pallida, assembly GCA_037953625.1. Lineage (NCBI taxonomy): Eukaryota > Viridiplantae > Streptophyta > Magnoliopsida > Fabales > Fabaceae > Crotalaria > Crotalaria pallida. The sequence goes on from CM075653.1 coordinate 86,438,409, forward strand.
GGGTTTGGGAGTATCTTAAAGAAAAGGGCCAGATTGATACAAAACAAATCCTTTTGAAGAGAACAAAGGCTGAAGTGAAAGCCGAGCTGGGTACTCCTTTTTTTTTTTGCTCGGTATAATACTGACATATTCTTGTTGCAGAGAAAATGGGCAAAAAAGCGTCTAAGGCCAAGAAGAGTGCCACTGCCTCATCTAGGATGGCTCAACTCGCAGCGATGAAGGCAGGTTCTGGCTCATCGAATAAGAGCCAATCCTCTGGGCCAACACCAACTGACAGTCCAACCGTCACCCCCAATGCTACTCCTGCTGAGGTAGTCTTGGCAGCCGAGGGCATTGAACAAGTAATTAATGCGGAGGCTCAGCCGAGCGCCGAAGGTACTCCCGAGCGTCCCCCCAAGAGGCCTCGGACCGACAAGGGAAAAGGGATAGCTGAGGAATGGCTTAACCTCAGCAAATCCCACAAAAGGATCCAAGGCTCGGACGGCATGGAGGATATTGTTGCCAAAACAGTGTGGGCGAAGAAGACCCCTGATGGCTTGAATGCAACAGTCTTCCCACCTGAGGATGCACAAGTGATGGACGCCTGGCCTGCCTTGGTTTGGGAAAACAACTACTCTGCCTTGGTGAAGAGCCTTCTACGGGGTGCGAGCATTCTTCGCTACCTCGGTCAGCGTGGTGAGGATGTTTATGCTGGCGTGGCCCCCGAAGAGAAGAAAAGACGACAGGAAGCTGACTCTCGGGAGGTTTATTTAAACCTCCAGGTAGAAACTTTCGAAAGAAGACTTCAAACCTTGGTTGCAGAGAAGGAAGGGCTGCAAAAAGATAAGCAAGAGGCTGAAGCTGCAAAGGGTAAAGCCGAGGCTGACAAAGAGAAGGCTGAGAAAACTCTCCAGGAGGCCCATGAGAGGATGAGGAGGGCCGAGGAAATCCTGAAGAAGGCCGAAGAGGATGCCACCGCTTTGCGAGAGGCGACAGAGAAAGCTCGGAAAGCCGAGGAAGATGCTGCAGTGGCTCGAGAGCAACTCAAATATGCCAAGGACGAGGCCGCTGGACTCCGAGCCTCTCTGGACAAAATGAGAGCGAAAGCTCTTAAGCACAAAAGGGCAGCCGGAGAGAATCTTTATAACTGGGATCATGCAGTTGAAGATTCTTTCCTCAATACAGCCGAGCAACTTCGTATCCTAAATCCTGGCCTCATAACCAAAGGTGCTGACCCCAACTTCAGTGTCAAAAATGGTTGGATCGTGGGTGATAATGGAGCCGAAATAGACATGGGTGGAAACGATCTGCCTGACCATTTTGCTGAAGAGTCCGAGGAAGACGCGGCCGAGGGCGGAGAAGAAGAAGAGGATAAATTTGATCCTGAAAGTATAGTGTTATCTGATATAGAGTAGATTTACCCTTTCTGTTTTCAACTTATGTATTTGCCCCATTAGATGGGCTTGAACCTTTTGCTGTAACCCTTGAATATTTACAATATCCGTTATGACCTTTTGCTTCTCATTATTCTTTTAGTAATGAATTCAAGTGTTAAGACCTCGGAACTCCGACACTTTAGCCAAGGTGGGTTCCTCTATCCGCGATGTATAAAATGATTTTATGCCAATCACGTTTGAATCGGGAATCTTTTAAAGTACTTAACGAGTTATAAGCTCTTGTTCGAGCTGTTTATAATCGTTCGCGTCATAAACGGTGGCTAATCGATTATGAGGAAAAGTACGTAAATACAATGAATTCAGAAACAGAACTTTTATTTAATTGAAGCAGTAAATACAATGGGCTCGGAGTTTCATCGAGCGTACACCATCATCAAAAATAAACAGACCTATCAATTAGCAAAAATAACAATGAAACTAAAAACAGAATTGAAATAGGGATGAATAACTTTAGCTGAAATACGCTTTAAGCTTTGCCACATTCCAAGTGTTATTGATGAGAGCACCAGAGAGTGTTTCAAGTTTGTAGGCCCCTGTTCCCGTCTTGGAAGTTATTCGGTAAGGTCCTTCCCAGTTTTGAGCCAGTTTCCCGTCTTTAGCGTTTTTTAGGCCAATGTCAGCTCTTCTTAAGACGAGGTCTCCTACCTCGAACTCTTTGGGTACTACCAAGCGATTGTACTCTTTTGCTTGCATTAGCTTGGCATGTCGTTCTCGCTCGGCGGCTAGATCTCTGACTTCATCAGATAGAATGAGATCCTCACACAGTAAAGTGTTGTTGAGGGGGTTTGGTTGTTGTATGGTTCGGAATGAGGGGATGATCCTTTCCATCGGGATGACCGCGTCGCAGCCGTAGGTAAGCCGATAAGGAGTTTCTCCCGTCGAAGTTTGTATTGTGGTGCGGTACGACCAAAGTACTTCATGTAGATTATCCAACCAATTTCCCTTTGCTCCAACAAGCCTCTTCTTGATTCCCTGGATGATGGTTCGATTTACTGATTCCACTTGTCCATTGGTCTGAGGATGCTCAACCGAGGAAAAATAGTGTTCGATGTTTAAAGCATTGACCAAGTCTTGGAACGCCTTGTTGCGAACTGAGTTCCGTTGTCAGTCACCAGAACTTGTGGAACTCCAAACTGAGCTATGACCTGCCTTTCAAAAAACTTCTGAACCTTGGCAGACGAGATAGTTGCTAGAGTCATAGCTTCTACCCATTTGGTAAAGTAATCTATGGCAACCACCACCCACTTCAGCTGTCCTGGTGCGGTGCGGAACTGACCAATCAAATCCATTCCCCATTGATAGAAAGGATAGGGAGATGAAAGTGAGTGGAGTTCCTCGGTCGGCTTCTGGTAGACATCGCTGTGGAATTGACACTTTTCACATCTTTTCACATGATTAATTGCATCTTGCTGAAGGGTCGGCCAATAATATCCTGCCCTTAGAATCTTTTTGGCCAACAATTTACCCCCAACATGGTGGCTTCCGATTCCTCCGTGAACCTCTTCAAGTGTTTGTTTTGCTTCAGTGGGATCTAAACATCTGAGCATAGGGCCACTGACCCCTCGCCGAAACAAAATTCCTTCGACTAAAGAATTTTGTGAGGCTTTCCTGACGAACTTCTTAGCCTCGGTTGGATTATCGGGAAAAGTTCCTTGTTCAAAGTAACTCGTGATCGGAGCAGTCCAACTTGGATCCACCGAAACGGAGAGGACAACGCTAGGTCCGTGCACCGTTTCTTGGACCAGTGTCTTGTTATTTCCGGGGCCTTTTGTTGAAGCAAGTTTTGAAAGAATGTCTGCTCGACCATTGCTTTCCCTCCGAACATGACAGAATTCAACTTTTGCAAACTCTGAAGCCAAAAACTTCACCTTCTCAAGGTACTTTTGGAGGATGGGTTCTTTGGCTTGATAATCCCCTTTGACTTGAGAGACCACCAGCTGAGAATCACTGAAAATCTTGACTTCTCGGGCCCCTACCTCCTTTGTCATCCTGAGACCAGCCATTACAGCTTCGTATTCCGCCTGATTGTTTGAAGTAGGGAATTCAAACTTCAGAGAATACTCATGGGTAACTCCATCGAAATTTTCCAGGATTATACCAGCACCTGCCCCAAGCTTATTGCTCGATCCATCAATGTAAATGCTCCAGTCCAAGTTTGAGCTCGTCAGTGGCTCAGTAAACTCGGTGAGGAAATCAGCTAGAACCTGAGACTTCATTGCCTTCCTCGGTTCGAATGTGATGTCGAACTCGGAAAGTTCAATGGCCCAAGTTACCATCCTTCCTGCTAAGTCGGGTTTCTGGAGAATCTGGCTGATTGGTTGAGCTGTTCTGACCTTAATGTGATGACTCTGGAAGTACTGACGCAGTCTTCTGGCTGTGATGACCAAACAGAAACCCAACTTTTCCACCTTTTGGTATCTCAATTCCGGTCCTTGAAGCGCTCGGCTAACAAAATAAACGGGGGATTCCTTGCCTGATTCCTCTCAAACTAAAACTGAGCTAACAACTTAATCACCCACTGACAAATACAAGAACAGAGCCTCTCCAATTACAGGGCTAGATAAGATCGGGGGGGATGCCAGATATTGCTTAAGGTCAGTGAAGGCCTTTTCGCATGCATCGTTCCACTCAAACGCCTTTTCTTTTTCCTTTCTCAACAATTGGTACCATGGTAGGGCCTTCCGAGCTGATTGAGATAAGAATCTGGAAAGAGCTACTACCCGACCTGCCAACTGCTGTACACCCTTAATGTCAGATGGACTCCTCATCTCGAGGATAGCTCGGCATTTCTCAGGGTTCGCTTCGATTCCTCGTTCAGTAAGCATAAATCTGAGGAATGATCCAGCGGGAACCCCAAAGGTGCATTTTTCCGGATTCAGCCTCATATCGTACTGCCGAACTCTGTCAAGAATGATCTTCAAGTCCTTGGCATGGTCTTCTTCCTTCAAACTATTGGCAATCATGTCGTCAATGTACACCTCCATTCTGGGCCCAATAAGTGAGTCGAACACTTTATTCATCATTCACTGGTAAGTTGCCCCAGCGTTCTTGAGTCCGAAGGGCATGACGTTATAACAGTACGTAGCGTTTTCAGTCACAAAGGAAGTTTTCACCTGATCGGGAGGATACATCGGAATCTAATTGTAGCTAGAATAAGCGTCCATGAAGGATAGTCTCTGGTATCCTGCCGAGCTATCTACTAATTTGTCTATGCAAGGAAGTGGATATTGGTCTTTGGGGCAGACCTTGTTCATGTCTGTATAATCCACCACATTCTCCACTTTCCATTAGAGTTTTTGACCAGTATGGGATTAGCCAGCCAATCGGTGTATACCACTTTCCTGATGAACCCTGCTTCAAGAAGCTCGGCAACCTTTTCCTCTGTGGCTTGAACTTTTTCGGTTCCGACCCGCCTCTTCTTCTGGCAAACTGGTTTAGCGCCAGGATAGATGCTTAATCTGTGGCAGATGAAATTCGGGTCAATGCCTGGCATGTCTGCCGAGGTCCAGGCGAACAGATCTTTGTTTTCAATGAGCAGTTCTGTCAACTCTTTCTCAACTTCCTCAGCAAGACCAACACCAATCTTGACACAGCGGGATGGATCGGAGCTCAAGATTATTTTCTTGAAATCCCCCTGAGGGGTTGGCCTGGTTTCGTCCTCCTCCCTCACATCAAGATCCGCCAGATTAACACTCCCCTTATTTAATGGTTCTTGCATAATTTTTTCATCTTCAATCTTCAGTTTGCCCAGGCTGATATTATAGCACTTCCGAGCCAGCTCTTGTTTCGAACGCACTGTGACCACCTTGTCGTTATATCCTGGAAATTTCATAGCTAGGTGGACGGTTGAAACAATGGCGCCAAAAGATTGGAGTGCAGTACGACCGAGGATGACGTTGTACGCCGACGGAGCCTGGACGACCAAAAACTTTACTATCTCTGTTCGAGCGGATGGTTGTTCCCCCAGGGTGACTGGTAGGTGGATATGGCCTAGGGGAACAATCGAATGGCCCGTAAAGCCAATCAAACTTCCTTTGAATGGAGTTAGATTAGACCTTTTCAGCTTCAGGGCTTCAAACAAATCCAAGAACATAATATCTGCTGAGCTTCCCTGATCAACAAGAATCCTCTTTACTTCATAATTACCGAGCCGAGCTGTAACTACCATGGGATCGTCGTGGTCTTGGATTATGTCAGCAAAGTCCTCGTCATTGAAGCTGATGATGATATTCTTCTTTTTAGGCTTTTGAATTGGTCGGTTGGCAACAGAGAGAACTTGACCCACATACTTCTTTCGGTCACCTCTTTTCTCCCCTCCGCCTGCGAATCCTCCAGCAATGGTGTTGATCAAAAAACCCTCTCGACCCTTATCCTGTTCGGACAGTAGGGTAGAGGCTCCCCCCGCAGGTGGTGAGGGGCTTGTTTTTCTTTGTTTCTGCTCGGGTTTGGGTGGGGACTGGCTTTTTCTCCTAGCACGCTTCCGCATTGCTTCGTCGATGTACTGTTGGAGTTTTCCGTCCCTCACCATTTCTTCAATCAAGTCTTTTAACATGGTGCACTGGTAAGTGGTGTGTCCCCATCCACCATGATGGTCACAATACTTTGTCTTATCTTTCTGAGCAGCTTTTCTCAAAGCTGGAGGCCTAGTAATATTGCGCATCTCGGTGTGCATAGTCTCGCGAAGGATTTGACTCCTTGGTACTGTAAGCTGAGTATACTCGTCATATTTGCCTTTTGGAGGCAGTTTTTCTCTTCTTTCTCTCTCTCTCTTTTATCCCTTCTCCCTCTACTATCTCGAAACCGATCGTTTTGCCGAGGACGTTGCTCTTGACGCTCTTCCTTACCCCGCGCCACAGTACTAATTCTGTGAAACTCTTCCAAATTTACAAATTTCCTGGACCTTTCCCTGAGCTCGGCCATATCCTTGGGTGGTTCTCCTATCAAACAATCCTTAAAATCTCTGTCTCGTAGCCCTTGAGTAAGCAAGAGAACAGATACTCCAGATTGTAAACCCGATATGCCACTAGCCTCCTGTTGATACCGAGCTAAGTAGTCTCGTAGAGACTCATCTGGTCTCTGTGCAACTCCGGCTAACGAATGATCGGATTTTGGCTGACATACTGGCCGTGTACCTATTCAAAAACGTTCTTCTGTGTTCAGCCCAAGAGTGAATTGAATTTGCAGGTAGGGAGTTGAACCACCGTAAAGGCGCCGAGCCTAAAGTCATTGACAAAGCGCGGCATTTCATGAAGTCCCCTCCTCCATAAAACATCATGGAGGATTCGTAAGCCGCAATATGGTCCATCAGATCGGTCGTCCCAGTATAGCGAGGAATATTTTGATGTCCTACATAAGTCTGCGGGGTTTGGTATGCCATGATCTCTACTGTAAAAGGATGGCCAGGATGAGGTTCCCCGGAAATACGCTCGGGAACCACGCTCGGGTTGATAGGTGGAGGAGGAGGAAGGTTGCTTGGGTTGCCGGAAGCCACGCGAGGGCCTTGCTCGGCTGTTCTTGCCATGCTTTGCTGCTGAAGAGCAGCAATAGCCTGATTCTGTTTCTCGATCAAGGAAGTCTGAGTTTTTAAAATTTCCATGATTGACTCTTCTCGCCTTCGAGCCGAAGAGGTAGTCATGTAAGACCTACCCTCAGTTTCAGTGGAACGTGGACCACCTTGAAGCGTTCCAAAATGGCCCCTCGTCAAGTGAGGTACTTCTCTGTGGGATCTATCGGCTCGGGAACGATCATGACGAGCAGAACGTTCTGCTCGACGAGCCTCATCAATTCGTGATCCCGCAGGGGCCCTCCGAGATGCTTGTGGTCCAGAATCTGCAGTATCACGCCACTCTGAAACATGACCATCAGGAATAGTGCGAGAGTTAGATCGTCCTCCGCCGCCTTCAATAAGGGGAGGGACATTAGCCTGTGCCTGAAGGGGATTTTCAGGAGGAACTAGAGGGGGAGGGTTAGCAAGAGGAGCCTGATTGTCTCCAGGGGGTCCTCCCGGAGCGATCCTGTCCCTGATATTTCCTCTTCCGTTTTTGGGTGGCCTCCCACGGAGGCGACGGCTGAGATCTCCTCCATTATCGTTGTTGTTTGCCATGAAAACAGTGGATGTGGGAATATTAGTTATTTGTTTCCCACAGACGGCGCCAGATGTAGTGTCCTTAATCACTATATGTCCTTAACCCTCTAAGTACTCAAGATTATGGCAACCAGGAGTCCAGGAGAGGATCAAGTATTAATGTATGACTTATGGTATTTCTGCAGTTCCAGTTGGGAAAAGAAGGATTTCCCTAGTCAACGTGTGTGTGCTGAGTGTCAACTTAGGGATGATAGTACTTACCTGAAACCCTAGTTGTGATGAGCTATTTATAGGGTTTGGAGGAGGCTGATATGGGCCCTTTGGGCCCTGTGTCAGAGTTGTGCTGAACCAGGATTCTGTGAGATAATATCGGATGATTATGCTTCAAGAATTTGGATAGGATCAGCTGAAGATCTCATGTCTAGGCTGTTGCAAGAATCTAAGAGAGATTTGCGGAAGGGATAAGAAGCCTCGGCGAGCCTGAGCTTATCCACGAGCCGACGGTATATCTCGATCCTAGAGTCCCGAGCCTGATGGATTGTGGACCGATCGTAAGGCTCGGTTCCATCAAGTCCGAACCTAGCCCATTCGTATGCTCGGATCCCATGAGTCCGAGCGAAGGACTTTCATGACAGGTAAACCGAGCTAAGTGCCCTTAAAGGAACCCTTTGGTGAGACTCGGGCCCGTATATGGTCGGCAGACCCTACAAATTCAACCTCAATCTATATCACCTATTACTAAGGCATTGAGATATCATGGACATCCTCTCATTTCACTCACGTTTTCCATATGACAAAAACTATGATAACATGAATAAAAAGTCCTTGGACAGAATGTATTATCAGATCAAAAGTCCAACATAACACAAAAATAAAAACCAATGCAAGGCATCACTCAAACTGCATTTGCAAAACACTCTCTCCGTTTCATATGTAATGTTGTTTTAGCATTTGTACTATGTTTCATAAGTCTTGTTGTTTTATAAACCCAATACATAAATAATGTTATTTTTCCGAACACACCTTTATTTATTACACTCTCTTTTTCACTTTCAATACCTTTCTCTCTCTTCAATAATGATTATATAGGGGCATTATAGTCAAAATATAACAAATCTTTATAGTATCATTTAATCATTTATTAAAATCCTTAACCCGTGCATAACCTTAAAACACACTACATATGAAACGAAGGGAGTACATTGCTGAGGTTTCATGTAACATGCATGCAGGACATTTGGAAGCCTGTCACCGAATTTTTTTTTTGATACTTTACTAGTCTACATCCCAACAATGGAATAATCATTAGGAACTAACACTAAATGTAAGTAAGGAAAATGCTAACAAGTGATAAAAGTAGTATATTGTTATAGAAAGATGTGATTTTTGAAGTTTTCGAGAGAGTGATTATACCACTCCTAGTAACCTAAAGACACTTGTTAGCAAAATCCTATAAGTAATAGAGCAAAGAAAAATAAAGAGTTCAACGGATACAAGAGGGCACTGTCCAAGAGAGCACATAATCAAGAACAATGGAAAGTGAAAACTTATTAATTGGTCCATTAATTATCAAAACAAGAGTTCAATATAAAGATTTACCAAAAAAAGAGTTCAAAATAAAGAGAAAGAAAATCAAAGAAACCCTAAGCACAAAGCGATGAAGGCTGCATGTTTCTTCTCGCTCAAATGATTTCTCTATTCCCTCTCGGACAATCTGCTGAGGTTTTCTTTCTTTTATTAATTTACAACAATGCCAGTTCAATGACATTTTGAGAAAAGACTAGTTAAATTGAAAATCCAGTTTTATTAGAGCAACTAATTTTATTTAAAAGTTACAAGGTTTTGGTTTGGCATGAGCCTTTTGACTTGGTTGTCGTTATTGACTTAACCTCCCATTTTCTTTATAGAACATCCTCGTAGCAGGAACAGATACCACTGCAGCGATGTTAGTGTGGGCCATGACAGCGCTAATAAAAAACCCAAGGGTAATGAAGAAAGCTCAAGAAGAAATAAGGAAATTTGGTGGGAACAAAATCTTTTTAGATGAAGATGATATTCAAAACTTCCCTTACTTGAAGGCAGTGATAAAAGAGACATTGAGATTGTACCTTCCAGCTCCACTACTTATGCCTAGAGAAGCAAACGAAAATTGCATTATAGATGGCTACCAAATTCAAGCCAAGACAATAGTGTTTGTTAATGCTTGGACTATTCAAAGAGATCCTAAAGCTTGGAAAAACCCAGAAGAATTTTATCCTGAGAGATTCTTAAACAGTGCTATTGATTTTGAGGGACAAGATTACAAACTAATTCCTTTTGGAGCGGGTCGTAGAATTTGCCCGGGTTTGCATATGACGGTTCCTACATTGGGACTTGTTCTTACTAATCTTTTTCATTCCTTCGATTGGGAATTGCCTCAAGGTTTAGTAAAGGAAGACATTGATAATGAAATGTTACCTGGAATTACCCAACACAAGAAGAATCCCCTTTGCCTTTGTGCTAAGAACCATATGTGAATGTTAGATTGATGGAGAATTCTAGTCCATGAATAATTCATTAAGAATGTGCTCAATAAAGTTATCTTTCAATTCACTTGTTAGTACTTTTAGTTTCCCGTAAAAAAAAATTCTAGTTATCAATGTTTGTAGATAGCATGACAAATTTATCAATGATTTGAACCTTATCCCTCCCTTGTGCTTTTAGATTTCTTATTAACAAAACAAATATGGATTTATCAGGAAAGTGATTTAAAGAAAAACAATAGTTGTGGTATGCATTTAATTCTACTTGTTTCGCAATGGTGGCATCTGCATTGTGGCAATTGTGTTTCCCGAGTAGGTTTTGGATATTGCACTTCAACTCTGTCTTGTGTTATTATGTCTAAATAAAACGTCATCTCTTCAGTCAGATATAACCTAAACACAACTTTTGTATCTAACGCATAAAAATTCATCAAGCTCTCCAACCCTTCAGTGATTGCAAGTCCTCCATCTCAACATACACATTATTGTACCCTTAATTCATGAGTATTTCCCATCCTATCTATCATTTTATAAGTCTTGCAATTTTGTAGACCGATAAAAGTTGACACATCCTTTGTCAGTTCTATACTACCATTCATTGTTGGAGAAAAAAAAAGATATCAGATATCTTAAAGTTAAACGAAATTAGTTTATTAATAATAGAATTTCTTTACTCTTCCTTTGTAATATTGAATATTGAATCCCTTCATCTTTGTTAAACATGTAACCCGGTTCAGAATTCCAATTGCAAAACGAGAAAATAAAAGAAGCTAGGAAATTATCAGGGTACATATCTACAATTACTCCCTCCGGTCTTATATATAGGACATATTCTAGAAGCAATCTTTGGTCCTATATATAAGACATTTTGTATTTTCTATGCATCATTTATTGCTTTTTCTCTTTTTTGCCCTTATTAAATGGATGTGTTTTTTGTTGTTCATTAATGAGTGTGAATTTTTCAAGAAAAGTTGAGAGGGTAAAATTGTAATGTTACAATATATTCTCATAGAATTCATAAAACTAATTACTTTTCTTTGTCCAAGGAATATGGTTAAGTATGTCCTATATATAGGACCGGAGGGAGTATCTAGGCACAAAATCCGATTAAGTCATACAATATCCACAATCGAAATCTAAAAACAACACAATGAGTAGAAATAAAAAATGGGGATTATCAAATACCTACTTTTGAAACTTAATTAATTCCATGAATATTAATAAATTGATGTGAATATTAGCCATCCGATAAACTGAACGACGAGCAGTGCAATCTTAACCGTAATTATGCAAAATAACAATGGAATTGTTGAATTGTTTAATCAAACCCTTGTAAATGCCCTAAGTTGAGCTTCTTTTTTCAACAATATAGATAGAATAGTTTTCTACTTAAGTTTTATTATATCTTGAAATTGTAGATCAAATGGTAGAAGAATCTTTTTTAAATATATATCTAAGAGAAAATGTCAATAAAAGGTAAAGATGGTAAATTGAAATAGAGAAGAGGAAGAAGTATTGAAGAGAACACGGAGGTGAACGACATTTTTTGTGTTGGAAACAATGAAAAATGAAATGTGATCTTCTAGGACGATAGTTATAGTTTAAGCAGGCTTTTTCTATGCAATTGGATCCTCCACTGATGAGCCCGTTGGAGTTCGTATGCTTTCTCCTCGTTTTGTTGTTTAATAACGGCCCACTGATATGTTCAATTGCAAGTATGTATCCACTTTTACTATATTTTATAGAAGATAATTTTTTTACAGTATTGTATGTATAAATATAAATATAATATATAAATTTCAATTTTGTTGTCAATAAAAAGAAAATAAAAACATAATGTGTTCTACTCAAACAACTCTATTTATATAACACTTTTTTTATTCTTAATATTATACTTATTGCAAAGATTTTTACACCATCAGTCATTATTCACCAATCATGTATTTATGGTCGTTGATTTTTACAAAAGGTAATACAAATGAAAGTATTTTTAGATAAAATCTTTATACTAACTCTAATTGTTCCCATGTTTTTAATACAATTAACTAAATTAATCAAATTTGTTAATTGAATTGAAATCTACGAAAAATTGTCTTATGTATATGGATGTATGTTGTAGTAATATATATTGCCTTTAGCTACAAAGATGTATAATTATATATTTATCAAATATTTCAATTTTGTATCACTTACGAAAAAGAACTATGATTAATCTAATATTAATTTAACATTTAATTTTTTTTAACTGGTTTACTATTGTATATTAATTTAATATATAAATATTTACTTGACTTATTATTCTAAGTGTTAAAGTAATTTTATATCAATTCAAATGAATTTAGATCAATTTTCGCGCACTGCGCGGGTATCGAACTAGTTATTCTGTTATTCTACAAAAGCCTCTATGAGGTTTGGCTATGGCAAGGAATCTCATGTATATGTATGTAATGTATACCAAATTGAAAAAGATAAATCAGATGTTTGATTTATCTAATCTAAATAATGTTGAATTTTAGTTAATGAATCTTGTTCATCAATGATATTTTTTTTTTGTTTGAGGAAAGATGGTATTTGAAGATAATAGATTTGTGGATCTTCGTAGTCTATAGTAGGGGTGTAAGTGATCCGGTCCGAGACCGGTCGGATCGGATCGGACCGGACCGAAAAATACAGTCCGATCTGGTCCTATGGTTCGGTCCGATCCAAAAACTGTTGGACCGTTGTTTCATGGTCCGGTCCACGGTCTAGATATTTTTCAGACCGTTTGGACCGGACCGGACCGGACCGCATACATAAAACCCTAAAACTAACAGCCCTTGAACTCAAATGTCACATAACCTATAGCAAGTATTAGAACCACACACACCAACACCAACACTGTGTTCTTTCGTTCTCTCTCTCTCTCTCTCAACTTTCCTTTTGTCATTCACTCACAGTATAACACAAACACACACTTCTTTGCTCTTCCCTCACTAGTTTCAACTCAACTCATGACCTCATCTTCTTCTTCACCACTATCTCCCACTTACTACGATTATGAATCCATCGTACCACCATTACACACCTCACACAACAACCACCACCACCACAACCTCAAGAACCGCCACCTCAAATCCAACCCCACCGACTCTTCACCTCATGCGACAAACACCCTCAAGTCTCGCTTTTCTCGATCCCAACATCACCACCACCACCACCGCTTCTTCTTCTTCCCGCAAACCTCCCAACTCCTCCATCGCCGCCGCCGCTCTTAAAGCCATCCACAGAGACTTCTCTCTCACGCGCGTTTCTCACCCCGTCGGCTTCGTTCTTCCCTTCACCACCGCTCGTCCTTTCACCATCGTTCGTCTCTCTCGCTAGTCGTTGTCGTCGCCGAAGCCTCCGTCTCCAGATCTGTGCATGTTGGGTCTCCAGATCTGGTCGCTGGTCTCTTCCTCTCTCTCCTCCACATTCCAAGATCTGTGAATTTGTTGTGATAAAACTATTTGTTACTTTCATATTTTGATAATGGTCTAGACCGGACCGGATTGATTATGTTCAGTCCGATCTGGTCCGGTCTTTGAGTGTGGATGATGTCTGGACCGGACCAGACCAGACTGCCTAACTTTAATCGGTCCGGTCTGTGATATCCGTGAAAGACCGGACCGTTACACCCCTAGTCTATAGCCATTCCTAGTGGAATATAGGGCAATTTCAAGATTCCATTCTAGTTTGGCACTATGCTGAGATAAAGCTGTCCCAGCTCTAAATCTGGTCTCTCACTGAGATCTCGTTGGGAAAGTGATGATGGTGTTAAAACTCATTTTGAACTTATTTTTAAAACATTGTGTCGCTTTACTTGGGATCTTTTTTGTCATTTGGACAAACCCTTGAACATTTTATTAGATTTATATCATTGATTTTGAGCTTATGCATGATTTTAATTTTGGGTATTTTTCTATATTTGGTCTTTATATTGTAGTATAAATTATTTATTTTACTTCCCTAAATATCTTTATCCCGACCATCCCACTATTTGTGATCTTGGTTTTGAGGTTGGTTGAGATGCTTTGGGATCTAGAATTTACTATTCGTACTTCCTTTATATGCATGTTATTACTCTAAAGGCTTATTTAAGTTTTTGATCCCCGAAAGTTGACCGTGTTTTGGTTTTAGTCCCTATCTTTTTAATTGACCGGTCCCAATCCTTAAAAGTTCAAACAAGTTTGATTTTGGTCCCTGCCGTTAGATTTCCACCGTTATTGCTGACGTGGCAAACGGAAAATTTAAAAAAAAAATAATAAAAAATTAAAATTATTAAAAAAAACAAGAAGAAGAAAAAGTCCCCAGAACCCACGCAAACCCACCCTCCTTCTTCTCTCCCCCAGTAAAACCACCAGCCACCACCACCCCATACCTCCCCTCTTCCTCTCTCCTCCTTCGTCCCTTCCTCTCTCTTGTAACTTTGATTGGTGTTATTCTCTTGGTAAGTGAAATGTAAGGTAATCTAGAACTAGAACCTATGAGGAGAAGTTGGTGACGAAGTACCCATGATTCGAGTGCCATATCCAAATAAAAATAAAAAAATAACACACCCAACAACTCAAAATAAAAAAATAAAATCGAATTTTGATGCAATAGAGGAGAACAACTAATCAATGAAAGTTGACTTATTATTTAGCTTTAGTAATGGGTATCAGAAAAGAGAAGAAGAAGAAGAATTGGTTATGGTGATAAGCAAACATAGGAAAGTGGGGGTAGGAGAAGAAAAGAAAGAAGGGTATGTGTGTATATACAGGGAAATTGAAATGTTTTTGGTGTGTTAGGATTTTAAAAACAGAAATAAAAATGGATTGAAATGATTATGAAATTAGGGTTTGGAAGGGGGGAAAGGGGATAGGCGGAGGAGGAGAGAGGAAGAGGGGAGGTGTGGGGTGGTGGTGGCTGGTGGTGGTGCTGGTGGTTTCACCGGAGGAGAGAGGAAGGGAGGGTGGGTTTGGGTGGGTTCTGGGGACTTCTTCATCTTCTTCTTCTTCTTGTTTTTTTTTAATTTTAATTTTTTATTATTTATTTATTATTATTTTTTTAATTTTCCCTTTGCCACGTCAGCAATAACGGTGGAAGTTTAACGGCAGAGATCAAAATCAAACTTTTTTGCACTTTTAAGGATTGGGACCGGTCAAATAAAAAGATAGGGACTAAAACCAAAACACGGTCAACTTTCAAGAACCAAAAACTTAAATAAGCCTACTCTAAAAGACTAGTTAATCATCCCCTACTCTTGATACGTCACTTTTGTTGCTCAATTTGGAACCACCCGTAACTGTAGGCTTGGCCATTGCCAGTTATGTGGTTGTATTCTCAACCCAGCCAAATATCCAAGCTACAAGAAATTATTGCATGTTCCAAGACACATTCAAATCATTGATTTTGAATAAACTCATAAATTTTATCTCAACACCATATGATCAATGATTTGCATGTGTTTGGGGCGTTTTATAATACGTATTTGGTATAGCCGGTAAAAATGAGATTATGATTATTTTTTTAACCAGATTATAATCTGTTTATGTTTGGGTATCTAGCTGAAAAATGAAATTAAGCTAATCTGTTTTGTTTGGATAGTGTAAAGAAAATTATTTTTTACTAAGTAAATTACAAAAAAATATGATGTGACAAATTGGTAGTTAATGTGATGGAGTGATAAGGGTAAAATAAGAAAATTAAACGTGTCTAATAAAAATCTCCGATTACTAGTAGAAAGGTTATAGATTTTGATTATTTTTCAAGAATATAAGTTAAGATTATAATCTGTATTGCAAACAAACGCATCCACTTATGATTATTTTTAAAAAATAATAATTTCATCTCAACCAAACATCTAAACTAATTCACTAACACTGCTTGCGAGTGCCTTCTTTCCTTTTGGTCTCTTCAGTTAGTCACCTATCATGGTTTAGAATAACTCTTTATTGGTTGCAGTGCTTTACTTCAAAAAGCTCATACAGTGCTCTAAAAAAAAAACTCATACAGGGAATCTATTTTTCATCTACCTTCAAAAATTTCTCTTTAAGTGTTTTTAGGATTGGCAAAGATCTTTCATTCCGTTGAATTACTCCTGACAAAGGTTTTGGTATATATGAGTTTTTCCTATTTAGTTTTCCGTTGTTTTAACTCATGGCACATATTAATAAAAAACACCATGTAAACTTCAATTCTGATTTTCAATTCAATTCAATGCAAGAACACATTTTCATGTCGAAGTCTTTAACTTACTGCTCTTTCCTTTCCAAGTTTTATATACTTTCATTTTGACTTTTAAATATATTCAATTCAATGCAAGTATACATTTGTTCACTCTTGACAACACTGAGTGTGATTTATCTTTTTAATGTTTTATTCACTGAAAAATACTAAAATATTTTTTTCACTGAAGTATATTTTTGTTGTGTTTCTAATGTTTTGTCTATCTAATTTGATAACTGTATTTCCAATTATACTGAAGTATTTGTTACTTTTAGTAGCATAATTAGATGTAAAGCAAGTTGTTCTTGGCAAGTGACCCAGGAACTGTTGGATGATTTTTCTAAGTACTAAAATGGGCAAAAGGTAAAGTTCATATTAAAATAATATTATATGAAATTAATGGGTGTACACTAACGGTGTAACATTTTTTACACTGCACTGATGGTGTAAAAAAATATTTACATTGTCGGTGCACCATCAATTTTCTCATATTATATTGGTGGTAAAATAATCTTGTCACAATGCTTATGTGAATTTTGCCATTATGCACCGGAAATTCATTTTTTTTACCCTTTTTTCTCGTTGAATTTCGTACTATTTTAAAATTTCAAAAATGCCCTTAGAAAAAATTCATTTCCATCTTTTGTTTTTGGTTTTTTTATTTTTCTCTTGTTTTTGTATTTTAATTTCTCACGTATGTTGATCTTCCAATGTACGTATAATTTACAAACACTACAAGAAAAACCCTTTATTGCAACGACAAAAGTCATTGCAAAAGACCAAAAGTCGTTGCAAAAAACATTTTCTGACTGGTAAAGCCGTTGCAAAAAGGTATAGCAACGACTTTGTTCGTTGTTATAAAGAATGGTTTTCAGCAACGACATTGGTTGTTGCACAAAAGATGTCATTGCTAAACAGGGCTGCAAAGCTGTGTATAAATAATCTATTTCGCAACGACAATGTCGTTGTAAAACACCTTTGAGTTCTGCAATGTCGTTGCAAAACACCTTTGACTTCTGCAACGAGAATGTCGTTGCAAAATACCTTTTGCTTTTGAAACAACAAAAATGTCGTTACAATAGCCTTTGTTTAATTAAAAAAAATATTTGACTAAATAAATCTTATTTTTGCTTCAAATTCTGAAGTACTTTTAATAGGTTTACATAACTACTAAATTTATAACATATACATTAGACAAAAACTTATTCAATTATCGTAAATTGTGTTTATTACAAGACACAAAATAAGAACATTTATGCAATCTTTCCTTGGAACAGTATCCAAACTCATACAAAAATCGAAGTCCTTTTTAACTAGATGATGTCATCTACATGGAAGAAAGACATCACTATGCTCTATCAATACCTAAATCTTGAAAGTGACCATTTTCGTTCTTAATGGTTTCAACTATCAATTAAAGTGTCTTCCTCTTCACCTAATTATGGGGCTATCCTCCACCTCCTCAACTCTTCTAAGAAAGATGGTCCAGTGCAAACTCATCAATCACATTATGATAGAAGCCAAAGTAGAACGAACATGTTGTGAAAAATCCAATGATAGTTCCTGAAAAAAATGTTATAAAATATTCAAAATCTGCATGAGGAAATTAATAAGTTTAGACTTCTTTTTATTCAAAACCTATTCTTAAGTAGAATACAATTCTTATAGTAAACACCAGACCTCGACACCTTGTGAGTAGAAGGCCAATAAGTAACTATTCTCTAATTAAAGTAATTCATGCAAAATGACAATATGAATTGAATGCGACTAAAATAAATATGTAAGGATCTGTCCAATACCATTATGGAATAAATTATCATTTCCCACAAAATGGAGTGACTAATCATATGATGGTAAACTTATGAAACAATAAAATATCTTTGATTAACCAAAATAAATAATTAAAGTGAAGAGTCTACTGTGGTAAACGTGCATTAATCTACTACTATCCTTTCTTGACTTTTCTCTAATTTATTTTTCAAGACAGTAGAAGGACAGATCATAAAAGTTTAGTCATTTTATTGGAGAAACAGAAAAATACAAAAAGAATAATAGATTAATGATTTTGTACCCGAATGTGTTGAGATTGTTTTAAAGGCCTTCTTCTTATCCTTGTCATCATGCATATCTAACTTGAGTACTAACTTCTCTCAACTACTATCCCTTTGCCCAAACAAATTTGCAAGTTGCTCACGGATAGTCGGTTTGAGAGAGCTGCCATCACTTTCATAACCTATAAGCCAGAAATGTTAGCATATATAATTGTTATCCATTTCCGAAAGCTAGAGAAAGAAAAAGAAGAACCAAATCTAAGAAAGAGGGTTTTACAGAATGACTCTATAGTATCTATTCAATTCATGAGGAACTAATTTCATCTAATAAAGCATGGACACAACATGCACATCAAGAGTGATAGTATATTAAAATAGAGATAAAGGCATGGGAGATGTTCAGAAGTTAGACAATGTAAGTTGGGGGAGAAACAGGCATAGAGTACTCATACCAAAAATCTGGGCTATCCTTTTCACTCGAAACTTGAACTCCTATTCCCCTCAAAAAAAAAAAAAAAACTTGAACTTCTATCATCTATTTTCCTAACCATACTACTACTACTATTGAATAGGTTATCATGAATGAACAAATCATAGAAGTGATATAACTACTGTCAAGTATTACATGATTTTGACCACTATTTTTCTCTACTCTAAAGTGTATACACTATGCTGTTACTGTTAGAACAATTAAGTTAAGGTGTATGTAGTATCAAAGTCAAGCCTTAATGAGTAGTGTTAAGGTGTATGTAGTATCAAAGTCAAGCCTTAATTAAGTTAAGAAGTGTAGTGTTATCAAATATCAAGACAATAGTTCCACCTATACTGTTATGTTTCCTTATGTGAGTAGCCAAGCCTTAATTTGGTATAATTAACGAAAATTATGAATCCATGTGCAAAATAAACCTTTTGTTAAACCGTAACCAGTGCAGATAATATCCAGAAGTAAAATTTCCATTAAAATTCGATTTATGAGCTAATTAGAATGGGATAGTAACAAATACCTTATCGCTAGGGGTGAGAGTATCCGGTGAAGAATAATTTTGACCATCAAATGTCACTCCCACAAGGCTGTAGATGGAATTGAATTGCAGGCCTATTGCCGGCTCTTCTGTGTAATAGCGGTAATGTCTGCAATCATCTATCACACAAGTCTTGGCATGTTCAATAATTCGTAACCATGACAAGTTCGAAATTTTGCCAAACTTCTGCATCTCCAGAGCAAAAAATACAATGAACATATACTTTTTATGTATGAATTTCATTACTTACTTGAATAAAGATAAAGAACTAAAGAAGTAAAGAATGGCTATTATTCGCACATAAAAGAAAAAGAAACATTCTTTTCTTTTACCTCATACAATGAAGATTGGTTGATTGTATAAGACTGCAAGAGATCCTTAACAGTGTGAATTCCGTGGAGAGTGAGCCGCCTGTGGATTTTTCCATCTTTGCCAATTTTCTCCAAACGCCACACATCATCATTCAAGGATGGAGGGTAGTGTTTCTTGTATGCTTCATTGACCAAATCCCGAGTCAGTTTTGTAGTTGTACAAGGAAAAAAAAATAAAAGATAGATTATAATGAAAAATAAAAACTAAAACATTCAAAAGTTTCATCACAACAATAGTTAGTTTTTATGAAAAACAGAATTGGATTTTTCAGACATACACTCTCCTCTGTAGTCTTTGACCACAAATGCTTCACTTTTACCCTCCTTGACATTTGTTCCAATTGAAGTTGATTGCACAACTTTGGCTCCTAACCTGAACTTTCTGCTCCTTACCCATCTTGAGTTATCAGTCAAGGTAATTTTAGTGATACAACCAACACCATTTTTTAGAGTAATATACCTCTCTCCATTCAACAAAGGCCCTTTACCCTCTCTTTCTTTCAAGGTATTGGCTTTGAAATCGCCTTCGGTCCAATCCTCACTGCCATTAGATCCAAAGTCACCATGGAGAGCACATATCTCTATCTTTATTGAGGAGAGGGGACCATCATTGACCACAGTTTGAGTACTAACATCAATTAGAGCAATCTGAAGGGGTGATTTATCTTCTGCTTTGATATTAGAGAGAGTGAAAATTTTATCAGGCAACTTATTAATAAAACACAATTGGAAGTGTTTGGTTCCAGATATGCCAGCCTGATTATTAACCCTTTCTCTGAAACAAATTTGCATAAAAGAATAGTTAACAACAAATATTAATCAAATGAAAATGAATCCTGCAACTCGTTCTTATTAACACAGAATCATGACATGAAACACAAACCTTGGAAATTGGTAATCCTGGATTCGACGTTCCACCTCCTCTCGTACCTGCTCGAGGAATAAAAATGAATTAATCATATGTTTATGAGAGGGAAGAAGAGTAAACCTTCACTTTACAAGGATGATAACGTTAGAAGATTAATATAGCTGACTTTTTTAATTGATTATGCAACTCTTGACTAAGTTAAAGAAAGTCTTGACTATTAAACCATACATAATTAAAAGTTGTTTCAAAATTATTTATTAATCAGCACTCAGCAATTACAAAACCTGAAGAACATTGAGGATGGCATACACGGCACATTTGAACTGGATCTTGGTTGTGAATTGTGAATTGTACGTGAATTTGTGATGCTCAAACTAGCTGAAATAAATAGGGGAAAAAAAACATTCTTTCTCAACAAATATAATGGTCTCATTTATTTCTTACCACTCTTCTATGGAAAGTTTCCAAGTATGAATTGTGCTCATTCATGCATAGCACGTTAATCACATTCCCAAGGCCACTGCAAAATAAACAGAAAAATCAATGTTAGAGCTCAAAGCCTAAAAGTCTAAAACACCAAAATTCAAGTATACATATAAATAAGTAAATAATAAATACCAGATTGATAATTTTTTTGCATTACTATGTCTCCGTTTTGACTCCTGAATTGGAATTTTACCATTACGTTCATACCCTTGGAGAGATTGCCTATTTGATACCATCCAAAATACAAATTACCAAAAAAATGAAAACTCAATGTTCTAAAAATCACAATGATATAACTCAACCAAGTAATGCAAATTAAGAATTCGATTTCTAAAAATCACAATGATAAGGTATTTGTAACCAGTGCAGATAATATCCAGAAGCAAGAAGAGGATAAGGGAAAGTAGAACCGTATCAAGTGCAGATAATGTCCACAAGTAACAAATAACAAGTGCAGCATATAACCGTAACCAGTGCAGATAATATCTGCATATAACCATAACAAGTGCAGATAACCGTAACTATTGGCCCCAAAAACAAAACATAAAAAGCTAATCCAGAAGTAAAACCTTAACAAGTGCAGGGGAAATGAAAACATATACCTCCCCAACACCACATTACAGAGGGAAAGTAACCTACTCCTGCAAATATGGAAAATATAGAAAAACACAAAGCGATCAATTTTTAAACCTTAATCAACAACATAAAAAAAATTTAAATAAGTACGTATATAAATGAGAGAAGATGAGGGACTTAAAACTCAGGATTTAAAAACTAGTAGTAGTAATTAAGTAAGTGGTAACCTGCTTCAGGTTGCAGAAGGAGGCGTTAAGGGCTGGTGGCGTTGAGGGCTACTGAGGCGTCGAGCAAGGCAGCGGTGAAGAGAGAGCAAAGGAGCAGCGACGAAGATGGGTAACACGAAGGAGGGTCTCAATGGCGGCGAAGAGAGACCAAACCAGAGAGAAAGAAGATGGGTTCGCGCCGCCGTAGCAAGGGTCCCCTCACTCCTTCGATCGCGACCTCGTCTTCACTGTCAAGAGGGGAGATTTCGCGCCGCCGCAGCAATGGACGGAGAAGAAGAAGAAGAACGAACTAGCAGAGAGCGAGAGAACGAACCAGCAGAGAGGGCAGCGACGACGAGAGACTGGTTGAGAGTGGGCAGGCGAGGAGGAAGAGAGATGAGTGTGGAAGGGGGCCACGGTAGTTGTGGATGGCCATGAGCGGCGGTGGCCTTTTCCCTATGTTCCCTAGGGTTTTCGCACTTCCTCTTTCTCTTTCTCTGGACTCCTCTAAAATTTGTTTGGAAATAAATATACGAAGGGTGTTCTACGCTTGCTTCTTTCTCTCTACCTTTTTGCTATTTAATTTTTCTATAAAAATAAAAAATTATTTAATCTTTTTAGCAACGATAATGTCGTTGCAGAAATAGGTGTTTTGCAACGACATAAAAAGTCCTTGTAGAAAACAGGTGTTTTCAGCAACGACATTTTTAAGTCGTTGCAAAACACTTGTTTTTAGCAACGACTTTTTTAAGTCGTTGCAAAATGCCGTTGCAATAAAGAGTTTTTCTTGTAGTGAAATACGAATGAGGGATCAATTTATGGGATTAAACAATTTGTTTTCATAATACGCTGACCCCAGCGTGTGTACAAAAACGTGTATTTTACAACTACGATGGGTTAGTGTATTGGATTTTTTTTTTTGCGGTATGTTGGGGTCAATTTTTTTCCAATACCCTGACCTCAGTTTAGATGTATTTTACACCTAAGCTTGGGGTCAGCGTTACTGGGAAGAAAATTGTTTTTTTTTCAGTACATTGACCCTTTCGTATTTGCAAATTATATGTACGCTGGGGTCAGAATATGTGAGAAATAAAAAAAAAACGTACACTCATACTAGAGCATATATGTTTTGAGAATTAGGTATTATCATATGTTAAAATCTTATTTTCCTATTTACAATCTTTGTTTGTAAGTTTTGTTAAGATTTAATGCTACCATTCGAGTTTTGCTTCATATTTTCTTGTTCTTGACGAAGGGAGATAAGAGAGAGAGGGAAGTGAGGGAGAGGGAAATGGAGGTTGAAGGAGATGGAGAGAGAAACGAAAGAGAGGTAAAGGAAAATAGAGATTGAAGGAGAGGGAAAGAAAGAAGGAGGGAAGATAAATAAAGAAAAAGAGAGAAAGAAAGAGGAAGGAGAGAGGTATTTTAGAAGAAAAAAAAATTGGAGATTCAAAAAGGAATTATGGGGGTCAAAAAATGAAATCCTTTATGCGCATCACCTATATGTAAGAAATATTTATATAGAAAATGTGAAAAATAATAATATAATACTTGGTGATTATTAAGGGTTTTGATTTTCTAACCACCCCTATTGGGATTTTGACCCCTTTAATTTTTTTTTCCAAATATACCCCTTTTTCTTTTTTTCCTTTTCTCTTCTTTTCTTCTTCTTCCTTTCCCCCCTCCTTCTTCTTTTTCTTCTTTTTCTTTCTTTCTTCCCTTCTTTTTTGTTCTTCTTATTTCTTTATTTTCTTCTTTTTTTTTTAATTTTTTTTATCCTTCTCCTTCTCCCTCTCATTCTCCTTCTTTCTCTTCACTCACACACACTCACACTCACCCATACTCAGTAACACTCACGCTCACACTCATCCATTCATCCCCAGTCACATACTCAGAGTTTCGTTTTTTTACGTGTAAAAAATGTCATTCGCCAATGTCGAAGCGTACAAAAATGCTCGTATACCTTAACAGAGGCGTAGGGCCTTTTTTTTTTGCCCAGTACGTCATCCCTGGACATACGTGTAAAATACTTGTATGCCAGAACCTTGGTGTACTGGGCTATTTTTTCAAAAATTTCAAAACTTTTTAAAATATATATTTTATAATGACAACATGTTAACATGAATTGTAGTTGGCTCAATGGTAACGGGATTGGCCTTCTTCCACTAGGTACAAGGTTCAAATCTTGTTGGGGGCCAAGGCCCAATACACGTACGTCCAGGGGGTGGCATACTGGGCAAAAAAAAGCCCTATGCTTCGACATTAGCACAAAAGAGAAAGGGAGAAAGAAAGAAAGAAGAAGAAAAAGAAGAGGTGGGGGGTGAAAAGAAAGAAGAAGAAAAAAGGGAAAAAGAAAAGAGGATATATTTGGAAAAAAATAAAAAGGGGGTCAAAAACCTAAAAGGGAAGGTTGGAAAATTAAAACCCTTTATTAAAGTGTCATTAGTCCTCAAACCCCATTTTTATCCCCCAAACCTCACTTTTATCAATAATACCAAAACTACCCTCCTTTAAACCCCACACCCCACATACCAAAACTCTTTCAACTCCCTCCTTCCTTCCTCACGTTCTTCTTCTTCCTTCTTCACATTCCCTCCTTCCTCATCGTTCAACTCTCACCGTCGTTTTTCTCACCGCTGCCACCACCTCCTTCACTTTTCTCTTTTTTTTTCTTTTGGGTTTTTTCGTTTAGGGTTTAGGTTAGATGATAAATAGGAAGTTAGATTTTCATTTTTTAGTAGTTTTTTTGTTCATTTGTTATATTTTAAGCAAACCTATTTGTCTTCTCTTCGTTGTTAGTGATTTGTTTTTAATTCTGGCACTATAAAATTCCGACGAATCAGTGTCAGAATTTTAAATTTCCGACACGGGGGTATCAGAAATTTACACTGTGTTTTATTTTTTTATTAGAAAAAATTCCGACATATATATATCGGAAAACTCTTTTAAAAAAACTACCGAAAAATTTCCGACATACCCGTGTCGGAATATCAAAAAATTCTGACAGTGGATTGTCGGAATTTGCACAGTAGCGTAAAAAAAATAAAAGACATGAATTTTACCTTCAACGTACAAGTATGGAACGTCTATTGGTACTCCTTTTGAACGTGATAGAGAAAAAAAACTTGTCATTTTGGAGTTTTTTTTTTTGAGTGAAGGAGGTTTGATGGTAGAAGAAGAAAAAGGTTTGTGAAATGGTGAAGGGATGGGGTTTGGGGTTTCTTTTTTTTTTCCTTTTGAATATAAAAGTGAATATGGACATTTCTCATTTAAAATGGGGTTTGGGAGACAAAAAGGGGGCTTGGAGACTAATAACCTTGTTAAAGGAAAAAAAAAGTCCACCGTTGCCAATACTGGATATAATATTGGGGTGCAGTACAAGGCCCACGGCCCACTGGCCACAACTCTAAAATCCAACACTGAATGCAAGCCGCTTGTGTAGGGTTTTTATTTTGCCATCCCAAGGTTTATGGATGCCACCCCATATGTATAAAATATATCTATTATGTCCTTTTTAAAAAAACAACTTTTAATACGGGTCGTAAGAGATACTTACGACCTGAAGGTCGTAGCACTCCCTTACGACATTTTAAAAACTAAGTTTTAACACGGGTCGTAAACAAGTGTTAAGACCTAAGTTTTTTCACAAGTCGTAAATAAGTATTACGACTATAAAGTCGTAATAGTCACATACGACTATTAAGTTGTTTCCTCGAATGCGCAAACAATTGGCTCTTTATCTTTTGTGTTTTCTCCAGGAGCACAAGATTTTGTTTCCCCTTCAACCGACTTACTCCACAGTTGCTTGTCACTTCTACTCTTAACATATCTGCAAGAATCAGTGAAAAACCATATCAGTATTCAGCAGAAAGTGAGGGCAATAAGAAGTGGTTGTGGCGGCATAAGTAATTACTTAATAAAGTCCAATGTTAGTTTCTATACCCTTACGTTAAGTGAGTTATGAACACACAGAAAAATGAAAAAACAGTTTATAAAAAGTGATTTTTGAAAGGTTGAGATTTGATGCAGTGACTGCAACAAATCCAAATCTGTTCTTAACCCTATAAAAGGTTTCCTCATTAAAAATTGCAGTGTTACAAAATTGGTTAAGGAGTTCAGCATGGTTATATCAAAACAGTCTAAAACCATAAATGCTTCATAGTCGTATGTGACTATTACGACTTTATAGTCGTAATACTTATTTACGACTTGTGAAAAAACTTAGGTCGTAACACTTGTTTACGACCCGTGTTAAAACTTAGTTTTTTAAAATGTCGTAAGGGAGTGCTACGACCTTCCTGAGGAAGGTCGTAGCACTCCCTTACGACCCGTATTAAAACTTGTTTTTTTAAAAAGGACATAATAGATATATTTTATACATATGGGATGATATCCATAGACCTTGGGATGACAAAATAAAAATCTGCTTATGTAAGTCTAAAATAGGTTGTCCATACCATCCTTATTTTGTCAGTTGCGTTCTAACATGCGCATTTCAGTCACTTTCAAAATAGGAAGATGGCGTATGAACATTAGAAATGAACATTCACACCGTATGATGAAATACAAATTGGGGTGGAAACAAGCCAGACCGATCTACAGGGGCCTATAATAGGTCTAATAAGAGGCCAGATTAGGTCAGACTTTTTTGGCAAACAGGTCAGGTTCAG
Organism: Crotalaria pallida; assembly: GCA_037953625.1. Lineage (NCBI taxonomy): Eukaryota > Viridiplantae > Streptophyta > Magnoliopsida > Fabales > Fabaceae > Crotalaria > Crotalaria pallida. The sequence goes on from CM075653.1 coordinate 86,464,927, forward strand.
GCTATTAAAAAAGGCTATATAGTCTAAACAGGCCAGGCCCAGGCTATGTAAAAAGTCTATTTAACTTAACAGGCCGGCCTATATAATTTATATTATTATTATTATTTATTAGTTATTATTATATTATAAAAAAATACAATAAAAAAATTTAACTTGCACACTTATTAAATGAAAATACAAACAAGTCCCACATTGTTTAACATGGTGCATGCTCTTTGGTTCTGAAGAAATGTTTGGCTATATGAGGGTAGGAAGGAGACTTAATATAATGCATCTATGCATGCATTTGTTGAAGAGTTAGTCAACGTGGGACTTAATATGTTGAAGCTTGCCTTGCCTTGCCTTGGTTATGTGTAATTATGCAAGTCCCACATTATTCATTTCATAAGAAATAAGCCCACATCGTTAATTCCATAAGAATAAGAAATAGGCCTTCCACCCCTTGTTGTAATCCTTATGAGTTATGAAGTCCCACATTGTCTATTAGAAAGGAAAAGCTTGTGTCTTTCCTTATAAAAAGGACCACTTCCATAGCTTTTATGATAAATGGAGTCACAATGGGCCTAAATGGCTAATTGGGCCACATGGCTAATTTAAAAGTTTTAATATTTGATCAATAATTTTTCTTGATAGGAAATTCGGTTGAACCGCTAACCCTTTGGTTTTTTTTTTCGGTTTTTGACTGGTTTTTCTGGTTTGGAAATTGGTACCATGATTGGTTCACCAATTTAATAGTAGGCCTATTGGCCTATTTAAAAATTTTAGTTTATGTAAGCTTTGTAACAGGCTTATAGGCCAGGCCAGAGTTTTTAACAGGCCAGACTCAGGCTTGAAAAATTAATTTAAACAAGCTAACAGGCCAGACCACAATAATTTATATAGGCCGAGCCTGCTTAAGGCCAAAGCCTGGCTTGACCTGTTTCCACCCCTAAATACAAAGAATAAAGACAAAAGTCACAATAGAACAAAATAGTGAATAGTTGTAGCTGATAATTGGAACCACGCTAATAGAGTAATAAAATGGATTATTTTCAAAATGAAAGCTTTGACGAACAAAATAGAAAATTAAAATTAATATATAAATTAGAATTACCGAATAATATAAAAGAAATGATAGCTGAAAAATATATGAACATTATTAAACTAAAATAAGAAAAAATACAACTAGAAAATATGTTGTTACAAGAAAGAGCATTAATAAATCAATTTAAGGAAATTAAAAGACAACAAAGGTATGAAGAAACTAGAATTATGAATGATTCTGATTATACAGATTCATAATATATATGAGTGAAACAAGAATAAAAAAATTAGAAATAATAATAAATTTATTAAAAGAAATTCAAGAGAAAGAAAAATTTTTAATAAAAGAAGAACTCAAATCCTTTTTATAACAAAATAAGAGAAGAAATAAAAGAGAAAGAAAAGAAAATATTAATTCCTAAAAATAAAGGGAAGTTCGAAAAACCCCCATTACATTAAATGGAAGATTTATCAGAAAAACTTCAAGAACAAATGAGTAGTTTAGGATAATTAATGGCATCATTAAACCTAAATGAAGAAGCTAAAAAATTAGTTTATGATTATGAATCAAATGACCTAGAAAGTAATCCGAATGATGAAAGTCCATATGATTCAAATTCATTTATGAACAACATAATTTTGTGAAAACTGAAGAAGATCAAACTTCAGGAACAAAAAGAAATCCAGAATCACATCCCGAATCATTTAATCGATTTTGGGAATCAAAATTTAGAAGAGTACCTGAAAAGTATACTCCAACATAAACACAAAAGAAAACATTTTAGATATCGATTGCAAGATAGAACAAGAAAAAACCATAACTACATGGTATCAAGAATCAGGAATAATGTTAACTCTGCAAGAGGAATTAAAAACTCTTGATAGAAAAAATCAATGGAATTTTATCTTATACAAAACAAGAGGAATCACAACAAATTTTTTGCAAGACAAAAAGCAAGAGGAAGTAGAAAAATTATTAGAAAATAACCAAATACCAGTGATAGATATAGTCTATAAATTTTAATAGAAGAATTTTTTGGAAAAGAAATCAATAAAATTAAAGCAAAAACATTAGAAACTAATAAAGCTATATGGCATCTGACCAATCAATTTAAGAATTTGTAACATGTGTTACCTAGAAAATTTTATATGCGAGTATAAAAAATACTATTATAAAATAGAAAGAGAGATAAGAGAAAAAAATTGGATTAAACAAACTCTTCTACAACAAACTACCTCTTCAAGTAAGCGAAAATGTAAGATTTTTGCTTAAACAACAAATCGAATTAGGACAAGTTAAGGATACCCTAGGAGGAATAATAATGGTACTTGATCAATGGGTACAGGAAGAATGTGTGCAAAAAACTGCACGAAAACAAGCACAAATTAGTTTATGTTGTAATAAACTTAGAAATAAAATAGGAGATTATGGTTGTGTTCCTACTAGGAAACGAAAATATAAAAATTAAAAACAAAGAAAATCTAATAAATATAGATATAAAAAAATCAAGAAACAAGAAAAGATTTTTTAGGAACAAAAATAAGAAAAATCGAAATAAGAATCATTGCCCATCTGGGAAGAAGACATCATGTAGATGTTGGATATGTGATGAAGAAGGACACTATGCCAATACCTGTCCGCAAAAGGGGAAGGACAAAAAGAAATTAGAAACCTTAAGAATAGCCTACAACATAGTTTATGAACCTATAGAAGATTCCGAAATAGAATCAGATGAAAGCCTTTTAGAGTTTTGCAGTTCCAGTGAAGTTGAGCATGATTCTGAGGAATGGCAACCCTAACGCGACTTTTATAAAAGTTGAAATAGAAAATAAAAGATTTCTAGCATATGTCGACACAGGTGCAACATTATGTTTTGCAAGAAAAATTATCTCAAGAAATTGGAAGAAATTACAAAAACCAAAAAATATTATAGTAACAGACAAATCTATCCATGAAATTTGGTTTTTTCTAGAAAACAAAAATATAAGAATAGAAGATCATGTCTTTCAAGCAAAAACGATATATTTACATGATTCAGGAATAGATTTAAGGAAATAACTTCTTAAAGTTATACAAACCTTTTATTCAAAGAAAAACTAATATTAGTTTACATTGGTGGGACTTAATATCAAAAGCGACTTCAAAAGAAGTAAAAACAAAAATAATAATGAAGAGTGAAATTCTAAAAATGATCTCATAACATGCAAATAGAATATACTCTACTCTCGACGAGTTATATTTTCTCTCCGAAACTGAAAAAATAGAAGTACTACAACAAGTATGTTGTAATACCCGCAATTTTCTCGATTATTTTTATTATTGAAAAATAAAATAGAAATTTATTTAGTATTTGATTTCTTAAAAGGAATTCAAATTTTAATTTAATTGAGTTAGTATTTTGATTTGATTTTCATGAATTTAGACAATTTTGAATTTGGTATTTTTATTTTTACTAAAACCGTGATTTATTTAATATTTTATTTAAATAAAATTTTTATTTTGTACTTCTTTAAACCGGGATTTATTTTACTAAAACCGTGATTTATTTTTATTTTATTTAATATTTATTTTTACTAAAATTTTTATATTGTAACTAGCTTTGAAATTAATTGATTTTGAGTAGTTCGATTTGATTTCTTTGGAATGGTGAGCCTTGTGTAGTGGCTGCCCAAGTTTCCTTTTTGTGTTAAATCTTGAATTATAAAGCGTTTTAGTGTTTTTTTTGTGTTGAAAAGCCATATGAGGTAAAAAGTACTTTTACGGTGTTTTCGGATTTCCTAAAAGTGATTTTTGGGACTAAACTCTTTGCTGTCCAGAATTTGTTTAATTTGTTTTTGAGTCTAAAAATGTGTTTGATTGATTTAAAGTTTAAGTCTAAAGTGTTGGATTTCGCCTCAAAATCTCGAGGCGAGGGGGGGGGGGTGGGTGGGGGGTGAATCAAGTTTTATTAATTTATTGCAAAATCCCTTACAAATTAAAAATTGTTTTGCTTGGAGAGATTAGACGTTTGAGAAGGAGAGCGAAATCGATTTATAGAAAATTAAGAGTAGTGCGGAAACGTAAATAAATGAAAGTGCGGAAAATAAAAGAGATAGGGATAGAAAGGGTTGGAGGTGCTTCTTTCTGAGTTTTCTTTCTTTTTCAACTGGTAGCACTACGCTCTGATGTGACCAGGCTTGCCACATTCATGACATATAATGGCTGATCCTCCACCTTTGTTGTTGTCTCTTCTATTTTGGGAGTTGAAGTTGCTTTTCTTTCTCAGAAACTTCCCAAACTTTTTAACCAGAAGTCCCATGTGCTCATCATTGATCAGTTCCTTGTCAGAGTCACTTTCAGTTGCTGGTGCTTCAGCCTTGAATGCCAGACTTTTCACCTTTTTGCTTTCCTCTTCGTGTTGAGATAATCTTTTCAACTCACTTTCATGCTCTTGTAGCTTTCCGAAGAGAGTTGCCAGCGTCATAGTTGAAAGATTTCGTGACTCTGCAATTGCCGTCACTTTGGGTTGCCATTCTCTTCCTAAGCATATTAAAACTTTGTTGATAAGATCCTCATTTGTGAATTTCTTCCCCAATGTTGTTAATTGGTTGAGAATCATTGTGAAGCGCTTTTGGATCTCCTGTATCGATTCTCCATCCTTCATTCTGAACAATTCATATTCTCCCGTCAGAGTGTTGATTCTTGACCTTTTCACGTCATTGGTACCTTCATGCGTGACTTCTAACGTATCCCACATTTGTTGTGCCGTCTCACATGTAGATATCTTGAAAAACTCATCATAGCTCAAAGCAGATGATATAATATTTTTCGCTTTCAAATCGTACTGGACTCTACGTTCCTTCTCTTCCGTCCACTCAGCCATAGGCTTTTCGACGGTGTTACCATTAACTACATAGGTAGGAACATAGGGACCATTTACGACCGCATCCCAAACCTTTAATCCAACTCCTTGAATAAAAATTTTCATTCGGGCTTTCCAATACGCGTACCCTACCCCATCAAACATGGGAGGACGATTAATAGAACTCCCTTTACCACCAAACAGAGAGTTTGAAGCCATACTCTTGAGACGGTTAAGTCTTAACACAAGAGACTAGCTCTGATGCCAATTGTTGGATTTGGCCTCAAAATCTCGAGAGGGGGGGTGAATCGAGTTTTATTAATTTATTGCAAAATCCCTTACAAATTAAAAATTGTTTTGCGTTGGAGAGATTAGACATTTGAGAAGGAGAGCAAAATCGATTTATAGAAAATTAAGAGTAGCGCAGAAACGTAAATAAATGAAAGTGCGGAAAATAAAAGAGATAGGGATAGAAAAGCTTGCACCGGAAATTTTATACTGGTTCAGCCTTCCCGTTGAAAGGCCTAGTCCAGTCCCCAAGCGACCCGCTTGAGAGTTCTATAACCAGCAATTGAGCCGCACCCAATTACAATCGAGAGCACCCTGCACACTACTAGGAACCTTTGTTCGTTAGGGGCCTCAATATCAACCAGCTGGGTTCCTCACCCTACGAACACCTCAACGTTCAACTATGTGATTCTCTCCCTAACCACTAAGGTTCAGTACAAATATATGAGAGTGATTACAACAAGTATAACATGTTCTCAAAACACAGATACTACAATCAAAGCTCTATGATAATGAAGTTTTTCTTTTTGAAGCTAAAGGCCAACAAGAGAGTTTCGAGTTCTTCCAAAAATATGATCGTGATGTTCAGAGAGAAAAGTAGGAGAAGAAGAATAACGTGAATTCAGAAAAGTGTCAGAGTGATTCTTTTGAAAATAGAATGTTGGAGTGATATTTAAAAAAAATAAAACTTTTATAAATCAGAAAGATTTAAACCAACAAATTAAAATCAATTTTAAATCAGAATAAAATTAAATATGATTTTGTAAAAAGTTTTAAAATAAAAAACAAATTAAAATGATTTAAGAAATAAAACAAAGATTTGATTCTTAAAACAAATAAGGAAATAATTCAAACTTAAAATCAAATTCGAATTTTTGAAAATAAATTAGAATAATTTATATAAAAACAAATTTGAAAATAAATCAAAGTGATTCTGACACGTTTTTCAATAAAACTTGAAGTAATCGATTATCCCTTCAAAAATAGAAACTTTTAAATTCTTTTGAAAAACTAGTAATCGATTAGAACAAGAGTATTTAATCGATTACTTCACCCCTGTTCATTATATGATGCAACTCATAATCGATTACCACTAATCTAATAATCTATTACTGAGCCTCTGGTTTGCATATGATGCAACATCATATAATCGATTACTACAAGGCATGTAATCGATTACTTTGTCTCAGGAAAATGTATGATGCAACATTTATAATCGATTACTTGATCCAGACAATCGATTACTCTTATACAGAAAGTAATGGATTATTCAAGTTCACTTAATCGATTACAAACACTCTGGTTTTTCTATGATGCAACAAAGTTAATCGATTACTTTTGGTAGTTAATCGATTACTCCTTCTTGCATTTGTAAAAAATAGATTTTCATAAGATAAAAATATCCAGAGTTTTGTTTCATCAATCATTTACACAGAAACTAAGTTATAAAAACAGATTTTCATGAAAACACATTTTCTTCTCCTTTAACTGAAAAACTCATTGGCCTTTTAACTCATTAAGAACAAAAACTTCATTACCTTACAATATGTCCTAAGGGAAAAGGCTTCTAGACTTATATCTTTGCTTGAATCTTCAACTTGAACTTGAAGGAACTTGTGAGCTTGAATCTTGAGTTTGTTATCATCAAAACTTTAACCTTGAATTCTGCTTGAAGTCCATGAGAGAGCTTGGTGCTTGACTTCCAACACTAGCTTGACTTCCAACACTCCTCCTTTTCGATGATGACAAACTTCTATTCTGATCTATTCTCGAATATCTACATCACAAGTGTTATACAAGCAAAAATATATATACAATTGAAAAATAACCTTCCCTAGAACAATATTTCAATACACAGTATCATTTCATAGAATCTCCCCCTGTATTGATGCATAAAACATCAAATAATCTCATATGATCATCAGATAATTCGCATATTATCATCAGAATATTTCTCCCTTTTGTCCTCATCAAAAAGAATCACATATTCAAAACAGGTGAGAGGCAGAAGTTAGACCAATTTCTCTACGAATAAAAAAGAAATTTTCTTTAGGAAGCGGTTTCGTAAAGATATCAGCTAACTGCCGCGAAGTATCTACATACTCAATAACACAATCACCCTTTTGAATATGATCACGTATAAAATGGTGACGAATCTCTATGTGCTTAGTGCGAGAATGTTGCACAGGGTTTTTGGTAATACTAATTACACTAGTGTTATCACATTTTATGGGAATGTGATCTAGACTTACACCAAAGTCTAGGAGTTGTTGTTTTAACCATAAGATTTGTGCACAACAGCTACCCGCAGCGACATATTCAGCCTCAGCTATGGATAGGGCTACACTAGACTGTTTCTTGCTAGCCCATGACACTAAAGAATTTCCTAGGAGGTGACAAGTGCCGCTTGTGCTTCCTATCTACTTTTCACCCAGCAAAATCAGAATCGAAATACCCAACAAGGTTACAAGAGGAACCTTTGGGGTACCATAAACCCATATCAGTTGTGCCAGAAAGATATTTCATAATTCTTTTGACCGCAACCATGTGCATTTCTTTTGGATTGGCTTGAAAGCGTGCACATATACATACGCTAAACATGTTATCCGGCGTACTTGTCGTTAAATATAAAAGGGATCCAATACCGCGATACTTAGTGATTTCAACAGATTTACCTTCTTCATTTTTGTCCAGATAACATGACGCACTCATAGGTGTTGCTACTGCCTTGGCCTTATCCTTGCCGAATCTTTTCAATAGTTCCTTGCAGTATTTTGTTTGGCTAATAAAGATTCCATCCTTTGCTTATTTGATTTGCAATCCTAGAAAGAAGTTCAGCTCGCTCATCATAGACATCTCGAACTCTTCCTGCATTATACTTGAAAAATCCTTGCAAAGGGTTTCATTAGTAGCACCGAAAATAATATCATCTACATAAATTTGAACTAAAAGAATGTCATTTCCTTTATTTTTGATAAAAAGAGTGTTGTCAACCTTCCCTCTTTCAAAATCATTTTCAAGTAAAAATTTGCTCAATCGCTCATACCATGCTCTAGGAGCTTGTTTGAGTCCATAAAGAGCCTTTTTCAGTTTGAAAACATAATCAGGATGTTCAAAATTTTCAAAACAGGGAGGTTGACTAATATATACTTCTTCATTAATAAAACCATTAAGAAAGGCACTCTTTACGTCCATTTGATATAATTTAAAATCTAAAATGCATGCAAAAGCTAAAAGCAACCTAATGGCTTCCAACCTAGCAACAGGGGCAAAAGTTTCCTCATAATCTATCCCCTCTTCCTGGTTGTAACCTTCTGCAACTAGCCTAGCTTTGTTTGGAACAATTAAACCAGCCTCATCAAGTTTGTTTTTATAAATCCATTTAGTTCCAATAATCGGATGAGAATCAGGCCTAGGAACAAGTTCCCAAACCTGGTTTCTTTCGAACTGGTTTAATTATTCTTGCATAGCTAGAAGCCAATGTTCATCAACTGAAGCCTCGGAAATATTCTTTGGCTCCACTTGAGAAACAAAAGCAAAATAATTGCACAGATTGCTAATAGAATTGCGAGTACTTACACTTTTTGAGATATCACCTATAATTTGGTCAATTGGATGGTGCTGTGATGTTCTGCATTCCTTAGGCAAATTTGAATTAAGCTCCATGGATTGTTCTTGATTTTTATCCTCAACTGATTCATTCGACGTTTCATTGCATTTGGATTGATCCTTTTTTTTAGCATTGGGTTCATCATCCTCATCAATGTATAAATCTCCAAGAATACCTGAAATGTCATTAACAGATACCTTTCCCAGCTTTTTGGGATCAGATTCATCAAATGATACATGAATAGATTCTTCAATAGTATTACGAGATTTATTGTAAATTCTATAAGCTTTGCTCGAAACAGAATAGCCAAGAAATATGCCCTCATCAGCTCTAGCATCAAAACTTCCCAGATTGTCTCTACCATTATTATGCACAAAAAATTTACATCCAAAGACTTTAAAATGGGAAATATTTGGTTTTCTTCCCTTGTACAGCTCATAGGGGGTTTTCTTTAAAATAGGCCGTATTAAAACTCGGTTCATAACATAACAAGTTGTACTCACTGCATCGGCCCAAAAATATGCAGGCAAGTTCATGTCACTAAGCATTGTTCTTGAAAGCTCTTTTAATGAACGATTTTTCCTCTCCACAACCCCGTTTTGTTCCGGAGTCCTTGGAGCTGAAAAATAATGCTTAATGCCATGTTTTTCGCAAAATTTTTCAAAAAATTGATTTTCAAATTCTCCACCATGATCAGTCTTAATGGATGCAATGCTCAAATGCATTTGGTTTTGAACAATCTTAGCTAGCTTTTTAAATTCATAGTATGCACCATTTTTATGAGTAATGAATAATGTCCATGTATACCTAGAATAGTCATCCACAATAACCAGACAATAATAGTTGCCACCAAAGCTTTTTGTTTGACAAGGTCCAAAAAGATCCATATGTAAAAGTTCCAAGGGCCTTTGAGTTGAAACAAGATTTTTAGAAGGAAAAGATGCCCTTGTGAGTTTTGATTTTGAACACGGATCACATTTTTTAGAAATAGAAAAATTTTGCTTTGGCAAACCAACTACTAAGTTTTTAGAAAAAATTTTGTTCAAATGATTCATGTGGATGTGACCTATTCTACGATGCCATATCAAGACTCATCCTCTTTACTTAATAAACATATAGCATCATTTGAGGGAATTGAGTTAAAATCAATTACATATACATTGTTTACCCTGCGAGCAATTAGCTTTATATGATTGTCAATTTTACCCTCAATAATACATCTATCAGAATCAAATATAACCCTATTGCCCTTATCACATAACTGACTAATACTTAGCAAGTTATGCTTTCTGTAACAGCCCGATTTTCGTAATCCAAAATAATTGACTTTTATTTACTAAAGTTGCAAAAATGAGGCCAATTTTTTTTTTAATTTTTTTATAATACATTGTTGAAAAGTCATTGTTGTATTTAAAAGTTCTTTTGTTGAAAACGAGTGTTACTAAAACCTTTCTTTTCATAAAACATTCGTTTTCATAAAAGAGCTTGGTTCAAAATCATCTTGGCAGTTCTCAAAAACTTTACATGAATTAACTTTATATAAAGATAGGCTCCACAAGTCAAATTAAAACTTACCTCGATTACATAAATGGCTCATGGCTTCGGTAATCCTTAAATCAAAACAATCACCACAATCTAAATCAATCATAAACTATCCTATTGAAGACTATTGGGTGAAGGTCCTCCTCCTCCTTGTGTTCTCCTCGTACTCTCGAAGATGTTGCCCTTCCTGTTGCTATCCCATCCTTGCTAATGAATTCCAGCTCCGCTCCCTCGAGAAGAGAAGAACTCCTCTGGGTCTCGTACCGAAACTTCTCTGCGTAGTTCCTATATCCTCGTACGCTGACTTGTCTCAAGTGCGGCTCCAGGTTAACTCCACTTAGTTGATTTTCCGGATCGGGAATCACGATCTGGGTGTAGCCGGTCCATAACCAGCCGCGTGGGATGCACTTCCAACCTCTTCCATTCCTACTCCACGTAGTGACTTCCATGCAATACTCCATCTGCCCGTTGAGATACTTGGAGCACCGATATGCCAACGAACAGGAGAGAGTAAGCGATCCGGACGACGCATCGTCGACGGTGTGGAATTACGGTAGGCAAGATAGTAGGACCATACAAACATACAATACAACATACAAGCATACAACAACCAAACATATTATGGGCATCATTATCCTTATTATCTTACATTATTAGCATTATTGTCATCCTTTTTCATTTCTTTCTTACTTCCACATCTTATGGACATTCTTTCCTTTTCTTATTCATTTCCATTTCATCACCATATTTCTTTTCCTCCAGTCTTATCAATTCATAACCTCTGGTGATTGGGGAGTGTTAAAATATTCTCAAAGTATTCATCTCGATCTCGGCTATCACTCACATCTACATCTCCTCGGTCATCCACCCAACCTAGTCGGAAGCAAACAGGAGTACAGGACCTTTACCGTACGGGCACGACAGCTGTCTCAAACACAAATGGTCCCAGACCAGGAGGTCTCAGCCTCAAATCATAATCATATCAATTCATATACATGGCACACTGTCTCACAGTGGCAAACAAGATGCCCCAGTCCAGTCCCTCTCACTGTTCTAGATTTGCAATCTAGGGGACGACAGTATGTTTCTAGTGGGCCCGCAGAACTTACCACGACATTAGACCCAGTCCCTACCACGTTAGTACGCCACATGTGGAGTTCGTTCTGCCTAGAAATGTAACACCCCGCATTTTTCCCGTACGTGCGTAAACGATTTCCGGAAAAGTATTTTATGTAAGAAGGAAATAAAGTGATAATTTTCAAGGATTTTCATAAACAAAGATATTTTCATAAAAAGAAAAGTGAATGATTTTGTTGGTTTAATTTTTAAGAGATTAGTTGTGATTTTATTGAAAAGTGATTTTTATTTAAAGTGAAGTTTTGAGCTGTTAACTTGAAAAGTTCGTAACTTTTTAACCGTAACTCGAATTTTTACAAACTTTATATCAAAACGATCGTCTTGAAACGTAGATTTTAAAAACATAACTTTTAGAATTTTCTGGGTGGTTTTACAAAAAATTTATTTCAGAACAGTGAAAATACGAGTTTAAAAGAATTGTGATTTAAAGAAAATGAATTTCTTGATTTGGCTTGAATTTTTATGTGAAATGTGTTTGATTTAATGTGTGTGTACTATGTGATGCATCAAATTAATTGTGTGAATGTGATTTATGAATTGATTGCATTAGGGTATGGATTAATAATTAGGAAGTATAAGTAAATAAGATTAAGAAAATAAAATGTGAAGTATGTATGTGTGTACGTGTGTGCTACGGTATGTGTATGTATATATGTGTGTGTATGTATGTTGTACGTGTGTATGTATAGCTAGGACTAAAATTCTAGAAACTTGGAGGTTAAGGAACTAGGAACCAAGTAAAGCCCAACTAAACAAACTTAGTTAGAATCAAACTAAAACCTAACCAAACCCTAACTAGTTTCAACCTAGAATGACCCCTAAAAAGCCTACCTAGTCCACTTTGTCTCCTTGACTTAGAAGACCCTTATCCATGCAACTTTTTGTAATGCCAAGACCGCCCCTCCCAATTCAACATGGACCAAAAAAATTATTAAGGGCAAAAGGGGGATTAGTCGTGGCTTATACACATACAAGGAGCCTTAAATCACTTCTTCATTTTACTTCCTTTCACCCATTTCACTTCCTCCACCGTACCAACACAAACACAACTTCTAAGAGACTCATTCAACTCTTAGAAAGAAAAAAGAAAAAAAAATAGAGAAAGAAAGAGGGAGTTTGGCCGTGGAACTAGGAGAGGAAGGAAAAGGAAATCCAAGCTTGAACCAAGCCTTACCTTTGTAGACCAAGAGTGATGAGAGCTAGAAGAACCAACCTTACATGGTAGGAACCCAAGATCAAGATGAAAGAGTTGTAATAGTTTAGTTTCTTTTCCTAGTTTGAAGATCCTTGTTCTTTCTTCTTGCATGTCTTATTTTGTGATTCTAAAAATAATTCTATATGTTGTTATTCTTTTGATCTTGAACTCTTAAGGACTAAGAAATTTGTAATATGTGATCTTGATGCTTTATGTTTCGGTTGAAGGTTTTCTTGCTTGATCTAATATTTTTCTAACTAAAATCTTAAAGATCTAAAGAATGGCTAAAATTTTTGTGAAAACTAAAGTGAATCTCTTTGCATGTCTATGTTTCTTGCTTTAAACCGTGAAACACATGTGTCCATGTGAAGATTTAATGAATAACTTCATGATCTAAGTTTGTTCATTTGTAAATTGAAATTTTGTTGGCTTGCATGTTAAGTCTTTTGTTTAGATCCGTGACCTATGTGTATGTTTATGGTTATTTGCTAAATAAATTTATGATCCATGTGTGATGTGTGAAAAAGTTCAAGTTCTAGCCTTGCATGTTTAATTCGCTTGCTTGAAATCATCATATAAGTACGTATATGTGAGTATTTTGTTTGATAAGTGAAAAGATGTTTAGATCTTTGAGTTACATGTGAATTTTTAAGAAAAGACCATGATTTCATCTTTTTGTGTAATTCGGTTTTAAGGAAGAATTAAAGAAATAAGTTTTAAAAATAATTTTCCAAGTGTAAACACGATTTGATTAAGTGATTATTTTGTGCATGATCTTTTTAGAAGGCCATTCGGCCAAGCTTGGAATTAATATGGTCTATGCTTTTTATTTTGTAAAATGAGGATGTATGTTCGTTCTAAGATTGGACCTAATGATTTTAATCACATGCATGTTGATTTTCGGTCAACTAGGAGGAGTAGGAAATTAGAGTTGTCTCTCCAATAGGTTGCATATATGATGACTTCCCTTGAATTTAAAGACTCAAAAAGATACTTGCATGAAAGAAATGAATTCAAAAGAAAATATGTGTGATGGTTGTGATTTAATTTATTGTGTTGATCCTGTTATGAAAATGAAATTAAAAATGGTTAATTCTCCTATTGCATGCTCACGGTTTGATCTTAGAATAAAGAAAATAAAATAATTCTTTTGGAGTAGTTATGATTAAATTATTTAAGTTATAAAAAGGAATTGGAAATTTGTTGGTTTTCTTTCCTGGATGCTCACGGTTTTAGCTTGAAAATGAATGAAATTGATTTCATAACTGTATGTTTGTATTTGTATGTTTAATCCTTGCAAAATTTTATATGCACAATTCGGTTTATGCATGTTTAAAATGGTGGGACAATTATTTGCATGAAATGAAGTGTAGTTATATTCCTAAATGCCTATATGATATGTGTTTACCTTTGTCTGTCTGATTTTAAATAAATAAGTTCATGTGATTTTGTGAAAATTTTGGTACTGTTGATTTAATGATTTGAGTTTTGAAATTTATTTGTGATTAGGAAATTATTAAACTTGTATGATTCGGTTTTCTTAAATTAATTAAAAAGGACTAAATTAAATTATTTCTTAAGAATAATTGGATTTATGTATTAAAGTTATGATTTAATTAATGAATGTGGATAAGTGAAAATGGGATTTACTGTATATATGTTTGTGAAGGTTGTGAATGCTTTGAAACTATTATGTGTGTGTTTCCTTTGATCTTTCTGATTCTCGAAATGAAAATGAAAAGTCCCTTTTATTCTGTGAATAGATTTTTGTAAAAATTGATTTGATGAATTCTTGTTTTAAAATTTATTTGTAATTAGAATTTTTGTTAACCATGAGTATGACTCGGTTTTATGAGTTAATTATGAGGTTAAGTCTAAATTATTTTCTAAAAGAATAATTTAATTAATTTAATTAAGATTATAATGATTTTAAATACTTTAAAATGTGACTGTTCTTTGTACTGTTTGCATGTATTGAAATTGTCTGGGATGCTGTTTGTGTGTATGCCTTGTTTGTGAAAAGTTTATGTATGGATTTTAAAGTAATGGAAAAATTCGTTATTTGAAAGAAGTGTGATTTAAGTAACTTAAATTAATTTGAAACTTCAATTGACATTCTTTGATCAGTGTGTGATGATGTTATGAAGCTTAGAAATTTAATAAATCAATTGTTTTGGTTTTGAAATTTTACCTTCTTGGATTCTGTATTTGATCTAATAAAGGTTTTCAAAGAATTGTTTTCTTTTCATTCAATACTTAAAGAAAATGATTTTAACCCAAAGTGTTTTAAACTAAGAGAAATAGATGGTTTTGAGAAAATTTCTTGGGAACATTTTATAAGAGAACGATTGGGATTTAAAATCTTTGGACACTGGCAATGTGTTTTAAAAAGGGGATTATTTTAAAGTGTTTTAAAACAAAATTAAGAATTCACGTAAATCGTTTCTAACGCACGGGAAAAAATGTTTAGTTCGGGTGTCGGATGCGAAGGAAGCATGGCAAGGATAACGACTGGAAATCTTAGAGAGTCTTTGGACGTGTCGTCATCCAGGTGAGTGAGAGTGCGGTGATCCCGTAACGTGGTTGCTCGTAATTCGAGTGGACGGATTACGGGAGTACTACGAGTTAGGCAACGTAGATATTCGTGCTAAATGTTTATCTGTTCTGTTTGCATACTAAATGTTTAAATATTGTGCATACTTCATTTTGTTGAGAATTGTTTGATTGTGTGGGTAGTGAAATGATGATGATGAAATTGTGAAAGTAATAAGATAAAGAGAAAAGAGATGTGAACAAAAAACATGAGAAACGATTAAGAAAGAAATAAGTAATGAGCTGAGAATGAAAAGAAAGTATGAGATGATTTGAGAAAGAGATAAAGGTGATGTGAGTAAAGGAAAGAGATAAGAGTTGAGATTGATATGAGAATGTGATTATGAAAGTGAGAAAGTGGTTGAGCAGAGATGTGATTCCTCGTCCACGGTTTTGGGAAGAAGCTTAGTGTTGAGTTGAGCTTGCTCCTCCATTAACACTCACCCAAAAATGTGATTTTTGAAAAGGGTTTTGCAAAGAGATTTTTGAAGGCTTTTGGAAAATGTTTAGTAAAGTAAAAGTTTTATGAAATTCTATTTCCGGAAAGGTTTTGTGAAATGATGTTTTGAGAAAGACGAGGAACGCATGTTGATGTTGTGATGAGAATTATGTTGAGAATGAGTTTTTGAGAATCAGGAGGAAGTGATATGAGGCTTGAGGCCACGTGAGATTTAGGGGGAAATATTGCGATTAGTGGTCGGGCTTCGTTGAAGGGATGCACCAAGGACGAGCCGACTGTTAGGATTAAGCCGCTAATAAAACGTTAAAATTTTAAAAGACTTTAAAAGACATTTACAAACGCGGAGAGGTATGACTGTCGTATCGAAGTAGTGGAGAGGAAGGTACCCCGGATATCAGGGATATCCGGGTTGATGAATGCATTAGGGTAGGCTCGGGCGGTAAAATGTCACGTTGCCTTGAGTACTATTCTGGGCGGAATGAATCCCACATGTGGCGTACTAACGTGGTAGGGACTGGGTCTAATGTCGTGGTATGTTCCGCACCCGGGACCGGAATAGTGTTGTCACCCCTATGGCAGTTCAGGAACAGTGAGAGGGACTGGAACGGGGCATTTGTGATTGCCGCTGAGAGCGTGCCATGTTTATGATATTATTGAGGCTAGGCCTCCTGGTCAGGGACCACTTGTTTGTGTGACAGCTGTCGTGCCCGCGTGGTAAAGGTTCTGTACTCCTGTTTGCTTCCGACTAGGTTGGGTGGTTGGCCGAGGAGATGTAGACGTGTGTGAGCTCAATGATGTGTCCCCCTCATCATTGATGCTATCCGGTATAATAAAACTTAAAAGCACAAAGATGTCTCCAATAAGGAGTATATCGAATTATTAAGCCTGGAATAAGAGTGATAAGAAAGAATCCTTGGAATGAGAAATAAGTGTGGTACTGTAATGAAAGGAAGTGGAATAGAGTTGTGAAAGCTAAAGAGAAAGATTTTGAGGTTGTGTTATAAGAGTGTGAATGGATTAATCGGTTATGAATGATGTGTTTAGAGTATGACGTTATGTGCTGTTCTATATGAATCATATGTGCTAATTGCATTGCATGTTATGTTGCTTTATCTGTAAATTTTTGTTTTTATAATATACCCGAGACCGTATGGTCAACCCGTTAGTGTTCGGAACACTGACTCTCTCCTACCGTGTTGTCGTATCGGCAATTGTTGATATTGCAACCGGTAGGTAGTATAGCGTGTAGCGATGCATCTGCAACCCTGCAAGAAGGGGCGGGTACCAGACGACTCTCTGCGTGAGATTCCGGAGACGGCTGAGGGCGACAACCATACTTGTGGACCGAGAGCTTGGGCTGCCATGACACGAACATAGAACGATAGTTTCGGTGTGCATGACTAGGAGCTAGGAACTCCCCTGGCGGAAGGTAATCCATTGTAAGTTCTTAGTTACCTTGCTCTACCATACTGTACCCCGGCAATTGTTTCATTTGGTATTGATGTTTGAACAAATAAACGGGCCTCGTTTTAAATGATGATTGAAAATGGGTTTCAAGACGCGGTGTCCTGTGATACCTCGGTTTGGAACTTGGAAGATTGTTGCGTAATGTGAGAACATGAGTTTCTTTTAAACTATGTTTGGAAAGTCTAAACGTTCTCACATCTATGTAACACATGTAAAAAAAAAATTTGGCCCTAATTTTCACTGTTTTAATTTAAGTTTTCAAGTTGCCGAATCGGGGTGTTACAAGAAACATACTCTAGACTTCTTGACGTTTCACCGTCATCGTCCTCCCCTAATGCAATCTCCTCCTAAGTATCCGCAGATACTTATGGTTCCTTCCTCTCCACTACTTCGCACTCTCATACCTCACTGCGTGTGTCTTTTAAGTCTTTTATCTTTTACTTATCCTAAGGTCGGCCCATCCTTCGTGCAACCCTTCAATGAGTCCCGACCGCTAACTTTGCACAGCCTTTCTCACATAGCACAGAGCTGGGATCACATCACAATCTCAAATCTCATTTCTCAAACTTTCTCAACATTCTTCATTTCTCGCAATCATCTCATTTCAACATCTTTTCTCAAACCAATCTTTTCAAAAACTATCTCAAAACACTCTTTTATAACTTTCACAAAAGATTGTTTCATAGACTTTTTCATAAAATCCTCTCTCGTAAACTTTCTCAAAAATATTATTTCACAACAATTTCTCAAATTCATCATTTCAAAGGACTTTCTCAAAAACGTCACTACAAAAGACTTTCTTGAAAATATCCTTTCAGAACTTTATCAAAGAATTGCTTTCCAAAAACTTCTTTCTAAAAATATAGGTTTTCACAAAACTTTTCAAAAAGATTGTTTCAACAAAACTCTTTCAAAAGATTATTTTGGAAAACTCCTTTGGAAATGTTGTTTCATAACTCTATTTCAAAAATTTCTTTCCACAAATCTTTTACAACAATCCCTTTCAAAATCTTTTCAAAAATCTTCCTTTCCAAAAATCTTTTCAAAAATCTCTTTTCAAAAAGCTCCTTTCAAAAACCTTTTCAAAAGCTGCTTTTCAAAACCTTTTTCCAAAATAAATATCACCTTTTGCTAGGCGCTAATGGAGGAGCAAACTCAACTCAACACTAGTCCCAGTCTAAAACCAAAAACCAAGGAGCCCAGCTCCACTCAAATCTCATCTCATCTCATATCAGCATCATTCTCCCCAGCTCTGACTCGTTCTCAACATTATCATCTCATACTTTCCCCTATCTCAACTCTTTCTCTTTCTAATCCATCTTATCTCTTTCATCATCATTCCTTTCTCACCATGTCTTTTACTTTCCATTTACCACTTATCCATTTCATTTTCATTTCCTTATTCAGGATGTAACAGACGTCCATTAGCAAATCAACAGTATTCAGTTTCAACATGCATACGTAAATAAATATAAACATACTAGCAGTCACTCACAAACATCACAACAACATTGTGACCATTGTCACCTTCGTATAAGTGGCCACACAACACAAACAATTGCCACTTATACTACTGACTCCGAACCACTTAGTTCCGATCTTTGAGATGATACGGAACGTCCTCATAAATCACCTAACTACCACGGTGTCTTAGGAAAGCTTCTCTCTCACCTGAGGTCCAGCTATTTATTGCGTACCGTCACCTCGGATCCTCTGTGCTGCTGACTGCCCCAATCCCTCGCTTTTCAAATTCGTTGTACTAAATAAAATACGCTCACGTTATTAACTTGTATTATGAAAATCTTTTCTTAGTTCGTGACTTTCTGTTCCTTATTATAAAACTTGAAACACTATTGTTTTATCGAAACAATTCTCATTCTTTCTAGTACTGTAAACCTTTTAAAACCATTTGAAAACATTTCACAAAATGATTTAAATCAATTTATGTGGTTGCTGGTCCATTTTGGACAGCACCTCAATTACGTTTGAAAACACCGAAAAATGCCCCGTTTTTAATCTAGGTTTTTCTTAAATCAAACATCACTTGAAAACCACACTTTAAATTACATGAAAACATTTTTTAATACAAGAAGCATGTCCAAATAATTCTAGAACATCGTAAAAACACTTTTTCGTTTAGAGCAACTCCTTTATTTAAATTATCCTTTTAAAAATCAAGTCTTCATCAAAACAACTTTGGACAACCATAAACGTAATTTAAAAATTTCAAATAAAACACAATGAAATTTTCTTAAAACCAATTTATTTCAAAACCGATCACACGTTCAAACATTAAACATCCATTAACACATAAACAACAAGCAACACACATACACTACTATCATTGAAACATTTATTCACTTAAACGAAACACTTAGGCATTCACAAAGATATAAACCGAGCACAACAATCTCAATGCAATTAAGTCTCCTAGACTATTTATACTACATGACCGAATGGAATCCAAGAAAACAAGTCAAGGATTACAATGGTAAAACACACAAATCACTTTGGTTTATGTTAGGCCCTTAATTTCTATTTCCCTTTTCATGCAACAAAATTGTTTATTCTCCCTTTTAATCTTACCCGAACACACATACTCACGCATATGTTTATTTTAAACACAATGTTTTTCCCAAAATCATTCAATCTATTTATTTATTTCCCTTAGCTCTAATTAAAACCGAATGAAATCAAATATCCACAACACAATTTAAATAAATTTTTCTTAAAACAAAGTCACAAAACACAATCATTTCAATGAGACAATCTCATGCAAAAAGAATCTAGCCTATTTAACCTAGTATAGGCCGAATCATGACCATAGGAAAACAAAGTCTTTGATGCACTTTTCTACATGCAAAACCTTAAAATACTAAATCAAAAACTTGCACTTTCAAACACATGGTTTTAGAAAAATACCACTCCTTTTTCTTCCCAAAACCGTAACCTCTTTTGTCACTTCAAACACATTTTCATTTTCACTTTTATTTTGCATGCACTTTAAAAATCATGTAAATAAAAAAGAAAACACATGCAAAGAACTTTTCATGAAAACACCCATGATCTCTTTGATTTTCAAAACTTACCCGAAACCAATTAACAAAATCAAGAGGAAGAACTTAAATCTTTAGCTTTGAAACACTCATAGATTTAGATCAAAGTAAAAATCATTTTGAAAAAGTTGTTTTCCTTTGTTTCTCATCAAAACCGTGACATGCAAACCAAGAAGCAAAACTTTTTGAGTACAAGAATCACATGCAAAACTTCAAGATCCAAGTTATGGAAAATCAAGGCAAGAATCAAATCTTTTTCAAGATTAAAACAATAGATCAAAGCCTTTTTGAAAAGAAAACCAAAGATCAAAGCTTAGAAAAATCAAAGTTAATATCAAAGCATATAAACCACTTAAATCAACTTTAACACACATCAACCCAACATGCATGAACTCAAAACAAAATAAAAATCATCACAACCTAATTTTCTAGACATGGCCGAACCACCTAAATTAAGATCTAGTGTTTTATTAGTTCACTTAGTCTTAGAAATTCAAAATCAAAGCATGCAAAGAAAAATAAGAGTCATAAGGCCACAAGATCATGCAAGATGAGATCAACACAAGACATGAATTTTAAGCACAATTTCAAACAAAACCGTGATGAAGAAAAACAAGTAAGAGATTACACTTTCCAACATCAACATTCAAGATCAAAGCATAGCAATAGCATGCAAGACATTTAGATCTCAAGATCATTCACAAACAATTACATGCACCACAAAAATTAAATAGAGTCCATTAAAAGTCCTTTAAAACATAAAAATCACTTAATCAAACTCTCTCTCTACCTTAATTCCTAACTTAAATCTTCAAATCTCCTCTTCTCCTCCTTTTGGGTTTTCCTCGGCCTCTCTTCTTCTAGAGTTGATGGGGGTTTCTTTCTTAGTCTTTGAAGGAGAAGATGATTGAGAAGGAAATCAAGGATGTTTGGGGGTTGGGTTCTCACTCTTCCTCCCTTCTCTTCTCTCGGCCACTCTCTTTCTTTTCTAAGGGTCTCAAGAGCTTTATGTTGCTCTTGGACCAAAGGTGTTTGTGTTTGTGAAAATGTGAAGGAATTGAAGAAGGAACTAAGGCCTACACTCACACATACCCTTACGGTTTTATGGGCAAAATCAAGGGATGGAATTTTCCTCTTTTAGCCTCGGTTTAGGATATGGGTTCATGGGCAGTTTGGTCCAACCAAATAGTTGCATGGGAGGAGTCTTTTCATGGGGGAGACAAGGTGGAGAGAAAGTCTCACTAGGCATCATCACTCACCACCCTGTATTTAATTTCTACTTTCTTAATGAGTAAGAAAAAGCCCTCTTACTTGGTCCTCTTGATTACTATATGGCCGAACTACACTCACACACATACTAGGATTTATTTTCGTCATATCATTACAAGCACACAAAGTCAATTCATGGAGTAGCATAAGAAATTCAATGCATACATTTGACACACACATATACATACACACATTCATGTCTCATACACATATTCATTTTTCTTTATTTATTTAATCCTCATGTAACCCTACACATATCAAAACCGTATACACCTACACACACATACATTTTATTTTCATACCTCACACACAAAATACTCATACACACATATATAGAAAAATAGATTTTTCTCTTCATAAAATGACTCATACATAAAAATCACAATTTCTTCAGGACATAAAAATATCAAATATATATAAACTTTTTCAAGACTTAATTTCTAAATTCTTAACATTATTTTATGGAAATCATCCTTTTAAAATCACTTATCACTTTGAAATCATGAAATAAGGAATTTATTCGAGAAAATATTCTTTTAAAACATCTTTTCAAAAATATAATTCTCTTTAGTATTTTAATTTAATACGAGGAATTTGTGGGGTGTTATATTCTCCCCAACTTAAAGATTTCTCGTCCCCAAGAAATACGTTGTGGATTGGGCATCAGGGCACAAAATTCTCACATCACCTTGACTTCCATAAGAATGTTTTCCTCTGGCTTTGCGGTCGTATTCCCTTTTGCTGGTCTAATTCGCCTTGTCATGCTCATTGTTTTGTCGCTTTCAGACGAAGAAGTTCCACTCGTACCATCACTTGCGTGTCGAATCGGGTCAAGTCCAACGAACTAGCCGAACAGGACGTCGCTCCTTTAGCTGATTGTCGTCACAAAAGTCCAACCATAGGTTCGGACTTAGGGAAAATAAAGCAAACAAAGATTCACACATCTCCAAAAGCATAGGGTTTAGCCTAGAACCCTTAGATTTTCGCTATTTTCTACAGCTTAGGTCCTTACTATCTCACAATAATCACTCCTTCCTTCAGCTCTCCTAAGGTTTTCGTCTATCAGTTCTCTAACTTAAGGGATTCTATTACAATCTGGGTTTACTTACTTCCTCAAACAATCTCACTTTTCTTCTTAGATCTTTCCTAAACATCAATCAAGCCTATCAATTTCGCCGTCTAAACCTCTGATTATGGGGTATAGCAATTCTAATCCTTAAACTTTCCTCAGAGTTTCCTCTAAGGACCGGGAACATGCTCCTCTTTTCTTCCTTGTAACTCCCCAACTTTGATCAAACCTATAACTAAATCCACTGCGATATTGTACCCTCACTTATTTCAAACCATTTATCCTTCCTTAATCGTTCAAGCCTAAGCTATCTAGGTAACTATGGCACTTCTAACTCCACATTCCAAGCTATTACATCTTGAAAAGGATCGGTAAAGCTACGGTTTGGTGGGGGCTCATGAAGAAAAGATTCAAGTTTTAGCAGTACTAACTGTTTGGTTGAAGCAATTCAACAAACATGAGGATTCAGAGATAACAAGCTACATTCCTAAGGGTAATAGCTATCCTTGTATAAAGGTATGCTAAGGTTAACAAGCTTAAGTCTTACGAATACTATTGGAACATCAAAGGGCAAGGGTCTCAGTCTTAGAATCTATTCACTGTCTACTTTTAGTCTACGTTTCTTCAAACTACAGGATGAACAGATTCCTTAAACTACAATCAAAGTCTCACATCCTAAAAATATGAGAACCTAGACTTATGCTCCTAGTCTTATACTAGCAAACACACAGAGTCACATAAACAAAGCATGTAAGCCCATTCTTAAGGCCACTAAGGATTACCATAAGCTCTGATACCATTCTGTAACAGCCCGATTTTCGTAATCCAAAATAATTGACTTTTATTTACTGAAGTTGCAAAAATGAGGCCAATTTTTTTTTATAATACATTGTTGAAAAGTCATTGTTGTATTTAAAAGTTCTTTTGTTGAAAACCGAGTGTTACTAAAACCTTTCTTTTCATAAAACATTCGTTTTCATAAAAGAGCTTGGTTCAAAATCATCTTGGGGGAGACAGTATAATTTCTAGTTCGAGATGCGGAACTTACCACGGTATTGGACCCAGTCCCCACCACGTTAGTGCACCACTTATGGGATTCGTTCCGCCTAGAAATATACTCGAGGCTTCTTCACGTATCACCGTCATTGCCCTCCCCTCCTGCAATCCCCACCTGAGTATCCGCAGATACCCATAGTATCTTCCTCTCCACTACTTCGTTATGACACTCATGTCTCACCGCGTTTATAGGTGTCGTTTAGTCTTTTATAATCTTCAAGCTTTTAATTACAGCTTAATCCTAACGGTCGGCTCGTCCTTGGTACATCCCTTCAACGAAGCCCGACCACTACACGCAATTCTATCCCCCTAAAGCTCATCGGCCCTTGGCCTCACATCACTTTCTCATTTCATGCTTCTCAGCATTATTCTCATCAGCTCATCATCATGGCTCAACAGCCTCATCGATCATCATCAGTATCTTTTCCTCGTTTTTCCCAAAACATCTTTCGCAAAAACTTTTTCAAAAGAACACGATTTCACAAAACTTTTTCAGAAAACTTCATTTATAAAGCTTTTCACAAACTTTTCCAAAAATATCTTTTTCAAAACCCTTTTTCAAAAATCACATTTTTGGGTGAGTGTTAATGGAGGAGCAAGCTCAACTCAACACTAAGCTTCTTCCCAAAAACATGAACGAGGAATCACAACTTCACGCGAGCCACATTTCACTTCCATAATCATATTTTCTTTCCCATCTCACTCTTTATCTCTTCGTGTTCCATTCTCATCACGGTTCATCTTTTCTTATTCCTTCTCAATCATAATTATCACTTTTCTCTCAATCATTCTTTATCGCACTTTCTACTCCCTCTTTCAATTTCACTATCATTTTATGTCTTAGGATAAAATCATACACCAATAATGGAATTACTTCACACATTAAACTAACTAATAACACATGTGTAATTAACATGGCAAACATATTAACTATAGACAACACTTCGGTCTCAGCGACTTGTAGGGATAGCCCACACACAAATAAAAAAACACTCACTATCCCTCTTCCTCGCCTGACGAGACCGGGTCCAACCTTTGAGATGATTGGACGCCTTAATATGTTGCCTAAGACCACGACGTCTTAAGGGGAGCTTCTCTCTCACCTGGATGACGACACATCCGAAAGCATTCCATTCCGAGGTTTTCCGTTAGTTTCCCACTGCTCGCTTTGCGTTGCTCCCTTCGCGTCCGTCACCCGAACTAGACATTTTTCCCGTGCGTTAGAACGTTTCGATAAATTATTATTTTCGTTTTGAAAACTCTTTAGAATAATTTCTTTCTTGAAAACACGTTGCTAATATCCGAAGATTTCAAATCCCAATTAATTAAAAAGGTTATTAAGAAAACTTTAAAATAATCTCTTCATTAAAATTAATCCAAGAAAATAAATCTCAAAGCCTTTTATTGAAAAATCCTTTCAAAGGAGATAAAGTTCCAAATTAATTTAAGTTATTTTAAATCACATTTTTGAAGAAAACAATTTCAATTTCTTTTTAAAATACGGACATAGATTTTCACAATTACAGTTAGCAATTAGCAAAATAAATTCAATTCAATACGCAACAACATATAATTTCCCTAGCACACACATACAAACTCACATAACGCAAGCCACACTTCAATCATTCAAAATCAATTAAATTTTAACCTTAATAAATTAAATAGATTATATTTAAGAGAATGATTTAAATTAGTTTTCTTAATGTTTCTAACAAAACCGAATCATGTATGGAAACTAAACTATTGATTTAACATCATCAAATCAGATCGTTCACTTTAAATTCTAAAACCAAAAAGGTAAAAGAAAGGTATACACACACACACTCGTCAATTTCATCTAGCATACAGTAACACACCATTTTATCAACATACAATATCACACACTCAAGGCACAGCCGTGATCACAATTTATTTCATAAAAATAATTTTCTAAGTACATGCACATGTATGGACCGAATCATGCATACATGGTTTTGCAAATATTTGATACACCAATGAAAACATAGAATCATGAAATCATTTTCTATCTTTTGTCCTAGAAACCGTGAGCATCAAAGACAATTCAACAAATTTGATTCATTTCAAGACTTTAAATTAAAACAACAATTTAAATCTCAAGGCATTTCATAGATCCACATGCATTTTCTTTTCAAAAACCTAATCATGACATGCAACACTTTTAGAACTCTTATATGCAATTAGCCTTATAATGCATGAACTCTAAATGAGAAACAAACCTAGTTCCCTAGTTTTCTCTAGGATGACCGAATCATATGGGGCAAGGAAGACATGGTTTCTATTCATTTTCAATATTCATGAACCACAAAAGTCAAGGCAATTCATGTAGGATTTCAAACACACCACATCACATACACAAATGACTTCAAGATTATCATTTTTCTCAAAACAAAATAGAGTCTAAACTTCATGAAAATAGCATGCATGATTCTTCTATGAAATAAAAGCATAAATTTTATTATTTATGGGACATGGCCGAATGGTCCTAGAACAAATTATGCACACAATCATGCTTGCACTTGAAGAATTATTTTAAACTTGTTATTTTATTTATTTTCTTAAAAACCGAAACACATAAAAAGGAAAACATGATTTTTCATTTAGAAATTAACATGCATGTATTTAAAATCACCAAATCTAGTCATAAAACGAACATGCATCAAGCTTGTACAAAAAGAAGGCATGGATCTTAAATAACCAAACATGGCCGAATGACCTTTCACACAACATTAAATATTTTATTTATTCAAGCTAAACTTAAACAATAACACACACCAAGAAAATGAAAATCATTTAAGAAGGATTGGTTTCAAAACCGAATGGGTCATGAAAATTGTTTTCAAGCCTTTAATCAAAATTTTAGACTTTTTCATGCTTGAAATCTATAGATCCATCAATAAATCATACATGCAAAACAAAATGAAACTAACTTAATCCTTACAAGAACAAAATCGTGAAGAAGAAAAATGTGCAAATTAAAGATCAAAGCTTTTTAAGCACAAATACTCAAAATTAAAGATAAAATAAAGACTCGAGGGACCACCAAATCAAACCCACGAGTAAAAAAAGTGGCTTCTTTATGTGCTGATCTTGTTTGGAGGAGAACGACCCCATATAATCTAATGCCGAGGGGGAGCCCCTAGTAACCATTATGAGTGGGGTAACGGACTCGAAGTGCCAGGATGCAAACAACTGAGTGTACTGGCTAGATAGAAAGATGCGCTAGTGTTCTCCTTAGTCATTCCACGCTCAAGTCAGTGTGAGCGCGACACCAGACCAAGAACTATATCGACACATTATGCGACAGGACACACGGTGAGATATAGTAAGTAAACCCACACAGGCCACGCAAGCAGCACCCAACTAGGGAATGGAAGCATAGCCATGCTACAATGCTCTGGCTCACCACCCATTTTGATACCCTCGATACCGCCGCTTATTAGGCGGTTTAGAAAGCACATACACATAATATACAGTCATTTGATTTTACTTTATCGTCAATCAAACCTAGATCATAGGGTTAAAGCACATGCACATCACGGTTTAGAAAGGAAAAGTAGGCATGCAAAAGGGTTCATGTTAGTTTTCACAAAACCTTAATTTTTTCCTTAGATCTTTAAGACTTAATTAGAAAAAGTTTAGATCTTAACAAAGAAGAGCCTTAATCGAACATCAAGTACAAGTTCAACATATTACAACTTAATCTTAAGTCCATAGAGTCCAAAATCAAAGAGGTCACATACAAGTTCATATAAGCATGTAAGAAAGAAATTAAGGTAGATTTACAAATTAAAAGAAAAGAAGCTAAACTATTACAATCTTCATCAAAATCTTCAAGTCCTACCATGAAGGATTTGTCTTCTAAGTCTCCTAGTACTTGGATCTTCAAGGGTGAAAGGTGGATCAAGCTCCTAAGTCTCTCCTTCCTCTTCCTATGTTTCGGCCTCATCTCTTTCTCTAAGGGTCTCAAGAGCTTGATGTGCTCTTGGACCAAAGTGTTTATGTTTGGGTGGAAAGGGGAAATGAACGAAGGGAATAAAATGGGACCAAGGCCAACACACATACACGGCTTATGTAGAAAAAAACCCAAGAGCTTGAAATTTTCCTTTTCTAACCCTAAGAGTGCTTCGGCCAAGAGCAAGAGAAAAAGGGTAGTTTTGAGTTCCCAATTGTTTGCATGAATAAGGCTTGCAAAGTCAAGGGACAAAATGGAAGAGACTAGGAATCTAGGGGTCACTTAGGTGTAAGCATTATTTAGCACTTGGTTAAGATTTGTTTCTTGGTTTGGTTCTAGTTGAGTGGAATAGCTAACTTAGTCTCCACTCCCTTAAGCACTAAGCTTCCAAAATCAACCCTAGCTTTCACACACACACACACGTGTAATGCACCTTACACACACACACACTCACTTGCATGCATACTCTAATGGTGGCACCTTCCTACATGCACAACACACACTCCTTCACCGTGGCATACTCACACACATGCACATGTCTCACATTTTTATTTTTCTATTATAATTTTAAATTCATGCAATCATCATGTTCACCTACTTAATTCCATGCATCATACGGTCAACACACATATAAATACACACATTCATACATTTAATTCCATGCATCATGCATAAACACACATCGACTAAACACTCATCGCCTACACATGTCCTTTATTTTTATTTCCTAATCACATTTTCTTAAGAATCCTTAATTCTTATGATAATTAATTCAAGGAAATCACATTTGCATCACACGTTATACATACACACATATTAAATCAAGCACTCATAAAATTTTTAAACCAATTTATTAAATTCCTTTTCTTCAAATTTTTTTTACAAAATTCATATCCAAAAATCATTTTCAAAACCATTATTAATGAGTCATCATTTAGCAAGGCATTAACAAAATCATTCACTTTTTATTTATAAAAATGTTTTGGTTTAAAGGAACCCAGAAAACCAATATTTTATTTCCTGTCCTCAAAAACTCTTTTCTGAAAAATCTTTTATAAAACAGAACTTTAGGGTTTCATTTAATCAAATTCGTTCATGCACGTACGGGAAAAATGCAGGGTGTTACATTCTCCCCAACTTAAAGATTTCTCGTCCTCGAGAAATGCCGTGTAGAGTCTAACTGATCTTGAAGGGCGCATAACTTCTTGAAGAAATTCCCTCCTACCTGAACTGCAGCAGTCGTCGCACTTCCGAACACGCACCGTCTTTTATCGTTCTTAGAAGCGGATCAGACGAATTACTTTCAAAAGTAATCTCTCGGGACATTTTCAACAACAAATAGGGTGGTTTACAAACAACTTGGCTTCATTGACAACAAGGGGTTGAGGGTTCAAGATAAAAATAGTGTGCAAGGACAACAAGGTCACGATCAATTGGGGTCAAGATGCTACCGTACTCAGGGTTAAACGCTCATCCTTAGTTCAAGCCTAGATGATTTCCTCTTCAAAACTTTGCCTTTCTACCGCTCCCTAACTTAAATGACGTATACCTCTACACACCTCCTAAGCCTCTATCTGACCAATCTGACAACAGAACTCTTGATCTCAATTCACCATCTGTTTGACCGGTATAGGATATCAGGGTTCAAATTTCTCATCAAAACTTTTGGAAAGAAGGGCTAGATGATCAAGAAGCAAGAGAAGGAACTCCGGGTTCGTCAACAATCAAAGCTTTATCAAAACAGAGTCTAAGATTTTAAAATAAAAAGCCTTTTCAAGCATCATGCCAAAGCAATTTGGCATCACCTAAGGTTTACACAAGAAGGCTTCATCAATAAGAGGAATCTAGTCTCAGGACAAGATCTCAAATAACTGAGGGGTTATCACAATCGAAAGGGTTCACAGCGAAGAAGGACTCAATGAAAGAAGATTCGATTCGCACGTCGAGATCTCATGACAACACTGATATCTGCTCCCCGTCGTTGCCGTAGACGAAGCCGTCATACTCCACGGAAACATTCGCGCACTCTTAGCGTTCCTATTCTCGTCTATCACAATCCTAATACTAACTCACACACGAAGACACACAGCAGAGTACATAAGTCCATGTGTAAAGTTACTTAGTTCAACATAGCTCTGATACCATTCTGTAACACCCCGATTTGGCAACTTGAAAGCTTACATTAAATGTAGTGAAAATTAGGGCCATTTTTTTTTTTAAAAACACAGGTGTTGCACCAGATGAGAACATGCGGATTTCCAAAACACCGTTACAATTGAAACACATGCTCTCATTTGCACAACCCTTTCAAGTTCCAAACCGAGATGTCACGGGACACCACATTTTGGAACTAGTTTTCAGAACATCAAATTAGACGTAGCCCAGTTTACTTGGTTTCCCAAAACATTTATGTTTAATAAAACTCTAGTCGGGGCACAGTAGTATAGAGTTAAGTGACTAAGGACTTACAATGGAGTACAATGCTCTGAGGGGAGACCTAGCCTCTAGTCATACACTCTCATACCCGTAGTTCTAGCTCTGAATTTTGATGGACCCCATTCACGGTCCGCCAGTAGGGTTGTCCTCGTCTACTGCCCAGGGATGTTTCCACCGAGTCGTCTACGAAGGTGTTCCTTCTTCCCGAACAAGCTAGATCTGGGACCTCAATCTCGTTTGCGTCTAGTTGCAGCATAATATTTTCCAGAAGGAAAACAAAAGTGCAGAAGAAGAGAAGGACAGGGGAAGAAGAGCACAAGAGAAGAGGAGAGAGTAAGCTACCCAGACAGTTATGTCGACTGTGTGGAATAAAAATAGGCAAATACTAAGGAAAAACAATAAAGAACATAACCAACAACAACATCAATCTCAGACACACCTATATTCACACATAATTTTATACCTAACTTTTCGCAATCACGTTCCTACAATCTTTCCTACCAACTTCCACAATTTCTTTTAATCCTTCTCCGTCCACTTTCCAAACTCATCACTCATTCCATGAATCCTTTCTTGTACGCATCTTATAGTCTTAGAATTTCTCTTTTGGTGCTGGGTATTTCATTGTATAACTCTTTAAAACATCTTTGTGCTTTATGTTTTATTATATCGGATAGCATCAATGATGAGGGGGAGACATCATTGAGCTCACACACGTCTACATCTCCTCGGTACACCACCCAACCTAGTCGGAAGCCAACAGGAGTACAGGACCTTTACCACGCGGGCACGACAGCTGTCACACACAAATGGTCCCAGACCAGGAGGCTCAACCTCAAATCATAATCATATCAAAGCACGCCCTCGGCGGCAAACACAAATGCCCCGTTCCAGTCCCTCTCACTGTTGTAGACTTGCATCGAGGGGGCGACAGTATAATTTCTAGTTCGCGATGCGGAACTTACCACGGTATTGGACCCAGTCCCCACCACGTTAGTGCACCACTTATGGGATTCGTTCCGCCTAGAAATATACTCGAGGCTTCTTGACGTATCACCGTCATTGCCCTCCCCTCCTGCAATCCCCACCTGAGTATCCACAGATACCCATAGTATCTTCCTCTCCACTACTTCGGTACGACACTCATGCCTCACCGCGTTTATAGGTGTCTTTTAGTCTTTTATAATCTTCAAGCTTTTAATTACGGCTTAATCCTAACAGTCGGCTTGTCCTTGGTACATCCCTTCAACGAAGCCCGACCACTACACGCAATTCTATCCCCCTAAAACTCATCGGCCCTTGGCCTCACATCACTTTCTCATTTCGTGCTTCTCAGCATTATTCTCATCAGTTCATCATCATGGCTCAACAGCCTCATCGATCATCATCAGTATCTTTTCCTCGTTTTTCCCAAAACATCTTTCGCAAAAACTTTTTCAAAAGAACACGATTTCACAAAACTTTTTCATAAAACTTCATTTATAAAGCTTTTCACAAACTTTTCCAAAAATATCTTTTTCAAAACCCTTTTTCAAAAATCACATTTTTGGGTGAGTGTTAATGGAGGAGCAAGCTCAACTCAACACTAAGCTTCTTCCCAAAAACATGAACGAGGAATCACAACTTCACGCGAGCCACATTTCACTTCCATAATCATATTCTCTTTCCCATCTCACTCTTTATCTCTTCGTGTTCCATTCTCATCACGGTTCATCTTTTCTTATTCCTTCTCAATCGTAATTATCACTTTTCTCTCAATCATTCTTTATCGCACTTTCTACTCCCTCTTTCAATTTCACTATCATTTTATGTCTTAGGATAAAATCAAACACCAATAATGGAATTACTTCACACATTAAACTAACTAATAACACATGTGTAATTAACATGGCAAACATATTAACTATAGACAACACTTCGGTCTCAGTGACTTGTAGGGATAGCCCACACACAAATAAACAAACACTCACTATCCCTCTTCCTCGCCTGACGAGACCGGGTCCAACCTTTGAGATGATTGGACGCCTTAATATGTTGCCTAAGACCACGACGTCTTAAGGGGAGCTTCTCTCTCACCTGGATGACGACACATCCGAAAGCATTCCATTCCGAGGTTTTCCGTTAGTTTCCCACTGCTCGCTTTGCGTTGCTCCCTTCGCGTCCGTCACCCGAACTAGACATTTTTCCCGTGCGTTAGAACGTTTCGATAAATTATTATTTTCGTTTTGAAAACTCTTTAGAATAATTTCTTTCTTGAAAACACGTTGCTAATATCTGAAGATTTCAAATCCCAATTAATTAAAAAGGTTATTAAGAAAACTTTAAAATAATCTCTTCATTAAAATTAATCCAAGAAAATAAATCTCAAAGCCTTTTATTGAAAAATCCTTTCAAAGGAGATAAAGTTCCAAATTAATTTAAGTTATTTTAAATCACATTTTTGAAGAAAAAAATTTCAATTTCTTTTTAAAATACGGACATAGATTTTCACAATTACAGTTAGCAATTAGCAAAATAAATTCAATTCAATACACAGCAACATATAATTTCCCTAGCACACACATACAAACTCACATAAGGCAAGCCACACTTCAATCATTCAAAATCAATTAAATTTTAACCTTAATAAATTAAATAGATTATATTTAAGAGAATGATTTAAATTAGTTTTCTTAATGTTCCTAACAAAACCGAATCATGTATGGAAACTAAACTATTGATTTAACATCATCAAATCAGATCGTTCACTTTAAATTCTAAAACCAAAAACGTAAAAGAAAGGTATACACACACACTCGTCAATTTCATCTAGCATACAGTAACACACCATTTTATCAACATACAATATCACACACTCAAGGCACAGCCGTGATCACAGTTTATTTCATAAAAATAATTTTCTAAGTACATGCACATGTATGGACCGAATCATGCATACATGGTTTTGCAAATATTTGATACACCAATGAAAACATAGAATCATGAAATCATTTTCTATCTTTTGTCCTAGAAACCGTGAGCATCAAAGACAATTCAACAAATTTGATTCATTTCAAGACTTTAAATTAAAACAACAATTTAAATCTCAAGGCATTTCATAGATCCACATGCATTTTCTTTTCAAAAACCTAATCATGACATGCAACACTTTT
The DNA here is from genome assembly GCA_037953625.1 of Crotalaria pallida. Lineage (NCBI taxonomy): Eukaryota > Viridiplantae > Streptophyta > Magnoliopsida > Fabales > Fabaceae > Crotalaria > Crotalaria pallida. The sequence continues at coordinate 86,498,094 of CM075653.1, forward strand.
AGAACTCTTATATGCAATTAGCCTTATAATGCATGCACTCTAAATGAGAAACAAACCTAGTTCCCTAGTTTTCTCTAGGATGACCGAATCATATGGGGCAAGGAAGACATGGTTTCTATTCATTTTCAATATTCATGAACCACAAAAGTCAAGGCAATTCATGTAGGATTTCAAACACACCACATCACATACACAAATGACTTCAAGATTATCATTTTTCTCAAAACAAAATAGAGTCTAAACTTCATGAAAATAGCATGCATGATTCTTCTATGAAATAAAAGCATAAATTTTATTATTTATGGGACATGGCCGAATGGTCCTAGAACAAATTATGCACACAATCATGCTTGCACTTGAAGAATTATTTTAAACTTGTTATTTTATTTATTTTCTTAAAAACCGAAACACATAAAAAGGAAAACATGATTTTTCATTTAGAAATTAACATGCATGTATTTAAAATCACCAAATCTAGTCATAAAACGAACATGCATCAAGCTTGTACAAAAAGAAGGTATGGATCTTAAATAACCAAACATGGCCGAATGACCTTTCACACAACATTAAATATTTTATTTATTCAAGCTAAACTTAAACAATAACACACACCAAGAAAATGAAAATCATTTAAGAAGGATTGGTTTCAAAACCGAATGGGTCATGAAAATTGTTTTCAAGCCTTTAATCAAAATTTTAGACTTTTTCATGCTTGAAATCTATAGATCCATCAATAAATCATACATGCAAAACAAAATGAAACTAACTTAATCCTTACAAGAACAAAATCGTGAAGAAGAAAAATGTGCAAATTAAAGATCAAAGCTTTTTAAGCACAAATACTCAAAATTAAAGATAAAATAAAGACTCGAGGGACCACCAAATCAAACCCACGAGTAAAAAAAGCGCCTTCTTTATGTGCTGATCTTGTTTGGAGGAGAACGACCCCATATAATCTAATGCCGAGGGGGAGCCCCTAGTAACCATTATGAGTGGGGTAACGGACTCGAAGTGCCAGGATGCAAACAACTGAGTGTACTGGCTAGATAGAAAGATGCGCTAGTGTTCTCCTTAGTCATTCCACGCTCAAGTCAGTGTGAGCGCGACACCAGACCAAGAACTATATCGACACATTATGCGACAGGACACACGGTTAGATATAGTAAGTAAACCCACACAGGCCACGCAAGCAGCACCCAACTAGGGAATGGAAGCATAGCCATGCTACAATGCTCTGGCTCACCACCCATTTTGATACCCTCGATACCGCCGCTTATTAGGCGGTTTAGAAAGCACATACACATAACATACAGTCATTTGATTTTACTTTATCGTCAATCAAACCTAGATCATAGGGTTAAAGCACATGCACATCACGGTTTAGAAAGGAAAAGTAGGCATGCAAAAGGGTTCATGTTAGTTTTCACAAAACCTTAATTTTTTCCTTAGATCTTTAAGACTTAATTAGAAAAAGTTTAGATCTTAACAAAGAAGAGCCTTAATCGAACATCAAGTACAAGTTCAACATATTACAACTTAATCTTAAGTCCATAGAGTCCAAAATCAAAGAGGTCACATACAAGTTCATATAAGCATGTAAGAAAGAAATTAAGGTAGATTTACAAATTAAAAGAAAAGAAGCTAAACTATTACAATCTTCATCAAAATCTTCAAGTCCTACCATGAAGGATTTGTCTTCTAAGTCTCCTAGTACTTGGATCTTCAAGGGTGAAAGGTGGATCAAGCTCCTAAGTCTCTCCTTCCTCTTCCTATGTTTCGGCCTCATCTCTTTCTCTAAGGGTCTCAAGAGCTTGATGTGCTCTTGGACCAAAGTGTTTATGTTTGGGTGGAAAGGGGAAATGAACGAAGGGAATAAAATGGGACCAAGGCCAACACACATACACGGCTTATGTAGAAAAAAACACAAGAGCTTGAAATTTTCCTTTTCTAACCCTAAGAGTGCTTCGGCCAAGAGCAAGAGAAAAAGGGTAGTTTTGAGTTCCCAATTGTTTGCATGAATAAGGCTTGCAAAGTCAAGGGACAAAATGGAAGAGACTAGGAATCTAGGGGTCACTTAGGTGTAAGCATTATTTAGCACTTGGTTAAGATTTGTTTCTTGGTTTGGTTCTAGTTGAGTGGAATAGCTAACTTAGTCTCCACTCCCTTAAGCATTAAGCTTCCAAAATCAACCCTAGCTTTCACACACACACACACACACGTGTAATGAACCTAACACACACACACACACACACACACACACTTGCATGCATACTCTAATGGTGGCACCTTCCTACATGCACAACACACACTCCTTCACCGTGGCATACTCACACACATGCACATGTCTCACATTTTTATTTTTCTATTATAATTTTAAATTCATGCAATCATCATATTCACCTTCTTAATTCCATGCATCATGCGGTCAACACACATATAAATACACACATTCATACATTTAATTCCATGCATCATGCATAAACACACATCAACTAAACACTCATCGCCTACACATGTCCTTTATTTTTATTTCCTAATCACATTTTCTTAAGAATCCTTAATTCTTATGATAATTAATTCAAGGAAATCACATTTGCATCACACGTTATACATACACACATATTAAATCAAGGACTCATAAAATTTTCAAACCAATTTATTAAATTCCTTTTCTTCAAAACAATTTTACAAAATTCATATCCAAAAATCATTTTCAAAACCATTATTAATGAGTCATCATTTAGCAAGGCATTAACAAAATCATTCACTTTTTATTTATAAAAACGTTTTGGTTTAAAGGAACCCAGAAAACCAATATTTTATTTCCTGTCCTCAAAAACTCTTTTCTGAAAAATCTTTTATAAAACAGAACTTTAGGGTTTTATTTAATCAAATTCGTTCATGCACGTACGGGAAAAATGCGGGGTGTTACAAATTGCATGTATGAGATTAGAGAGCCACCAAGAGGCTCTAAGGGCTTAATTTGAATAGAGAAATTGGTTTGGAGACCAACCTGCACTCTAAAATTGTTCTGAGCAAGTTCTATATGTTGCATGTGAGCTATATGAAAGTTGTTTTCATGCTAAAAGTGTTTGGAACCGAATTTGGTATGTTGAGTTGTTAAAAATGTGTTTTTGTACATAATTGTTGCTCAGATTTGATTCAGTGTAATAAGTGGTGGTTTCTGTGTTGGAACAAGTTTAATATGTATAATTTAAGCTCTGTTGATCATTGGATTGGACTAAAAATGGTTAGAATTGAAAATGGTGTATTAAAACCAAGATTTCAGTCTGTTCTGCAACAAAAGACTCGAGTATTAGGTTGGTTATTCGAGCGAAATTTTGGTAAAACAATGTATTTTGAGCAAGAACACTCGAGTACCATGCCCAGAACTAGAGTAATCGAGTGATGCATGGGATATGTTAAGGTAACCACTCGAGTAATGCAGGGGTCACTCGAGTATTCTGGAAATGATGAAGAACACTCGAGTAACTCATGAATCACTCGAGTATTTTTATGAATCCGAAACCCAAATCCCAGAAAGACATGAACACTCGAGTAGTCTGAAGAACACTCGAGTAATCTGGAAATAGTTGAAGAACACTCGAGTAATTTACCCAGAATCTTAAAAATACCATTTTCAATTCTGAACTATTTGGTCAACACTTAGATGACAATAATCCAAGCGATCAAAGACTTAAAAGAAATTGATTGATGATATGATTATTCCGTTTGGATGATGGGACAGTGCTCAGGTGGCACGTCATAACGTTGCTCGGGTGGCACGTTATATATTATCAATTGAGGTAGACCAATCAATTTTCTTTAAGTTAAGAGCTTGAGTGCCGGATGGTTTATTCTTGTTCGGGTGACATGAGTAGGACCTTTGGAAATACTAAAAGTTGCTACTAGCTCGATGACACATTAAGGTGGACAATGTGGGCAGTATGTGGTATACTGTTGATTTGATGGCTCAACGGTGTGATGCACACAAGTGGTAAGGTTTACGTCCTTGGGCGACGTGATGTTCATCAGACATGGTGACGTTGTTTATCACCTCTGTTGTGTATCACAAGTGATAAGGTTTACGTCCTTGGGCGACGTGACGTTCATCAGATGTGGTGACATTTTTATCACACCCGTTGTTTGTTGAGAAGGGTGTGATGCACACAAGTGGTAAGGTTTACGTTTTGGCGACGTGACGTTCATCAGACATGGTGACGTTGTTTATCACCTCTGTTGTGTATCACAAGTGATAAGGTTTACGTCCTTAGGCGACGTGACGTTCATCAGATGTGGTGACGTTTTTTATCACACCCATGGTATGTTGAGAAGTGATAGGTTTACGTCCTTGGGCGACGTGACGTTCACCAGGTAGTGTGACATTTTTATCACTTCCGAGCTAGTACGCTATACTGTTTTGGTAACGTATTCATGATCTGGGAATACACTGTGATATTGGTTTGACAGCTGCGAGGACATTAGATGAGAATCTCAGAAAAAGAAGAATATCAGGCATTATGCCACTTACCCTTAATTTAGTTAAGGCTGGATATCAGGAATGAGTGTGTGAACATCTTATTTGCATTAAGTGTTTGCTAAGTGATAACTATGGCTGTTAACTGATTTGGGGTTATCTGTGCATAATCATGTTACTTCAACATTTATGCTCTATTGATTATGTGTATAGATTTTCTTACCCCTATGCCCTTGTAGGTGATGTCACGTTACACCGCTTGCATCGAGGTTCGCCTACTTCTTAGTGGCATATGGATCTGCGAGGATTGCCAAGTGGTGTATGAGGGTGAGATAGTGGTTACCCTTGATTACCCTAATCCACTGGTTCGGCTACATCCTCGTAGGTTTAGGATTCCCATCATATACCCTATGCATGTACCAACTTTTATACTTACCATGGATCATCTCCCACTCGACCAGCTCGCTTGTATCACAGTTTTCAATTCAGACCTACCCGCTCATACCCTTTTTCTTTTAGAGTCATTCGAGAGGAGACTTCCCATCTATTTCAAGGAGTCGTATTAAGGTCACGTTTTCATCAGACTTTGTACCCAGTGGTAGGGTAACTACTCCTTCAAATAAGATCAAGGAGGATCTTGTCGAAGACGAGAGCGGAAGCGAGCTTGTCGTTCATTCTATCGGGAGTCAATGGAGAGGCGATGATCCCTAAGTATGTGCATAAGGTAAATGATGAGGATCAGGATCCGGTGTGATGGTTGCTGTGGAGGAGATTTGCTGCTGATGATGATGTTGGATGATGATTGCTGTTACTTCTTGGAGACTTCTACTACTACTGAGCTTTGGAGTTTTGATATTTTGGTTATGGTGTATTTCGATGTTCATATATATACATAACCTTATGGACTTGTTCTAGGAATTTGGAGTTCTTTATCGCTGGACTATGTATTACGTATCTTTATATATAAATAAAATCCATGTTTATATCATAGTTTATTACATAGTCATGTTATTTCCGCTTACTCTGATATTGATTTAAAAAGAATTCGGCTATGACATTTTGAGATGGTATCAGTTGGTTAGATGAAAAACAGGATGGCATTACTTAAGTTCTGTTATATGAAATTCTATCTTCAAAAAGGATGCTATCTAGAATTTGTGAAATTATTTTCTGAGCAAAGCAAATGTCGAATTCGTTTTGGAAAAGTAATATGTAAATTATTCTCCAAATATCCTACGCTTTGGTTTGTGCACCCGACTTTTTAGAAATAAAAAGAAAAAAATTTGAATCCAGTATTTTCTAACAATTAAACAAGTCCATATATTCTCAAGTAATAGCATTTTATTTTGTATTAATTACTTGGGTTATTTTGAGGGTGTCACAGTTGATGGGGGTTTCTTTCTTAGTCTTTGAAGGAGAAGATGATTGAGAAGGAAATCAAGGATGTTTGGGGGTTGGGTTCTCACTCTTCCTCCCTTCTCTTCTCTCGGCCACTCTCTTTCTTTTCTAAGGGTCTCAAGAGCTTTGTGTTGCTCTTGGACCAAAGGTGTTTGTGTTTGTGAAAATGTGAAGGAATTGAAGAAGGAACTAAGGCCAACACTCACACATACCCTTACGGTTTTATGGGCAAAATCAAGGGATGGAATTTTCCTCTTTTAGCCTCGGTTTAGGATATGGGTTCATGGGAAATTTGGTCCAACCAAATATTTGCATGGGAGGAGTCTTTTCATGGGGGAGACAAGGTGGAGAGAAAGTCTCACTAGGCATCATCACTCACCACCCTATTTTCCTACTTATTTCCTATTTAATTTCTACTTTCTTAATGAGTAAGAAAAAGCTCTCTTACTTGGTCCTCTTGATTACTATATGGCCGAACTACACTCACACACATACTAGGATTTATTTTCATCATATCATTACAAGCACACAAAGTCAATTCATGGAGTAGCATAATAAATTCAATGCATACATTTTACACACACATATACATACACACATTCATGTCTCATACACATATTCATTTTTCTTTCTTTATTTAATCCTCATGTAACCCTACACATATCAAAACCGTATACACCTACACACACATACATTTTATTTTCATACCTCACACACAAAATACTCATACACACATATATAGAAAAATAGATTTTTCTCTTCATAAAATGACTTATACATAAAAATCACAATTTCTTCAGGACATAAAAATATCAAATATATATTAACTTTTTCAAGACTCAATTTCTAAATTCTTAACATTATTTTATGGAAACCATCCTTTTAAAATCACTTATCACTTTGAAATCATGAAATAAGGAATTTATTCGAGAAAATATTCTTTTAAAACATCTTTTCAAAAATATAATTCTCTTTAGTATTTTAATTTAATACGAGGAATTTGCGGGGTGTTATACTTTAGGCCCTCAACATGTAAAACATTTTCTATGCAAGGGTTAGGAGGAGTACCTAATTTACCCACTCCGAGAATTCTTCCTTGGTTGTTATTTCCGAAAGTCACATGTCCTTGGTCCTTTGGAACGAGATCTGAAAATTTAGATTTGTCTCCCGTCATATGTTTCGAACATCCACTGTCCAATTACCACCACGATTTCCTTTCTTCCGGAGTAACCTACAAGAATAATATTCAAGTTTTCTTTTTAGGTACCCATATCTTTTTGGGTCCTTGAGCATTAGTATAACCATAGTTTGCATCATGCCACCTTTTAGTTTCATTGTTCTTTTTAACGAACTTCACTTTTCGGTGTACGCACTCATGTGCACCATGGCCTTTTTTACCACAAATATGACATATAATCAAAGGTTTCTTATGAGTGCTAGCAGGGACAAAAATGGTACTTAATTGTTTTTGATGTCTGCCGGGTTGATATCCTAAATCGGCTCTATTAAAGAAACATTTTTGTCTCCTTAGCATTAAATTTAAAGTATTTCTACCTTTCGTAAATTTTGCAAGCGTTTCTTTTAAATCTTCTACTTCGATTACTAAATCTTTGCGAAACTTACAAGAAGAAGAACTAGCTTTAAATTTAATTTCATTAATTGAGGTGTTTGAGGATTTACTTAAGGTTGTGTTCAGCTCTTTGTTTTTGATTTTCAAAATTTCATTTTCCTTTTCAAGATCAGAATTCTTTTGTAAAATTAGAGCTGATTTTTTCTTTTCTAAACTTACCAATAAGGATAACCTCATTGATTCCTCATGTAATTCCTCAAAATCCTCTTGTAATTCCTCATAAGAAGGTTCATGTTCAGAATTTACCTCATCTCCAGGTGTCATCAAGCATATGTTGTTTGTTTCCTCTTGTTCGTCTGAATCCTCGTCCGAACTTCCTTCGTTGTCTAGCCACGCCAAATATGCTTGCTTTCCTTTCCTTGGGTTGGAGGTGCTTCTTTCTGAGTTTTCTTTCTTTTTCCACTGGTAGCACTACTCTCTGATGTGACCAGGCTTGCCACATTCATGACATGTAATGGCTGATCCTCCACCTTTGTTGTTGTCTCTTCTATTTTGGGAGTTGACGTTGCTATTCTTTCTCAGAAACTTCCCAAACTTTTTAACCAGAAGTCCCATGTGCTCATCATTGATCAGTTCCTTGTCAGAGTCACTTTCAATTGCTGGTGCTTCAGCCTTGAATGCCAGAGTTTTCACCTTTTTGCTTTCCTCTTCGTGTTGAGATAATCTTTTCAACTCACTTTCATGCTGTTGTAGCTTTCCGAAGAGAGTTGCCAGCGTCATAGTTGAAAGATTTCGTGACTCTGCAATTGCCGTCACTTTGGGTTGCCATTCTCTTCCTAAGCATCTTAAAACTTTTTTGATAAGATCCTCTTTTGTGAATTTCTTCCCCAATGTTATTAATTGGTTGAGAATCATTGTGAAGCGCTTTTGGATCTCCTGTATCGATTCTCCATCCTTCATTCTGAACAATTCATATTCTCCCGTCAGAGTGTTGATTCTTGACCTTTTCACGTCATTGCTACCTTCATGCGTGACTTCTAACGTATCCCACATTTGTTGTGCCGTCTCACGTGTAGATATCCTGAAAAACTCATCATAGCTCAAAGCAGATGATATAATATTTTTCGCTTTCAAATCGTACTAGACTCTACGTTCCTTCTCTTCCGTCCACTCAGCCATAGGCTTTTCGATGGTGTTACCATTAACTACATAGGTAGGAACATAGGGACCATTTACGACCGCATCCCAAACCTTTAATCCAACTCCTTGAATAAAAATTTTCATTCGGGCTTTCCAATACGCGTACCCTACCCCATCAAACATGGGAGGACGATTAATAGAACTCCCTTTACCACCAAACAGAGAGTTTGAAGCCATACTCTTGAGACTGTTAAGTCTTAACATAAGAGACTAGCTCTGATGGCAATTTTTGGATTTGGCCTCAAAATCTCGAGAGGGGGGGGGGGGTGAATCGAGTTTTATTAATTTATTGCAAAATCCCTTACAAATTAAAAATTGTTTTGTGTTGGAGAGATTAGACATTAGAGAAGGAGAGAGAAATCGATTGATAGAAAATTAAGAGTAGCGCGAAAACGTAAATAAATGAAAGTGCGGAAAATAAAAGAGATAGGGATAAAAAAGCTTGCACCGGAAATTTTATACTGGTTCAGCCTTCCCGTCGAAAGGCCTAGTCCAGTCCCCAAGCGGCCCGCTTGAGATTTCTATAAGCAGCAATTGAGCCGCACCCAATTACAATCGAGAGCACCCCGCACACTACTAGGAACCTCCGTTCGCTAGGGGCCTCAATATCAACCAGCTGGGTTCCTCACCCTACGAATGCCTCAACGTTCAACTATGTGATTCTCTCCCTAACCACTAAGGTTCAGTACAAATATATGAGAGTGATTACAACAAGTATAACGTGTTCTCAAAACACAGATACTACAATCAAAGCTCTAAGATAATGAAGTTTTTCTTTTTGAAGCTAAAGGCCAACAAGAGAGTTTCGAGTTCTTCCAAAAATATGATCGTGATGTTCAGAGAGAAAAGTAGGAGAAGAAGAATAACGTGAATTCAGAAAAGAGTCAGAGTGATTCTTTTGAAAATTGAATGTTGGAGTGATATTTAAAAAAATAAAACTTTTATAAATCAAAAAGATTTAAACCAACAAATTAAAATCAATTTCAAATCATAATAAAATAAAATATGATTTTGTAATAAGTTTTAAAATAAAAAACAAATCAAAATGATTTAAGAAATAAAACAAAGATTTGATTCTTAAAACAAATAAGGAAATAATTCAAACTTAAAATCAAATTCGAATTTTTGAAAATAAATCAGGATCATTAATATAAAAACAAATTTGGAAATAAATCAAAGTGATTTTGACATGTTTTTCAATAAAACTTGAAGTAATCGATTACTTCACGAAGGTAATCGATTATCCCTTCAAAGATAGAAACTTTTAAATTCTTTTGAAAAACTAGTAATCGATTAGAACAAGAATATTTAATCGATTACTTCACCCCTGTTCATTATACGATGCAACTCATATAATCGATTACCACTAATCTAATAATCTATTACTGAGCCTCTGGTTTGCATATGATGCAACATCATGCAATCGATTACTACAAGACATGTAATCGATTACTTTGTCTTAGGAAAATGTATGATGCAACATTTATAATCGATTACTTGATCCAGGTAATCGATTACTCTCATACGCAAAGTAATGGATTATTCAAGTTCACATAATCGATTATAAACACTCTGGTTTTTCTATGATGAAACAAAGTTAATCGATTACTTTAGGCAGTTAATCGATTACTCCTTCTTGCATTTGTAAAAAATAGATTTTCATAAGATAAAAATATCCAGAGTTTTGTTTCATCAATCATTTACACAAAAACTAAGTTATAAAAACAGATTTTCATGAAAACACATTTTCTTCTCCTTTAACTGAAAAACTCATTGGCCTTTTAACTCATTAAGAACAAAAACTTCATTACCTTACAATATGTCCTAAGGGAAAAGGCTCTAGACTTATATCTTTGCTTGAATCTTCAACTTGAACTTGAAGGAATTTGTGAGCTTGAATCTTGAGTTTGTTATCATCAAAACTTTAACCTTGAATTCTGCTTGAAGTCCATGAGAGAGCTTGGTGCTTGACTTCCAACACTAGCTTGACTTCCAATATCAAGTGGTATTTGCGTTAGGAAAAAGTTAGATTGAAATAGTTGAATTTTTCGGTGCTTTCGGGTTCAAATAGGGTTCTGTCCAGGGCGGATCAGAAGCCCTTATTTGTTTTAAAAATTTAATTGTTGATTATTTCTAATGTGTTTTAAAGTATTTAAGTTGTTTCTTTACTTTGGAATAAATTGAGGAAAAAGAATTGTGTTTTTGGTTTTGTTTGAAAGGATTTAATATAAGTTTCAGGATTTTTCCAAAACAATTATAAGTGAGTATTTCATTTGGAATTTGTTATTAATGTGTTTTGCTTAACGCAAGGAATAAAAGGTATCATTATAGATCGTGGAAGGGCATGTCAAAGCTTCGTGGATCCTTTAGGTGTCACTGCTTTTATCCAAGGTGAGAATAATGGCTTATTGGGAATGTATGTCATGATGGTTTGATTTTAGTTTCGATTGTTTAAATCGGAACGGTGATCGAAAAAGTTAAGTAGTATGAGGGCAACCTGTTTGTTTGTTTGGCTCCTCATACAAAAGACTAAGATCACTAAAATGCTTATGTAATGATGTTTACTTAAATTATGTGAGCATGATGACATGAATATACTGCCTGCTCATGCATGATTTCTGTTCTATTTCATTCTTTATAATGTGAGCATGCATATGATTTAAAAGACTCTAATCATAAGAGAATGTTAAGTAAAAGAGATGATGAAAGGAAATAAAGTCTTGTAAGAACAAATAAGGATATTTGAAGTAATGGAATTATTGTGAATGCTCTGAAATGTGAAAGATGAACCTTCCTGATGTGCACGAATGTGGTTACGTGTTTTCCGGGTTGAGGATGTGCTGGCCACGTGAGCTGTATGGCTACGGTTCTGAGCCTTGGATTTTGTTGAGAAAGTTGTTTATGGGGAAAAGTAATGTGAAAGATTTTAATTAGAGGTCGAGATTCACTGAAGGGATGAACGAGAGTGAATCGACCAAATCTTAGGGTTAATAAAACTTTAATAAAATACTAACAGACCTTGATTAATGCGGCGAGATGAGCGTGATTAGTGGAGAGGAAGATACCCTGTTTATCTGCGGATACTTAGGTGGTGGAAGGGTTAACCTTACCGACCTGGACGTTCGTAGCGAAGAAGACGAGACTCGTCCCGCCCTTGAGGGGGAGTGGGAGTACGTGTTTTTGGACGACAACCCGGAGCACCGGATCAAAATTGGTGCAGGACTTCCCCAATCCATCAAAGAGGAACTGACAAACCTCCTCTGAGCCAATAAGGAGTTATTCGCCTGGACGTTGGCCGACATGCCAGGGATAGATCCAAATTTCATCTGCCACCGGTTAAGCGTGTACCTAGACGCGAAGCCAGTGGCCCAAGAAAGGAGACAAGTGGGAGGCGAGAAAGATGCTGCAATAGAAGAAAAAGTGGTCGAGCTCGAAGAATCAGGGTTCATCCAAGAAATCAACTACACTGACTGGCTAGCGAACACAGTGCTGGTCAAGAAGTCAAACGAAAAGTGGAGGATGTGCATGGGTTACACCGACCTCTACAAGGCCTGTCCCAAGGACCAGTACCCACTTCCCCTCATCGACAAGCTAGTTGATAACTCGGTTGGTTACCAGCTTCTCTCCTTCCTCAACGCATATTCGGGTTACAACCAGATCCCGATGTACACCCCGGACCAAGAAAAAACTGCTTTCATTATAGAGAAAGCTACTGATTGTTACAACGTCATGCCCTTTGGCCTCAAAAACGCAGGCGCAACCTACCAAAGGATGATGAACAAAGTGTTCGACGGGTTCATCAGTGACAAGATGGCAGTCTACGTGGATGACATGATTGCAAAATCAAAGAAAAAACAAAACCATCCACAGGACTTGGCAACCATCTTAGATCGGGTTAAACAACACAATATGCGTCTGAACCCCGAGAAATGCACTTTCGGGGTACCGGCGGGCTCATTCCTCGGATTCATGCTCATTGAAAGGGGGGATCGAAGCAAACCTTGAAAAGTGCCAAGCAATCCTGGACATGAAAAGCCCACCGACGCGAAGCAAGTGCAACAGCTCACCGGACGGGTAACTGCACTATAAAGATTCCTATCTCAATCCGCCAGGAAAGCCCTCCCTTGGTATCAACTCCTCAGGAAGATCAAGGAGTTTCCGTGGGATGAGCGATGTGAAACCGCCTTTCTCGAACTCAAGGAGTACCTATCGACACCCTCCATACTGACGAGCCCGGACGAAGGGGAAATCCTTTATCTATACCTCTCATTAGGGGAACACGCCGCTAGCTCGGTGTTGCTGACAGAGTTAGGAAAAACGGAGTTGCCAATTTACTTTGTCAGTAAAGCACTCCAAGGTCTTAAAACTAGATACTCCAAGTTAGAGAAAGTGGCCTTCTGCCTCATAATCACGGCGAGGAGGCTAAGGCAATACTTCTAGAGCCTCAAGATTGTGGTCAGAACTGATCAACCAATAAGGCAAGTATTGCAAAAGCCCGACCTTGCCGGAAGAATGGTTTCCAGGTCGATTGAGTTATCCGAGTTCGACCTAGTGTACGAACCGCGAAGAGAAATAAAATCACAAGTCCTAGCTGACTTCATGGCGGAGTTTACCGAACGTTCCACAGGATATGGGTGATCAACCGACAGATCAGGATGAAGAACATCAAGAGGAAGAAGCTGCATTTCACGCTGCTGAGACAGGTGCACCAGATAACGATTTTATGGATGCTCAGCATGATCCTTCTCCTCCTCCTCGCCCGGACTTCGATTATTGGGCTTTGCACGACTCGGTCATTGGCTATGTTGACACTAGCTTTGATCGGGTAAATACTTGCCTGGACAACATGGAGCGCAATATCCTTGACTCACAGGCTGCCATGGAGCAACGCATGATGGATGCTTTCAACCGTTTCTTTCCTTCCTCCTCAGATTATCCAGCACCACCATCTTCCTGATTTCTCCTTTCATATTTATATGTTTTACGATTGTAATGTTTCTCGTGTTTTATGAACCTTATGGACATGGTTTATGTATGTGGTAGAGATTCTCTGGATTATGGTTAATGTAATTTTATTTTGTAACTGTTGGATATTATACGCTGTAATATTTTAAATTCCCTAAATATTTATGAGAGTCTCTATGAGTTCAAACAGGTGATATCTAGTGGTAAGTGCCAGAAGGAAATTTCTGGTTTTTAATATTCGGTAGTTAATTGTATTCAGGGAAAGGACTATTCTCGTTTACTCTTATGTTCATACTTTATTAGCCTCGCCTTGGGCATTGGGCTAAAAGAATTGGCTTCCTAAGTTCTTGACTATATTTCGAGATTGAATGTAATATTGATTTGACTACCTGTTGATAAGCTTTGGGTTATACTTAATTTCCTATAGTTTTGCGAGTTCCTCTATCCGCACACATGTAAGTTCCCGTACGCGTTAAGGAATACAAGTCGATTATTTAATTTGTTTGGTCTCGGTGGTAACACTGTGTAACGTTGTCAAGATTTTTGTTTTTCTTGCTTATCATTGCCTAAGAATTTTGGTAAGATTCTTAATGAATTTTGGGGCTACTACAATTAAAGTTGAATTTTCATGGAGTTAGAGTTCCTAATTCGATTGTTTCGAGTTCATTTGGAAGATTGCAATGATATTGTCCGTCAGTAGATGCAAGGATTGGGGTGATCAGTCCCAAACTCGCATCTATCAACAACACATAATTGTTTGCTTTATTCACGGTGTTGTCCTTTAACAGATGCAATAGTAAGGATGGTCAGTCCCGACCTTACACTATATTAAAAGATAACTCTATCCCAAGGTTTGGATTATCCTACGACTTTTCACAATCACCTACAATACAAGGTTAAATGCACGTATTCCTTAAGTTTCACAGTACCTCATTGTTACGGATCATGGATTCAGATTCTAAGTAAAAATAGACTCTACATAATGTTTACTAAGTGACTAGTGGAGATAAGGGCCTAGAGTTTCTCGAGCAGTTCTATGTTGGAAAAGTCTTAACCTCTTCACCCCATTCAGTTATGGTGAATTAATACTTTATATGTTTCGTACCTCTAATCAGTTCATCAGCATTCTTAACCTCCTATCCATCCATAGTGTATACCTTTCCCTTCTGGATAGGCTGGTCTGCACCTACTCGTCGCACTTTAGCTGCATTATTCACCTCCTCCTTCAGAACATTCGTAGAACAATTAACAGCATAATGTCTGTTGGTTTTGGCCTCAAAATCTCGAGGGGGGGGGGGGGGTGAATCGAGTTTTATTAATGTATTGTGAAATCCTTTATCACTTAAAAAAAATTGTTTTGAGATGGAGAGATTAAGCGTTTGAAACGGATCACGAAAACGATAGATAAAATAATTTAGGTAGCGCGGAAACGTAAATAAATGAAATATGCTGAAATATAAAGAGATAGGGATAGAAAAGCTTGCACCGGTGAATTTTATACTGGTTCAGCCTTCCCGTCGAAAGGCCTAGTCCAGTCCCTAGCGACCCGCCTGAGAGTTCTTATAATCATCAATAGAGCCGCACCCTATTACACCCAAGATCACCCCGCACACTACTAGGAACCTCCGTTCGCTAGGGGCCTCAAATCACACAGTAGGGTTCCTCACCCTACGAACGCCTCAACGTTCAACTATGGGATTCTCTCCCTACCACTAAGGTTGAGTACAAATGATGTGAGTGATTACAACAAGTAATGCGTGTTCTCAATAACACAAATTCTACAATAAGCTCTTATGATAATGAAATACTTTTTCTCTAGGAGATACTCAGCCAACAAGGTTTTTGTTCTTCAAAAAGTATGAACGTGAAAACCAGAAGATTAGAGAAGAAGAAGAGAGAAACGTGTATGATCAGAAAATAATGAATGAATGATTAACTTCTAATGTTGGAGTGAATTTCTTTTTTTAAAATAGAAAAACATTTTAGAATCAAAAAGATTTAGAATAAGTAAAACAAAATAAAAATAAAATAAAATAAGATTTGAAATAAGTTTTAAAATCAAAACTAAATCAAAATGATTTACGAAATAAAATAAAGATTTGATTCTTAAAACTAAAAAGGAAATAATTCAAATTTAAAATCATTTTCCAATATTATAAAATAAATCAGAATCTTTTATATAAAAACAAATCAGGAAATAATCAAAATGATTCTGACATGTTTTTCAATAAAACTTGAAGTAATCGATTACTTTCTGAAGGTAATCGATTATTCCTTCAAAAATAGAAATTCTTAAATTCATTTGAAAACAATGTAATCGATTAGACCAATAATAGTTAATCGATTACACCACTCCTGTTCAATATATGATGCAACTCATTTAATCGATTACACTTAACCACTTAATCGATTACTGAGCCTCTGATATGCAAATGATGCAACATCATGTAATCGATTACTACAGAGCTTGTAATCAATTACTAAGCCTCTGAAAAATATATGATGCAACAATTATAATCGATTACTTGAGCCAGGTAATCGATTACTCCCATAAGAAAGTAATTGACTAACAAGATTCATTTAATCGATTACAACCTCTCTGATTTTTCTATGATGTAACAAAGTTAATCGATTATCTTGAGCAGGTAATCGATTACTCTCACTTGCATACATAAAAATATACAGAGTTTTGTAACATCAGGTATTTTCACAAGGATTAAGATATAAAACCCTTTTTCATGAAAAACACATTTTTCTTCTTCTCTCTTTAAAATGAAACACTTATTGGCTTTTGTAAACTCGTAATGAAATAGAACTCCATTACCTTACAAAGGATCTAAGGAAAAGGTTTCTAATCTATGCCTTGCTTGAATCTTCATTCTTGAACACAGATAAAACATGAGAGCATGAGTTGGTTTGTTATCATCAAAACATCATCTTGAATTATTCCTTAAGTCCATAAGAGAGTTTGAAGCATGTCTTCCAACTAGCTTGACTTCCAACACTCCCCCTTTTTGATGATGACAAACAACGATTCTGATATGCTCTTTACTATCTGCATCACAAGTGTTATACAAGCAAAAACATATATATATATATAACATTAACCTTCCCAAGAACAATAATCACAAGGAATATAACAATTCATATCATCTCCCCCTGTATAGATGCATAAACAAAATATATCACTTCAAATTTGCATCTTCAGAGTATCTCTTCCCCTGTATGTATCAAATCAAAATATCAGAATATCTCTCCCCCTTTTGTAATCATCAAAAAGATGTGCTATCTCCCCCTGAAACACTGAGAAGATGCATCAATAATAACAAGAGAGATAACCATAATCACATACTCAAAATAGGTGAGAGGCAAAAGTTAACCCAATTTCTCTACGAATGAAAAAGAAATTTTCTTTTGGAAGCGGTTTCGTAAAGATATCAGCCAACTGCCACAAAGTATCAACATACTCAATAATACAATCACCCTTTTGAATATGATCACGTATAAAATGGTGTCGAATCTCAATATGCTTAGTACGAGAATGTTGCATTGGGTTTTTGGTGATACTAATAGCACTGGTAATATCACATTTTATAGGAATGTGATCTAGACTTACTCCGAAGTCTAGGAGTTGCTGTTTCAACCATAAGATTTGCGCACAACAACTACCCGCGACGACATATTCAGCCTCAGCTGTAGATAGGGCTACACTAGACTGTTTCTTGCTAGCCCATGATACCAAAGAATTGCCAAGAAGATGACAAGTGCCGCTTGTGCTTTTTCTATCTACTTTGCACCCAGCAAAGTCAGAATCAGAATACCCAACAAGATTACACGTGGAACCTTTGGGGTACCATAAACCCATGTCAGTTGTGCCAGACAGATATTTCATTATACGTTTGGCAGCAACCATGTGCGTTTCTTTTGGATTCGATTGAAAACGAGCACAAAGACAAACACTAAACATTATATCCGGCCTACTTGCCGTTAAATAGAGAAGGGATCCGATTATACCTCGATATTTAGTGATTTCTATGGATTTACCTCCTTCATCTTTGTCAAGATAGCAAGATGTGCTTATAGGTGTTGCTACTGCCTTGGCCTTATCCATGCCAAATCGTTTCAATAGTTCCTTGCAGTACTTTGTTTGGCTAATGAAAATCCCATCCTTTGCTTGTTTTATTTGCAATCCCAGGAAAAAGTTCAGCTCGCCCGTCATAGACATCTGGAACTCTTCCTGCATCATACTCAAAAAATACTTGCAAAGGGTTTCATTAGTAGCACCGAAAATAATATCATCTACATAAATTTGAACTAAAAGAATGTCCTTTCCTTTCTTTTTAATAAAAAGCGTGTTATCAACCTTCCCTCTTTCAAAATTATTTTCTAATAAAAATTTGCTAAGACGGTCATACCATGCTCTAGGAGCTTGTTTGAGTCCGTACAAAGCCTTTTTCAATTTAAAAACATAATCCGGGTGTTCATAATTTTCAAAGCCGGGAGGTTGACACACATAAACTTCTTCATTTATAAAACCATTAAGAAAGGCACTCTTTACGTCCATCTGATATAATTTAAAATCTAAAATGCATGCAAAAGCTAAAAGCAGTCTAATGGCTTCCAACCTAGCAACAGGGGCAAATGTTTCCTCATAATCTATCCCCTCTTCCTGGTTGTAACCTTGTGCAACTAACCTAGCTTTGTTTCGAACAATTAAACCAGCCTCATCGAGTTTATTTTTATAAATCCACTTAGTTCCAATAATCGGATGAGACTCAGGCCTAGGAACAAGTTCCCAAACCTGATTTCTTTCGAACTGGTTTAATTCCTCTTGCATTGCCAAAAGCCAATGCTCATCAAGCGTAGCCTCAGAAATATTCTTTGGCTCCACTTGAGAAACAAATGCGAAGAAGTTACATAGATTGCTAATAGAATTGCGAGTACTTACACCTTTTGTGATGTCACCTATGATTTGATCAATGGGATGGTGCCTCGATGTTCTCCATTCCTTAGGCAAATCAGCGTTGAGCTCCATGGATTGTTCTTGATTTTTCTCCTCAACTGATTCAACTGATTTTTCATTGCTTTCGGAATGTTCCTTTCCTTTAGCATTTGGCTCCTCATCCTCATCAATGAATAAATCTCCAAGAATACCTGAAATGTCATTAACACATACCTTTCCCAACTTTTTGGGATCAGATTCGTCAAATGATACATGAATAGATTCTTCAATAGTATTACGAGATTTATTGTAAATCCTATATGCTTTGCTCGAAACAGAATATCCAAGGAATATTCCCTCATCAGCTCTAGCCTCAAAACTTCCTAGATTTTCTCTACCATTATTATGCACAAAACATTTACATCCAAAAACATGAAAATGGGAAATATTTGGTTTTCTCCCCTTGTACAGCTCATAGGGGGTTTTCTTTAAAATAGGCCTTATCAAAACACGGTTCATAACATAGCAAGTTGTACTCACTGCATCGGCCCAAAAATATGCAGGCAAATTCATGTCATAAAGCATTGTTCTTGAAAGCTCTTTTAATGAACGATTTTTCCTCTCCACAACCCCGTTTTGCTCAGGAGTTCTTGGAGCTGAAAAATAATGCTTAATTCCATGTTTTTCACAAAATTTTTCAAAAAGATGATTTTCAAATTCTCCACCATGATCAGTTTTAATGGATGCAATGCTTAAATGCAATTGGTTTTGAATAATCTTGGCTAGCTTTTTAAATTCATGAAATGCGTCATTTTTATGAGTAATAAAAAGTGTCCATGTAAAACGGATCTCTAAGAAAATAAGAAAATAAAAAACCCTAATCCTAGTTTTATCTCTTCTCTCTCCTCCCTCACGGTTTCCACCGTGTGCCGCCATGGCTAGGAAGAGGGGAAGACCCCCGAAAACTCCATCATCCTCTAGCAAGAAATCTCCAGGCGCAGAGAAAGGTCCTGTGGCTTCATCTTCGGTAGAGTTCAGCCTTTCTGATGAAGAGGTTGAAGACATTGATAGCTTGACACCCAAGAAAGCTGCTGAGTTGTTGCAAAGTATTGACCTTCTTCGCCAGAGAGTGCAAAGTAAGATTCCTGTTGAACAACATATTGATGTTAACAATGGTGTAGAGTCTAATAAGCAACAAGAGGATAAATCAGAAATAGAGGAAAAAACAACACAAAAGGTAGAGCATGCTGTACACTCTGTTTGGGCAAATTTTGATATCTCGAAATTGAGGAATGCAGGAGAGAAACTCAATTTTGTGGAACCAGTGCTTAAGGAAGGGCAGGCTATTACTAAAATTGCACTGGAGAATGTGGAAGCGGAACTGGTTTATTGGCAAAATGCTATCGTGTGTTACGTGCTAGGGGCAAGACCACCCTATTCAGTGTTTAGTGGATACATAAAGAAGGTTTGGGGTCATTTAGGGATTGACAAAATCCTTATGACTAATGAAGGATCTATGGTGGTTTGGTTCAATACAATTGAGGCAAGGAATGAAGTACTAGAAATTGGAATTTATCACTTTGATAAAAAACCAATTATTCTTGGACCAAGGACTGGAAGAACAGGTATGAAGGATCATCTAGACAGATTTCCTGTATGGATTCAGTTACCCAATCTTAGCCCAAAATTCTGGAGCCAAACTGCCTTAAACAAGATTGCTAGCCTGGTTGGTTCTCCAATTATGGTTGATAAGGTAACAAAGGAGAGGAATAGGCTCAATTATGCACGAATCCTAATTGAAGTTAACCCTAATACCCTGCCTGAGGAGATTTTCTTTGAAGATGAGAAGGGGAATGTGGTGAATCAAAAGGTGACATATGAGTGGAAACCAGTACTTTGTGCAAAATGCTCAAAGTATGGGCATGACTCTAAAATGTGCAGGAGCAATGTTACTCAAAAATGGGTGGAAAAAAAGAAACCTACTAGGGAGGAGATTGAAAAACTGGATGGTTGCTTAAAAGCTAATGATGAGAAGGCAATGGAAAATATTATTCAGCAAGCAAATGAAGTTGGTCAGGCTTCTTCTTTTGTTGCTGAAACTAATCAGTCAGAGACAAAATCTGCTTCAAAGGGGTGTGTTACCAACAAGAAGGAGGATAAAGGAAAAGGTAAACTTGTTGAATTAGTGCATGATGATTCTGATTCTGGAAATGCAGAGCCTTGGATCCCTGTGGTAACAAGGAGTAAAGCTCAGAAGAGGCAGGAGGAGAACAAGGGGATTGTGATCAAAGATTTGGCCTCTAAGGCCAATGGATAATATCTTAACATGGAATGTGAGAGGGTTTAATAACCCTCAAAAGCAAAGAGAGCTAAAATCTCTTTGTGGTTTGAATAATGTAGGCTTATTGGCTATTTTAGAAAATAAACTCAGAACTAATTCTATTAAAGCTACTCTAGAGAAGTTTGCTCCTGGTTGGCATTATGTTTCAAACATTGAGCATCATCCAGTAGGGAGGATTTGTGTTTTATGGAAGCCAGATATGTTTAAGGTAACAATGCTGAAAAGCTCTAGTCAGTTGATTCATTGTCTAATTTCTATGCCTATTGATTCAGTACAATGGATGGCTACTTTTGTGTATGGTGCTAATGACCAAGAGTTGAGAAAGGAGTTATGGGATGACTTAAGGGGCATTCATGATTCTGTGAATACTCCTTGGTTAATTTCAGGGGATTTCAATTGTTGCTTAGATCCTTCTGAGAAATTGGGAGGTAATCAGGTGGATTGGGATGCCATGGATGACTTTAGAGCTTGTGTACAAGATTGTAGATTGCAAGACATGAGGTATTGTGGGAATCTATTTACTTGGTGTAATAGGTAGCTTGATGGCAATAGAATTTACAGTAAGCTGGACAAAAACCTTGTGAATGAAGCTTGGTTGCACATGTGGCCTCTTTTATATACTCATTTTCTAAATAACAGCATCTTAGATCACTCTCCAGCTTTGATAAAGAATACTAGTGTTCAGCCTAGACCTTTTGGGGGTTTCAAGTTTTTCAATGTTTGTGCTCAGAACCAGGATTTCTTGAATATTGTGAGGGAGAGTTGGGGGATTGATATTGAAGGGTATGCTCAATTTAGAGTTATTGAGAAATTAAAGGTTATGAAACAGCCTTTAAAAAATCTCAACTCTAGAGAGTATGTGTATTCAGTGAAGCAGGAGCAATTACTAAGGCAGGATTTAGATTCTATTCAATCAGAATTGAGAATAAGGCCTCAGGATCCAGAATTGCATCAGAAGGAGAAGATCTTATATGGCAAGTACATGAAAGCTTTAAATGATTCTATATCTATCTTAAAGCAAAAGGCTAAGGAGAAATGGGTCCAGGAGGGGGATCAAAACACAGCTTTCTTTCATAATGCAATTAGATCCAGACAATACAGGAATCACATTCTTAGCATAACTAAAGATGATGGTCAGTGTATTCAGGAGCAACAGGGTATCATGGAAGAGTTTGTGAACCATTATACTAGCTTGTATGGAAGGAAGAATGTGATGTGGTCTATAGAGGACACAGTTAGCCAGCATGGTCCAGTGCTAAATGTAGAGGAGCAGCTAGCACTTATTAAACCTTTCTCTAGGGAGGATATTAAGAAGTGCATGTGGTCAATAGATAAGGATAGATCTCCTGGTCCAGATGGCTTTGGATCAGGGTTTTTTCAAGCAGCTTGGGATGTGGTTGGAGATGATTGTTGTTTGGCTATTGAGGAGTTTTTCTCTTCAGGTAAGCTTCTAAAAGCCTGGAATTTCACTGACTTAGTTATGATTCCTAAATGTGAGAATGCTACTTCAGTTAGAGATTATAGACCAATAGCATGTTGCAATACACTGTATAAATGTATTTCTAAGTTGCTATGCATGAGACTAAGAGAGGTACTGCCAAAGGTTATTAACAGCAATCAAGCAGCTTTTGTGAAGGGGAGAAGTATAGTCCACAATGTGCTTATTGTGCAGGACCTCATGAGGCTATATAGGAGGAAGAATGTGTCAGCTAAATGCTTACTTAAAATTGATCTAATGAAGGCTTATGATTCATTAAGCTGGAGTTTTATAAGAGACATGTTGGAGGCTTTAAAATTTTCCAGCAAATTTGTTAGCTGGATTATGGTATGCATTTCAACAGTGACATTTAGTATTGTGATCAATGGGAAGCATTCTCAGCAGTTTAGAAATCATAGTGGCATAAGGAAAGGAGATCCTATCTCTCCTTTGCTGTTTGTTATAGCTATGGAAGGGCTTTCTAGAAGATTATTGGCTGCCACTAAGGAGAAAGGTTTCAGATTTCACCCTCTTTGCAGAGAGTTGAATCTTGTTAACCTTATTTTTGCTGATGATCTAATGACCTTTTGTAAGGGTCATCCTAAGAGTGTCAGAATCATTATGAAGGCTTTGCAGGAGTTTTCACAAAACTCAGGGATGTATGCTAACCAAGATAAGTCTCATGTTTATCTTGTTGGGGTGAAGGATGCTTTTAGGAGTGAAATTGTGGATTGTACTGGTTTTAAGGAGTGCTCCTTTCCTTTCAGATATTTGGGTTTTCCAATATCAGCCAAGAAATGGTCTATAGCTACTTGTAAGGTTCTCATAGACAAAGTATCTGCTAGACTGAATAGCTGGAAGACAAGGCATTTATCCTATCAAGCTAGATGTGTGCTTATAAACTCTGTGCTTCTTACTTTGCATATTTATTGGGCCTCAGTTTTCATTATTCCTAAAGCAGTCTTGAAGGGTGTCGAGAAGGTTTGTAGGAAGTTCTTATGGGGTGATAAGCCTGCTGGGAATGTTTGTTGGGCTAATGTGTGCAAGGAGAAGAGATTTGGGGGTCTAGGATTTAAGAATTCTATCCTGTGGAATCAAGCTGCGCTTGGAAAACAGATCTGGCACTTATCAAAAAAAGAAGATATCTTATGGGTCAAATGGATTAACCAGATTTACTTAAAGAATGAGACTATATGGGAGGCTCAGCCACGGCAGGATCAGGGTTGGCATTTCAAACAGCTCCTAAAAGTCAGGAATCGTTTGGCTCCAGGTGTTAATAATGGTGTGTGGCTCAATGAAGACTACTCAATCGATTCAGGGTACAGGTACCTCTATGGTCAACTTGAAAAGTTCAAGTACTACAAAATTGCTTGGAATTCTGTTTCAATTCCTAAGCATTGTTTTATCATGTGGTTGATGCTTCTGAACAGGCTTAGTACTCGTGATAGATTGGGGAAATTCTTAAACCTAAGCTCAACTATTTGCCCTTTGTGTGAGCAACAGCCAGAATCGAATGATCACTTGTTTTTTAAGTGCGATTGGAGTAAGGAGCTTCTTACTCTACTTGCTAATTGGCTGTGCATTCAGATTGTAAGCTATGAAAGTCGAAAATGGATGAAATGGGTAACATATGGAGTTAAGGAGAGAACATACCGGAAGATTATGTGTGCTTTCCTGGCGGCGGTGGTGTATGAGATTTGGACGGAAAGATGTCGTCGATTGTTCCTTAAAAAGCAGCAAAGTCCAGAGGCTAGATGCAGAGTTCTTCTTCGTGAGTTAGCTTTGAGATTAATGAGTAAAGTTAGGGATTTTAGAACTTGCAATAATGTAGTGCTGGTTCATAGATTAACCAGTTTTACTTAGTTTCATTTTTTATTGGTTTTAGTGTTTTACCAATGAACCCTTCCTAGAAGGTGGCATTGGTTTATTTTGGTGTAAAATTTGTAAGTGGGTATTAATAATATTTTTTATTTACCAAAAAAAAAAGTGTCCATGTATACCTAGAATAGTCATCCATCACAACTAAACAATGATAGTTGCCGCCAAAGCTTTTCGTTTGACAAGGTCCAAAAAGATCCATATGTAAAAGTTCCAAGGGCTTTTGAGTTGAAACAAGATTTTTAGAAGGAAAAGATGCCCTTGTGAGTTTTGATTTTGAACAAGGATCACATTTTTCAGAAATAGAAAAATTTTGCTTTGGCAGACCAACTACTAAGTTTTTAGACGAAATTTTATTTAAATGAGCCATGTGGATGTGACCTATTCTACGATGCCATAGCCACGATTCATCCTCTTTACATAATAAACATTTTGCATCATTTGAGGGTATTGAGTTAAAATCCATAACATAAACATTGTTTATCCTGCGAGCAATTAGCTTAATAAGATTATCAATTTTACCCTCGATAATACATCTATGAGAATAAAAAATAACCCTATTGCCCTTATCACACAACTGACTAATACTTAGCAGATTGTGTTTAAGGCCCTCAACATGTAAGACAATTTCAATACAAGGGTTAGTAGGTGTACCAATTTTACCGACTCCAAGAATCTTTCCTTGATTGTTATCTCCGAAAGTCACATGACCTTGGTCCTTTGGAACGAGATGCGAAAATTTAGATTTATCTCCAGTCATATGTTTTGAGCATCCGCTGTCCAAGTACCACCACGATTTGCTTTCTTCCGGAGTAACCTCATCTCCGTGAGCCATTAAGCATATGTTGGCGGTCTCCTCTTGTTCGTCTGAATCCTCATTCGAACTTCCTTCATTGTCTAGCCATGCCAAATACGCTTGCTTCCCTTTCTTTGAATTTGAGATGCCTTTTTCTGAATTCTCTTTCTTTTTCAGCTGGTAGCAGTCTGCTCTGATGTGACCAGGCTTGCCACACTCATGACATGTGATGGTTGCCCCTCCATTCTTGTTGTTGTCCCTTCTATTGAAGTTTTTCTTCCTCAGAAATTTCCCGAACTTTTTGACCAACAGACCCATGTGTTCATCATTTAACAATTCTTTGTCCGAGTCACTTTCTGTTGCTGGTGCTTCAGCCTTGAATGCCAGACTTTTGACCTTCTTGTTCTCTTCTTCGTGTTGAGCCAATCTTTTCAGTTCACTTTCATGCTCTTGTAGCTTCCCGAAGAGTGTTTCCAGCATCATAGTTGAAAGGTTTCTTGATTCAGCAATCGCCGTCACTTTGGAATGCCATTCTCTTCCCAAACACCTTAAAACTTTGTTGATGAGATCCTCATTGGTGAATTTCTTCCCCAATGTCGTCAGCTGATTTACAATCATTGTGAAGCGTTTTTGGATTTCTTGAATCGATTCTCCATCTTTCATTCTGAATAATTCGTATTCACCAGTCAGAGTATTGATTCTCGACCTTTCCACCTCGATTGTACCTTCATGCGTGACTTCTAGCATATCCCACATTTGTTGTGCTGTCTCGCATGTTGATATCTTGAAAAACTCATCATAGCTCAAAGCAGATGTTATAATATTTTTCGCTTTCAGGTCGTACTGGACTCTACGTTCCTCCTCCTCCGTCCACTCAGCCATAGGCTTTTCGGCGGTGTTACCATTAACCACATAGGTAGGAACATAGGGACCATTTACGACGGTATCCCAAACTTTTAATCCGACTCCTTGAATAAAAATTTTCATGCGGGCTTTCCAATACGCGTACCCTACCCCATCAAACATGGGAGGACGGTTAATAGAACTCCCTTCACCACCAAACAGAGAGTTTGAAGCCATACTCTTGAGACGATTAAGTCTTAACACAAGAGACTAGCTCTGATGCCAATTGTTGGTTTTGGCCTCAAAATCTCAAGAGGGGGGGGGGGGGTGAATCGAGTTTTATTAATGTATTGCGAAATCCTTTATCACTTAAAATAAAATTGTTTTGAGATGGAGAGATTAAGCGTTTGAAACGGATCGCGAAAATGATAGATAAAATAATTTGAGGAGCGCGGAAACGTAAATAAATGAAATATGCGGAAATATAAAGAGATAGGGATAGAAAAGCTTGCACCAGTGAATTTTATTCTGGTTCAGCCTTCCCGTCGAAAGGCCTAGTCCAGTCCCCAAGCGACCCGCCTGAGAGTTCTTATAATCAGCAATAGAGCCGCACCCTATTACACCCAAGAGCACCCCGCACACTACTAGGAACCTCCGTTCGCTAGGGGCCTCAAATCACACAGCAGGGTTCCTCACCCTACGAACGCCTCAACGTTCAACTATGGGATTCTCTCCCTACCACTAAGGTTGAGTACAAATGATGTGAGTGATTACAACAAGTAATGCGTGTTCTCAATAACATAGATTCTACAATAAGCTCTTATGATAATGAAATACTTTTTCTCTAGGAGATACTCAGCCAACAAGGTTTTTGTTCTTCAAAAAGTATGAACGTGAGAACCGGAAGATTAGAGAAGAAGAAGAGAGAAACATGTATGATCAGAAAAGAAAGAATGAATGATTAACTTCTAATGTTGGAGTGAATTTCTTTTTTTAAAATAGAAAAACATTTTAGAATGAAAAAGATTTAGAATAAGTAAAACAAATTCAAAACAAAATAAAATAAGATTTGAAATAAGTTTTAAAATCAAAACTAAATCAAAACGATTTACGAAATAAAATAAAGATTTGATTCTTAAAACTAAAAAGGAAATAATTCAAATTTAAAATCATTTTCGAATTTTATAAAATAAATCAGAATCTTTTATATAAAAACAAATCAGGAAATAATCAAAATGATTCTGACACGTTTTTCAATAAAACTTGAAGTAATCAATTACTTTCTGAAGGTAATCGATTATTCCTTCAAAAATAGAAATTCTTAAATTCATTTGAAAACCATGTAATCGATTAGACCAATAATAGTTAATCGATTACACCATTCCTGTTCTATATATGATGCAACTCATTTAATCGATTACACTTAACCAATTAATCGATTACTAAGCCTCTGATATGCAAATGATGCAACATCATGTAATCGATTACTACAGAGCTTGTAATCGATTACTAAGCCTCTGAAAAATATATGATGCAACAATTATAATCTATTACTTGAGCCAGGTAATCGATTACTCCCATAAGAAAGTAATTGATTAACAAGATTCATTTAATCGATTACAACCTCTCTGATTTTTCTATGATGCAACAAAGTTAATCGATTATCTTGAGCAGGTAATCGATTACTCTCACTTGCATACATAAAAATATACAGAGTTTTGTAACATCAGGTATTTTCACTAGGATTAAGATATAAAACACTTTTTCATGAAAAACACATTTTTCTTCTTCTCTCTTTAAAATGAAACACTTATTGGCTTTTGTAAACTCGTAAAGAAATAGAACTCCATTACCTTACAAATGATCTAAGGAAAAGGTTTCTAATCTATGTCTTGCTTGAATCTTCATTCTTGAACACGGATAACACTTGAGAGCTTGAGTTGGTTTGTTATCATCAAAACATCATCTTGAATTATTCTTGAAGTCCATAAGAGAGTTTGAAGCATGTCTTCCAACTAGCTTGACTTCCAATAATGTCCTGGTTGTCCGCACAAGAAACAACAGAATTTTCTCCTGGGCTGGTCCAGATACCAGCACACCCCACCATGTTGCTTTCCACAGTGTGAGCATAGTGGTGAAGCACTGGTAGCGGTCGCATTCCTGCCCATTTCCCTTGAAACTGCTACTCTGGTGCTAGAAGCCACATAAGGATCAAATTTTTGAGCTGGTCCCTTGCCCCTGATAGGACCTCCTGTCCCCATCACACTCCTGTCTTGATCCTATGATGCCTCTTGATTCAAACTCTTATCATAACTACTACACATGTCAACCAACTGCGAATGGTTACCAATGTTGCAACGTTAGAAAGCGATCCAAATTTCCGTACGAAGTCCCGATCCGAACATGAAACACTAAGTCCTATCATTAGCATCTCTGTAACACGGTGCATAACGGATAAGATCCTCATACTTCATGGCGTATTCTGTTACGCTCATGGTTCCTGAGTCAGCTTCAAAAAATCCAGCTCCTTCTCCTGGCGCATGTCCACTGAAAAGTATTTCGAAAGGAACCTCCTTTTGAACACATCCCAGGCTACACTCTAATCTTTCACTTCTAAGATCTGCTGCATTTGCCCCCACCATTGTTCCACTTCTTTTGTTAGTGCACATATTACCAACAAGGCCCTCTGGTTGTCTAGAGGACGCATCACGCGAAATATCCTCTCTATCTCCTCAAGCCACCTCTGAGCTCCATCCGGGTTGTAGCCACCATTAAACTTCGGTGGTTTGTGTAACACCCCGATTTATCATATAAAAGATACATAAATAAGAGTTTTGAAACTAAAATAGGGAACTTTAAAATTTACTTTTACATAATAAGTTTATACAAAACGTGGGGCACTCAATTACAATATAAACCGTTTATACAAAATTGTTCCCTTCTTTCGACTCTTCCGCTGCGCACTCTGATCTTCAAGCTTCTTGATCATGTACCTAAAATGTTAATCGCTAAGGGTGAGACCTTTTCACAACACAGTGAATCAAAGGACAATATAAAGCTCATAATAAAAACTTGGGACTAATAACCAAATCAAAGATAGAGATAACAAAATACAATCACGTTCGCAACTCCATTTCCATTCATTTCATTCATATTCATTTTCAAATCCATTTCCATTTAACAATTCCAACACCTCCCACTTTAATAATTAATCTATTATAACACTTACAATATTCACAATTATAAACATTTAGCACTTAGGTCGCATAACAAATTATCACAAACAATAGAAGTTCACAAATCAACAGGGAACAAGTAAATCAGTAGACATACTCAGGTATGTCTCAAAGTGCTATATTTTAAGTCATCTCCCTAATGTTCTTCACTTCCTACTTTAACAATTCACAAAATGATTTAATATAAACATTTACAATAATATGAAAATCAACTAAAATTACAATAATCACAATTAATTAAACTCTAATCTACACTATTTTGCTACCCACAGTCTAATTTAACTACTAACCCCAAATCCCATCATAAACCCTAACTATCCCTAACTCAAAGTGTGGAAAAGAGACTCCCCTTACCTCTTGAAGAAAAAAGGAGAAATTGGAAAACCTTGAAGCACCAACACCAAGCCCTCAACCAAGGCTTCCTAGCCTCCTATTCCTTGCCCTCTAACACCTTCCAAGCTCTGTTCCCAAGTTATGAAGCCAACACTTAAAGATTGAGAAAGTTAGGGTTTTGAGTTTAATTTGGGATTTTGAGAGGAATTGGGTGAAATTGGTGTTTTTGTTGTTGGAAAATGATGGAGAATTAATGGGAGATGATTATATGTTGATGATTTGGAAGAGAGAACTCGAGTAGAAGAAGAGGAAGATTATGAGCAACACACTTAAACTCGTGTTTATAAAACTGATTCAGCAACCCTTAATCGATTAACACCTCTGCTAATCGATTAAGGCCTGAAGCTGCTACTCATCCTAATCGATTAAGCTAAGCTTTAATCGATTATTGGCTGAAAGTCGCATATAAATTAATCGATTAAGGGACCTCTTAATCGATTAATGGCCTAGATTTTCTTTTCTTTCATGTATTCTAAGAGTTCTAAGCCATTCCTAACACATACTAACTTACACCTATCAAAATTCCACTTTCTAAGCACCTTCTAAACATCTCTTAACTCATACAAAACATCAAAATCATAATTTAATAATAATATACACATAAATCACAAACACGAAAAAACAAACGAACTAACAACCGAATTCTAGACTTAACCTCTTCTTAAACACTCGATCTAACCCGACCGACTTAAGACAACACTATAACCACACAAATATAATACCAATCATGCTCGAGGAATAACCAACAGGGTCGGATTGAGCTCAAATACCTCGCACACCTATTAAATTCCGGAACTCAGTCGATACGTGACTTCGAAGGAGTTCTCCGAGCATAGACGCTAAGGTCTATCCTTAAACTCAAGGCTCCATCTTAGGGTCCTTTATCCACTCACTCCATCAAGGTCAAAGCACTAAAAGTACTTATATGGGCTCTGGAACACTTTGGCCCCCGAACCTGCACAATGTCCTACTCACACAATCGCAAGCACACCAATCCATAGCCTAAATCAACTACACTTTGACCATATACACCATCTTCAAAACACTTCCCTACCCAAACCTAATGATGCGATCACATAAACAAATATACACATACACACAAGAAAACAATTATAATTACTTACACTTAGGAATGCACACAAACACACACATACATATATATATATCCTAACTCAACCTAAATATATATATACACACACATGCAAATACCAACGCATACATTCATATACACAAGAATATAATTACAAATACTAACACCTACATAGGGATGTATTTATATAAATATACACATACACTAGGAAAAATGTTTACAAACACTTATACATATGTATATTTTAGCTCAACATCACTATATATGTATATGTATATACTAAGAAGATAGTTGTAAATCATTTTTCATATGTCACTTCCATATACGCAAAATATTCTTAAATATAATTATTAGGTTAATGAAACCAGGATGTTACAATTTGTTCCCTCTGAACTCAACCAACCAATTAATTGTAGTTGGTGCTGGGTTATGAGGAGTTTGTGGCTGTCGATTTACTGCTTCCACCATCTCAACTTGATTTTGGTTTACCTGAACCAAGTTCTCTAGATTTGCAGTGATCCTATCATCAGCACTGCGCCTACTAGCCATAATAGTTACCTAGCCCTGGAGAAGTCAGTCAGTTAACATTTACACAACTAAATAGCTATATAGATACCATATTATTAAAATTAGACACTTAACTATTTGTTGGTTACTCGCTTGGTGATTAAACCAAAGGAGTTGTGAGTCCAAACTCCAAGGCCGAGGAAAACTGCTCTGATACCATAAATGTGTCACCCTAGAAAATAAAACCCTTCAATTCTAATTAATTGATTTGTTACTTGAAAATTCATTTTAAAAGCTTATTAACTTATAAAAATTCTCCGTGAAAATCGGACGGAGTTTCCTTTGTTTTTGAAACTTTCCCAAAATAATTGTTTCCCTGTTAAACCTGTCATTTCAAATATTCATCTATCCAGATAAGCTAACAAGGCACATTTGCATCATAACGTATCATCATCAACAGATAGCAAAATATAAACAAGTTGTGGAATTGTATATTCCCAAAATCACTCCTTTCCCAAAAGGAGGAGTCCTGGGCCGCCCATGTGCTACATACTAGCACCCAAAAGACATATATACAAGTTTTAACCAAGTAAGTTTATATACATATCATAAGACTCAAAATGAGGCCCAAGACGGACATGACTTCTAACTACTACTAATTACTCTCGCTGGAAGGGAGAGCACTCCTGCTCGGCCTTTGGTGGTGTAAGCTCAGGCTCAGTACCTGTGTAAAAAAAGGTAAGGAGTGAGCATTACACAGTACTTGGAAAATATATTCTAAAAGGACATAGTAAATAACCAAGTCAATCACATTTAGCAAATATAGCATCACATCTCATTCAAACAGTTTCATACCCACATATTATTCAATTTGTTTAACCAATAATTTATTTTGACCAATAGTTTATTTATTTTGACTAAGAAGAAGATCACATAGCGGAGTATGGAGCCTTGGGTTGATGATGATCTAAGCTAAAACAAGTTTGATGGGTGTTAATGGAGTTTGCCTTAGTGAAGAAGAGAAGCTTTTCTCTAAACTTGGGGAGGAAGTCTTGGAACTTTTGGTGGAAATGTGGCTTTCATGTCTTTTATTTTTTTTATTCTAGACGGGCTAATCGATTAGTCTGTGAAATTTTACAATTTATATTTTGTTATTTTTAACATTTTGGCAGGACTAATGGATTAGTCTGTCAAATAATCGATTAACCACTATAAGTTGGCTTTTCATTTTTCTTCTGTTTTCCTTTTATTTTATTCTTGAAATCAAAACACCATAACTCCTTCGTTAACTGTCGAATCTTGCTCAAGTTTGAAAGCAAGCTTCCTTACATACTCACCTTCACATCCAATAGTGGAATTCTTTTTTAGAGTTGTAAATATTTTATTTTTAATTTCCTAATATACGTATTTAAAACACCAAAAACGCCGGTTCTAACACTCGTTTTTCCCCTCATTCAACCTCTTATTCTTTGCTAAGGCTATCTAATTACTTCATATCACCCTAATTATTCTTGGACATAATTATATTCTTTCTAAGCTGTTTATCATTCTAATTTATACTTAGAATAAAATTGAGGATGTTACAATCCTCCCGCACTTATTGGAATTTCGTCACCTAAATTTACTTGGGATAAATAAATGCTTTATAGGGGTTGGGCTGTCAGTAACTAATCGAGTAGTTAGTCCACCAATCGATTAGTTCTTTTAATTTTTGAAAAGTTTATTCTGTTTTTGAATGGACTCATCTATTAGTCTATACACTAATCAATTAGTTCTTGAATTCTGCTGCAGATAAGAAGGCATTTCACTTCATCTTCCTCATTCCTTCCTCTTCTCCTTCACGGTTTCTCCATTCCTCATTGCTATTTATTGCTTTATCTTAATAATTGCCTATCGTAAATCCAGATAGTCGACATTACATGTTTTGGGTAACTCACTCTCTCCTACACTTCTGTTTTGTATTGGGAAAATTCTGTATGGTCCTTAGATGGAAAACATAGCGAAGTTCTAGCGCATTCGGGAGATAGGAGCGTCTCCTTTAAAGGGAGACAATATAACTATGACTGGTCGTGTCATAGTTTTCATTGAGATGAAACGGAATCGAAAGGAAATCATGGAGAGATTACTAGCTCGTTATGAGGAGGAGAAGAAAGCACGAGAAGCGGCCATGGAAAGTATTGCTAAGGAGGCTGATGAGGATGATGCTGCTGGCGACCCGAGGATTTGACTTACCAAGAATCAGAGTAGCGCAGCGGAAGCATTAGAGTAGATGACTAGAAGTTAGGTAATTCCCTTTCAGAGTTTTGTAATTCCATTGCAAGTTACTTAGAAGTCCTGGCTTTAATACGCTGTAACCCCAACTGAATCCATTTTCAGTATTTGTGTTTTGAAATTAAGTCGAATGGGCTGTAAGTTTAAAAGAAGTTTTTGAAAAACAAGTTTCAAAGTGCGGTGTCTTGTGACATCTCGGTTTGGAACTTGAAAGGGGTTACGTAAAATGAGAACATGATTTTTGAATTGAAACCAAGTTTTGAAAACCCAAATGTTCTCATCTTGCATAACGCTTGTTTAAAAAAAAAAATTGGCCCAAATTTTCACTATAAACAGTTGTGGTTTTCAAGTTGCCAAATCGGGGTGTTACAGGGTGAATTATCCAACAAGGAAATTATTATATGAAAAAGTGACTTGACTTATAAAATGTGTGTTTGATATTTTGGTATACCATTACACATGAATAATTTATTTTTCTATGTATACATGTGTATGCACGGTTTTTACATTCATGTATGCTTAGAATTTAATTAGTGAGAAGTATATGCATGAATATAAGTGTGATTGATATGTGTATATGAATGTATGAATATATGTATGTGTGTGCCGTGTATGTGTGTGTGTATGGAGAGAATGCCTAGAAATTTCCTAAGTGCTAGCCAAGTAACTAAGTTGTAACCAAATCCTAACCAAACCCTAACTAAATTAGTAGAAACCCTAATGAGGAGCCAACTAGTCTTTGCACCTAAGTGACCCCTAAAACACCTAATGTCCCCTACCTTGTCCCCTTGGATTTGCTAACCTCCACCCATGCAAATTCTTGAGTTTCCAAAATTACCCCTTCCATTTGCACCATGGCCGAATTGAGTCAAGGGTAAAAGAGGGAAAGTCTAATGCTTTGGTCCTTGTCTATATATGGCCGAGTAAGTGTGGAGAATTGGCCATTCCATTCTTCATTTCACTTTTCACTTCTTCATTTCCTTCACCATTCCAAACACATATTGTTGAGAGCAAAAAATTAAACTCTCAACACCTAAAGAAATAGAGAGACGGCCGTGGGCTAGAGAGGAATAAGGAGGAGAAAACCAAGCCAAAAACCCTAGAGTCTTCCTTGAAGGATCAAGATCTTAGAAGCTAGGAGATCAACCTAGTTTTTGGTGGGTATTTCGAATAAGCAAGGAGAAGTTGTAATAATGTTGATTTTCTTTTGATTTGTAATTTTCCTTTCTTTTCTTCCTTTGCATGTCTTATTTTATATTGGATCATGAGTTTTTAAAGCTTGAAGAAGCTTGTAAACGTCTAACTACCGGATCTCATAACTCGTTTAAGGTTTTCCATGAAAGATCTCAAAGTTTTTCAAACAAGATCCTAAAGATCTAAAGGGTTGATGAAAATTTTGTGAAGTTTAAAGTAGACCTCTTTGCATGATTAATTTTCTTGCTTGAAACCGTGATTTATGATGTGTTTGAGAGTTCATTTAATAAATGAACGAATGATCTAAACTTGCTTAATAATAAAATTGAAATCCTTGGTGTTGCATGTTGATATGATGATGATCTTGATGATTTGAGTACATGCATGTATCGATTGTACTTTGATCTTAGATTTTTGGGAATAAATGAACTAATCAACACTAGATCCTAGATTATATAATTCGGCCA
Organism: Crotalaria pallida; assembly: GCA_037953625.1. NCBI lineage: Eukaryota > Viridiplantae > Streptophyta > Magnoliopsida > Fabales > Fabaceae > Crotalaria > Crotalaria pallida. The sequence continues at coordinate 86,533,139 of CM075653.1, forward strand.
TGACTAAAGAAATTAGGTCTTGATGTTTTTGATGTGATCTATGTGATTGCATGTTAATTCCATGATTAGAAAAATTGATTTAAGTGATTAAAATGCTTTGATTTTTTTTACTTGATTCTAATGAAACCTTGATTTTGGTTTTGATCCTTAATTCATTCATGAAAAAGTTTGATTCTTGAATTTTGCATATGAATCCCAAATGAAAAGCTTTAATATTATGTTGGTATGCATATTGTTTTGAATAAAAGACTTGATTTTCTTTAAATGTTCATCACTGTTTGGTCTTTTATTACTCAAAGTAAATTTTATCTTTCATCTGTGCTATTCTAATTGATTTCATGAATCGATCTACAAGATCTAGGTACATGCATGTCATTCTTGAATAAAAAAAAAGATTTAAATTTTTGGGAACCCTCACAGTTTTACAAAAAAACCAAAGGAAATAAGCTTTTGAAAATTGATTTCTAACTTGACCTATGTTTAAGGTTCATGCATGTTAAAGATTTGAATTTTACTCTTGATTTTCGGTGGTATTGGTGCCACGGTTTTATGCTTAAGAAAGGAAATGGTATTCTAAAAACCATGTGTTTAAAAGTGCATCAAAACTATGCTTGTGCCATGACGGTGTTTGGCCTAGGTTAGATCTAATAGGTTAGGTTCTTTTCTTATGAGGTGACTTGAATTCATGATTATGTTTTGTGATTTAATGTTACGTAAATTATTTAAATTGTGTAGTGAATGTTTAAATTTCTATTTGGTTTTTGGATTAAAAATAAAGGAAATAAATGAACTAAAATGATTTGAGAAAAAGTGTGTAATGGAATAGTGTGTGTGTATTCGGTGGTGAATGAAAGAAAGAGTAAATAATCTTGTTGCATGAAAAAGAAAGTAGAATTTAGGTGTTTTAAATAAATCAAGTTGATTTATGTGGTGTAAATTTGTGATGTTCGATTTATATCTTTGCGAGTGAGTGAATGTCTAAGCATTTGTTTGAATTGTAAATAAATTAAATGATTAATCATGATTTCATTTATTTAAGTGTTGTTGTGATTGTGTGTTAGTTTATGTTTGAAAAATAATTTAGTGTGTAAATGGTTTTTGTGACATCCCCTATTTTCCAAACGACGATAAATAAGTTTTCACCAAAGAAGAATTTAGAAATATTGTTTTACAAAGGATTTTAATGAGTGTTTTATTCGATTACGAAATCGGTTGTCGATTTTATGGTATTTTGGTAAACAAAGATTTTTATAGACTTCAAGCAAATGATTTTATTGAGTTTGGAATAATTTTATTGTTTGTGATTTCATTTGAGAAATGAATTTCTTCATACATCTCTGTGGATTTAACCTAATTGATTTAAGAATCAATTTAAAAGAGTTTCAATTTCATGATGAACCCTTATGTTTTGGAAATTTGATTTGCTTGTGTCGTGACTATGTGTGCATGAGTGTTTAAGGTTTTGATTGAGACCTTGTTTTATTGATTTATATGATTTCATGAAAAATTATTTTCTAAGTTCCAAAGAATCAAAGTCCAATTACCTCTAGAAACCCTAATTGATACCCTAATCGTTGATCAAACCCTAATCGAGCTCTTAATCCTTGATTAAGTGCTTAATCACTTTCTTAAAGCCCTAAACCCTCAAGATTAGTGAGCTAATCCAAAATTAGTTTTCCTTAAACCCAAGATTAAGTTTTTGATTAATACCTTAATCCTTGATTAAGCCCTAAATACTGAGGATTAGTGGACTAAACCTAGATTAATTACCCTAATCCTACCCTAATCATGATTAGAACCCTAATTAAGTGCCTTAAACCTAATTAGTAAATCTAAATCACCCTAAACCTACCTTGGCCGAATGGCCATGTGCTTAGCCTAGCCACCAAGCTTGTTTACTTGATCAACAAGTGGCATACCTTTAGTCAACACCATGACATCACCTACATGACATAAGCATGACCTAGAAAGGAAGAAAAAAATAAAGAAAAGGAAAGGAAGAGGAAGGAGCCGTGGGGACTTTGGAGCAAAACTTGGCCTCCAAGTTTTGTGACTTAGCCCCTAAGCATTTGCAAACAAGCCACCCATGCAAACCCTTCTTGGCAAATAAAGAAAAAGTGAAGAAGGTTAAAGAAAGGGACCAAAACCGTGTGAGTGATGATGTGAATTCATTTTCATTCTTCACCCTTTCTATTTCCTTTCAAGCAACAACACCAACACATACACCATCAACACACCAAAACCGTGAGGAAGAAAGAGTGATTCAAACCCAAACACTTTCCTTGTTTCCATTTCTTTTCCAAAGCCAAACACTTAACACCAAGAGAATCATCAAACTCTTGGTGAGAAAGTAAAAGAGAGAGAGAGAGGCCGAATTGAGGGAGGAGGAGAACCAAACTTCAACACCTTGAAATCTTCATGATCTAAGCAAGATCAAGCTAAGAATAGCAAAGAAGGAAAGGAGAAAACCATGGACTAGGATAGAGTGAGTGAGCCGTGAGGAAAGAGAGGAGAAACCAAGGAATTGGACTTGAATTCTTTAAAGTTTTTGATTAAGTAAGAATTTTAATTCATGACCTAAAAAGTTTTAAACCTTTTCTTTGATTCATTTTCGTTTTTTCATGATCTTCTTCTAAACACTTGATTCTTGGTTTAAAAGTGTGATGCATGTTTGTTTTTGGTGATAAATCTAATGATTTCCTTTACATGCATGTTGATCTTTGAACTTGATCTTGAAGTTTTGCTCATGATCTTGAGTTCTCTTCTTGATCTCTTAAAAGTGTTTTCGAAAAGGACTTGATTTTGAGTTTTCTTGAAAGGTTTTTCAAAGACCTAATATTTTGGTTGCATGCATGTTTAGATCCATGCTTGATCTATGATGAACTTGATGTTTGAGTTGTGATATGGAGACCTTTGAAATAATTGAACTTTTCCTTGATAATTTTCTTGATGATGGCCACGGTTTGTTGTTGTTGTGAGTGAAAGCTTGACTTTCTTTTATTTGATCCCTTGCATGTTGTGATCTTGAGATTTAATGATGCTTTAAGTGAATAAAATTTATGTGATGATTGTAATCCTTATGTGTTAGCCACGGTTTTGCATGCTTGATTGAAAGGACTAGAATTTTCTTAAGATTAAGTTATGAAGGTGTGATTTCCATGAACTTTGAGTGGATTCTAAGTGTTTGAAATGAAATAAAATTTTTTTAGAAACCTATGTATGTTCACGGATTCATGAGTGAAAATATGCTAGGATTATGTTTGTGCTTGCTTAATACATCATGTGAAATTGTTGTTAGATTTGAAGTTGTTTTTAGAAGCCTTGAATCTTTGAAAATGCTTTTGAGAAAACCTAGTTAAGGTCACGGTTTGGACCTTAGCTTTTGAGTTAAATTTTCTTGAATAAATATGTGTTGACTTCATGAAGCTATGTGTGTAAGAGGGTATTATTGATTTTCATAAAAATAAATGAATGAACAAATTTGTTGAATAAAATGATGTTGTGCTGAAATGGTGATGGGTATGTTTCTAACTTTGATAAATGACCTTTATGTGTGTTCAATGATTCTGAAACCTTGTCACCGACTTAAGTATACTAAAATTAACTTCTCTGAATTTTTATATGATTTTTAGAGTTGGTTTGTTAATTGAGATGGAGTCATTTTAGTGAAAACGATTTCGGAAAAATAAGTTTTCAAGGAAAAACCTAAACCGAGTTTTCTGACCTAAACAACTCTAAATTGCTTGAAATTTTCATGGTTGCTCCTTAAACGTGTCATGTGACTCTCTGTAAAATTTGAGATGATTTGGAGTTGGTTTGATATTTTTACCAATTGAAAAACAGTGAACTGTTTGGTTCGGATTTTCCAGACCTAGTGACGAATTTAATCGAAAAAGCATAACTTTCACAACTCCAAATAATCTGAAATTTTTATGAGATGATCTTGATTGTGTAAGGAAGATTTATACCAATTTTCATGCAATTAGGAGTTGAAACACTATTTTTAATAATGGCATTTTGGCCTCAGGTCAGCAACAGTTCCATCATGCTTTTTATGCAAAATCTGACTGGAAACCTAACTTAAGATTGTTCAAATGACTTGGAAATTTTATATGATTAACTTTAACCTATATTGGTATGTTCTGGAAGTTTTGATAATTAAACAAGTTGACTTAATGTAGTTTTAAATTTTATCTTTTGTGCTTTCCCGTAATTGAACAAGAGCTTTATTTAAATGTTTTTGACAAACATGAATTTTGTGCTTTGCTTTGTGACTTGGCTGGACTTGTATGATGGTTATTATGTCTTGAAGTAATTGAATGAATGATTGCTTGATGATATGTTTAGACTATGCATGATTAAGTTTGCAAGATTGATTGTTTACGATGTTTCGGTCTAGGCTATTAGTTTGAAATTATGATCTGAGAATGTGCTATGTGCTATGTGCTAAATGATTTGTTTTAGTTGATTCATGTTAATTGAACTTCTTTGTTTAAGTTTTTTTGGAAATTGTTTATTTGATAAAAGAAGTGAAGGAAAATGAGTTATTTGATAAATCACAATGTTATAATTGATCATTTAAAGTTCAGTGATTTTTGAAAAAGAATTTGATTATTTGGAATGTTTTTTAAAGTGGTTTGAAGTTGAGTTTTAAATGGTACGTGATTTAAGAAAAAGTTGGATTTCAAAAAAATGATGATATTCGATGTTTTCGGGATCGAGTGAACTGTTGTCCAAGACGGACCAGCAACCGATCCATTTATTTAAAATGATTTCATTGATTTCTTACAATGATTTCAAAGTATTTAAAGTATGGTGAAAGTGGAATTTGATTTTGAGAAAGTCTTGATGTTTTACGATTTTCCGACAAGAAGTAAAAGGAGTTTTCGGAAACGCGCTTTAAGTTTAAGTATGGCGATTATTTAGATAGACTAGTAACGTTAGTGTCTCCTATCTAGTACGAGGTGCGTATAAGTCAGGAAGCTGGAGCAGCTGACAGTTGGGAGATCCCGCAACGATTTCGGACGAGGTATTTGCTGGAGTTGAGGTGAGAGAGAAGCTTCCCTAAGACACCGTGGTATTTAGGTGATCTATTAGGACACTCCGTACTCTCTCAAAGTCGGAGTAAAGGTCTAACGTAGCTAGTAGTATACCCGACAATTTGTGTGATTGTTTGTGTTGAGGTATACGAAGACTCAGACCTATACCATTACATGGTATTGATTGATTGAAATATTTGTTTATACTGAGTTATATTGCTGGCTATATTGTCATTGCGTATGCATGTTGCATCATCCCGCGTTATAAGATAAGAATAGAAAGACATAGAAAAACTTTAAGAATTCCCCTGACGATTAGAGTAAGACTCTAAGGGAAGGAACACGCGGTGGAACCGGATGATGCTGATGCGCCGAATACATGGAACGAGCTGACGATGTGATTGTGACGACGATGCTTTGAACGTGGACAAAATGACTGTGGATTTCTACAAAGATGGTTTCCACATGGTCGTAGCCATGTGTTGAGATGATTTCCATATGGTCGTAGCCATATGTTGAGATAGTTCCGCGTGGTTGTAGCCATGTGTTGAGATAGCCTCCATATGGTCATAGCCATATGTTGAGTATGAGTGACATGGGATAGGTTGGAGCCTATCTATTGATGATTGATGGATATCCCGCATGTGGTCGGAGCCACATGCCGATGGTGATTCTGAGTGGGTCGTAGCCCGTCAGAATGATATTTGATATTCCGCATATAGTCGTAGCTATATGGCGAGGTTGACTCTGAATGGCTTGTAGCCCGTCAGAGAGATTGTGGATATCCTGCATACTGGTCGGAGCCGTATGCCGAGAATGATTCAGGATGGGTCGGAGCCCGTCAGACACAGTGGTCGAGTCCCACAGAAGCATTCCGCATATAGTCGGAGCTGTATGGCGGAGATGACTTAGCATGGGTCGACATTAGAACGAGCGAGTACAACCTTAAGACTTTAAACCCTAACCCGAAGTAGTGGAGAGGAAGGTACATCTGGATTACCCTTGTGGTGTTCAGCTGGATGATTAGGATAGGGGACGACAATGACGGTGATTCGTCAAGAAGCCTTGAGAAGTCTGTCTAGGTGGGAAAAACCATAGGGGCCCTGGCTGAACCAGTCGGAGCTGGTCACTCAGTGGTGTGGACGAAGTACCACATGATCAGTAGACAAGGCGACTGACACCCCCTTGACTAAATCTTGATCAGTGAGAGGGATGCTCGAACACGGCCGGATGAGGTTATTTTATTTATTTTTCCCGGGCCATTATTTTATGAATGCATTCACTTTGCCATCCAGTAAAAGCCGGTGTGGTTAGAGATCCTGTACTCCTGATTGCTTCCGACTAGGTGGATGGATCCCAAGGAGATGTAGACCTGAAACTGAACCGAAACCATAAAGCCTGAATTCCGATGTCTTGAACTCAAAATGTGTGAATAAAGAGACTTCGACTTTGCGAGACAAGATGTTTAAGAGATTCGACTTTGCAAGGCATGTTGGTCGAGAGATTCGACTCTGCGAAATAATTGATTTAAAGAATTCCCATAAGAGAAAGATAGAGTGTTAGTAATGAGACGATTGCATCGCATCCTCATGCATCATGCATAATTATATGTTGTATTGTTGTGTTGTGAATGTGTATCGTTGTGTGTTTGTATTGTCTTAATATTTTGCCTTTCGTAAACCCACACCGTCGACGATACGTCGTTCGGAATGCTTACTCTCTCTGTCTTTCCCCCTTCCCTGTGGACTTTTGCGATGATGTCCACAGGTGACAGAGTGAGTAGTTTTTATTGAGCATTGACGCTGCAAGCATTGGCCTACAAAGACAAGATCGAGATGGAGTCTCGAAGGAGAAGAAGGTCAAGCTCGGTTCGAGGATTCGATGGTGGATGATTCGACCTTGCTGAGGAGTATCATGTTGGCGGAAGTCTGCTGTTATCGTGTCTGCGTCCAAGTATTGTACTCCCTTACCAGGTACTTAGACATCATTAGCTGTAGCCACATGTGCACCCGAAAGATGTTTTATAAAACTGGACAATCGACGCTAAGTTTTCTGGTTAACACAAAAGATATGGGCTTTCTAAATGTGATTGTGAAAACGAGTTTCAAAGTGCGATGTTTCGTAACATCTCGATTTGGAACTTGAAAGGTTTTATGCAATGTGAGAACATGAGTTTAAAATTACAAACATGATTTGAAAATCTAAGTGTTCTCACCTTGTGTAACACTGTTTTTTTTTTAAAAAAAAATTGGCCCAAATTTTCATTATATTAATTAAAGAAATTTTATTTTCAAGTTGTCAAATCGGGGTGTTATAGTTTTGAGATAAGTTGATTTTAAGAAAATTCTATTTGATCTATTTGAGATTTTTAAATTATATTCATGGCTGTCCAAGATTTATTTTATGATAAAAACTTGAGTTTTAAAGTATTAGTTTGAACTAAAGAATTGTTTAAAGCAAAAAGTGTTTTACGAAGTTTTCGGAATTTTATCAAAATGATTTTTGTAAAACAATTCTTTGCTGTCCCGAATTATTTATGGTTGTTTCTTAACTTTGAAAAGGTGTTCAAGTGATCTAAAATAAAATTTTCAAGTGATATTGGATTTAAGAAAGACCCGGATTAAAAACGATGAATTTTTCGGTGTTTTCAAAATGTAATTAGGGTGCTGTCCAAGGTGGACCAGCAACCAAATAAATTGATTTAAATCATTTTATTAAATGTTTTCAAATGGTTTTAAAATATTTAAAGTGCTAGAAAATATGGGAATTGTTTTGATAAAACAACAGTGTTTTAAGTCTTTCGGTTAAGAACGAAACGTGTCACGAACTAAGAAAAGATTTTCTTAATACAAGATAATGACGTAAGTGTATTTTATTTAGTACGAGGAAATCTTAAACATAAGGGATTGGGGCAGCCGACAACAAAACGGATTCGAGGAGACGGTACGCATTACATTGCTGGACCTCAGGTGAGAGAGAAGCTTTCCTAAGACACCGTGGTAGCTAGGTGATTTATTAGGACGTTCCGTATCATCTCAAAGATCGGAACTTAGTGGTTCTGAGTCAGTAGTATAGTGGCAATTGTTTGCTTTGTATGACCACTTATACGAAGGTGACGAAGACCACAATGTTTTTGTGTGATGTTGTGTGCATGCTTTTATTTATTTATTTAATTATATCTGATGATACTTAGTACTGTTGATTGTAATGAGTGAATGGCTGATGGACGTCTGTTACATCCTGAATAAGGAAATGAAATTAATGAAATTGAAAGTGAAGTTATAAGTATGGGAAAATAACAATGATAAGATACAAAGAGAAAGAAATAGCGATTGGAAACCAAGTATGTGTTGGAAAAGAGAGTGTAACACCCCGTAAAATCCTCATATTAAAGTAAAACACTAAAGATATTATTTTCTTTAAAAAGCATTTTGAAAATGACCATTTTCTTAAATGATTTTCTAAATTTCACGTTTTAAGCTAACGAAGGATTTTAAAGAAATGATTCCCTAAAATAATGTTCAAAGTTTAGAAATTGGACTTAAATGTTTGTGATTCGAGTGTCTTGTGGTGAATTAGAATTATTTTCTAAGTATATACATTTACGGTTTTGGCATACATGAACATACTTAAATTTTGAGGAATTTAATTATGGAAAAGAAGATAAGGTATGAAAATGAATGAATGTGAATGTATGTATTTGTGTGTGTGTCTTACGTGCATGTGTATAATGTACATACGTGTGTGTGCTATTGATTGTGTGTGTACGTTAAGCATTACCCATGGTGTCATGTGATGCATCATTATGACCAACATGAAGATAAATTAAGTGTGAATGTGTGGTACTTATATGTGTGTTAAGTGTATGTATGAATCTATGTTATGTGATGATGAAAATAAAACTACATGTGCATATGTGTGTGTATGTGGTTAGGCCGTATGAGGATAGAAAGACCAACTAGGAACCCTTTTTCTTAAGCCTTAAGAGAGTGAAATAAAAAAAAAGAAAATAGGAAGAGAAGTAGGGCAAGTGACTCATGGAGCCTAGGAGAGGTGAGTCATGCACCTAAGGAGGACTTTTCTCCTTCATTCGACCCAAGCCTTGCAACAATATGGGCTGGACCGATTTGCCCTTTCCTTCACACCTTGAACCAAGGCCAAAATAGGGAAATCCCATCCCTTGCTTTTGCTCTTGAACCGTGTATGTATGTGTTGCCTTTGATTCATTCTTCATTCCTCTCATTCACTTCCTTTCCAACACCCACAAACACGTTACTCTCAAGAGCACCATCAAGCTCTTGAGAGAAAAAGAGTGAAAGCCGTGAGAGGAGAAGAGAGAAAAAGAGTGTAAACCTCAAAGTTTTTAGCCAAAACTTCCCTAATTCCTTTCTCCACCAACTTCTTCATCAAAGGTCAAGGAAGAAACCATCCCTTATCCCTAGAAGAGGAGGAACCGAGGCAAGACCAAGAGGAGAAGAGGGAGAGATTTAAAGTTTTAAGATTAGGGATTAAGGTAGAAAGAGTTTTGATTTAATGACTTTGAGTTGTAAAGGACTTTTAAGGGATTTGTTTAATTTCCTTATGATGCATGAAATTATTTTAATGATCTTGTGATTTAAGTGTCATGCATGTTCTTTTTGTGTTTTGATCTTGAATATTGTTGTTGAACAATTTTGATCTCCTACTTGTAAACCTTCCTTATCACGGTTTTTGGGTTTGAGGTTGTGTTTTAGTTCATTTTCTCATGCATGTTGATTTCATGGGTTGATCATCCTTGTTTTCCTTTACATGCTCCTCTTATACCTTGACCTTAGATTTTATTTTTTTTTTGTGAATAAATGAATCCATAAACCACCAAACCAAGAGCTAAAATGATTCGGCTATAAAAAGAAAATTTAGGTCTTGATGTTTTTAATTTGATCTAAGTGTTTCATGCTAACTTTATGTTTGAGGAAAATAATTCTTCACGGTTTGATTAAAGATTTAAGAGGAGCCTATGTTTTTGCCTTAATTTTCTTGTTTGCATGTCGTGATCTATGGATAATTTTTAGGGAAAAACATGGAGCTTGTATTGTGTATGTCTAGAGTAAGTGTAAAATCTTGATTTTTTGTAGGCATGTCACGGTTTCCCGAGGAGATTAAGGTTAACAAATAATTTTAGTTTAAACCAAGATGTTTTCTTTTTGTGTGTGATAATCATGATTCGGTTGGTAGTCTTGAAAAGTAGGATGATACTTTGAGTCTTGCAGGATGTAATCTATGAAATTGGATGTTTACATGTGCAAATAAAATTGTGAGGCTTTGTCTCCTTGCATGTCATCATTCGGTCTAAGCTAAGGGAAATAGGAAACCATGCTAAGACATCCTTCACTTACATGCATATTGAAAAATCGTTTCACCTAGAGATTTATAGGTGCATGCATGTGTTTCCCTAAAAGATAAAGGCTTTGACATAATACTTGACCTTATTGTATTAAGAAGTCAACTTTTGGTTACTAAATCTTGTTGTGCAACTCACGATTTTGTAAGGAAAATAAGAAAATGAAGAAAACAAGATCTTGCCTTGATTCATGATCTTTGTGCATACCTTGCATATGTTCGGTCTATAGGTGTTAGCAAACCTAGGATCTCTTCCCTAATGAAATGATCTAAAAAGGATACATATATTTTAAGGAATTATACTAAAATAAATTGTTTGAACTTGTGATGTGGATATGTGATTCTATTCGGTTCTTTGCTTAGAAATCAAAAGGGATAAATGAATTAATTAAATTAATCCTGAGAGAATATGTGCTTGCATGAATATGTGGTTATGTGTGTGTTGTGTGTACTCGGTTTAGATTGAAAGAAAATAGAATTTAAATGTCTAAAATAAGATGAATTGATCCATGTAAATTAAGTTGTGATATTTGATTTATTTCTTTCTTTTATTCGGTCAAGTAATAGAAAGTTTAAATACACGAAATGAAATATGCATGATAATTTTAGGTAATGAGAGAAAACGTTTAAGGTAAAGAAAATAAATGAAAATGTGTTGGTTTGAAACTTGAATAATTGTATGCCTGAATAATTGCTGATGTGTGTGGTGTGATTTGTTTGAATGACATGCTGTATGCCTGGCTGTCCTAAATTGTTTTATGATGCAAACGTGAATTTTAAAGTGTTGATTTTAAGCTAAAGAGTTATTTTAATCAAAGAAATGTTTTTACAATATCCTTGGAAGTTTTATCAACATAATTTTGTAAAACTATGGTTGCTGTCCCGAATTATCTGGACGTGTTTTTCAAGCTTAAAAATGTTTTCATATGATCACAAATCACGTTTTTAAATAATAGTTGGTTTTGGTTATGATTTCAAAGCTTTCCAACAAAGAAAGGATAAGAAAGAAACTAAGAAAAGATTTTCTCAAATGAGTTAATAACGTAAATTGTTTTATTTAATATGAGGAATGATAAAGAAAGAGGTTGAGGCAGATGGCAGCACAAGGTCTCGAGAAGAGCACACATTCAACAGTGGGACATCAGGTGAGAGAGAAGCCTTCCCTAAGACATAGTGGTAGCTAGGTGATTTAGTAGGGCGTTCCGTATCATCTCAAAGATCGGAACTCGTGGTTAGCGTCAGTAGTATAAGCGACAATTGTTTGCCCTGTGTGGCCGCTTATACGAAGGTGACAAAAACCACAATCTTATTGTGTGATGTTGTGTGTTTATAGTATGCCTTGTATTGTTTATTGATTCATGTATCATGATGCTTATAATTATAATAAGTAAACGACTGTTTGGTATGAGAGGAGGAAAACGAATTAAAAATAATGACAAGAAAATAAGAATGATGAAAGGACAAGAGTGATTAGAAAGAGAGATATGAGTTGATTGGAAAGGAAATTGAAAAAGAGAGTGAAAATGAGCCAGAGCTGGGGAGTGTGATGTGAATTGTTGGAATGAGAAGTGGACTGAGTTGAGCCGAGCTCCTCTGTTCTTGGTTTTAGTCTGGGAGCTAGTGTTGAGCTGGGCTTGCTCCTCCACTAGCGCCCAGCACAAAATGTGTTTTGAAAAAGGAATTTTCAAAAAGATTTATGAAAGAAATTTTTTTTTGATTTGTGAAAACGATTTGTTTTGCAAAAGGTTGGTGAAGTGAAATTTTTGGAAATATTTTTGAAATGGGATTTTGATGAAGCTTGCGAAACCAAAATTTTAAAGGAATTTTATGACTAGATCTTTTGAAAAAGTTTTATGAAATAATATTCAGTAGAAACAATGTTTTTGGGAAAGTCTTTTGAAATGAGATTTGAAGAAAGTTATTGGACATGGTATTTTGGTGAAAGATGATTTTGTGAGAGTTATGGAAATAAGGTTTTTGGGAGAGTGGTGAAATTGAGATTTTGAGAAGGACTATAAAAAGGAAGATCTGAGAAATGACGAGGCAACTGGAAGGAGTGTTTGAGAAATAAGATGTGATTTAATTGAGGAACTCCCAGCTCTGAGCTATACGTGTTTTTGAAGATTGTGCCAAGTTAGTAGTCGAGCTCACTGAAGGGATGCACTAAGGGTGAGCCGACTGTTAGGATAATTAAATAATTAAAAGACTTTAAAAGACATTAACGCAAACGTGGTGAGTTATGAGAGTTAACCTGAAGTAGTGGAGAGGAAGATACTATGGGTATCTTCGGATACTCAGGTGGGGATTGCAGGAGGGGAGGACGATGACGGTGAAACGTCAAGAAGTCTAGAGTATTGTTGTAGACAGAACGAATTCCATAAGTGGTGCACTAACGTGGTGGGGACTGGGTCCAATACCGTGGTAAGTTCTGTGCGCGCACTACAACAATACTATCGCCCCCTCGATGCAAGTCTACAACAGTGGAGAGGGACTGGAACGGGGCAATGTGTTTTATGTTATATGTTATGTTTGAGGCTGAGACCTCCTGGCTTGGAGCCATTTGTTGGACAGCTGTCATGCCCGCGTGGTAAAGGTCCTGTACTCCTGTTGGCTTCCGACTAGGTGGAGGGATGGCCAAGGAGATGTAGGCTTGAAACAAGAGCGCTAACTACGAAAGGGAACGCGTACCTCGATGATCCTCTAACTCCCCTGATCATCGATGGTTGTAATTCAATAAAACATTATGAGGGAAAGATTTGTATGCAAGAGAGTGAGAGTTAAAAAGTGTAGGAAAAGAGAAAGAGATTGTGAAGGGAATTGTGGAACATAAATTAAACCCAAGAGTGGGAGAAGAAATAAAAGTGGCGAATAAAGAGGGAAGCAATAATGGATAAGGATAACGTGAAATAATAATGATGATAATATGTTTGTATGATGGTTTGTGTGTATTGCGTGTTATTTGTGTATGTCCTATTATCTTGCCTACCGTAATTCCACGCCGTCGACGCTACGCGTCCGGAATGCTTACTCTCTCCTATTCGTTGGCGCATTGGTGTCGCTGGTGATCCAACGGGCAGATGGAGTGTTGTATGGATGTCACCACGTGGAGCAAATCTGGGAGAGGATGGAGGCGAACCGCCAGAGGCTGGGTATGGACCGGCCACACTCAGATGGTAATCCCCGATCCGGAACATCAATTGAGCGGGACAGACTTAGGGCCGTGCTTGAGACAAGTTACTGTTCGAGGATACAAGAACTACAGAGAGAAAGAGCGGTATGAGAAACGGTGGAATTATACCACCAGAGACGAAGCGAAGCTGGAGTGCAATGATAATGCAAGGACAGAAAGAGAGACAGCTTCATCCTCAAAGGCGAAGGGAAGATCCAAGAAGAAGGAGGACCTCCACCCGATTGCCTTCGATAAGGTAGCTTAAGATTAGTATGGATAGTCTAAATTGTAGGAGGCATCTTGTATTCAGGATTACCAAGGTGATGAACTATTACTATTCTTTAGCTATTTTGAAACATGCCCGACTTTTTATAACGACACTCCTTTATGAAGTATGCTTAAGACCTTTTGGGCAAATGAATGACAGGGTTTAAGTTAAAATTAAACTATTTCCTTAATAAAACGTTTTCGACAAGCAAAGTAAAAGAGTTGGGGCTCAGTAACAACTCGGTTTTCGAAAAAGAGTGTTGATGGACATTAATGACTTTTTCAAGTATGTTCTCAAACCCTTCAACAATGTTTTAAAAAAAATGGCCTCATTTTTGCAACTTTAATAAATAAAAGTCAGTTATTTTGGTCTTCGAAAATCGGGCTGTTACAGAATGGTATCAGAGCTTATGGTAATCCTTAACGGCCTTAAGCATGGGCTTCATGCTTTGTTTGTATGACTCTGTGTGATTGCTAGTGTTTAAGTAGGAATAGAAGAGTATGTTTTGTCTCTTAGGACATAGGCTAGTTAATAGTTTAGCCCTATCAGTCTAAGGAACCCTTTTGAGTAGATCACGAATAGATCCTACAATTAAGATCCTATATCCATGATGTTTCATAATATTTGTTAGATTTAGGATTGGCTAATCTTAGCATGTCCTTATATAGGGATAGTTAGCACCTTTACGAATAACGTTTATCGTTCCTTAACTCTCCTGTTTGTTGAATTGCTTCAACAAAACGTTCTTGCTATCCGGATTCGAACCCCTTTTCCTTCATGAACCCCTATCAGGTTGTAGCCATACCGATTCCATTTAAAACTCTTCCATCTGAATTGCGGAGATAGAAGTGCCCTACCTACTCAAGTAATTCAGATTCAGGTGACCATAGGAAGGAGAAGTAGTTTAAGTTAAAAAAGGATATAAGAACCTGATGGAATTAGTTGTAAGCCGAACCAAAGTTGGGGAGTCACAAGGAGAAGAAGGGCGTCTGTTACCAAATATGAGAAGAAAGTTTGGAGATCAGGGTTACCTATCGCTCTAAATAGAAAATGAAATGATCGAAGGAATATGAGGTTTGCAAGAAAACCTAAGTGATGATAGTACCTCCTCTAAGGACTAGGAATGATAGACAAGAACCAAAGAATTAGAACAAGAACTGTAGGGAGGACGGATCACGGTAAGGTAGGGGGAATTCGAATTGTAGGAAGCTGTAAGTATTTAGGATTTTAGGCAAAATCCTTGTTTTTAGAGATGTGTGTATGTTTGTTTGTTTGATTTTCCCCAAGTTCGTACCTCTGGTCGGACTTTTGTGACGACGACTCAACGAGGAGGTGATATCATCTTCGGTTAGTCCGCTGGACCTAACCCGACTCGACACGCAAGTGAGGGTATGAGTGGAGTCTCTCCGCCTGAAAGCGATTAAAGAAGAACGTCAGAATGACACGAGAATACGGTTGCCTTACTGCCCAATCTCCAGTGTATTTCTCGGGGACGAGAAATCCTTAAGTTGGGGAGAATGTAACACCCCGTAAAATCCTCATATTAAAGTAAAACACTAAAGAGATTATTTTCTTTAAAAAGCATTTTGAAAATGACCATTTTCTTAAATGATTTTTTAAATTTCACGTTTTAAGCTAACGAAGGATTTTAAAGAAATGATTCCCTAAAATAATGTTCAAAGTTTAGAAATTGGACTTAAATGTTTGTGATTCGAGTGTCTTGTGGTGAATTAGAATTATTTTCTAAAGTATATACATTTACGGTTTTGGCATACATGAACATACTTAAATTTTGAGGAATTTAATTATGGAAAAGAAGATAAGGTATGAAAATGAATGAATGTGAATGTATGTATTTGTGTGTGTGTCTTACGTGCATGTGTATAATGTACATACGTGTGTGTGCTATTGATTGTGTGTGTACGTTAAGCATTACCCATGGTGTCATGTGATGCATCATTATGACCAACATGAAGATAAATTAAGTGTGAATGTGTGGTACTTATATGTGTGTTAAGTGTATGTATGAATCTATGTTATGTGATGATGAAAATAAAACTACATGTGCATATGTGTGTGTATGTGGTTAGGCCGTATGAGGATAGAAAGACCAACTAGGAACCCTTTTTCTTAAGCCTTAAGAGAGTGAAATAAAAAAAAAGAAAATAGGAAGAGAAGTAGGTCAAGTGACTCATGGAGCCTAGGAGAGGTGAGTCATGCACCTAAGGAGGACTTTTCTCCTTCATTCGACCCAAGCCATGCAACAATATGGGCTGGACCGATTTGCCCTTTCCTTCACACCTTGAACCAAGGCCAAAATAGGGAAATCCCATCCCTTGCTTTTGCTCTTGAACCGTGTATGTATGTGTTGCCTTTGATTCATTCTTCATTCCTCTCATTCACTTCCTTTCCAACACCCACAAACACGTTACTCTCAAGAGCACCATCAAGCTCTTGAGAGAAAAAGAGTGAAAGCCGTGAGAGGAGAAGAGAGAAAAAGAGTGTAAACCTCAAAGTTTTTAGCCAAAACTTCCCTAATTCCTTTCTCCACCAACTTCTTCATCAAAGGTCAAGGAAGAAACCATCCCTTATCCCTAGAAGAGGAGGAACCGAGGCAAGACCAAGAGGAGAAGAGGGAGAGATTTAAAGTTTTAAGATTAGGGATTAAGGTAGAAAGAGTTTTGATTTAATGACTTTGAGTTGTAAAGGACTTTTAAGGGATTTGTTTAATTTCCTTATGATGCATGAAATTATTTTAATGATCTTGTGATTTAAGTGTCATGCATGTTCTTTTTGTGTTTTGATCTTGAATATTGTTGTTGAACAATTTTGATCTCCTACTTGTAAACCTTCCTTATCACGGTTTTTGGGTTTGAGGTTGTGTTTTAGTTCATTTTCTCATGCATGTTGATTTCATGGGTTGATCATCCTTGTTTTCCTTTACATGCTCCTCTTATACCTTGACCTTAGATTTTATTTTTTTTTGTGAATAAATGAATCCATAAACCACCAAACCAAGAGCTAAAATGATTCGGATATAAAAAGAAAATTTAGGTCTTGATGTTTTTAATTTGATCTAAGTGTTTCATGCTAACTTTATGTTTGAGGAAAATAATTCTTCACGGTTTGATTAAAGATTTAAGAGGAGCCTATGTTTTTGCCTTGATTTTCTTGTTTGCATGTCGTGATCTATGGATAATTTTTAGGGAAAAACATGGAGCTTGTATTGTGTATGTCTAAAGTAAGTGTAAAATCTTGATTTATTGTAGGCATGTCACGGTTTCCCGAGGAGATTAAGGTTAACAAATAATTTTAGTTTAAACCAAGATGTTTTCTTTTTGTGTGTGATAATCATGATTCGGTTGGTAGTCTTGAAAAGTAGGATGATACTTTGAGTCTTGCAGGATGTAATCTATGAAATTGGATGTTTACATGTGCAAATAAAATTGTGAGGCTTTGTCTCCTTGCATGTCATCATTCGGTCTAAGCTAAGGGAAATAGGAAACCATGCTAAGACATCCTTCACTTACATGCATATTGAAAAATTGTTTCACCTAGAGATTTATAGGTGCATGCATGTGTTTCCCTAAAAGATAAAGGCTTTGACATAATACTTGACCTTATTGTATTAAGAAGTCAACTTTTGGTTACTAAATCTTGTTGTGCAACTCACGATTTTGTAAGGAAAATAAGAAAAAGAAGAAAAAAAGATCTTGCCTTGATTCATGATCTTTGTGCATACCTTGCTTATGTTCGGTCTATAGGTGTTAGCAAACCTAGGATCTCTTCCCCAATGAAATGATCTAAAAAGGATACACATATTTTAAGGAATTATACTAAAATAAATTGTTTGAACTTGTGATGTGGATATGTGTTTCTATTCGGTTCTTTGCTTAGAAATCAAAAGGGATAAATGAATTAATTAAATTAATCCTGAGAGAATATGTGCTTGCATGAATATGTGGTTATGTGTGTGTTGTGTGTACTCGGTTTAGATTGAAAGAAAATAGAATTTAAATGTCTAAAATAAGATGAATTGATCCATGTAAATTAAGTTGTGATATTTGATTTATTTCTTTCTTTTATTCGGTCAAGTAATAGAAAGTTTAAATACATGAAATGAAATATGCATGATAATTTTAGGTAAGGAGAGAAAACGTTTAAGGTAAAGAAAATAAATGAAAATGTGTTGGTTTGAAACTTGAATAATTGTATGCCTGAATAATTGCTGATGTGTGTGGTGTGATTTGTTTGAATTACATGATGTATGCCTGGCTGTCCTAAATTGTTTTATGATGCAAACGTGAAGTTTAAAGTGTTGATTTTAAGCTAAAGAGTTATTTTAATCAAAGAAATGTTTTTACAATATCCTTGGAAGTTTTATCAACATAATTTTGTAAAACTATGGTTGTTGTCCCGAATTATCTGGACGTGCTTTTCATGCTTAAAAATGTTTTCATATGATCACAAATCAAGTTTGTAACATCCCCATTTTTAATTCCAAATAATAATAAGAGCAATAAAAAGAAAATAGCACTGACTAATCGATTATTGATATGG
Source organism: Crotalaria pallida (assembly GCA_037953625.1). Taxonomy (NCBI): domain Eukaryota; kingdom Viridiplantae; phylum Streptophyta; class Magnoliopsida; order Fabales; family Fabaceae; genus Crotalaria; species Crotalaria pallida. The sequence goes on from CM075653.1 coordinate 86,551,554, forward strand.
CTAAGTGATTAGTTCAATTAAAATGTTAAAAATAATTATATTATTTGAAAAGCATACTTTCTATGCTTTAATATATTTTGACATTTTAAATGTTGTACTTGTTTTAAGAATTTTAAGATTCTTAACTTTATAATTTCATATAAGTACTTACTAAATGCTTACATTTTATTATTAGTATTTTTTGAGATTTACAATAAACAAATAAAGAAAAATGGTATTAGTGTTTTAAAACCATACTAACACAAGTAATAATAATAATAATAAATAAAAAGAAAAATAATAATAATAATAATAAATAAGAAAAAAGAGAAAAATAATAAATAATAATAATAATAGTAATAATACTAATAATAATAATAATAATGATAAAGTAATAATAATAATAAAAAAAATTTTAAAAAATATATAATAAATAAAAGAGGAAGGGGGTTCGAACACCCCCCCAACTCCTTCTTCTCTAAACAAAGGGCCGCCAGCCCTAACCTTCCTTCCTCCCAGTTCCGGCCTCCACTGCCCCAATCCCGCCGGTGCCGCCCTGCAGCAGCCACACCACCTGTCCTGTTCTCTCTTCTCCACCTTGCGCTTTCCCTCTCTCTCACTAGGTCGCGAATCGCGACTCCCTCCCTCTGCAGATCGCGAAGCCGCCGCCTCCACTGCTGGGCCAGCCACCGCCGTTCCAGCGTCTCTCTCTGTCTCTCCCGTGCTCTCTCTCGCGCGTTCCCTCTCCATCCAGTCGCGCATCACCATCTCCTTCCTAGCTGAGAAGAATCGCCGCCGTGTTCCTCCTCTCCTCCCAGCCGCAACCAGCCCTACGCCGCCGCCCCTCGCAGTCTTCGCTGCTCCCTTAGTCGTGCCGCCACTGCTTGAAGTGAACCGGAATGTGACTTCTTTTTCTCTCTCAAGGCATGAAGCCGTCTCCCTCTCTCTTAGCCATCAACAGCCACGACTCACGACGCTGCCGCTCTCCTACCGTGGTCCGTGCGAACCGAAGCCACCAGCGCCGCCTTTGGTTCTTGCGGTGTCTTTAACCAAGGAGGGTTTGAACCGAGCCGACGCCGTTATCGTCATCGGCCACGGTTGCGGGTTCGATCCAAACCGCCATCACCAACATAGTCGAGAAGTCAGACCGACGCCGGTTGTGTAAGCCGTAATTGCCGCTGGTGGATTTGGACTAGTTCGACGTAAGCCGCAGCGGGATCACCTCACCGAGCCGTAAACCAGGTTCTAATAGAACCCTGAGGTAAGGGGTTCTTTACCTTGCTTTAGGGAGTATTTTCTAATTAGTATATAATACTTGCTAAGAATATGTGGGTATGCTTATAACTGATTATTCGGTAATTAATTTAAATTAAATATAAAGTAAGAAAGTAAATAAAATGAACTATAAATTGATACTTGGATTTGAGTATGCAGGCTTAGTGCTATATGTTATCATGTATGTTTATTGGAAGAACATAAACTCTGGTTGTTAATTGTGAATGATTATAAATGATTATTGTTCTGTATGTCTGGCTGAATCGTGATGTTTGTGTCCTAAATGTGTATCACGTAATGAATTGAATAATAAATAAAAGAAAGTATGTATGTATGTATGGGATGTAAAATAATAAATAAAAGAAAGTATATATCTATGAGATGTAAAAAATAGAATGAGAACTAAGGAATAAAGAGTGTTAAAAATGTCATGGCATAAACTTAGGGAATTGAAAATGTAAAGTGTGAAAATTGTCGTGTATGCTTGTATGATAAATGTATGTTGAATAACGAATGAAATAACAAGTTAATAATGAAAGTCAAGAGAGAAAAGGGTATTTATAAAGAAAATTAAAGAAGTGAAACGATAATAAATGAAAAGAATAACTAAATAAAATAAGCAGAATGAGAATGAAAATAGTAAAAGGATACTTGTCACAGGTTAGGTCGGGAGGACATGGTCGTGAGACCCTGTGGCCAATTGATAAAAGAATTAATAAAAGAATGGGCCAACGCAGGTTAGATCGTGGGATCTGGTCGTAAGACCCTGTGGCCAACGCAGGTTAGATAGTATGATCTGGTCGTGAGACCCTATGGCCCAGGTTAGGTCGAAAGATCTGGTCGTGAGACCCTATGACATAGGTTAGGTCATATGAATCTGGTTGTTAGACCCTATGGATAGATGATAAAGGAAATATTTGGTGCAGGTTAGGTCGGTGGGCCTGGTCGTGAGACCCTGTAGCCAAATTAATAAAAAGAAAGAAGTAAAGAACTAATAAAAAGAAAGAAAGAGAAGAAAACAATAAAAATATAAAAGAAAGAAATAAAGAGAGAAGGCAAGATTGAAAGATAATAGGATGTGAGTGAGATAAAAGAGAATCAACAGTACATGAATAAAATAAAAGAGCGAAGGATTTGAGTCTAAGAGTGGTTAAGGGAACTATTGTTTGTGTGTGATGCATGCTTGGTTTGATGATTGAAAATAAGTGTTATGTGCTAAATGTGTTTGACTTAATAGGGCATTATGTTTAGTTAGGAACTACTTTCTACTTCATGTGTAAAGCTCACCCTTACAACCATTTTTCAGGTTTTGAGATTGGAGCTTACACAGTTTCTGGCCGAGCAGGTTGAACCTCCACTACGTGGAGTATCTGTTTATTATTTTCGAGTGGACTGCAGTTTTAGATATGTTAAAAACTACTATTTTGTAAATTAAAAATATGTATTAGTTGTACGCCCCTATTTGTGATATTCGGGGCGTTAGGATCTGTTTCTGGATAATATTTAAACGTTTTATGTTTTAAGAGTTTGCTGGACTGAACAGGTTAAGCAGGTACAAAATTTGAAATTTTGGGAAAGTCCGTAAAACAGAGGAAACTCTGTCCGTTTTTCTGGAAAAATATTCTTAAGTATTTTAATTTAAAAGAAATTTTCAAGTACCAATTTTTATAAAATCCTAATTTAACTAAATAATTGTGAGGGTGTTACATTATGGTATCAGAGCAGTTTTTCCTCGGCCTTGGAGTGTGGCCTCACAACTCCTTTGGGTTACTCACCAAGCGAGTAACCGATAGATAGTTAAGTCAGATGAATAGGATACATACATATATATATATATATATATATATATATATATATATATATTTATAGGGAAACACATATAATTATAGGAACTAAGTGATAAGATTTGGAAGCGTAGTGATAGCGTTAAGCCATGGTACATAGGTTTAACTTTAATTGAATTCGGCAATGGTGTTGTCGTTTGATGGAATGTGAGGTCAGAACCGATCACTCTGATCCTTGCAACTGTTAAGTGATAATATCATCAATTACCGCTCCAATGATGTTGCTATTGATAGATGGGAGATTGGGACTGATCACCTCGATCTTCGCACCTATTCATGGTCGATGCCATTGGAAGCTCCTAACTAAAACAAAAACCGATCCGAAATAGAATTTCCCCAAGAAGTACCACCTTTAGGAGGAAGGAAGCCAACCAGACAGTGCCTTTCGAACCCTTCATGCAACATCCTGGAGAAAACCAAGCTGGCCTTAGGAACCCCTTCTAAATTGCATGAAGAACCAAATCAGATGTTGCTAGCCATAAAAAAAAAAAGTTTTGACAATTCCATAAAGTCTCCATGCTGAGACTAGATGATCTTAGCAATTGAGCACCAACAGGTAGTAAGCTTAACCTGACCCTTAGTCTTGGAAATGATGCAAACCCCTAAGAGTGTTGGCCTACCTCGATCCATGGGCACTAAGTGTCATTCAAGCTTTATTCGTGTTTCGTTGAACTGTAAGTAATGATTTCATTCGTGCGAGTAAACCTCCATCTTCTTATTTTGATCTTCGTGGTTCTGAACCAAATTTGATGCAACGATTTCAATCCTAACCAAGTGCATTCGTGTTTCAACCAACTAAGGTTGGTGAACTCTTGATTTCCCCTATGTTTGTCTTTGGTGAATATCAGACGTTCATGGAATTCTAGTTTTGTCTATTCTATTCGGTTACCTCGTATGAATAAAGCTGGACCACTGCACGAGGTACCCTCACCGAGATCGATCAAGTCAATCATCACTCTGGAGAAAGTACATCTATTAATGATTCCTTAATGAAAGTGCATTCTCTAGGATAACCTCCATTGTCTTCTTGCTTGACATGTACCCAGTCATGCTTCTAACCTCGATGTCTGTACGGGCATGAACCTTTCTCGACCTTGTCACCCAGCACATCCTTGATCACCTTACAAAGATCATTAAGCTTCTCCTTGAGTGCTTCGTGTTTCTTCTTCACATCTTCACTCTTTTCGAGCCTCAAGCATCAAGTGGAAGAACTTAGAAGTAGACACGAGAATTCGCCAAATCGTAGAAATTCAATATGACCCAATGCTCCTCAACAGGTGCCATCTTCAATCTCGAAGAACCGTCAAAAAGTTAGATAGACGATCCTTAGAATTGACCAAGCCTATTATTTGACATTGACACAGCCAGGCATGTCAATGCCAAGTGGGGGAGTAAGGAACCATAGTCGGAATCCGTTACTCCTAGCTGATTAAATCTGGACACTGAGCCGAAAGAACCTTTCCCTAATAGTCGAAGTTGGTACTTCCAAGTGCCGGAGTATGGACGAAGTCAACCATTAGTCCGGAGGAAATGCCTTTTTCTATGAATATCTAGTAGGAATACATTCTTTAGGATAATCTTCTTCATCTTCTTGCTACTTGACATGTATCTAATCATGCTATCGTCTCCAATGCCTATATCTACCCGATTCTTGTCATGTTGGCGACCCTCTTGGACCCGCCAATCACCATAAAGTATGGAGAAAACCATACGCAGTCGGACACCACAACCTTCTCAGACTCGTCAACCCATCACGACTCTCGATTTCGAAAGAAGTGAAAGTCTTAAGATGATAGAAATGTCAAATTCCATTAGCTTTCTTGTCCAGTATCAAGTTCATTCAAGCTTTCCTTAAAGGTTTGACTCGAAGAAGGTTGTAAGGGATTGCTGACATACACCCAAGGTATGTCTTGAGTGTCGTTGGTCTAAAATAGTGTTTAATAGAATGTTCAAACATCAAGAATACTTGCCAACCTCCAACCTTTGACCATCGGAAATCGTTTAAGAATTTAATAGTAAATCTGAAAGCCTTAATTAGTACCTCAATTCGTGCAAGTAGATCCCTTCCTCCTCATTCTTCTTGGTTTGACATGACCTCGAAGTAGCAACTTTGATCACGAATCAAAGAGTTCTCCCTCCAATCTACTAAACATTGTGAACTTGCGATCTTCTCCTTGTTTCTTATCCTAGAATCTTCATCGTTTCTGAAGTTTCAGTCTTATTTATTCGATCCGGTTCCGGGAAATTTCTAGCCATAAGCTGCTACGTTCTGCGAAAAGTCTTTGGATCGCATAATCTTATACTATTTCCTTAAAGCGAAGTGGCAAATTCCTCGTGAATTCCAAAGATTATATTTTCTGTTGTTGTTAGATTCTTGCATTCTTTATTAAGAGTCGTATGAAAGGCACTCAGGAGCCGACATGTCCGATTTCCTGCTTCCTGGCATCGGAGTAAGCAGGTAAGTTGATGCTAAGTGGGGGAGGATTACAACCCAAGAAATGGAAGATGGAACTTCAATAATAAGGGAATGGTTAATCCTGTCGCGACAGAGGAGATACGTAGTGTCCGAGGACAAACATGACAATACTAAGAAGAATGGACCTAAACAAATCGGAAGCGAGGAAATAGAACCAACAGGAACCCCCTTAGCTGGATGGTTCTCCGCGTTACGAAGTAACCCGAATTTCGGGGACGAAATTCTTGTAAGTGGGGGAGAATTGTAACATCCCCATTTTTAATTCCAAATAATAATAAGAGTAATAAAAAGAAAATAGCACTGACTAATCGATTATTGATATGGCTAAGTGATTAGTTCAATTAAAATGTTAAAAATAATTATACTATTTGAAAAGCATACTTTCTATGCTTTAATATATTTTGACATTTTAAATGTTGTACTTGTTTTAAGAATTTTAAGATTCTTAACTTTATAATTTCATATAAGTACTTACTAAATGCTTACATTTTATTATTAGTATTTTTTGAGATTTACAATAAACAAATAAAGAAAAATGGTATTAGTGTTTTAAAACCATACTAACACAAGTAATAATAATAATAATAATAAATAAAAAGAAAAATAATAATAATAATAACAAATAAGAAAAAAGAAAAAATAATAAATAATAATAATAATAGTAATAATACTAATAATAATAATAATAATGATAATGTAATAATAATAATAATAAAAAAATATATATATATATAATAAATAAAAGAGGAAGGGGGTTCGAACACCCCCCCAACTCCTTCTTCTCTAAACAAAGGGCCGCCGACCCTAACCTTCCTTCCTCCCAGTTCCGGCCTCCACTGCCCCAAGCCCGCCCGTGCCGCCCTGCAGTAGCCACACCACCTGTCCCGTTCTCTCTTCTCCACCTCGCGCTTTCCCTCTCTCTCACTAGGTCGCGAATCGCGACTCCCTCCCTCTGCAGATCGCGAAGCCGCCGCCTCCACTGCTGGGCCAGCCGCCGCAGTTCCAGCGTCTCTCTCTGTCTCTTCCGTGCTCTCTCTCTCTCGCGTTCCCTCTCCATCCAGTCGCGCATCACCATCTCCTTCTTAGCTGAGAAGAATCGCCGCCGTGTTCCTCCTCTCCTCCCAGCCGCAACCAGCCCTACGCCGCCGCCCTTCGCAGTCTTCGCTGCTTCCTTAGTCGTGCTGCCATTGCTTGAAGTGAACCGGAATGTGACTTCTTTTTCTCTCTCAAGGCATGAAGTCGTCTCCCTCTCTCTTAGCCATCAACAGCCACGACTCACGACGCTGCCGCTCTCCTTCCGTGGTCCGGCGAACCGAAGCCACCAGCGCCGCCTTTGGTTCTTGCGGTGTCTTTAACCAAGGAGGGTTTGAACCGAGCCGACGCCGTTATCGTCATCGGCCACGGTTGCGGGTTCGATCCAAACCACCATCACCAACATAGTCGAGAAGTCAGACCGACGCCGGTTGTGTAAGCCGTAATTGCCGCTGGTGGATTTGGACTAGTTCGACGTAAGCCGCAGCGGGATCGCCTCACCGAGCCGTAAACCAGGTTCTAATAGAACCCTGAGGTAAGGGGTTCTTTACCTTGCTTTAGGGAGTATTTTCTAATTAGTATATAATACTTGCTAAGAATATGTGGGTATGCTTATAACTGATTATTCGGTAATTAATTTAAATTAAATATAAAGTAAGAAAGTAAATAAAATGAACTATAAATTGATACTTGGATTTGAGTATGCAGGCTAAGTGCTATAGGTTATCATGTATGTTTATTGGAAGAACATGAACTCTGGTTGTTAATTGTGAATGATTATAAATGATTATTGTTCTGTATGTCTGGCTGAATCGTGATGTTTGTGTCCTAAATGAGTATCACGTAATGAATTGAATAATAAATAAAAGAAAGTATGTATGTATGTATGGGATGTAAAATAATATATAAAAGAAAGTATATATGTATGAGATGTAAAAAATAGAATGAGAACTATGGAATAAAGAGTGTTAAAAATGTCATGGCATAAACTTAGGGAATTGAAAATGTAAAGTGTGAAAATTGTCGTGTATGCTTGTATGATAAATGTATGTTGAATAACGAATGAAATAACAAGTTAATAATGAAAGTCAAGAGAGAAAAGGTTAATTATAAAGAAAATTAAAGAAGTGAAACGATAATAAATGAAAAGAATAACTAAATAAAATAAGCAGAATGAGAATGAAAATAGTAAAAGGATACTTGTCACAGGTTAGGTCGGGAGGACCTGGTCGTGAGACCCTGTGGCCAATTGATAAAAGAATTAATAAAAGAATGGGCCAACGCAGGTTAGATCGTGGGATCTGGTCGTAAGACCCTGTGGCCAACGCAGGTTAGATAGTATGATCTGGTCGTGAGACCCTATGGTGCAGGTTAGGTCGAAAGATCTGGTCGTGAGACTCTGTGACATAGGTTAGGTCATATGAATCTGGTTGTTAGACCTTGTGGATAGATGATAAAGGAAATATTTGGTGCAGGTTAGGTCGGTGGGCCTGGTTGTGAGACCCTGTAGCCAAATTAATAAAAAGAAAGAAGTAAAGAACGAATAAAAAGAAAGAAAGAGAAGAAAACAATAAAAATATAAAAGAAAGAAATAAAGAGAGAAGGCAAGATTGAAAGATAATAGGATGTGAGTGAGATAAAAGAGAATCAACTGTACATGAATAAAATAAAAGAGCGAAGGATTTGAGTCTAAGAGTGGTTAAGGGAACTATTGTTTGTGTGTGATGCATGCTTGGTTTGATGATTGAAAATAAGTGTTATGTGCTAAATGTGTTTGACTTAGTAGGTCATTATGTTTAGTTAGGAACTACTTTCTACTTCATGTGTAAAGCTCACCCTTACAACCATTTTTCAGGTTTTGAGATTGGAGCTTACACAGTTTCTGGCCGAGCAGGTTGAACCTCCACTACGTGGAGTATCTGTTTATTATTTTCGAGTGGACTGCAGTTTTAGATATGTTAAAAACTACTATTTTTTAAATTAAAAATATGTATTAGTTGTACGCCCCTATTTGTGATATTCGGGGCGTTAGGATCTGTTTCTGGATAATATTTAAACGTTTTATGTTTTAAGAGTTTGCTGGACTGAACAGGTTAAACAGGTACAAAATTTGAAATTTTGGGAAAGTCCGTAAAATAGAGGAAACTCTGTCCGTTTTTTTGGAAAAATATTCTTAAGTATTTTAATTTAAAAAGAAATTTTCAAGTACCAATTTCTATAAAATCCTAATTTAACTAAATAATTGTGAGGGTGTTACAAAGTTTTTAAATAATAGTTGGTTTTGGTTATGATTTCAAAGCTTTCCAACAAAGAAAGGATAAGAAAGAAATTAAGAAAAGATTTTCTCAAATGAGTTAATAACGTAAAATGTTTTATTTAATATGAGGAATGATAAAGAAAGAGGTTGAGGCAGATGGCAGCACAAGGTCTCGAGAAGAGCACACATTCAACAGTGGGACCTCAGGTGAGAGAGAAGCCTTCCCTAAGACATAGTGGTAGCTAGGTGATTTAGTAGGGTGTTCCGTATCATCTCAAAGATCGGAACTCGTGGTTAGCGTCAGTAGTATAAGCGACAATTGTTTGCCCTGTGTGGTCGCTTATATGAAGGTGACAAAAACCACAATCTTATTGTGTGATGTTGTGTGTTTATAGTATGCCTTGTATTGTTTATTGATTCATGTATCATGATGCTTATAATTATAATAAGTAAACGACTGTTTGGTATGAGAGGAGGAAAACGAATTAAGAATAATGACAAGAAAATAAGAATGATGAAAGGACAAGAGTGATTAGAAAGAGAGATATGAGTTTATTGGAAAGGAAATTGAAAAAGAGAGTGAAAATGAGCCAGAGCTGGGGAGTGTGATGTGAATTGTTGGAATGAGAAGTGGACTGAGTTGAGCCGAGCTCCTCTGTTCTTGGTTTTAGTCTGGGAGCTAGTGTTGAGCTAGGCTTGCTCCTCCACTAGCGCCCAGCACAAAATGTGTTTTGAAAAAGGAATTTTCGAAAAGATTTATGAAATAAATTTTTTTTTGATTTGTGAAAACGATTTTTTTTGCAAAAGGTTGGTGAAGTGAAATTTTTGGAAAGATTTTTGAAATGGGATTTTGAAGAAGCTTGCGAAACCAAAATTTTAAAGGAATTTTATGACTAGATCTTTTGAAAAAGTTTTATGAAATAATATTCAGTGGAAACAATGTTTTTGGGAAAGTCTTTTGAAATGAGATTTGAAGAAAGTTATTGGAAATGGTATTTTGGTGAAAGATGATTTTGTGAGAGTTATGGAAATAAGGTTTTTGGGAGAGTGGTGAAATTGAGATTTTGAGAAGGACTATAAAAAGGAAGATCTGAGAAATGACGAGGCAACTGGAAGGAGTGTTTGAGAAATAAGATGTGATTTAATTGAGGAACTCCCAGCTCTGAGCTATGCGTGTTTTTGAAGATTGTGCCAAGTTAGTAGTCGGGCTCACTGAAGGGATGCACTAAGGGTGAGCCGACTGTTAGGATAATTAAATAATTAAAAGAATTTAAAAGACATTAACGAGAACGTGGTGACTTATGAGAGTTAACCTGAAGTAGTGGAGAGGAAGATACTATGGGTATCTTCGGATACTCAGGAGGGGATTGCAGGAGGGGAGGACGATGACGGTGAAACGTCAAGAAGTCTAGAGTATTGTTGTAGACAGAACGAATTCCATAAGTGGTGCACTAACGTGGTGGGGACTGGGTCCAATACCGTGGTAAGTTCTGTGCGCGCACTACAACAATACTGTCGCCCCCTCGATGCAAGTCTACAACAGTGGAGAGGGACTGGAACGGGGCAATGTGTTTTATGTTATATGTTATGTTTGAGGCTGAGACCTCCTGGCTTGGAGCCATTTATTGGACAGCTATCATGCCCGCGTGGTAAAGGTCCTGTACTCCTGTTGGCTTCCGACTAGGTGGAGGGATGGCCGAGGAGATGTAGGCTTGAAACAAGAGCGCTAACTACGAAAGGGAACGCGTACCTCGATGATCCTCTAACTCCCCTGATCATCGATGGTTGTAATTCAATAAAACATTATGAGGGAAAGATTTGTATGCAAGAGAGTGAGAGTTAAAAAGTGTAGGAAAAGAGAAAGAGATTGTGAAGGGAATTGTGGAACATAAATTAAACCCAAGAGTGGGAGAAGAAATAAAAGTGGCGAATAAAGAGGGAAACAATAATGGATAAGGATAACGTGAAATAATAATGATGATAATATGTTTGTATGATGGTTTGTGTGTATTGCGTGTTATTTGTGTATGTCCTATTATCTTGCCTACCGTAATTCCACGCCGTCGACGCTACGCGTCCGGAATGCTTACTCTCTCCTGTTCGTTGGCGCATTGGTGTCGCTGGTGATCCAACGGGCAGATGGAGTGTTGTATGGATGTCACCACGTGGAGCAAAGCTGGGAGAGGATGTAGGCGAACCACCAGAGGCTGGGTATGGACCAGCCACACTCAGATGGTAATCCCCGATCCGGAACATCAATTGAGCGGGACAGACTTAGGGCCGTGCTTGAGACAAGTTACTGTTCGAGGATACAAGAACTACAGAGAGAAAGAGCGGTATGAGAAACGGTGGAATTATACCACCAGAGACGAAGCGAAGCTGGAGTGCAACGATAATGCAAGGACAGAAAGAGAGACAGCTTCATCCTCAAAGGCGAAGAGAAGATCCAAGAAGAAGGAGGACCTCCACCCGATTGCCTTCGATAGGGTAGCTTAAGATTAGTATGGATAGTCTAAATTGTAGGAGGCATCTTGTATTCAGGATTACCAAGGTGATGAACTATTACTGTTCTTTAGCTATTTTGAAACATGCCCGACTTTTTATAACGACACTCCTTTATGAAGTATGCTTAAGACCTTTTGGGCAAATGAATGAAAGGGTTTAAGTTAAAATTAAACTATTTCCTTAATAAAACGTTTTCGACAAGCAAAGTAAAAGAGTTGGGGCTCAGTAACAACTCGGTTTTCGAAAAAGAGTGTTGAAGGACATTAATGACTTTTTCAAGTATGTTCTCAAACCCTTCAACAATGTTTTAAAAAAAATGGCCTCATTTTTGCAACTTTAATAAATAAAAGTCAGTTATTTTGGTTTCCGAAAATCGGGCTGTTACAGAGAGAAAGAATTGAGATTGGGGAAAGAATGAATGATATTGTTGAGAACGAGCCAGAGCTGGGAAAGTATTGTGGTTGTTGGAACTAGATGAGGATGGAGGGGAGTTGGGCTCCTTTTGTTTTAGTCTGGGACTAGTGTTGAGTTGAGCTTGCTCCTCCATTAGCGCTCAGCAAAAATGGATTTTTGAAAAATGTTTTCGAAAAGAGATTTTTGACAAGATTTGTGAAAGTGTATTTTTGAAGAGGTTGTGAAAAGAGATTTTTTTTGAAAATTTTTGTGAAATGTTACTTTACATGAAACATCATTTTTTTGAAAGGATTTTATGAAACCTTATCTTTGTAAAAGAAAATGTTTGTGAAACCTGGTTTTTAATAAACTTCATTTTTGAAAAGAGACTCCTTATAAGTAGTGTTTTCAGAAAAGTTTTGGAAATAGATTTTATGAGAGTTTTTGAAAAGAGATTATTAGAAACTTCGAGAAGGTCTTTTGTAATGACACTTTTGAAAGAAAAGTTTTTGAAACCAATGTTTTTGGTGAACGGTGGTGAAAAGATTTTACGTGAAAGTTTTCGAAAGGACATTTATGACAGCTTATGATATGAGACTTTCCAATGAGTTATTGAAAAAGTGTTTGAGGAAAGTAAGATTGTTCTTGAAAAAGGTTGAGAATGTTGAGAAGGATTGGGAAGTGAGATGAGAATTCAGTGATGTGATCACAGCTCTGTGCTATGTGAGAAATGATGAGAGAAAGTTTGTGCAAAGTTAGCGGTCGGGACTCATTGAAGGGTTGCACGAAGGATGGGCCGACCTTAGGATAATTAAAAAGATAAAAGACTTAAAAGACATACGCGGTGAGGTATGAGAGTGCGAAGTAGTGGAGAGGAAGATACCATAAGTATCTGCGGATACTTAGGAGGAGATTGCATTAGGGGAGGACGATGACGGTGAAACGTCAAGAAGTCTAGAGTATATTTCTAGGCAGAACGAACTCCACATGTGGCGCACTAACGTAGTGGGGACTGGGTCTAATGCCGTGGTAAGTTCTGCGGGCCCACTAGAAATATACTGTCGCCCCTTAGATTGCAAATCTAGAACAGTGAGAGGGACTGGAGTGGGGCATCTTGTTTGCCACTGTGAGTTGAGAAAGTGTGCCATTATGTGATATATGATATTGAATTGATATGATTGAGGCTGAGTCCTCCTGGTCTGGGACCATTTGTTGTGTGACAGCTGTCGTGCCCGCACGGTAAAGGTCCTGTACTCCTGTTTGCTTCCGACTAGGTTGGGTGGATGACCGAGGAGATGTAGACGTGAGTGATAACCGAAAACGAAATGAGTACCCCGATGATATTTTGTAAGAAGAAATTATGGGTATGAGAAGGAAAAGGATTGAGAAAGAAAGAATGCTTATGAGAAGTGAAATTAAGTTTGAAAAGAATAATGAAGGATAAGAGTAACAATGATAAGACTGATAATAATGTGATAATATACTTGATCATTATGTGCTTGTATGTTTATTGTGTGTTTGTATGGTCCTTCTATGTTGCCTATCGTAATTCCACACCGTCGACGATTCGTCGTTCGGATCACTTACTCTCTCTTGTTCGTTGGCATATCGGTGCCACTGGTATCTCAAAGGGCAGATGGAGTACGGCATGGACGTTACTACGTGGAGTAAGCATGGACGAGGATGGAAGCGCACCCCATGCGGCTGGATCTGGACCGGCTACACCCAGATAGTGATTTCAGATCCGGAACATCAACTTAGTGGAGCCAACTTGGAGCCACACTTGGGACAAGTCACCGTGCGAGGATACAAGAACTACGCAGAGAAGTTTCGATACGAGACCCGGAGGAGTTCTTCCCTTCCCAATGGAGTGGAGTTGGAATCTATTAGCAATGATGAGACAGCAACAAGGAGGGCATTACTTTCGAGAGCGAAGAAAGGACGCAAGAAGAAGAAGGATCTTCACCCGATCGTTTTCAATAGGATAGTTTAAGGATAGTGTTATTAGTTTAGATTTGTTATGAATGTTTTGACGTAAGGATTACCGAGCCATGAACCATTTATGTAATAGAGCTAAGTTTTCAAACTGATTGATGGAATACATTTCATGCTAAGTAACTCATGTGAAGCTTTTGAAAGATTGTCAAGATGATTTAGAATCAAGTTCTTTTATTGAAATGAATGATTTATGAAAAATAAAAGTTTTTAGTAACAACTTGGTTTTCGAAAAAGGGTGTTAAGAACACCAAGTACTTTTCAATAATGTTTTCAAACACTTCAACAATGTTTTATAAAAAAAAAAATTTGGCCGCATTTTTGCTACTTTATCAAGTAAAAGCTAATTAATTTGTTTTACGAAAATCGGGCTGTTACAGAATGGTATCAAAGCTTATGGTAATCCTTAGTGGCCTTAATCATGGGCTTACATGCTTTGTTTGTGTGACTCTGTGTGTTTGTTAGTATAAGACTAGGAGCATAAGTTTAGGTTCTAAGATTTCTAGGATGTGGGACTTTGTTTGTGGCTTAGTGTCGGCCGAGTTAGTTTAAGGAACCTGTTCATCTTGTAGATTGAGGAACATAGAAAGTGAGTAGGTTGAGACCCTTTAACCTTTGGTGTTTCCTTAGTGTTTGATGAATCCAGTCTGTTGACCTAGACGTACCTTTGCTCAAAGAGTAGTTGGTACCTTTGAAAACATAGGATGTTATTCTTGACTTCCCTGTTTGTTGAATTGCTTCAACAAAACAGTTAGTGTTGTTAAAATTCGAACCTTTTTCTTCATGAGCCTTACTATTCACCCGTAGTCTTACCAATCCTATTTGAGACTCTTAAGTCCAAATTGTGGAGTTAGAAGTGCCATAGTTATCCAGATAGTTTAGGCTTGAACGATCAAGGGAGGATAAATAGTTTAAGTTAAGTAAGGATATAAGATCATAGTGAGTTTAGTGATAAATTTGATCCAAGTTGGGGAGTCATAAGGAAGAAAAGAGGCGTATATTACCGGTTATTATAAGGAAAGTTGGAGGATTAGGATTTCCATATACCCTAATCAGGGGTTTAGATGGTGAGATTGATAGGCTTGATTGATGTGTAGGATGGATCTAAGGCGAAAAATAAAAATGTTTGAGGAGTAAGTAAGCCCAGGTCGTAGTAGAATCCCCTTAAGTTAGAAGGAAATGATGAATGAAAACATTAGAGATAGGAAGGGAACTGAAGGAAGGAGTGATTATTGTGAGTTACTAAGCACCTAAGTTGTAAAAAATAACGAATATCTAAGGATTTTTGGGTAAAACCCCATACTTTTGAAGATGTGTGAATTTTGTTTGTCTGATTTTCCCTAAGTTCGTACCTATGGTTGGACTTTCTGTGACGATGATCAGCTAAGGGAGCGATATCTTCTTTGGTTAGTCCGTTGGACTTAATCTGATTCGACATGCAAGCGGTTGTGCGAGTGCGACTTCTCCGACCGAAAGTAACGCGAGGAGAGCACTGCAAGTGGATTATGCCAATAAAGAGAATGAGACCGCCAAGTGAGAGTGAGACTGTTATTATGGAAATTGCTATGATGAGTAAATGTTGTGCCCTGCTGCCCAATTCACCACGTATTTCTCGGGGACGAGAAATCTTTAAGTTGGGGAGAATGTAACACCCCGCAAACCCCTCGTATTAATTTAAAATACTAATAAAGAGATTTGTTTTTGAGAAAAGTATTTTTGGAAAGAGTATTTTCTTAAATAAATTTCTTAATTTACGTTTTTAAAGTATTAAGTGATTTTAAAAGAATGATTTTCATGAAATAATGTCATAAGTTTTAAAGTGAGTTTTGAGAAATAAGTATGTGTTTAAAATTATTTTAAAGGAAGGGTGTGTAACACCCCGCATTTTTCCCGTACGTGCGTAAACGATTTTTAACGAAAGAAACCTTGAAATCATAATTTTATGAAAAAGTATGTTCATAAGAAAGAAATGAAGTGTTGATTTTCATGAATTTTCCAAACAAAATATTTTCTATATGAAAAGTGAATGATCTTGTTAAGATGAAAAATGGTTTGAAATTGTAATTTTAGAATTTTTCTGGAGTGATTTATAAAAAAAATTTATTTTCAGAATATAAGAAAAACGAATTTAAGAAATTGTGTTTTGTGATGATTGTTTTAGCATGAATTTTTAATGTGATGTGTGTTTGATTTAATATATGTGTGATACGTGATGCATGAGAATGGTTGTGAATATGATTTTTAGAATTAGTTGCATGATTGTGTGAGTTAGTAATTATTAAGTAAAAATGTGATTAGAAAATAAAAAGTAGGTGACATGTGTGTGCATGTGAGAGTGCCACGGTTGTGTGTGTGTGCATGTAGGTGCATGTATATGTGTGTGTGTGTGTGATTATACGTGTGTGTGTGTGTAGGATAAGCTTAGGAAGTAAGAAACCAAGCTAACTAAATTGCAACCATGAGCTAACTAAAAGAAAAACCCTAACTAAGAGCAAACTACCCATTATCCCTAAGTGACCCCTAGCAACCTAGCCACTCCACTTTGTCCCCTTGACTTTGGTGACAATTAGCCATGCAACAATTTGTGAATACCAAATCGCCCCCCTTAGTTGTGCTTGCACCGAATTTTACAAGGGCTAAATAGGAAATTGAGAGCTTGCCTATATATATGTATAGCCTTAGTTTGTTTTACCTTCACCCATTCTCATTTCCCATTTCTTCCAAACACAAACACAACACTCTAAGAGCTCCTTTACCTCTTAGAGAGAAATAGAAAAGAGAAAGAGAGAAAGAAAGTGGCCGTGAGCCTTTAGGAGGAAGAAGAAGGAAATCTACCTTAGATCAAGCCATTCCCTTTGAAGATCTAAGTGTTAGGAACCTCAAGAACCACCCTTCTTGGTAGAAGAACCGAAGAACAAGAGGAAGAAATGTAATAGTCTAGTTTTTCTTTCTTAGTTTGTAGGTTTCTTTTATTTTCTTCTTGCATGTTCATTCTTATGGTTTGTAAAGTAAATTTATGTGCTATTCTTCCTTGATCTTGAACTTTCATGGACTAAAATTAACTTGTAATAATTGTAACTCTATGCTTGTGTTTCGGTTTATACTTTCTTGATTTGATCTTGATGATTTTCTAACCCGAACCTAAAGATCTAAAGTTTTGTTTAAGATTTTGTGAAGCTTGACTTAAATCTTTCATTCATGAATGTTTTTCTTGTTCTAAATCATGATCTATATGTGTTTATGTGTGTATGTGACAAATTAATTTATGATCTAAGTTTAAGAAATGGTAAAGTAAAATTATTTGGTCTTGCATGTTGAATTTCTTGCTAAAACCGTAAGCTATAATATTTTTAAGAAGTGATTTGATAAATAAATTTTGTGCTTTGACCTTGCTTTAAGATCTTTAGTTTTGTATGCTAAAATTTTCTTGTTTAAGTTGTGATCTATGTTGTGTTGGTGTGATTTCCTTGTGAATCAATAAATGATTTAAATTTGTTTGAAAAAAATAAAGTCAAGATCTTTTATTTTACATGCTATTTGATGATGACTTTGTTGATTTAGGTGCATATATTTAATAATCCATGTTTGATAAACTAAAAGTTAGGATCTTAAAGCATGCATGTTGATTTTAAGTAGAAGAATCATATTTTGGTTAATGCATGTCTCGGTTTTTAAAGAAGAAAATTTGAGAGACTAGTTTTAAAATGATTTTTGAAGCATGTACATGATTTAGCTTTAGTAATTGATGTTTATGTGAGTCATGTTTTGTGATAGGCCATTCGGCCATATTTGATGTAAGTGAATTGCATGCTTTTTATTATGTGGCAAGTTGATGCATGTAAGTAATAAGACTAGATCTAGTAATTTTAAGTGCATGCATGTCATTTCTTAAAGTTTAAAGTGTAATCTTGAGTTATATTTGAAACTAAGTGATGAATTTAAGTTTTATATTTAATAAGAATCTTGCTTTGATAAAGTGATGCATGTTGATATGGATGAGTGATGTGTTTGATGTCTTGATTTTATTCTGTGATTTTGGTGTGTTGAAAAATGATTTTTATAACATACACATTTAAAGTATGTTTTCCCTAAAGAAGAATGAATTCGGTTTTGATAAGAAAATTATTTTAAAGTTGTTTCAAAGTTTTCTTAAAAACGTTTTATTATGGATTTGGATTTGAAAACTTTTGGGATATGAACAATGTGTTTTCAAAAAGAAATGATTTCAAGGTGTTTTCTAAAATAAAGTAAAGAAATTGTTAAAAACGTTTTCTAATGCACGAGGAAAAATGCTATAGTTCGGACGACCGACGCAAAAGGAAACGAGGTGGAACTAGCGATCGGGAAATCTCGGGAAAGCTTTCGGAGGCTACGTCAATTGAGGTGAGAGAGGGGCTTCCCTTAAGACGCCGTGGTATTTAGGTATCTTATTAAGAGGTCCAATCATCTCAAAGGTTGGACTCCAATCTCATTTAGCGTAGTGGTGTATGTGATAGCAATTGTTTGATTGTTTGTTTGGCTATCCACCCGAACGACTGAGATTGGTTTATTAAGTATGATGTTGATTATGTTTGAGTTATTTAATTATCTTATGATCTGTTTAAATAATTATGTTGTCGTTCGAGAAACATTAGTGTGCTGAATTAATGGAAATTAAATTATGAAAGTGAGAAAAGTGATTGAAAGAAGAGTGATAATAAATGTTGTATAAGTAAGGGATAATGATGAGAAATCAGAATGTAATGGCAAAGAGATAAAGAGTTGAGATTGGAAAAGAGTTATGGAAGTAAGATGAGTTATGGAAGAAAGATGAGTTATGGAAGTGAGATGCGACTTGGCTCCTGTGTTTTTGTTTTAGACTGGGAACTAGTGTTGAGTTGAGCTTGCTCCTCCATTAGCGCTCAGCAAAAATTGTGATTTTTGAAAAAAGTTTTTGAGAAAGTGATTTTGAAAAGCTTTTGTTAAAAGATATAATTTTTGGAAAAGTTCTATGAACCAATATTTTCGAAAAAGTTTTTGTGCAAAGATCTATTTTTGAGAAAATTTTTGGAAAACAATCTTTTTGATAAAGTTTCTGAAATGACATTTTGAGAAGTTCTTTTGAAATAACATCTTTGAGAAAGTTTCTTTTGAAATGAAGTTTTTAAGAAAGTCTTTAGTAGTAATACTTTTGAGAAAGCTTTATGAAATGATATTTTTGAGAAAAAGTTTGTGAAAACAATATTTTTGTGAAAGTTTTTGGAAAACGTTATTTTTGAGAAAGTTTTGTGAAAGGATCTTTTTGAGAAAATTTATGGAAGGATATTTTTGGAGATGTTTTTGTGAAGTGAAAGTCGTATGAAATGATGTTTTTCGAAAAGTTTTACGAAAAGATGTTTTTGACAAAAATGAGGAATTGAGCCATGAGAAAGAGAGCAATATTGTGTAATGAGATGAGATGAGAAAGTTGATGAAATGAGCCTTGAGAAAGTTGATGAGATGAGATGAGAAAGAGTGTGATATGAGATGTGAAATGTGATGTGATGAATTGGGGAACAGTTTGAAAGATTAGTGGTCGGGACTCGTTGAAGGGATGCACCAAGGATGAGCCGACCGTTAGGATTAAGCCGTTAATAAAACTTTAAAATCTCAAATCTTTAAAAGACTATTAAAAGACATGAATAACGTGGTGAGGTATGAGTGTGTGTCGAAGTAGTGGAGAGGAAGGAACCATAGGTATCTGCGGATACTTAGGAGGAGATTGCATGAGGGGAGGACGATGACGGTGAAACGTCAAGAAGTCTAGAGTACTTTTCTAGGCAGAACGAACTCCATATGTGGTGCACTAACGTGGTGGGGACTGGGTCTAATACCGTGGTAAGTTCTGCACTCGAGACTAGAACTGTACTGTCGCCCCCTTGATTGCAAATCGAGAACAGTGAGAGGGACTGGAACGGGGCATTTGTGATTGCCGCTAAGAGCGTGCACTGTTATTTATGATTATGATTTGAGGCAAGGCCTCCTGGTCTGGGACCATTTGTTGTGTGACAGCTGTCGTGCCCGCGTGGTAAAGGTCCTGTACTCCTGTTTGCTTCCGACTAGGTTTGGATGGATGACCGAGGAGATGTAGACGTGTGAGTCGTTTGCCTCAATGATGTTTGTTCCCCTAATCATTGAGTGAGTTGTGATGATAAGACTTAATAAGTTTAAAGATTCAAAAAGAAAAGTACAGTAATGATATTAAGTATGGAGTAAGATTTGGGAAGTGATAAAGAGATGACGTTGATGGTTATGTTTGTTTATATGTTTTGTTTGCTATTTATTGCTTTATCTTAATAATTGCCTATCGTAAATCCACATAGTCGACATTACATGTTTTGGGTAGCTCACTCTCTCCTACACTTTTGTTTTGTATTGGGAAAATTCTGTATGGTCCTTAGATGGAAAACATAGCGAAGTTCCAGCGCATTCGGGAGATAGGAGCGTCTCCTTTAAAGGGAGACAATATAACTATGACTGGTTGTGTCATAGTTTGCATTGAGATGAAACGGAATCGAAAGGAAATCATGGAGAGATTACTAGCTTGTTATGAGGAGGAGAAGAAAGCACGAGAAGCGGCCATGGAAAGTATTGCTAAGGAGGCTGATGAGGATGATGCTGCTGGCGACCCGAGGATTTGACTTACCAAGAATCAGAGTAGCGCAGCGGAAGCATTAGAGTAGATGACTAGAAGTTAGGTAATTCCCTTTCAGAGTTTTTTAATTCCATTGCAAGTTACTTAGAAGTCCTGGCTTTAATACTCTGTAACCCCAACTGAATCCATTTTCAGTACTTGTGTTTTGAAATTAAGTCGAATGGGCTGTAAGTTTAAAAGAAGTTTTTGAAAAACAAGTTTCAAAGTGCGGTGTCTTGTGACATCTTGGTTTGGAACTTGAAAGGGGTTACGTAAAATGAGAACATGATTTTTGAATTGAAACCAAGTTTTGAAAACCCAAATGCTCTCATCTTGCATAACGCTTGTTTAAAAAAAAAATTGGCCCAAATTTTCACTATAAACAGTTGTGGTTTTCAAGTTGCCAAATCGGGGTGTTACAGGGTGAATTGTCCAACAAGGAAATTATTATATGAAAAAGTGACTTGATTTATAAAATGTGTGTTTGATATTTTGGTATACCATTACACATGAATAATTTATTTTTCTATGTATACATGTGTATGCACGGTTTTTACATGCATGTATGCTTAGAATTTAATTAGTGAGAAGTATATGCATGAATATAAGTGTGATTGATATGTGTATATGAATGTATGAATATATGTATGTGTAACACCCTAGTTACTTTCACTCTTAATTAATTGAGGATTTAAATTTTTTTTTTAACTTATAGATGATCATGAAAACTCTTAGTTAGATTTGCTTATTATAAAAATCTCCGTAAAATCAGACGGAGTTTCCTTTCTTTTAGGGACATTCCCAAAATATTGATTTCCTGATTAACCTGCATAAAACTTCTTTTCAACAACAATGGCCAGCAGGACCAAAATACAACTCAGTTCAATTACACTTTTCAGAAAATGATTACAATTCTAAAGTGGGTTTGTTTTCCCAAAATATTATACATTTCAACATTTCCAAAACTGAAACTATTGACCCACTAGGGTCACTCGACTAACTAAGCAACATTCCACGAGGTGGAGTGTAATCCTGCCCGGCCATACTCGTGTAAGCTCCTTCTTCACCTGTAAAAATATATCAAGAAGGGTAGCATTACACAGAACTTAGAAAATACATTCTAAAAAGACATAGAGAACAACTAAGAGATTACTACCCGTTATCACTTGAATTATGTTTTCTATTTCAATTTCCCTTGATTCCTTAATACCCCATTATTGACCATATTCATTTCTTATTCCTTTCAACTCTTTCCTCAACCTTTCTTGAATTCTATCATTTCATTCTATCATTTACACACTTGTCTATCTATCCTCTTATTCTCATTTAATACTCACTCTAATGGAGGGTCTGTCCATATAATATTCCACTCTTCTATAGAGGTCCTGATATAATTCACTTCCTATGAGGGGTCATGAAAAGAATATCCACTCCTTTCGGAGGGTCATGAAAAGAATATCCACTCCTTTCGGAGGGTCATGAAAACAATATCCACTCCTTTCGGAGGGTCATGAAAATAATATCCACTCCTTTCGGAGGGTCTTGAAAACAATATCCACTCCTTTCGGAGGGTCATGAAAACAATATCCACTCCTTTCGGAGGGTCATGAAAACAATATCCACTCCTTTCGGAGGGTCATGAGAGATATCCACTCCTTTCGGACGGTCATGAAAACAATATCCACTCCTTTCGGAGGGTCATGAAAACAATATCCACTCCTTTCGGAGGGTCATGAAAGTAATATCCACTCCTTTCGGAGGGTCATGAAAACAATATCCACTCCTTTCGGAGGGTCATGAAAGTAATATATAATTCTCTCCATTCTAAACACTAAAATTAATGATATAATCGACTTCCTAATCGCTACATTCATTATTGACATTCCGACCAGAGTATGATCTACATCCAACATCAATATTCCCAATTGTCTCATGTTCATTGCATTTCCATTCCAACCACTAGAATTAATATCATAATCAACTTCCTAATCACTATGTTCATTGTAAATCCTCAAGCCATGCCATATTCTACCATCATCATCATTAAACCCAGTTTTTGTTAAAGCAACCACAATTACATATAGAAACTTGCATATTCCTAAATTATAATTCATAGTTCAATTGTACCATATTCTAATCCCGTCATTTACCCTAAGGTTCCTCTTTTCTATTTTAATTCCTGCCCTTAATTCCCCCTATATACAAGCTAGAAAATACCCTCTAAGTAGAGGTAACACTTCCCTTCTTATCTTGAATGTGAAGGGAGGAAGCCACCAAAACCCTAGCCTCTCCTTAGCTTTAAAAACCCTAGATCCCTGAACTCCTTAGCTCTCGTCTCCTCCCACACTTAGCTTGAAGTCCCCAAACTCTAGCTTCTTATTCTTTGTCCTTGAGGGTGAGACATATTTGCACATAAACCTCCATAGTTGTAGAGATCAAAATCCATGGAGGTAGGGAGAGAAAGAGGGTCACGAATTTCATGGAAAATAAGGGGTGTTCCATGGCTATTTTTCTTGGTTAGAAACTTGATGGGGATGATGAATAGGATGGTGATTGATGGTGGTTGCTCTTGGTTTTGGTGCTTGGCTTCTTGAATCATAAAGGAAAGGAAGGAGATGATGAGATGATGAAGAAGATGGGTGGTTGATCTTGATTCTTGAGGGTTGGTGCTTGATCCAAGATGGAGGTTGATGGTGATGAAGATCAAGGTTGAAGGTGCCTTGATCATGGTGTTTGGGTGATGATGATGATATTTGGTTCATGGAACCAAGGAGAAAGGAGTAGAGATGAGGAGGAAGGAAGGTGTGTTGTGTTGGTGGTGTTCTTGTGGTTGTTGTGTATTTGTTTCATGCCAAGGAGGAGGAAATCGTGTGGCCAAGAGGCCACAACTTGGCCCCCAAGTTTGATCCAACGCACCAGATCTGGTGCTGCTAAGCGCGCGCGCCTGGGCGCACGCCTGGCGCGCCTGGGCGGGTCTGAGCACCAACTGATGCTGCTGGTGCGCGCCTGGTGCGGTCAGGAGGGAGTTGGTGTGCGTCTGGTGCGGTCAGGAGGGTGTTGGTGCGCGTCTGGGCTCGCCTGGGCGGGTTTTTCGCTGTCTGGTGCACCAATGAACAGTGCACGCGCCTGGGCGTGCACCAGAATTCCAAATCTTCGATTCGCCGTAACTTTTTCGTTAACCGTCGGATCAGGTCCAAATTTTTAGACAAGCTTATTAATCCCCTAAACTTCATATCCAACGGTGGAATTTATTTTCTTAGCATCCCACAATAAATTTCTAATTTTCTCTTTCCGGTCGATTTCTAACATCAAAAACGCCGATTTAACTCCCGATTTCGATCATATGACTTTGCCCGAAGCCACAACTACATTCTATACAACCCCTAGGACTTATATTTACCACTAACCTATCCACCAAAATTCGTTAAGTCATTATTTCAAATTTTTCCTAGGTTTTTTATAATAATTTCATTTAAAATAAGGTTTAGGATGTTACAATTCTCCCCCACTTATTGGAATTTCGTCCCCGAAATTCCGTTCGATTCCTTTAATGGAGAACCATCCCAATGCAGGGTCCTTCGACTACAATACTCACTTCCCTTTGGTTCCACTCCCCCACTTGGAGTCGGCATACCACTTGCATTAGTACGCCACCAATTTCTTGCACTCTATAAAGAGTTCGGTCTATGGTTCAACTTGGTTAGTCTCAGTGCGGGAACCCTATGAGGTTTTTAAGGTTGGTTTTTCTTGCGGCTAAACGTTTTCAAGAGTCTTGCTAGTAAGACTCCGAATAGGTCTTTGGATTTCTAAAACCAGGTTTAACTCTCCAAGAAAAATTGGGGATAGTTTCTTGGGTCAACTGGATTCCCTCAGCAATTTTGCTACAAGGTTTTGGAAAGGGTACTATTCAGGTCGATTTCCTTCCTTCAATGTCGGGTTGGTTTCTGTTCTACTTAAAAACTTTCAATGACATCGGCCATTAATAAATGCAAAGATCGAGGTGGTCAATCTCAATCTCACATTCATCAATGGTAATATCACTATCGGGTTTACTGAAGATAACGTCACTTAACAGTTGTAAGAACCAGGACGACCAATTAATCCTACTCTTACACCCCATTAAACAACAATACCACCATGGGTTTGGTTCTATTCTACCCAGAGTTCTACTATTCCATAACTTTGACTAAAATCTCTAATCAAGCACATTCATAATTCAAACATGCATAGCAACCTCTCACATTAACATATACTCACAAAAATCAAAGGGAAGGCTAATAATTCATTCGTCCTAGTAAATAAACATATTTAGACACACATCCTCACACATGCATAAATCATACTCATCAATATATATATATATTCACAAACACTAACATGAGTTCAATCCCTACTTCCCACTAATCTAGTCATTATCTACATTATCTAACTTAAAGTTTAATCTTACATCTACACACATATACTTAACAAGCGACAATTCTTCGGAAATGTCATATTGAATGATACTCATTCATTTTCTCACATTAAACTTTATCTTCCTATAACCCTATTTATCTTATCATGTTATTATTCTACCAAATTTTCTCTCAACTTCTACCTAGTTTTATTATAATGCTAGCCCACTTGGGAATTCGCTAACAACTAGTACCACTAAGTCATGCATAACCAAGAATAGCATACATAGGCATACATAACTTCACACATCCATATATTCAATCATAACCCTAATAGGATTTCTACCCCGACTCTAACACTTGAACATCTAACTTTACATCGGTTACTCGCTTGATGAGTAACCACTGGAGTTATGAATAACTCCAAGGGCCGAGGAAAAACTGCTCTGATACCAAAATGTAACACCCTAGTTACTTTCACTCTTAATTAATTGAGGATTTAAATTTTTTTTTTTAACTTATAGATGATCATGAAAACTCTTAGTTAGATTTGCTTATTATAAAAATCTCCATAAAATCGGACGGAGTTTCCTTTGTTTTAGGGACATTCCCAAAATATTGATTTCTTGATTAACCTGCATAAAACTTCTTTTCAACAACAATGGCCAGCAGGGCCAAAATACAACTCAGTTCAATTACACTTTTCAGAAAATGATTACAATTCTAAAGTGGGTTTTTTTTCCCAAAATATTATACATTTCAACATTTCCAAAACTGAAACTATTGACCCACAAGGGTCACTCGACTAACTAAGCAACATTCCGCGAGGTGGAGTGTAGTCCTGCCCGGTCATACTCGTGTAAGCTCCTTCTTCACCTGTAAAAATATATCAAGAAGGGTAGCATTACACAGAACTTAGAAAATACATTCTAAAAAGACATAGAGAACAACTAAGAGATTACTACCCGTTATCACTTGAATTATATTTTCTATTTCAATTTCCCTTGATTCCTTAATACCCCATTATGGACCATATTCATTTCTTATTCCTTTCAACTCTTTCCTCAACCTTTCTTGAATTCTATCATTTCATTCTATCATTTACACACTTGTCTATCTATCCTCTTATTCTCATTTAATACTCACTCTAATGGAGGGTCTGTCCATATAATATTCCACTCTTCTATAGAGGTCCTGATATAATTCACTTCCTATGAGGGGTCATGAAAATAATATCCACTCCTTTCGGAGGGTCATGAAAACAATATCCACTCCTTTCAGAGGGTCATGAAATAATATCCACTCCTTTCGGAGGGTCATGAAAACAATATCCACTCCTTTCGGAGGGTCATGAGAGTAATATCCACTCCTTTCGGAGGGTCATGAAAACAATATCCACTCCTTTCGGAGGGTCATGAAAAGAATATCTACTCCTTTCGGAGGGTCATGAAAACAATATCCACTCCTTTTGGAGGGTCATGAAAACAATATCCATTCCTTTCGGAGGGACGTGAGAACAATATCCACTCCTTTCGGAGGGTCATGAAAACAATATCCACTCCTTTCGGAGGGTCATGAGAGTAATATCCACTCCTTTCGGAGGGTCATGAAAACAATATCCACTCCTTTCGGAGGGTCATGTCATGAAAACAATATCCACTCCTTTCGGAGGGTCATGAAAGTAATATCCACTCCTTTCGGAGGGTCATGAAAGTAATATCCACTCCTTTCGGAGGGTCATGAAAACAATATCCACTCCTTTCGGAGGGTCATGAAAACAATATCCACTCCTTTCGGAGGGTCATGAAAGTAATATATAATTCTCTCCATTCTAAACACTAAAATTAATGATATAATCGACTTCCTAATCGCTACATTCATTATTGACATTCCGACCAGAGTATGATCTACATCCAACATCAATATTCCCAATTGTCTCATGTTCATTGCATTTCCATTCCAACCACTAGAATTAATATCATAATCAACTTCCTAATCACTATGTTCATTGTAAATCCTCAAGCCATGCCATATTCTACCATCATCATCATTAAACCCAGTTTTTGTTAAAGCAACCACAATTACATATAGAAACTTGCATATTCCTAAATTATAATTCATAGTTCAATTGTACCATATTCTAATCCCGTCATTTACCCTAAGGTTCCTCTTTTCTATTTTAATTCCTACCCTTAATTCCCCTATATACAAGCTAGAAAATACCCTCTAAGTAGAGGTAACACTTCCCTTCTTACCTTGAATGTGAAGGGAGGAAGCCACCAAAACCCTAGCCTCTCCTTAGCTTTAAAAACCCTAGCTCCCTGAACTCCTTTGCCCTCGTCTCCTCCCACACTTAGCTTGAAGTCCCCAAACTCTAGCTTCTTATTCTTTGTCCTTGAGGGTGAGACATATTTGCACATAAACCTCCATAGTTGTAGAGATCAAAATCCATGGAGGTAGGGAGAGAAAGAGGGTCACGAATTTCATGGAAAATATGGGGTGTTCCATGGCTATTTTTCTTGGTTGGAAACTTGATGGGGATGATGAATAGGATGGTGATTGATGGTGGTTGCTCTTGGTTTTGGTGCTTGGCTTCTTGAATCATAAAGGAAAGGAAGGAGATGATGAGATGATGAAGAAGATGGGTGGTTGATCTTGATTCTTGAGGGTTGGTGCTTGATCCAAGATGGAGGTTGATGGTGATGAAGATCAAGGTTGAAGGTTCCTTGATCATGGTGTTTGGGTGATGATGATGATATTTGGTTCATGGAACCAAGGAGAAAGGAGTGGACATGAGGAGGAAGGAAGGTGTGTTGTGTTGGTGGTGTTCTTGTTGTTGTTGTGTATTTGTTTCATGCCAAGGAGGAGGAAATCGTGTGGCCAAGAGGCCACAACTTGGCCCCCAAGTTTGATCCAACGCACCAGATCTGGTGTTGCTGAGCACGTGCGCCTGGGCGCATGCCTGGCGCGCCTGGGCGGGTCTGAGCACCAACTAATGCTGCTGGTGCGCGTCTGGTGCGGTCAGGAGGGAGTTGGTGCGCGTCTGGTGCGGTCAGGAGGGAGTTGGTGCGTGTCTGGGCTCGCCTGGGCGAGTTGGTGCCTCGCCTGGGCGGGTTTTTCACTGTCTGGTGCACCAATGAACAGTGCACGCGCCGGGGCGTGCACCAGTGCGCCAGGGCGTGCACCAGAATTCCAAATCTTCGATTCGCCGTAACTTTTTCGTTAACCGTCGGATCGGGTTTTTAGACAAGCTTATTAATCCCCTAAACTTCATATCCAACGGTGGAATTTATTTTCTTAGCATCCCACAATAAATTTCTAATTTTCTCTTTCCGATCGATTTCTAACATCAAAAACGCCGATTTAACTCCCGATTTCGATCATATGACTTTGCCCGAAGCCACAACTACCTTCTATACAACCCCTAAGACTTATATTTACCACTCACCTATCCACCAAAATTCGTTAAGTCATTATTTCAAATTTTTCCTAGGTTTTTAATAATAATTTCATTTAAAATAAGGTTTAGGATGTTACAGTATGTGTGTGCCGTGTATGTGTGTGTGTATGGAGAGAATGCCTAGAAATTTCCTAAGTGCTAGCCAAGTAACTAAGTTGTAACCAAATCCTAACCAAACCCTAACTAAATTAGTAGAAACCCTAATGAGGAGCCAACTAGTCTTTGCACCTAAGTGACCCCTAAAACACCTAATGTCCCCTACCTTGTCCCCTTGGATTTGCTAACCTCCACCCATGCAAATTCTTGAGTTGCCAAAATTACCCCTTCCATTTGCACCATGGCCGAATTGAGTCAAGGGTAAAAGAGGGAAAGTCTAATGCTTTGGTCCTTGTCTATATATGGCCGAGTAAGTGTGGAGAATTGGCCATTCCATTCTTCATTTCACTTTTCACTTCTTCATTTCCTTCACCATTCCAAACACATATTTTTGAGAGCAAAAACTTAAACTCTCAACACCTAAAGAAATAGAGAGAAGGCCGTGGGCTAGAGAGGAAGAAGGAGGAGAAAACCAAGCCAAAAACCCTAGAGTCTTCCTTGAAGGATCAAGATCTTAGAAGCTAGGAGATCAACCTAGTTTTTGGTGGGTATTTCGAATAAGCAAGGAGAAGTTGTAATAATGTTGATTTTCTTTTGATTTGTAATTTTCCTTTCTTTTCTTCCTTTGCATGTCTTATTTTCTATTGGATCATGAGTTTTTAAAGCTTGAAGAAGCTTGTAAACGTCTAACTACCGGATCTCATAACTCGTTTAAGGTTTTCCATGAAAGATCTCAAAGTTTTTCAAACAAGATCCTAAAGATCTAAAGTGTTGATGAAAATTTTGTGAAGTTTAAAGTAGACCTCTTTGCATGATTAATTTTCTTGCTTGAAACCGTGATTTATGATGTGTTTGAGAGTTCATTTAATAAATGAACGGATGATCTAAACTTGCTTAATAATAAAATTGAAATCTTTGGTGTTGCATGTTGATATGATTATGATCTTGATGATTTGAGTACATGCATGTATCGATTGTACTTTGATCTTAGATTTTGGGAATAAATGAACTAATCAACACTAGATCCTAGATTATATAATTCGGCCATGACTAAAGAAATTAGGTCTTGATGTTTTTGATGTGATCTATGTGATTGCATGTTAATTCCATGATTAGAAAAATTGATTTAAGTGATTAAAATGCTTTGATTTTTTTTACTTGATTCTAATGAAACCTTGATTTTGGTTTTGATCCTTAATTCATTCATGAAAAAGTTTGATTCTTGAATTTTGCATATGAATCCCAAATGAAAAGCTTTAATATTATGTTGGTATGCATATTGTTTTGAATAAAAGACTTGATTTTCTTTAAATGTTCATCACAGTTTGGTCTTTTATTACTCAAAGTAAATTTTATCTTTCATTTGTGCTATTCTAATTGATTTCATGAATCGATCTACAAGATCTAGGTACATGCATGTCATTCTTGAAAAAAAAAGATTTAAATTTTTGGGAACCCTCACAGTTTTACAAAAAAACCAAAGGAAATAAGCTTTTGAAAATTGATTTCTAACTTGATCTATGTTTAAGGTTCATCCATGTTAAAGATTTGAATTTTACTCTTGATTTTCGGTGGTATTGATGCCACGGTTTTATGCTTAAGAAAGGAAATGGTATTCTAAAATCCATGTGTTTAAAAGTGCATCAAAACTAAGCTTGTGCCATGATGGTGTTCGGCCTAGGTTAGATCTAATAGGTTAGGTTCTTTTCTTATGAGGTGACTTGAATTCATGATTATGTTTTGTGATTTAATGTTACGTAAATTATTTAAATTGTGTAGTGAATGTTTAAATTTCTATTTGGCTTTTGGATTAAAAATAAAGGAAATAAATGAACTAAAATGATTTGAGAAAAAGTGTGTAATGCAATAGTGTGTGTGTATTCGGTGGTGAATGAAAGAAAGAGTAAATAATCTTGTTGCATGAAAAAGAAAGTAGAATTTAGGTGTTTTAAATAAATCAAGTTGATTTATGTGGTGTAAATTTGTGATGTTCGATTTATATCTTTGCGAGTGAGTGAATGTCTAAGCATTTGTTTGAATTGTAAATAAATTAAATGATTAATCATGATTTCATTTATTTAAGTGTTGTTGTGATTGTGTGTTAGTTTATGTTTGAAAAATAATTGAGTGTGTAAATGGTTTTGAGATAAGTTGATTTTAAGAAAATTCTATTTGATCTATTTGAGATTTTTAAATTATATTCATGGCTGTCCAAGATTTATTTTATGATAAAAACTTGAGTTTTAAAGTATTAGTTTGAACTAAAGAATTGTTTAAAGCAAAAAGTGTTTTACGAAGTTTTCGGAATTTTATCAAAATGATTTTTGTAAAACAATTCTTTGCTGTCCCGAATTATTTATGGTTGTTTCTTAACTTTGAAAAGGTGTTCAAGTGATCTAAAATAAAATTTTCAAGTGATATTGGATTTAAGAAAGACCCGGATTAAAAACGATGAATTTTTCGGTGTATTCAAAACGTAATTAGGGTGTTGTCCAAGGTGGACCAGCAACCAAATAAATTGATTTAAATCATTTTATTAAATGTTTTCAAATGGTTTTAAAATATTTAAAGTGCTAGAAAATATGGGAATTGTTTTGATAAAACAACAGTGTTTTAAGTCTTTCGGTTAAGAACGAAACGTGTCACGAACTAAGAAAAGATTTTCTTAATACAAGATAATGACGTAAGTGTATTTTATTTAGTACGAGGAAATCTTAAAGACAAGGGATTGGGGCAGCCGGCAACAAAACGGATTCGAGGAGACGGTACGCATTACATTGCTGGACCTCAGGTGAGAGAGAAGCTTTCCTAAGACACCGTGGTAGCTAGGTGATTTATTAGGACGTTCCGTATCATCTCAAAGATCGGAACTTAGTGGTTCTGAGTCAGTAGTATAGTGGCAATTGTTTGCTTTGTATGGCCACTTATACGAAG
The DNA here is from genome assembly GCA_037953625.1 of Crotalaria pallida. Taxonomy (NCBI): domain Eukaryota; kingdom Viridiplantae; phylum Streptophyta; class Magnoliopsida; order Fabales; family Fabaceae; genus Crotalaria; species Crotalaria pallida. The sequence goes on from CM075653.1 coordinate 86,582,846, forward strand.
GTGACGAAGACCACAATGTTTTTGTGTGCTGTTGTGTGCATGCTTTCATTTATTTATTTAATTATATCTGATGATACTTAGTATTGTTGATTGTAATGAGTGAATGGCTGATGGACGTCTGTTACGTCCTGAATAAGGAAATGAAATTAATGAAATTGAAAGTGAAGTTATAAGTATGGGAAAATAACAATGATAAGATACAAAGAGAAAGAAATAGCGATTGGAAACAAAGTATGTGTTGGAAAAGAGAGAAAGAATTGAGATTGGCGAAAGAATGAATGATATTGTTGAGAACGAGCCAGAGCTGGGAAAGTATTGTGGTTGTTGGAACTAGATGAGGATGGAGGGGAGCTGGGCTCCTTTTGTTTTAGTCTGGGACTAGTGTTGAGTTGAGCTTGCTCCTCCATTAGTGCTCAGCAAAAATGGATTTTTGAAAAATGTTTTCGAAAAGAGATTTTTGACAAGATTTGTGAAAGTGTATTTTTGAAGAGGTTGTGAAAAGATATTTTTTTTGAAAAAGTTTTGTGAAATGTTACTTTACATGAAACATCATTTTTTTGAAAGGATTTTATGAAACCTTATCTTTGAAAAAGAAAATGTTTTTGAAACCTGGTTTTTAATAAACATCATTTTTGGAAAGAGACTCCTTATAAGTAGTGTTTTCAGAAAAGTTTTGGAAATAGATTTTATGAGAGTTTTTGAAAAGATATTATTAGAAACTTCGAGAAGGTCTTTTGTAATGACACGTTTGAAAGAAAAGTTTCTGAAACCAATGTTTTTGGTGAACGGTGGTGAAAAGATTTTACGTGAAAGTTTTCGAAAGGACATTTATGACAGCTTATGATATGAGATTTTCCAATGAGTTATTGAAAATGTGTTTGAGGAAAGTAAGATTGTTCTTGAAAAAGATTGAGAATGTTGAGAAGGATTGGGAAGTGAGATGAGAATTCAGTGATGTGATCCCAGCTCTGTGCTATGTGAGAAATGATGAGAGAAAGTTTGTGCAAAGTTAGCGGTCGGGACTCATTGAAGGGTTGCACGAAGGATGGGCCGACCTTAGGATAATTAAAAAGATAAAAGACTTAAAAGACATACACGGTGAGGTATGAGAGTGCGAAGTAGTGGAGAGGAAGATACCATAAGTATCTGCGGATACTTAGGAGGAGATTGCATTAGGGGAGAACGATGACGGTGAAACGTCAAGAAGTCTAGAGTATATTTCTAGGCAGAACGAACTCCACATGTGGCGGACTAACGTGGTGGGGACTGGGTCTAATGCCGTGGTAAGTTCTGCGGGCCCACTAGAAATATACTGTCGCCCCCTAGATTGCAAATCTAGAACAGTGAGAGGGACTGGAGTGGGGCATCTTGTTTGCCACTGTGAGTTGAGACAGTGTGCCATTATGTGATATATGATATTGAATTGATATGATTGAGGCTGAGTCCTCCTGGTCTGGGACCATTTGTTGTGTGACAGCTGTCGTGCACGCACGGTAAAGGTCCTGTACTCCTGTTTGCTTCCGATTAGGTTGGGTGGATGACCGAGGAGATGTAGACGTGAGTGATAACCGAAAACGAAATGAGTACCCCGATGATATTTTGTAAGAAGAAATTATGGGTATGAGAAGGAAAAGGATTGAGAAAGAAAGAATGCTTATGAGAAGTGAAATTAAGTTTGAAAAGAATAATGAAGGATAAGAGTAACAATGATAAGACTGATAATAATGTGATAATATACTTGATCATTATGTGCTTGTATGTTTATTGTGTGTTTGTATGGTCCTTCTATCTTGCCTATCGTAATTCCACACTGTCGACGATTCGTCGTTCGGATCACTTACTCTCTCCTGTTCGTTGGCATATCGGTGCCACTGGTATCTCAACGGGCAGATGGAGTATGGCATGGACGAGGATGGAAGCGCACCCCATGCGGCTGGATCTGGACCGGCTACACCCAGATAGTGATTTCAGATCCGGAACATCAACTTAGTGGAGCCAACTTGGAGCCACACTTGGGACAAGTCACCGTGCGAGGATACAAGAACTACGCAGAGAAGTTTCGATACGAGACCCGGAGGAGTTCTTCCCTTCCCAATGGAGTGGAGTTGGAATCTATTAGCAATGATGAGACAGCAACAAGGAGGGCATTACTTTCGAGAAGAAGGATCTTCACCCGATCGTTTTCAATAGGATAGTTTAAGGATAGTGTTATTAGTTTAGATTTGTTATGAATGTTTTGACGTAAGGATTACCGAGCCATGAACCATTTATGTAATAGAGCTAAGTTTTCAAACTGATTGATGGAATACATTTCATGCTAAGTAACTCATGTGAAGCTTTTGAAAGATTGTCAAGATGATTTAGAATCAAGTTCTTCTATTGAAATGAATGATTTATGAAAAAGAAAAGTTTTTAGTAACAACTCGGTTTTCAAAAAAGGGTGTTGAGAACACCAAGTACTTTTCAATAATGTTTTCAAACACTTCAACAATGTTTTATAAAAAAAAAAAATTGGCCGCATTTTTGCTACTTTAACAAGTAAAAGCTAATTAATTTGGTTTACGAAAATCGGGCTGTTACATTTCTCCTTCCCCAATTTTCGTTTTCCCCCCTTTTCAACCCTAGCCTTCGAATGTCATCTTCCTCCTCTGTTCCTCCAGCAAAACGAACCAAAGCACGGGCTAATAGGTACAGTGATGCTGATTATTACGTGACGGGCGCTCGTAATGCACGTGAGTCCCGGTTTAGTAGACGTGATTATGGGCAAGTGTGTTGGGTAAGTTTTCTTTGGCTTAGAGAGCAGGGATTTGGTTTTGTTCGTTTATTAGAAGCTCAAGTCTTAAAGAAATTCTTAGAATTTAATTATCCTATATACCCTAGGGTAGGAGGGACACACTTTATTATTAAGCCTAGCCAATTGCGAACTCTATTTGGTTTAAGCAGTGTTGGAGCATCCTTGACCAATGAGGGTTTAGATTGTAACCTTGCATTATTATTCCAACAATCCCTTAGAATTGGTCAAAACTGGAACGACAGGTTAAAACGGGTGAAATTGCTGACAACAGAGAATAGGGTTATTCACTAACTCATTGTTACTGTTTATTTCCTCGTACCTCAAGAAACTATGGTCGGGTCTATGAGGACGATTTAAAGCTGTTTCATGGGATCATCAGCAACATTCCCATAAATTGGTCACAAGTACTGCTAGAGCGAATGCTACTTGCTGCAAGCTCCAGGAGTGGTTGGTTGCCATATCCGATGTTTGTTTCGAGGATGTTGGAGCATTATGGTGTGCCAATAAATGATAATGAACCTCAAAATCACCCTTCTTTTGATCAATGCCTTGTGAGCGTTGGGTTACTTCACCAACAAGAGATGGCAAAGCATTATCACTTATTTGAAGAATTTAAAACAGAATGTAAAGAGCTTCTCGAAAAAGGATTAATTCGAGAAAGTTTGAGTCTGCATTCAGCACCAACATTTTATGTTGAGAATCATAACGAAATTAAAAGAGGACGAAGGTGTATGGTTATTAATTATAAAAATTAAACGAAGCAATAATAGGAGATTCTTATAAGCTATCTCGGAAAGACTATATTTTATAAAAAAATTAAAGCACTAGTACAAAAAACATTTTTCAGACCACCTTATTAAGACCGGTTCCGCACGGAACCGGTCTGGAAGTTAACATTAGTTTAAACCAGACTGGTTAAATTAAGTGACCAGTCTGAAAATATTTTAATTGAAATCGGTTCTGCATCGGAACCGGTCTAGAAATTGGTATTGGTTCATTCTAGAGTGGTTAATTTTGACAACCAGTCTGAAAAATAAATTAAATGAATGCCCCGTGCATCGCACGGGCAAGGGTTCTACTTTTTTAATTAAAAAAAAAAACCCGCGTTATTTTTCTGATCTCCCTCCATCTCCCTCAAAGCACATAGTCACTCCAAAGTCCAAACACTTCTCCTTCTCTGATCTCCCTCACTCCACCGTGCCTCCACCGTGCTTCCACCTTGCTTCCGCCCCTTCTCGATTCTCTTTCACTCTCCCTCACTCTCTGCTCCGTTTCATCACTCTCTCCCGCTTTCTCTTTCCCTCTCTCCCTCTGCCAAAGCTCCTTCGCAGCACCGCCGTCGCACCTCCGCCGTCGCAGCACCGCCTTCGCACCTTTGCCATCAACCCCCATAAGTCCTTCATCTGATTTCGTCAACATTCAGCTCTGATTTGGCCATTTAGGGTAGGTTTTTTTTTTTGTTTTTTTACTTTTTATTATATATATATATGATTTACTATTCCTTTTTGCTTTATTTTGGTTTAGATTGCTTATATTGTCTTTGCATGCAACTTAGGGTTTCTTTTTTTTTTTTCTCACAGCTCAGTACTCCATCGTCCTCTTCTTTCAACCCTCAGCACTTCTTCCGCAGGTACTGTATGAGTTTTTGTTTCTTCTTATTTTTATTGTATGTGCTCAGGGTTGAGAGTGCTTAGCGTGTGTGGTTGTGTTTCTGAAGGGTTTTGTTATGTTCTGTTGCTTTTGTTAATGCCTCATTATCAATGAAATTTTTAATGCCTCATTATCAATGAAATTAGTACTTTTCATCTTAACCAATTATTATTGTTTGTCTATTCCGATTTGTTCTTCAAAATCGAATCGATTATTACTCTTTCAATTTATGCAGCAATTTTGGTAAATTTTTAGAAGCACGGTTAATCTGCGCAATTCAATTTAGTGAATTCACTGAATTGGTAAATTGTTTGTATATGAGTACATGATAATGTTAAATTATTTTAAGTTTAGATGAAATTTTGTTTAAAAGGGTAAAGAAGTTAGATAGATAGAAAAGTTTAAATGCATCAGTTAAGTAGCTTTATCACTTAAGTAGCGAATTTACTGAATTTCACTTAAGTAGCTTTATCAATTACTTCTGGTAACATCAAATGCATGCATAAATCACAATAAAGAATTCGATGCTTTAATTTATCATTGAAGCTTATCTGATTGGAAGGACCTTTGATTTCTCATGGTGCACTTTCTTTTTCTAGCTCTAATACTTTTATTTTGCTGTCACAACCTGCATGGAACAATGATGTTTTATTTTATTTTTATAAATGATGTGCCATTAATGTGTCACTAATTTCATTCCTTTTTGCTTTATTTTGGTTTAGATTGCTTAGATTATCTTTGCATGCAACTAAGGAGCAGCTCCAGACAAAGAAGCTAAGGTGAATTCTCTTTCTCTCTCTTAAGTCATCGTTGTTTTTCTCTTTCTTTTTCCTTCGAATTCATATGGCCAAAGTTGAGTTTAGATTTTCCCATGCCTTTTCTTTGATGCTCAACAATTCTGAGCTTTTTATTCTGGGTTTAGGGATTGTGAAAAAGCTTACACAAATATCAACTTCCACTTAGATTTAAGAGTTTAATTTGTTTATATCTTTGATTTCATATGTTTTCTAGATAGCTATATATATCTATTATCTAGTGTTTAGTAGTAGTATAATCATATGATGAAGATGTTATGTTCATGATAGCTCCAACAAGGTCCACATATATTCTATGCTAAACAAATTTTTGATCATCATGTCCTAAAGCAACACCTTTTCATTTTAATTTCCTTCTCTTCACCTTTTATCTCATTTCATTTTATAAATTGTTAAGAACAGATCCTCTTTGTTATTTTATTTTTTTGGAAGGAAAAATAATTTTATTAACCAGAAGTACTAAAGCAGAGTCAAACCAGGTTAAAAAACAATTCCCACCCCCAGTGATATATGATGAAACCTGCTATTGCTGTTAAAAGCACAAAGCAGCAGAGCAAACATTAGCATAGCAGGAAAAAAAAAGAAAAGAAAAGACCATGGTGCAGATGAATTTTTTTGGTAGAAGAAAAAATTCTATTAGCACAAACTCAAAAAAACATCAAAACCAACATAATCCATTTTAACTGCCACCTTCTAGGAAGGGTTCAGAAAAATAGATTATGATAAAAAAAATAAAGAAAGGAAACTAAACAAAATAAGGGCCACCTTCTAGGAAGGGTTCCCTTATTTTGTAAAGCCCATTATTTCAATACATATACTATCCACTAGTTCTTTATTGGGCCAAGATCTAAATTTTTTGCAACAAAAAAGGCCCGAAACGCTAACTCTCTCTTAATCTGTCTGAAATGAAGATAAGGGGTACTTGAAACGTCTGAGAAGCTACGATCATTTCGCTCTTTCCAGACATGGTATTGAACAGCCACAATCATAGCTCGAAGGAGTTGCTTAAACCAAGACTCACGACCAGCATACAAAGCCCACCTTCTCCATCTGCCAATTTGCTGTGGAAAGCGACGAATCCCAAGCCAGGCAGCACACAACTTCAACAGTTCTCCACTCCAGCAACATTCAAAGAAGAGATGTGTAATTGACTCAGCTGAAGCAAGACATAAGCTACAATGATTCGGTAAGTGATTCCATCTCAATTTATCCCTTGTTTGAAGCTTTGCATGCATAGCTAGCCAAGAGATGAAACAATGCTTAGGACCATTAACTCGATTCCATATCATCTTAGCCATAGGGAACAGGGGTATTGAACCTTGAAGAAAACTATACCCCGATTTGATGGTGTACACACCATCTGGACATGATTGCCATTGGTTATTCAGAAAACCCAAACTCAGCCTGTCTCTTACTCGAACGAGCTTTTTCCAGTGCCAACTATGGCTCTGTCTCCACATACAATCCCAAAAAGATTGATCCTTAATGTAATAGTGATGTACCCATCTAACCCATAGAGAATCCTTCTTAATTGCTAGGTTCCAGATTTGCTTGCCCAGAGCTGCAAAGTTCCAATTAGAACAATTCTGAACCCCCAATCCTCCAACTGCCTTTTCTCTACAAATAGTAGACCAAGCTACCTTAGCATAATAGCAACCATCTTCATTCGCATTCCATAGAAACTGTCTACACAATTTTTAAATATCCTTTATAACTGATGTAGGAATAATAAATGTAGATGCCCAGTATATGTGAAAACTCATAAGAACAGAGTTTATTAGACAAACTTTAGCCTGATAGGATAGATTCCTGGATCTCCAATAGTTAATGCTTCTCATAACCATATCCACTAAGCCCTGGCATGTGGCTGCATTCCACTTCCTAGATGAAAGTGGTATGCCCAAATATCTACAAGGGAAGCTTCCTTGCTGAAAACCTGAGATATCCAAAAGCAATCTCTGAGTAGTGGGAGTCACACCTGCCATAAAATAGATAGGAATTTTCTGCACTGAATTGAAGGCCTGACCAGTCTGAAAAATCACTAAGAGCTTGGACCACAATTCTGATACTAGCTGGGTGAGCCTTGCAGAAGATCATGAGATCATCTGCAAAGGCTAAACTAATCAAACGAACATCCTTGCATGCTGGGTGATACCTAAAATTCCTCTCATTAGCAGCTACCATAAGTCTTCTAGTTAGCATTTCCATGGATAGGACAAAGAGCAAGGGAGACATTGGGTCTCCCTGCCTAATTCCCCTTGAAGCCCAGAATCTGTCTCCTTGTTGGCCATTAATCAGAATTGAGAACGAAACAGTTCTTATGCAATTCATAACCCATCTGATGAACTTAGTAGGAAACTTGAAAGCTAATAACACCTCCTCAATAAAGTTTCAATCAAGAGTATCATAAGCCTTTGTTATATCAAGTTTCATCATACTTCTTGGTGAGACTCTCCTTCTACCACACAGTCTAACCAATTCTTGAGATATGAGCACATTGTCCAAAATACTCCTATCTTTAATAAAAGCCACTTGATTATCATGCACAATAGTAGGCACCACCTTAGCCATTCTGTTGCAAATTACCTTGGAGATACATTTATATATTGTTGAACAACAGGCAATAGGCCTAAATTGACTCACTTTAGAAGGAGAGTCAATTTTAGGTATCATGACCAGATTAGTATGATTAGTTTCCTTGAGTATATGTCCACCAAGAAAAAAAATCTTTGATAGCTGCACACATCTCTTGACCAGTATACTCCCAAGTAGATTGAAAAAAACCTGCACCAAAACCATCTGGACCAGGGGTTTTATTCTTATCAATTGAGAACATAGCTTCTCTAATTTCCTCATCTGCAATTGGATGAATCAAATATAATTGTTGATCCAAGGTCAGACAATTACCTTGATCCACCACCTCTTGAGCAAAAGAACCTCTTCTGATTCTGGACATAAATAGCCTTTGATAAAAATCTTCAAACATCTTCAATATATTATCTTGGCCTGTGACTTCCTCTTCATTCTCATTCATAAGCTTAATAACCCTGTTCTGATAGCATCTCTTCCTAATGGATTCATGGAAAAGTTTAGAATTGAAATCACCACCTCTTAGCCAATCAATCTTAGCTTTCTGATGCAAGAAAGCCATAGCATCTTGTTGAACTTTGTTATACTCACTGGAAATATCCCTCTCTGCCTCCTGAAGTACTGAATCCAGAGGATTCTGGATCAGAGCAATTTGAATTGCCTCTAGCTGCTTCCTTAATCCAATCTCCCTACTAGTCACATGTGAGAAAAACTGTCTATTAAGATCACCCAAAGGACCGTTAAGATCCTTAAGCTTCTTCCAAACAATAAACATCTTGCTCCCTGAGTAGTACTTATTCCATACTCTTTCAATAGTAGGCATGAAATTCTGATGATTAGCCCACATATTAAAATACTTGAAGGAATTCTTACCTCTGCCTTGCTGAGCACCCCAATTGACAATAATAGTTGAATGGTCAGAGAGACCAGGCACTGTAAAATCAGCAGTAGCCAGTGGCCATTCTTCACACCAATGCATATTCACCATAGCTCTGTCTAGTTTAGAAATAATTCTATCCATACCAATTTATTTATTACACCATGTAAAAAAAGACCCTGTCTGCCTCATGTCCAGTAGTCCACATTCATCAACACACCTCTGGAAATCTCTTGAGCTGTTAGGATCAATAGCACAACCTCCAACCTTTTCCTGTTGGTTTAATTGAGTGTTAAAATCCCCTAGAATAATCCAAGGGATATGAATATGCCTCTGTACACCACATAAGACCTGCCATAGTTCCTTTCTCACATGCATATCATTTTCAGCATAGACAAAAGTAACAAACAACTGTTTCTGAGTCTCTTTCATTATAACATGGCAATGAACATACTGAGCAGATCGTGCTACCACAGTTAAATCAAAAATATCCATTCTCCATACCACCCAAATTCTTCCTATAGAACATACATCCAGATTAATAGAAGAACCCCAGCCATACAAAATTTTATTGTAAACTTGTTGATAGGAATCACCCCTCAACTTATTCTCTAAAATAGCAAAAAGACCTACACTATATTTATTAATCACCTCACGAACCTGTTTTTGTTTTCGAGGGTGGTTCATCCCTCGAATATTCCATGCACCTATTTTATCCATTAGGAGGATGAGTTGAAGACTCTCCCCTCTGAACCTCCAATGCTTTTTGCTGATTCTTACTTCTTGTGGTGACTGTTGTCCACCCTTCACCATCCACTGCTTGTTGTTTACCTTTGTCTACCTTTGGATTAGCTACAATAAGCTCATCAATGACTCTGACCACAGCATTCACTCCTTCTTCAATATTTTCTTGTGGAACAATACCCTTCTCTATGTCTGACTGCAATTTAAGGGCTTGATCAAGCTTTTCCATCTCCTTTTGTGTAGGCTTATTTTTCTCAACCCACTGTTGCTTTACATTTTTCTTGCACATTGCAGCATCATGCCCATAGCATGAGCATTTAGAGCATAAGGTAGGCTTCCATTCATACTTGATCTTTTGTGAAACTATGTTCCCTTTATCATCTTCAAAATGTATTTCTTCTGGGAGAACTACTGGATCTACCTCAACCAAAACTCTAGCATAGCTAATCCTATTTCTTTCTTCAGTCACTTTATCAGCCATAATAGGAGTCCCCACCAAACTAGTTATCTTGCCAAGAGCTGTAGCCCCCCAGAATTTTAAATTCAGGTTTGGCAATTGGATCCAAATAGGAATCCTGTCCAGAAAACTTTTAGAAACTGGCTTCCCTGTCCATGGTGCAATAATCAATGGTTTTTTATCAAAGTGATAAATACCAACATCCAAAACACTGTTTCTACCTTCTAGTGAATTGAATCTCACTATCAGAGTACCATCAACATTCATAAGGATTTTATCAATCCCAAATTGTCCCCAAGCCTTTTTAATGAAACCACTCAGCACAGGGTAAGATGGATTTGCCCCCAGAACATAGCATACCAATGAATTTTGCCAATAACGAACCTCCTCCTCTACATCAGTAGGGTCAATTTTCCCCAGAGCTACCCTATCCTTTAAAGTTGGCTGATGAAAATTCAATTTTCCTCCTGCGTTTCTGAGCTTTGATATATCAAAAGACTCCCATACATTTCGTTTTGGAACCGCCTCCTTTTCTGGTGAATTTGATGTAGGTCCTAGTGCTATATTTGCTTTCTCCTTTTCCTTATCAATAACCTGCTGAATCTCAGTATTGTGTGGTTCATTGACAGGATTGCTTTGCTGATTGACCCTGGCTCGGATCAACTCTAAACCTTGTGCTAAAGACTCAAGTTGCTTAGGCGTCAAGGCATCTATCACTTCCAGATCATCATCATCCAGTTGTGACAAATCAAACAATTGTTGCTGCTTATCTTGCTGTTTCAAGGAAGAAGGTGATTTAGGGGAGGGAGGCTTTGGTGGCCTCCCCCTCTTCTTCGCCATGAAGGCTGCGCCGGAAACCTAGGAAAACCCTAGGCATCGAGAGAGAGAGAAGAGAGAGAAGTCAAACAGAAGTCAACTCACTAACTTACTCTCATATAACTTAAACATGGTGCAGATGAATTGTCAGTATATAAGTTATACCATAATCTTTTCTTTCAAGTTTTAGTTTTAATCCTTTGCATTCTTTTTGGTAAGAAGCCTAGCTACCTTGTTTTGATTTTGATTAAATTTTTCTTACAATTGTTACATAATTAAACATATAATTATTTACATGAAATCACCTAATTACATAGTTAGTAACCCCTAAACCAAATGCCTATCTAGAATATCTACGAGTCTATGACAGTAGATCATCTATGTTTAGATCATTCCAATTCTCCAAGTCATTGACATAGATTAGATGATAGGCATTGGTGTTCTAATCATTTTTTCGCTTTATCGCTGACAGAATGTTATTTACCTGCAACAACGTTATTAAAAGGTGGTTACATTAAGCACCTGAATTCCAAACATAATTACTTACAAGATAGAAAAGAAACTAATTTCTCTCTAAGCCTAGACTAAATGCTTTAGAATTGATAAGGCGACAACATCTTTCAGCACTTAGGATAGGTTAAGGTAAATAGTTTAATTACATGCTTATCAGTTATCATATGGGAGCTTATGACCTCCTACAAGCTCTTTGTAGCTTATTTCATAAGCTTATGTTAATCAGCCAAAAGAAAGCTTATAGGAAGGTGCCTCATTAACTATTTTCATAAGCTTCTCTTATAAGCTTATGTTTATAAGATAAAAAAAAGCTTATAGGAAGGTACCTCATTAGTTATTTTCATAAGCCCACCTGATTCTAATCAATATGATAAGACAAACCCAAAAATAAATACTCTACAAGTTCTTCTAAATTCCCCTTAATCATTCTCAGGAAACATGGCGTTAACCATAATATTTCATAAGTATGAATTGACATCCGTATTGAATACCTTTCTTTTTTTCTTTTTTGTGAATGTACATGTTTAAATATCATATGACTATGCAAATTGCAGACTTAAACAGCCAAAATAAAAATGATTAGAACACCAATGCCTATCATCACCTGATTTGAGAAGATTAGATTAGATAAGAACAACATAAATTCCATTTTAAGAGCATATAAAGGAGTGGTTTCTGATTATTAGTATGAGTTTGTGGTTTCTGTTGGTGTATAGTGATTATTAGTATGTGTTGGTGGTTTCTGTTGGTGTATAGTGAATGGCACTGAGATTTAAGAGCATATAAAGGAGTGGTTGTTCATTCAAGTTTTGGTTTTATGTGCTAGCTGCCAGTAGTGCCAGCAAATATGTTACCTAGAATTTCATTACTTGCACGCACATAATAAGTCATTTTGTTTGCTTTTGGAATTGTTGAAGAAAGCATGTTTGAACCTCAAACAGAAATCCCTCTATTCATTTAATACACACACGGTCTTTAGTTCCTTAATTTAATACACACACTTACTTTAAAAAATTTCTCACGTATGTGCAAGTTTAGTTTCAATCTACTGTTAAATCTATTCAAACAGATTGGGGAAGCGAGTTTCGGTCTTTTACTCCTTTACTTCAGAGTTTAGGGATTAGACAGAGTTATATGCCCTCACACTCATCATCAAAATGGAGTGGTTGAGAGGAAGCATAGGCATATTGTTGAGATGGGTTTAACCTTACTTGCTCAAGCTTCTCTTCCCACTAAATATTGGGATCATGCCTTTCTCTTTGCTCTTTACTTGATCAGTATGTTATCCAGCCACTCTATTCAAGATCAAATACATTATTTTCTTCTTCATAACTCCTATCCTGATTTTGGTTTTCTCAAGGTATTTGGCTGTTCTTATTATCCATGTCTAAGACCCTATGTCAAAAATAAACTCCAACCTAGATCTGAGGAATGTACTTTTCTAAGATATTCATATACACATAAGGGTTATAAATGTCTCTCTCCATCAGGGAGAATTTTATCTCCAAAGATGAGATTTTTAATGAACAAAATTTCCTTATAAACATCTTCAGCACTCTGCCTCATTGAGTTCCTCTTCCTCTTCTTCTCACTGTGCTCCTTGTCTTACTGGTCTTACTCCAGTTTCTTCTAATTCTTCCCTCTCCTCTGTCTCTGCATCTTTACCATCTACTACTTCACCTACTATATCCCTTTCCAACCCTTCTCCCATTCCCTCATCTGATTCTGTCCCTGATCCAACACCTGCTCAACATTGTAATACTCACCCTATTATCATTAAATCTAAATCTGGTGCATTAAGACAACAACCTTTTGCTTCACTTGCATTGGCTGAAACTAAAAATGCAAAGTTAGCTCTTACGATTCTTACATGGAAAGAGGCTATGGATAAGGAATTTCAAGCTCTCATGAAAAATAGGGTGAGTAATAATCTCATGAAAAAGTTAGCTCTTACTATCCACATACTTAGTGTTGGGCCACAACCTAGTAATAATCCCCTGCCAAGAACTCTTGCTACACTCAGTTTGGATAAAATCCAGTTCTGATATCATTGCAAAGAAGGGCCCAGTGTTTCTCAAGGAACCTGATTTCCCTTATGAAGCCAGAGGCAAAAACAGCCCCTACCCTCATAACCTCTTTGTTTTGACAAAGATCACAAAGCAATTAGGAATACATGCTTTGGTAGGAGTCAGGACAGAGGACAGTCTCATTTGGGCTTGTGTAGTTTGTGTGTGGGTCATAGGGTCTGTCTCTAAAATAGGAACTTTTGTAGTAGCTAGTCAGAACTGGCCTTGCCACAATACCTCCAGGTGTTTTAGCCTCAGATTTTATGAACATTAGGTACATTCTGTTCCCTTTCTCTAACCCAGGCACAAACTGACTCATCACTGGGTTCAACAAGCTATACAGCAAACTCCTCCTCACTAGCTCCTCTTCAATTGTTGGCATCAGCTTTCTCTCTCCCCCAGATGTCCCAGAACTACAAAACAAAAAAAACCATCAAAATATATTCAATGAAACACAACCCAATATGATTAAAAAAAAGATCATTTCTAATTCCAAATCTTCCTTGCTGATATCTACAAATTTCTTTTCTTTGCACACTCCGTGGCCAAAGCAGCCATTCGTAGTTATTTTGGAGTAGTGGAGTATAGCTTAGTTTTCTTTCTCTTACTTTGCTGGTCTGATTTTCTGGTCATTTTCTGGTATGATAGCCCGAAAATGCTCTAACTATAGACATGGCTGGTCTAATTTTCTGGTTGCAGAAGTTGTTATTTTTTGCTTCTGTTCTGTTGTTTTCTGCTGCCCTTTTTGCTGCTAAACTATCATTTTTCTGCTGCTGTGTTCTTTTTTGCTTCTGTTCTGTTGTTTTTTGCTGTATACTCTTTAACTTTACCTTTCTCTAATCATAATCCTTCAAACATCTCCGTAGATTAATATGGATCGAAAATGGATGAAAGCTCGTCGTTTATCATCCAAATATGAGGAAGGAGTGAAAGCATTTGTTAACTTTGCAGTTAACAATGCAAAAGACCGCAATAGAATCTTATGTCCTTGTCTACAATGTTGCCACGCAAGTTTTGTCACTGAAGCTGACTTGCAAGGTCATCTAATGTCTTATGGAATTGATCAAAGTTATACATGTTGGGTGAAACATGGTGAGACTAGATCGGATTCCACTCATCGAAGTTATGCCTCAAATGTCACCGATACAGTTATGCACGATGAGGGTGATCGGTTGGAAGACATTGTAAATGCGGTTGAAGAGGATCTCCGAGATCATCCTGAAATGTTCGATAGGCTGCAAAGTGATGCAGATACACCATTGTATGATGGTAGTGAGTGCACAAGATTGGAAGCAGTGATAATGTTGTACAAGTTGAAAGCAGCCAATGGATGGACTGATAAGAGTTTAACTGATCTACTTGCGTTATTGAACCAAATGCTACCAAAGGGTAATGTGCTTTCAAGTCGAACATATGATGCCAAACGAATGTTATCCAGTGTTGGCATGAGCTATGAGAGGATACATGCCTGTCCAAATGATTGCATCTTATATCGGAATGAATATGAAGATTTAGACGTTTGTCCTAAATGTAATGCATAGCGATATAAGAAGCAGCCAGCAACTCTAGAGAAGATGGCATCGACTCCTGCGAAGGTGGCATGGTACTTTCCCATAATTCCAAGATTTAAGCGCATGTATGGCAATGTAGAAGATGCAAAGCACCTGACATGGCATGCTGATGAAAGGATTAAAGATGGCAAGTTGCGTCATCCTGCAGATTCTCCACAATGGGCAAAGTTTGGTGATGATTACCCTGACTTTGCTCATGAAAAAAGAAACCTACGCCTTGTAATGTCTACCGACGGAATGAATCCCCATGGTGATGAGCATTTTATTTCCAATTATTCCTTGCATTATTTTACTCCTATTATTGATACTTGTTGCCCATTTGACATTGATTAGCTTGATTTAGTGATTTAGAGTTTATTGGACTAATATTCCGAATATTGTTTAATTTGGGATTATTTAGCCTAATTAATTCTATTTCTATTTTCAGGTAATATTTGGCACAAGGACACTTTGGGAAGTTAGGAAATGAAGATTGAAGTATTGAAGTGAAGATTGTAATTTGCATTTAGGTCCCTTTTTAGTTGTAATTTTCAGAATAGTGTTTCTTAGGACTTGGGCCCATGTTTTAGGCCCATTTTGTGACTAGAAAGAGGGGAATTTCGTGTAGCACATAGACCACACTCCCATTTCAGATTTCTCACTCTCTCTCTAGGTTAGAACTTCTCTCTTGGCTCTCCATAGCAATTGGTGGCTGCTAGGGTTTTGTTCTTCCCCCTTTCTACACGTTTTTCTTGATTTATGACCATGGAAGGCTAACTTCAAGGGTTAATCCCTTTGGTATTGTATCACTTACTCATGAGCACTTGTTCTTAATGCTATTTCAATTTCTCTCTACTGTTTTCGTGGTTTATCTCTTTTTATGGTTCGCTTAGTTCTATTTATTAGCGATAATCCATGAGTGGGAATGCTTAATTTATGCTAACTCGTAAAAGTCTCATGCTTTGGTTTCTGATGCTTAATTAGAAGCTAGGGTTTTGGGGTGAGAACTGAATTTTCTCTTAGTATTTAGGTCTCACGATTTGGACAGAGGAGAGGAGAGGAATCGATCTTTAGTGAGCTAGGATTGAGTAGTGTGCGTAGCCAAAGGGGTTTGCTCGCTTTTGTTTCTGATTTTGTTAGTTTTAATACTCTGTTTATGTTTTGTTCTTCAGAATTGTTACACACAAAAACCCCCCCATTTTACTGCACACTACGTGTTTGATACTTTGCTTAGACCGATATTCGCTGGGAAACGACCTAGGATCACCTTCCTAGTACTACAGAATAAACCCCTTTTATTTTGATCGGGTACGGCCTCGATCAAAATTTGGCGCCATTGCCTGGGAATTATCGGTTCTTGCCAAAGATTATACAGTAGTTAGTGTAGTTAGTGTGTGAATAAGCATTCTGATAACTGATTGAAAGCTGCCCTGTTTGCTGATTTGCTGTTCTGCATAACTGATGCTATTTTAGTGATTCTGTGAGTGCCATTCGACATAGATGCGGGTGGAATTTTTGCACAAAAATTGGTATCCACACTTGTTTCATCATATATTAGTGTGTTGATGCCTCACAGACACTCAGATAGGCACTGGTTGTGAGTTCCAGAAAAATTTTCCAGGTTTCAGCAGCACTTACTATAAATAGGCGTAACTTTTGATCAGTAACTAGGAATTTGACGAATTTTATATCAAATCGAAGGGAATTTTCTGAATAATCTGATTTAATTCTTAAAAAATCTTGTTTACTATTTCTTTTTTATTTTACAAGTTCTATTTTCTTAGTTTTTGGTAACTGTTTTAATTGTTTGCCTTTGTTCCCTTTTGAATTTTGTCCTCAAACTTTCTGTGATATGTTTTCATGATTTTAGGGTGCTTAAAAAAATAAATAAATTTTTTTAAAAAAATAAAAAATTTTGTTGCCGATTTTGGTCATGCATATCTGTTACAGTATGCTATGGTTGATGTTGTTCTGTTCAGTACATGACTAGGGGCAACCCAAGTTATTTGCATCCTTACAACCCTGAAATTGATAGAACTTATCACAGATTAGTTATACAAAATAGGAATCAGTCATTAGATAGTGAGTCAGAGTCATCTTATAGTCCTAATTCTGATTCTGTTTCTGTTTCTTCTATTCCTTCTGCTTCTGTTCAATCTGATTTTGTACATTGTGATAACATGGCTCAACCCCCACCAAGGGAAAGGACACTTAGGGAGCTGGCTGCACCTGACTTCACTATTGAAGACTCGTGTATCCGGTATCCTGATGAGGATGTTCCTTTTGAGCTTAGAACAGGACTAGTCCATTTGTTGCCCAAGTTTCATGGTCTTGCAGGTGAGGATCCTCATAAGCATCTCAAGAAATTCCACATAGTGTGCACCACAATGAAACCTCATGATGTGCAAGAGGATCATGTCTGTCTCAGAGCATTCCCACATTCCTTAGAAGGTTTGGCCCAAGATTGGTTATCTTACTTGGCCCCTGGTTCCATCACAAGATGGGATGACTTGAAGAGGGCATTTCTGGAAAAATTCTTCCCTGCAAATAGGACCACTGCAATCAGAAAGGAAATCTCCGGTATTAGGCAACAACATGGAGAGAGTCTCTATGAATATTTGGAGAGATTCAAGAGGTTGTGTGCTTCCTGCCCTCACCATCAGATCTCAGAGCAGCTGCTTATTCAATATTTCTATGAAGGTCTCAACTTTATGGAGAGAAACATGGTAGATGCTGCAAGTGGTGGTACATTGGGAGATATGACACCCTTACAAGCCAGGAGCAAAATTGAGAAGATGACTTCCAACTGTCAGCAATTCCATGCAAGAAGCAACAGTGATGCAATAGTTGTGAGAGATGTAAATGATGTTGGTGCAGACTCGGGCAAGGTTGAGAAGCTTGAGCAGAAAATTGATTCACTTACAACATTGGTCACACAATTGGTTGTCAATCAGAAAGCTAGAGTGTGTAGCATATGCACATCCATTGAGCACTCCACAGATGCATGCCCTTCCTTTCAGCAGCATCAGCCGATGACCAGTGGTGACCAACCCGAGGCCTATGCAGCCAACATATACAACAATAGAGGCCCACAACAGCACAATCATGACCTCTCTTCCAATAGATACAACCCTGGATGGAGGAACCATCCTAATCTGAAGTGGTCTGATCAACAACAGCAACCTTCTCCTAATGTTCCATTTCAGAACACCGCTGGACCGAGTAGACCACCATATGCACCTCCTCCAATCCAGCAGCAAAGGCAACAACAACAGCAGCAAGTGGTTCATCCTGCACCCCATCAGCCCCTCCATCCAACCAACCTACCTTGGAGGAGTTGGTGAGGCAAATGACCATGCAGAACCTCCAATTTCAACAAGAAACTAGAGCATCCATTCAGAGACAAGAGGCATCCATTCAAACTTTGACAAATCAGATGGGTCAAATGGCAACTTCTCTCAACAACTTGCAATCTCAAAATTCTGACAAGTTGCCTTCCCAAAAAGTGATCAACCCTCAGAATCAGAATGTGAGTGTCATCAACCTGAGGTTAGGAAAGTAGATTTTCACACCCACACCACAACCTCACCTCAACAATGATGCTCTAGCTTCCTCTAAAGGGAAGAGCCAAGTGGAAGATGAAGGCGAGCAAGCTAGCACCAAAGAGAATCATCCAACTCAACCTTCCTCAACTTCAACTACAAGCCCTGCTGTTGTCCTACAACCTCCTCCTGTTCCTCTTCCATTCCCACAAAGAGTGCCTCAAAACAAAAGGGTGGAAGAGGTGGACAAGGACATTCTTGACACATTCAGGAAGGTGGAAGTTAACATACCCCTTCTTGATGCAATAAAACAGATTCCAAGGTATGCGAAGTTCCTTAAGGAGTTGTTCACTCATAAGAGAAGACTAAAGGGCAATGAGAGGATAAGCATGGGAAGGAATCTCTTTCTCTCATAGGTAAACCTATCCCTCACATTCCTGAAAAATGTAAGGATCCTGGAACTTTCTCTATACCTTGCATCATAGGCAATGTTAATTTTGAAAATGCTATGCTAGATTTAGGAGCATCCATAAATGTCATGCCTATGTCTGTTTTTAAGTCTCTTTCTCTTGGACCTCTTCAACCTACGGGTGTGGTGATTCAATTGGCAAATAGAAGTACTGCCCACCTCGTAGGTTTGATAGAGGATGTCTTGGTTCGGGTTGAAGAGTTGATCTTCCCTGCTGATTTTTACATACTTGATATGGAAGATGACTCCCCCCGTAATGCTGTTCCTATTATTTTGGGGAGGCCATTTTTGAAAATAGCCCGAACCAAGATAGATGTGCATTCAAGTTCACTTTCCATGGAGTTTGATGGCAGTGTGATCCGATTTGATATTTTTCATGCTATGAAACATTTTCTTGAGGATCACTCTGTTTTCCATGTGGACTTGCTTGATGATTTGATAGATGAGCATATGCTTGACTTTTTGCATCATGATTTTGAATTGCCATCTTTCACTGATTCATTTACTTGTCCATCATGCACTAACTTTGGATGGTGCACCGCATGCACTGAAATAGCTCAGTTTCTAGACTTTGCCACTGCATCTGATGATTCATATGTTATAGATTCAGATTATGCTAACCCTAACCCCATAACTGTTATGCCTGAGTCTGATTCACTTGTTCAGGTGCAGGTAGCAGAATCCATTTCTGTTGTCCCTTTAGTTCCATCTGTTATGTAGACACCCTCATTGGACCTGAAGCCCCTCCCTCCTCATCTCAAATATGCTTACTTGGAGGATGAGCAGAAACTCCCAGTGATCATCTCTACCTCACTTTCTGTTGATCAAGAGGAGAAACTGCTGGATGTGATAAGAAAGAACAAGAGGGCAATTGGATGGACTTTAGCGGATATTCCTGGAATTAGCCCCTCCATGTGCATGCACCGCATTTTGTTGGAGGATAGGGCTAAACCATTGAGACAACCCCAAAGGCAATTGAACCCCCAGGTTCTTGATGTGGTTAAGAAAGAGGTCACCAAGCTGCTCCAAGCGGGTATCATCTACCCAATTTCAGATAGCACTTGGGTGAGCCCGGTGCAAGTTGTCCCCAAGAAGTCTGGTGTCACAGTTGTCAAAAATGAGAAGGATGAGCTGATTCCCACTAGAGTGTAGAACAGTTGGAGAGTCTGCATTGATTACAGAAAGCTCAACCAGGCGACTCGCAAGGATCATTTCCCTCTCCCCTTCGTTGACCAGATGTTGGAGCACCTAGCAGGTAAATCTCATTATTGCTTCTTAGATGGTTTCTCTGGTTATTTTCAAATTTGCATTGCACTAGAGGACCAACATAAGACCACATTTACCTGTCCTTTTGGCACATTTGCATATAGGAAGATGCCTTTTGGCCTATGCAATGCTCCTGCCACATTTCAAAGATGTATGATGAGTATTTTTCTGACTTGCTCGAGCATTGCATAGAGGTCTTCATGGATGATTTTAGTGTTTATGGCTCCTCATTTGATGCATGTCTTGATAATTTGACTAAGGTGCTTAACAGGTGCATTGAGACTAACCTTGTCTTCAATTTTGAAAAATGCCACTTCATGGTAGAACAAGGCATAGTCTTAGGGCACATTGTTTCGCACAAGGGCATAGAAGTTGACCCTGCTAAGCTGCATGTAATATCACATTTGCCTTACCCCTCTTGCGTGAGAGAGGTGCGTTCTTTTCTTGGTCATGCAGGTTTCTATCGCAGGTTTATTCAGAACTTTAGCAACATTGCCCTTCCTCTTTCCAAGCTGCTTCAAAAGGATGCCCCATGGGAATTTGGAGACCAATGCAAGAGGGCATTTGATGAATTGAAGAAAGCACTGACCACCACCCCCATCATCCAACCACCTGATTGGACCCTCCCATTTGAGCTCATGACTGATGCTTCAAATTATGCTTTGGGAGAAGTTCTCTCCCAAAGGGTTGGTAAGCTGTCTCATGTGATTTATTATGCTTCTAGGACTTTAGATGCAGCACAGGTTAATTACACAACAACTGAAAAAGAACTTTTGGCTATTGTTTTTGCACTTGACAAGTTTAGATCATATTTGCTTGGTTCTAAGGTTGTAGTGTACACTGATCATGCTTCTCTGAAGTATCTTTTGAAAAAGACAGATTCCAAACCAAGGTTGATTAGGTGGATGTTACTCCTTCAGGAGTTTGATCTTGAGATTCAGGATCGGAGTGGTGCGCATAACCTTGTCGCAGACCACTTGAGCATAATAGAGAGAGAAGGATGCATTTCCTATCCGGGATGACTTCCCGGATGAGCAACTTTTATCTTTACATGTTTCCCATCCCCCTCCCCAAACTCCTTGGTTTGCAGACATTGTTAATTATCTGGTTGCTTCTGTTTTTCCTGCCTTGGCATCCAAAGCTCAAAGAGACAAATTAAAGAGCGATGCCAAGTATTATGTATGGGATGACCCCTATTTATGGCGTTTTTGCAGTGATCAGGTCATTCGCAGGTGCATTCCAGATCATGAGATCCAATCGGTTCTCCAGTTTTTCCATGCTTCACTAGTGGGAGGCCACCTTGGGACTCAAAGGACAGCACGAAAGGTGCTGGATTCTGGATTTTATTGGCCTACCAAATTCAAGGATGCAAGCAACATCTGCAGATCATGTGAGCAATGTCAAAGAGCAGGAGGCGCCCTATCTTGGAGGCAACAAATGCCGCAACAACCTATGTTGTTCTGTGAGGTGTTCGATGTCTGGGGTATAGATTTCATGGGCCCCTTTCCTGTTTCTTTTGGTTTTTATTATATCTTACATGATGTTGATTATGTATCCAAATGGGTGGAAGCTAAGGCCACCAGGACTAATGATGCTCAGGTTGTTGTAGATTTTGTCAGGTCTAATATCCTTTGCAGGTTTGGCATACCTAGAGCCATAGTCAGTGATCAAGGCACACACTTCTGCAATAGATCCATGCAAGCTTTGCTCAAGAAGTATGGGTTTGTGCACAAAGTTTCTACACCCTATCACCCCCAAACCAATGGGCAAGTTGAGATTACAATTAGAGAGATCAAGCGGATTTTGGAGAAGATGGTGAAGCCTAATAGAAAGGATTGGAGCACACGATTGGAGGATGCTTTGTGGGCCCATCGGACCGCTTACAAGGCACCCATAGGGATGTCACCCTATCGGGTTGTCTTTGGTAAGGCGTGCCACCTGCCTGTGGAGATAGAGCACCGTGCATATTGGGCTGTGAAGCAATGTAACTTAGCTCTTGATCAAGCGGGTGAGGAGAGAAAGCTGCAGTTGAGTGAGCTAGATGAGATCCGTTTGGAGGCCTATGAGAACTCCAAATTCTACAAAGAGAAGACCAAGAAGCTTCATGATAACTCAATTTCCAGAAAGGAGTTCTTGGTTGGTCAAAAAGTTTTGCTCTACAACTCTAGGCTTGGACTCATGAGTGGAAAGCTCCGCTTTAAGTGGATTGGACCGTTTGTAGTCACCCAGGTGTTTCCTTATGGCACTGTGGAGATCAAGAGTGAGTCCACGAAAAAGAGCTTCAAAGTCAATGGCCACTGACTCAAGCATTTCCTAACCACCCCTTCTTTGGATGATGCACCTGTGGAGGAGGCCTCATTGGTCGACCCCACTTTTGACCCACCATGACTTAGGGAGTCTTCTTTTCTCCTTCCTTACTCTTTTTATTACACTTGTCTATATCTGTCTGATTCTGCTATTTGTGTTCCATTGAGGACAATGTGTGATTTAAGTGTGGGGGGAGAGTAGTTTAGGTTGCATATTTTTGCTTTGATTTTTCTAGGTTTTGCTTAGTTTTGGGCATTTTCTTGCATGTTTTTGCTTCATTTTAGTAGAGTCCTGGTATCTTGTGTCTGAATTCATGCATTTCTGTGTGTAAAGTTGCTTTTGATAATTTAGAGGTGGTAACACTGTGATAGAATTGTCCCTTTTGTGAGAATTTGAGCCTTAATTGTGGGTGGATTGCTATATATGCCACCTAATTTTCTTCATGTGTGATTGCACTCTGGATTACTTGCACTCTAGAACTTGACTTGACTCTTGTTGATACTTGATTTCTCATGCACATTTTGAAATGATTTAGGCACTTTCTTTCTTGAATAAGCTACTAGCCAAATGAGCCTACCTTGAATGAATGTATCCTTTGCTAGCCCCTTTGAGCCTTTTTATCCCTTTCCTTGTTCTTTAGCTCATTACAAGCCTATGACTGAAAAACCATGATTGTCCTAACCTTAGGGAATTTTGGAGCTTTGGAATTGTTTTGGGAATGGGTATTAGGTAAGAAGTGTGCTCTATGCTTCAATTGGTTGAGTTCTTGGTTTTGCCTCTTTGGTTGTTGTAGTTATGGCTTCATCTTCATGCCATTTGTGTTGTTTCTTCTTTTCTTTTTTTATTTGTCTAAAAAAAATAGAAGACAAAAATACAAAAAAAAATGCAAAAAGAAAAAAAAAGAAAAAAAAAGTGAATAAAAGGTTGTTGAGGCAAAGAGGATTGGAATTAGTGGTTGTTGATTTTGGGGTGGATCTTGCTTACTTTTTACTTATTCCCCATTGCTCCTCTATTCCCTTGGTTTTAGCTACATTCCCATACTTTTATCCTACCTTGTCCTTAGCCCCATTACAACCCTGAAAAGACCTTTTGATCATTTTGTGCATGTGTGTTGATAGTTGATGTTAGACGCTTGTCAAGCTTATGGTTGTGTTTGCTTTTCATGATGTGCCTTGAGTTATCAGTATCCCATCAGGTTTCGCTTCTCATAATTATCAATTCTTTTCATTACTCTTAACTTTTCTTATCAAGTCTTATCGAATCACAACCATCGATGATTGGGGGAAATTAGAATATCATCGAGGTACTCATTCCTTTCGCAGTTAGCACACACGTGTAGAGTCTACATCTCCTCGGTCATCCACCCAACCTAGTCGGAAGCAAACAGGAGTACAGGACCTTTACCACGCGGGCACGACAGCTGTCTCAACAATCAATTGGCTCCAAGCCAGGAGAACTGTAGAAAACTCGGGTACAGTCTCAAATCAAATCAAATCATATCATATAATATCAAGGCACACTGTAGGAAAATCGGGTACAGTGGCAAAATCAAGATGCCCCGTTCCAATCCCTCTCACTGTTCAAGATTTGCAATCTAGGGGGCGTCAGTACTAGTTCTAGTTGCGCTGCAGAAATTACCACGACTTTGGCCCCCAGTCCCTACCACGTTCTTATGCCACATGTGGAGTTCGTTCTGCCTAGAAAGTACTCAAGACTTCTTGACGTTTCACCGTCATTGTCCTCCCCTAATGCAATCTCCTCCTGAGTATCCGCAGATACCCATGGTACCTTCCTCTCCACTACTTTGATATCACACTCATAGCTCACCGCGTTCGCATTTGTTAATGTCTTTTAAAGTCTTTTATCTTTTTAATTAACCTAAGGTCGGCCCATCCTTGGTGCATCCCTTCAACAAGTCCCGACCACTAACTTTTCATCACTGTTCCTTTCTTTTCTCAACATAGCACAGAGCTGGGATCGTATTGACAATCTTGCATCTCATCTCATAAGCTTTCTCAACATCTCATATCACAACCTCATTTCACAATCTTTCTCAAATAAATTCCATATTCTTTCTCAAAATCTCCTATCAACTTTCTCGAAATCCCATGTCACAACTTTCCCAAAAATCTGGTTTCACATACTTTCTTCAAAATACATTTTATAAGCTTTCTGAAAATCTCGTTTTGTAAACTTTCTCAAAAATCTAGTTTCATAAACTTTTCTCGAAATACATTTTATAAACTTTCTCAAATCTCATTTCACAAACTTTTCTCAAAATAACATTTCACAAGTTTTCTCAAAATATCATTTCGTAAACTTTCTCAAAAATCTCAACATCTCATTTCAGTGAGCACTAGTGGAGGAGCAAGCTCAACTCAACACAAGTCTCATTCCAACAACATCAACAAAGGAGCCAAGCTCCACTCAGATCACATCTCGTTTCAACAACAACATTACTTTCCTGAGCTCTGGCTCATCCTCATCATTATCATCAAATCTTTCCCCAATCTCAACTCTTTATCCCTTTTCTCAACACAAATCTCTTGTCCAATCAGTCTCATATCTTTTATCATTATTTCTTTTCTTATTATTTTATCAGGGCTGCCTTGTTCCATAAGGACTTAGGCCAAACAGGGAGTTACAACTTTCTCTTTATGTCTTTTACTTTCACAACCTCATTTCATTCACTTTTACACACTCATGCGCATTATCTCAATTTCAGGACGTAACAGACGTCCATCGACATGCTACTATTATTATTCAACAATTTAAATATCATCATGCATATTTAAGCAAATAAACATAAGCATGCTATTTCAAATCATCATCATACAATTCATCACACAACAACATGTGGTCTTTGTCTCCTTCGTATAAGTGGCCACACAACTCAAACAATTGCCACTATACTACTGACTCAGAACCACCAAGTTCCGATCTTTGAGATGATTCGGAACGCCCTAATAAATCACCTAAATACCATGGTGTCTTAGGAAAGCTTCTCTCTCACCTCAAGTCCGGCCATTAAATGCGCACGATCTCCTCGGATCCTTTTCACTGCCAGCTGCCCCAATTCCTCGTCTTTAAAATTCCTCGAATTAAATAGAACACATTTGCGTTATTAACTTGTATCAAGAAAATCTTTCCTTAACTCAAATACATTTTGTTCCTCTTCGGGAGACTTAAAACATAGTTGTTTTCTCAAAACAATTCTAATATTTTCTAGTGCTTCAAGTACTTCAAATCCATTTGAAAACATCATGTAAAGTAATTTAAACCATTTGATTTGGTTGCTGGTCCATCTTGGACAGCACCTTAACCGTGTTCGAAAACACTAAAAAATTCACCATTTTTAATCCGGCTTTTCTCAAATCGATTACCACTTGAAAACCATAATTTAAATCACATGAACACATTTTTAAAGTTAAGGAACAACTTTAAACAACTCTGGACAGCAAAGAATCGTTTTGGTAAATTCATTTTAATAATGTCCGAAAACATCGTAAAATCACTTTTGCCTCAAATAAATCTTTAGCTCCAAATTAACACTTTAAAACTCAAACTTTTGTCATAAAACAAATCTTGGACAGCCATAAACACAATCCAACAATCTCAAATAAATCACATCGAACTTATCCGAAATCAATTAATTTCAAAATCAAATATATATTCAAATATTTTTCCAAACTTACACAAACAACAAACATCCATTCACGTAGTCACATGACTTTAAATTATTCAAGTGAGTATACATATTTACTAATCAAGCAACACTTTATTAATTCAATTAAGACATATATCTAATTAACTAACATCAAAGCAAACATACAACTCACATTCTTTTCCAAAATAATTCATTTTCATATTCACCTACTCATACACAAGGAGACCGAATTACTCCAAGAAAATAAACCAAAGATTACTAGTTTAAACAATTTAAACCAACCAAGACAACTTGATACATCATTATGCTATTTCATTTTCACAAAACAAAAACATTTAGACATACATATACTCACAACCGAATTGAACCAAGATGTAAACCAAGCACATTTGTTTTTCTTACTTTAAACAACTTAATTCCCTTCAAAAATCACTATGTAAATTTAATTTCATGCAACTAAGTTTCCTAGACTTATTTACACTACATGGCCGAATAGAGTCCAAGAAAACAAGTCAAAAATTACAAATCTAAAACACATAAACCAACTTAATTCATTTCAAGCACTTAAGCTCCACTTGGAAAAATTATCAAACTTTAATTTATTTTCTTAACTTAAATCGATTTATTAAATCAAGTACCACATCAAGGTCTTATCTTTCATGCCTTAGAAATTTCATGCATACATTCAAAGTCCTTAGATTAAACTAATATTACCACGCATACATATAAAATGAGAATCAAGTATAGGTTCCTTTATTTCTTTTTTTTTAAACAAAACCGAATTGAAAGTAAATAATCACAACACAATTTCAAACACATTACTTAACACTAACCCACAAAACATATTCATTACTTCATGTCACCTCATGAAAAAGAATCCTAGTCTAGTTAGCATGCATTGGCCGAATCTCATCATGGTCAAAGACAAGGTTTTTGGTTCATTTTTCAACATGCAAAAATTAAGATTCATGAATCAAATCATGCACTTTCTTACACATCAATTTAAAAATATTATTTCCTTTTGCTAAGCATGAGACCGAATCATCATCACCACACAAACCAAGTTTTCATTTTAATTTTCTTGCATGCACTTTAGAAATCCCTAAATCAAGAAGAATCAACATGCATGTGTCTTTTTCATGAGAAACAAGACATGATCTCTTGGTTTCAAGCTTAAACCGAATAAACATCATTAGAAATCAAGATTTAACTTCAAATCTTTAACATGCAAGAACACAAAACATAGATCAAGTTAAAAATCATTTTTCAAGGCTTGTTTCTTTAGTTCCTTTCAAAACCGTGGAGATCATCAAGGAAAATTCAATCTTTCACTCAAATCAAACATGCAAGACTCAAGTCTTAATCTTTTTCATACAACATGTAAAAATCAAAGATAATCCTAGATCAACATACACACTTCCAACTTATTTTTCAAAGGGACATAAAAATAACTTTTTAAGGTCAAACATCAACATGCATGTACTTAGATCTTGTAGATCAAGACATAAAATCAATCATAATAATACAAATCAAAGATCAAAATCATTTTGGGTAAAAAGATGTGAAAACCGTGACATGCACTAAGAAAAGATCAAAGCTTTTTGTTCAAAAATCACATGCAAGGCTCAAGAACAAAACTTTTTCAAAGATCAAGACCAAATCAAAGCTTTATCAATATCAAGTCAAAATCAAAACATTTCAATAACTCAAATCAACTTTTCTAAGCATAAAATTAACATGCTACTACTTGAATCAAATTAAAAAGCATGAAGACCTATGATACTAGTCATGGCCGAATCACATGGCTCATGATCTAGTGTTTTACAAGTTCATTTAGTTCTTAAAGTTCAAGATCAAGACATTATCAATACATGCAACCATTAATCAATCATGAAAATAGACATGCAAGAAGAAAAGAAAATTTACGAAGCTCATAAATCAAAACCAATTCTAACTCTCCTAGGGTCTTCGAATCACCCACCAAAATCAAGGTCTTCTAGCCTCTAGAACTTTGATCTTCAAGGAAAGTCTTAGGTTTTTGGCTTGAACTCCTTTTCTTCTTCCTCTCTTCCTCACGGTTTCTCTCTCTCTCTATGTGTTGAGAGCTTGATTTTTGCTCTTCAACAAAGTGTTTGTGAAGTGAAGAAATGAATAGAAAATGAAAGTGAATGAACTAATTAAGGCCAAGAGCTTATATAGGCAAGTCGAAATTTCCCTCTATGCCCTTAGTTGAATTTTCGGTGCAAGTGTTAAAGGGAGGGGCAATTTGGCTCTTCAATAAATTCATGGGTGGATTTTATCAAGGGGACATCTAGGAGCAATTTAAGGCTTTAGGTCACTTCAAGCATGATTTATTTCTACTAATTCAATTTTCCTATCAACTTAATTTCTTATGGTTCTAATTATTCTATTAACTCCTTGTCTTAAAAAAAATAAAATCCTAGGCTAACATACATACATACATACATATACACGTAGCACACATACACATACACATAGGAAATAAAAATTTTCTCATACAATCACTTATGTATAAAAATAACCATTTCTTTGAAGCATACAAATATTAAATACACAACCATTCCAAAAACTCAATTTCTAAAACTTATAATATCATTCCATGAAAACCATTCCTTTTAAAAATCATTCACCACTTTGAAATCATGAAATAAGAAATTCATTGAAGAAAATACTCCTTCAAAAACACTTTCTCAAAAAAATAAATCTCTTTAAGGTTTAAAATAATACGAGAAATTTGCTGGTCGTCACATTCTCCCCAACTTAAAGATTTCTCGTCCTCGAGAAATACGTTGCGGATTGGGCAGCAGGACACAAAATTAGCGCATTACGGTGATTCCCATGAGAACACTCTCATTCTCACTTCGTGGTCGTATTCCCCTTTGCTGGCATCATTTACCTTGCAGTACTCTTCGTTTGTCGCTTCCGGACGAAAAGGTACCACAGCACAACAACTTGCGTGTCGAATCGAGTCAAGTCCAACGGGCTAACCAGAGAGGATATCGTCTCTCAACCAATCGTCATTACAAAAGCTCAATCTTAGGTACAAACGTAGAGAATATCAAGCAAACATAATTTCACGCATCTCCAAAAGTACGGGTTTTTATCTAAAATCCTTAAATACTCACTATTCTTGACAAATCTGGATTTCCAATCATTCTTAAGTGACTACTCCTTTCTTCAGTTCTCCTTCCAACTCTAATGCTTTCATCCCTCATTCCTATGACTTAGGGGAAATTTTATCGGAACTTTGGTTTTACTTCCTCAAAACAGCTTCACGTTTCTCGTTAGATTCACCTTAAACATCAATCATGCCTATCACTTTTACCGTCCACACATCTAACTATAGCACAAAGGGGTTCTAATCTTCCGGATTATTATCATAATTTCCTCAAATTACTGACAATGTACACCTCTTTTCTTCCTTGTAGCTCCCCAACTTTGATCAAACTTACTACTAAGTTCACTGTGGTCTTATACTCTTACTCAACTTCAACCATTGATCCATCCACGATCATTCAAGCCTAAGCTATCTGGGTAACTATGACATTTCCAATTTCACAAATCGGGTTAATGAGTCTTGGAAAGGATTGGTAAGGCTATGGCTTATGAAAAAAAGGTTCGAATTTCAACAATACTGACTGTTTTTGTTGAAGCAATTCAACAAACACGGGGATCTAGGGATAAAATCCTATATCCTTAAAGATAATAAATACCCTTGTACCAAAAGGCGCATCAAAATAAATAGACTTGGGTCTAACAAACAATGATACCACATCAAAGGTCATGGGGTCTCAACCTTAGAGTCTATTTGCTTTCTATCCAGTTTACTTCCTTCAAGCTATATAGCAAACAAGTTCACCAGACCAACTCGGCAGACACTAAAACACAAACAGAGTCTCACATCCTAGAAAGACGAGAACTTGACCTTGTTCTCCTATCCTTATGCTAGCAAACACACAGCGTCACACAAACAAAGCATGTAAGCCCATGCTTAAGGCCACTAAGGATTACCATAAGCTCTGATACCATTATGTAACAGCCCGATTTTCGTAACACAAAATATTTAACTTTTATCTCTTAAATTGCCAAAAATGAGGCCATTTTTTTTGGAAACGTTAATTGCGATGCCATTGTTACACTTTAAAAGTCTTTACCGAAAACCGAGTTGTTACTAAAACATTTCTTTTCATGAAACCTTCATTCTTCGTAACTGTTTCCAAAGATTACATTGTTCGGTCTTCCAAAACAAAAATACTCCACAATACAGAATTTAAACATAGCTTGATCAAATGGGAAAAGAATAAGGAAAAAGGTAAGGGGATATAACGGGATTTATTTGGAAACGGGGAAAATAATTAAAAAGGAAAAATGGATAATAGAGTGGACATTGAGAAATGAAATAAGAAGGTAAACAATGGAATTGATATAGGAATTAGAGGAAATAAATAAGGAGAATAATAATGGAAATGCTAGACATAAACGAATAATGGAAAATGGATAAAGGATGAAAATAAGAGGATGGGAAAGGAAGAAAAAGTAATAGGTTAGTTGGAAAGAGAGTGAATAGAGAAATTAGGGTGATTAGGAAAAGGAGTAAAAAAGGATAGAGCGAAAGTAATGAGCAACAAGAATAATTATGGGCTAGAGATTATTTAAAATAAAACAATTAAAAAGAAAAAGAATTGGGAAACAGTTAGGAAGTAAAAAGGAAAAGAAGTGTATGAATTAAGTAGTATGGCATAGGCTTGAATGGTCTTGGTGTGTCGTATATATCTGCTTAGAAATCTCTTTTTAAGTTCTGTGTGATGCTTCCCCTGTGTGGTTAATATTTTTCAGGTACACAAGTGGAGCATACACTAGTGCCGGCCAAGCAGGATTTTCATTCCATTACGTGGAATGTTTATTAGATATTATGAGTGGATAACTATTTAATGTAATTTAAATTATGAATTAGTAGCTTGCCCCGCAACTTGTATTATTTGGGCATTAGGATCTGTTATAACTATTAACTGTTGTTTGTTTATGTTTTTAAACAATTCTGGACTGACAGGTTTTAAGAAGGAATTTTTGGAAAGTCCGAAAAACAGAGGAAACTCTGCCGGATTTTCGTCAAAATTTTCAAGTCCACTTTTCAATAAAACTTAATAAAACTAATAAAGGTGAGAGTGTTATATTTTGGTATCAGAGCAGTTTTTCCTCGGCCTTTGGAGTGTGGACTCACATCTCCGATGGTTACTCACCAAGCGAGTAACTGATTCGTTTAGTAAGAATCTAAATCTAGGAATAGGATATTTAGGTTATTGATTAAGTATTCAGTCTTTAACTAGCTGTTCCCTTCGTGACCTAACAGTATGGCTGGACGACGTACCAAAAATGATCGGATGGCTGCTATATTGGAGAACCTGATTCAAATGAATCAGAATCAGGCCCGAATGCAACAGAACCAAGCTGAAAACATCGCAGCAGCCGCAGCCGCAGCAGCAGCATTGAATCCACCACCCATTCTTGTCGAAATCGACTGGATGGCTCGATTTAGGAAATGCGAACCGCCTAGGTTCGAAGGAGGGTATAATCCTGATGGAGCTCAGCGATGGCTCAAGGAAATCGAGAAGATCCTTCGCACCATGGCGCCACCTGCTGAACAAACTGTGTTGCTAGCGCAGTATATGTTGACTGATGAAGTAGAGTATTGGTGGGAACGAGTGCGAAGAGAATTGGAGGCAGCTAATCAGGATATCACTTTTGATCTGTTAAAGGCTCACTTCCTGGGAAAGTATTTTCCTGAGGATGTTCGTAGGGAAAAAGAGATCGCTTTTCTGCATCTGGAGCAAGGAAGTATGACTGTCGATGAGTATGCGGCACAATTTGAAGATCTGATTCGCTATTCTGGCAGTTATCGGGACGCAGACGAACGCACCAAGTGTATTAAATTTGAAGCAGGTCTCAATGCCAGGATTCGGACTATCTTTGTGCACCAGGGTATAGCTAACCTCTCTCAGCTGGTGAATATGACTAGCGCTTATGAGAAGAGTTTGAATCAGCATGAAGCAGAGGAAAGGAGCAAGAATATACCGAATGAAGTAGGTCTCAACAAGGGTAAGGGACTGGCTCAAGGATCAGGTACGTACGCTGTTAACCGCACCAGAGCAATAGTAATAGAGAATGCGGGTCAGAGTGCGACCGCTCCAAGGACCAGGCCACCATGTCCACATTGTGGAGGATCCCATACTCGTATATGTTGGATGCTTGAGCAGCGTAGAAAAGAAGGTCTCTGCTTTCAATGCGGGCAACCCGGACACCGTGCTGCAGACTGTCCTATGGGCACGTAGAATGAGGAATAAACTTATCCAAGGTACTTTTCATGTTAATGCTGCATCAACTGATTACTTTAGCGTCTTTGCCTAGAGTAAGTGTGAGTAGTGTAATCTAGAAGGAGTTGATAAGTGTTAAAACCTTAGTTAGAAATTCCACCAAGCTCAATTATGATAGCGTCGTCCTCTAATAGAGTGTAAGGTCAGGATTGGTCATCCTTTCTCTTGCACCTGTTAAAAGATAATGCTATCATTCAATAATGCAGTGATGTACAGTTAATAAATGTGAGATTGGGACTGACCACCTCGGTCTCCGCGTTTATTGACATGTTATATTATTGCAATCATCTAGTTGAGATCCGAATAAACCGTCTAGGATTTCTATCTCCGTCAAAAGCCCGATTTGACTTTAATCCTATAGGATCCTTACTAAGACTCATGAACAGCGATTCGCAAACCAACCCCATTCAAGACACTCATATTCTACATTTCCACCGAGAACATCCCACTAGACGACTGAATCACCCCTCTAACTTGCATGAGAACTTAGCCGTAGGCGTAAGTATGGAAAGCCTAGCTAATCAATTCTTGGAATTCCCCTAGTCTCCTCCCTGCCTTCGACTTACTCAGGTATGTTGATAATAAGTGGGGGAGACGTGACGACTCAATTCGGATCCTATCCGAGCTACAATAACTGGTAATCATACCGTAAGCTATAGGACTACCATACAGATAATTCCAAACGCTCTGCGGAGGATCGAATGAGAGTTAAACTAGAGATAAAATAAGACCTTCCCAAAATGACATCGAATTGAGAAATAACGACTAAACGAACGAACGGGAAGGAAGTAGCATCGAAGTAGAATGCAAACGCGGTGAAGATTGATTCTAAGATTGACTCTGCTAGACTCACTTGAAGGAGTAAAAGGTAAACGGGATGTAAGTGAAGTCGCGAAGTGGAATCTCAATCAAGACGTTATGTCGGAACATCGCAAGTGATAATCAAGCCTTTTTGGGACTCTGTGCATTTGATAGGACCCCGGTCGACCGAGACCAAATCAATTAACCGCAGATCCATAGAAAACGCATCCTTCGACGGCTCTCTGCTGAAAATGCACACTTTGGGGATAATCTCCGTTTTCTTCTTGCTTGACATGTATCCAGTCCATCTTGGGTCATCTTGCAAAGACCATGAGACTCATTCTTGAGTGCTTCATGTTTCTTCTTTTCGTCTTCACTCTCTTCAAGCTTCAAGCATCTCAGATGTATGTGCGAGAAATTCGCTAAGTCGTGGAAACTCGACATAGTTCTATGCTTACCGATAGATAGTCACCCACGTGTCCTCTTTTCAGCCTTGGATACCGGTCGGGAACCTGCGTACTCTATTCTGAGTAGCGAATGATCATACCCCCTAGCATGGATATCATCAAGTATGTTGATGCTAAGTGGGGGAGGATTTCAATCCAAGGAATGGGATATGGAACTTTAATAATAAGAAAAACTGACGACCTTGTGCAGATGGAGACAACACGTAGTGCTAGAAGACAGACGTTGAAATGAGCATGGCCCTAACCACATATGGAGCGGAAAGTAAAAACTGAAGGGAAGTGAAAACTGTGGTCAGAAGCTTACTATTGAGATGGTTCTCCATTTGAAGGAATTGAACGGAATTTCGGGGACGAAATTCTAATAAGTGGGGGAGAATTGTAACATCCCTAATTTAAATCCAAGCATAATTAGTGAATTAATAAGTTTAAAGTGTAAGGAATGAGTAGATTAATTGCTTAAAGAATTTTGGGAGCAAGGTGAGTGGTAATTATAAGTATTAGGGGTTGTGTAGGAGACATTGGTAGCAAGGGGCAAAATTATCTAGGCGAAAATCGGAAGTTAAATCGGCGTTTTAGATGTTAGAAATCAACCGAAAAGAGAAAATTAGGAATTTATTATAGGATGCTAAGAAATTAAATTCCACCGTTGGATATGAAGTTTAAGGAATTAAGAAGCTTGTCTTCAAATTTGGGCAAGATCCGACGGTTAACGAAGAAGTTATGGTGTAGTCAACATAAAAGTCAACAGACCCTCGCCCAGGCGCGCAACCAGCTCGCCCAGGCGCGCGAACACGCATCAGACCCTCCCCACAGCAGCAAACTCGCCCAGGCGAGCAGGAGGCCTCGCCCAGGCGAGCAGCGCGAAGCTGTCTCGCACCAGCACCATAAATGGTGCGGAAATGGCCCCCCAAACCCCATTTCTTGCACCCTTCTCCCTCCTTCTCCCTCTCCCTCCTCCGTCCAACACCCCCAGCCGCCACCACCGGAGCCCCAAGGCCGCCCCACCTCCTTGTTCTTTCTCCTTCCTATAGATCTACACTCTCTCCCTCTCTCTTTCCTTTATCTCTCTCTCCTTCCGGCCAGCCACCACCACCACGCCCTTCCGGCCAGCCACCACCACCACGACCCCCACCATCCTCATAAGTCCTTTGCTCTCTTTCCCCCTTTGGCCTTGCTCTCTCCCTCATACCCTCTCTCTCTCACCGTGAGCTCTCTCTCTCCACGGACGACACCGGCGCCGTTACCAACCCGTGATCGTGTCGGGCTCGTGTCGAGAACCTCGAAGCTCGAAGCCCTTGCCTTGGTCCAGCCGCGATCGCTCACGGTGTCGAAGAGCAACACCATCACCGTGATCGAGTTCGATTGTCCCCACCGTGCTTGGAATCGAAGATTGGGGAAGCTAAGGATCAAGTTGGAGCCGAGCTAAAGCGTGAGTCGGGGAGTAAAGCGCCAGATTAAGGTTACCCCTCACTGTCACCGATTGAGGTAAGGGGTTTCATTACCAGTCCTTAAGGGGTGTATTTCTGGGTAGTTATATCTATCGCTAGGACCGAGGGAAATGTTAATTGCTAACGAACCTTAGGGTAACCTGCTAATAATGAAGAAAGATAGATGAAGTAAATAGGGGAAACAAATAGTGATGAATAAAAAGGTAAGTAACAGAATAACTAATTAATTAGATTGGTAGGGTGTGGCAAAATAATAGAAATGGTGAATAGGGAAATAAATTAGAAATGAACAAATG
The DNA here is from genome assembly GCA_037953625.1 of Crotalaria pallida. Classification (NCBI taxonomy): domain Eukaryota; kingdom Viridiplantae; phylum Streptophyta; class Magnoliopsida; order Fabales; family Fabaceae; genus Crotalaria; species Crotalaria pallida. The sequence goes on from CM075653.1 coordinate 86,618,372, forward strand.
AGAGTAAAGAGAATTAAAGTATAATTGTATGTGGTAACATCAGGTAAAAGTTAAACGGAATTGGTCGACAAATTAATGACAAATAATATGGACAATTAATATTGGATAAATATGGTGATGTATTGTAGGCCTTCGATTTGGGGGAGACAATACATCGAAAAATTGGGGTTGTATTGTAGGCCTTCGATTTGGGGGAGACAATACAACGAAACTGGGGCGATGTATGTAGGCCTTCGATTTGGTGGAGACATACATACACCGTAAATAAAAAGGAAAAGGAAATAAAAATGGTAAATGTCACAGGTGGTTGTATTGACCCTGTGGCACGGCTCAGGTGGTTGTATTGACCCTGTGGCACGGCGCAGGTGGTTGTATTGACCCTGTGGCCTAAATAAAATGGTACATGTCACAGGTGGTTGTGTTGACCCTGTGGCACTGCGCAGGTGGTTGTATTGACCCTGTGGCCAAATAATAAAGAGGTAAAACGGTAATGGAAAAGCGATGTATGTAGCCTTCGATTTGGTGGAGACATGCATCGTGATTGGTGTATGTATGTAGGCCTTCGATTTGGTGGAGACATACATACACCCTAAAAAAAATAAAAAAAGGAAAGGATAATGGAAAAAATAAGGTAAATGGTAAAGGAAAAGTGATGTATGTAGGCCTTCGATTTGGTGGAGACATACATCGTGATTGGTGTATGTATGTAGGCCTTCGATTTGGTGGAGACATACATGCACCGTAAATAAAAGGAAATGAATAAGGGAAACAGGGAATAAAATTGGATAAGATAATGGTAATGGAAAAGCGATGTATGTAGGCCTTCGATTTGGTGGAGACATACATCGTGATTGGTATATGTATGTAGGCCTTCGATTTGGTGGAGACATACATACACCGTAAATAAATGGGAAAAGAATAAGGAAAAAGGTAAGGGGATATAACGGGATTTATTTGGAAACGGGGAAAATAATTAAAAAGGAAAAATGGATAATAGAGTGGACATTGAGAAATGAAATAAGAAGGTAAACAATGGAATTGATATAGGAATTAGAGGAAATAAATAAGGAGAATAATTATGGAAATGCTAGACATAAACGAATAATGGAAAACGGATAAAGGATGAAAATAAGAGGATGGGAAAGGAAGAAAAAGTAATAAGTTAGTTGGAAAGAGAGTGAATAGAGAAATTAGGGTGATTAGGAAATGGAGTAAAAAAGGATAGAGCGAAAGTAATGAGCAACAAGAATAATTATGGGCTAGAGATTATTTAAAAGAAAACAATTAAAAAGAAAAAGAATCGGGAAACAGTTAGGAAGTAAAAAGGAAAAGAAGTGTATGAATTAAGTAGTATGGCATAGGCTTGAATGGTCTTGGTGTGTCGTATATATCTGCTTAGAAATCTCTTTTTAAGTTCTGTGTGATGCTTCCCCTGTGTGGTTAATATTTTTCAGGTACACAAGTGGAGCATACAGCAGTGCCGGCCGAGTAGGATTTTCATTCCATTACGTGGAATGTTTATTAGATATTATGAGTGGATAACTATTTAATGTAATTTAAATTATGAATTAGTAGCTTGCCCCGCAACTTTTATTATTTGGGCATTAGGATCTGTTATAACTATTAATTGTTGTTTGTTTATGTTTTTAAACAATTCTGGACTGACAGGTTTTAAGAAGGAATTTTTGGGAAGTCCGAAAAACAGAGGAAACTCTGCCAGATTTTCGTCGAAATTTTCAAGTCCACTTTTCAATAAAACTTAATAAAACTAATAAAGGTGAGAGTGTTATAAAGTTGATAGAAGGAGATTTTGAGAAAGAATATGGAATTTATTTGAGAAAGATTGTGAAATGAGGTTGTGATATGAGATGTTGAGAAAGCTTATGAGATGAGATGCAAGATTGTCAATGCGATCCCAGCTCTGTGCTATGTTGAGAAAAGAAAGGAACAATGATGAAAAGTTAGTGGTCGGGACTCGTTGAAGGGATGCACCAAGGATGGGCCGACCTTAGGTTAATTAAAAAGATAAAAGACTTTAAAAGACATTAACAAATGCGAACGCGGTGAGCTATGAGTGTGATATCGAAGTAGTGGAGAGGAAGGTACCATGAGTATCTGCGGATACTCAGGAGGAGATTGCATTAGGGGAGGACAATGACGGTGAAACGTCAAGAAGTCTTGAGTACTTTCTAGGCAGAACGAACTCCACATGTGGCATATGTAACACCCCGCAAATTCCTCGTATTAATTTAAAATACTAAAGAGACCTATTTTTGAGAAAAGTGTTTTTTCTTAAATAAATTTCCTATTTCAAGTTTTCAAGATAATAAGTGACTTTAAAGAAATGATTTTTCCTGAAATAATGTCAAAGTTTAGAAATTGATTTTTTGGAAAAAGGTCTATGTGTTTGATATTTTTATAAAAATATTTGTGATTTTTGTGTGAGTCATTTTATGATGAAAAAGAATTATTTTCTATGCATGACTATGTGTGTGTATGCTTAGGATTAAATGGAATATAATTAGTGAAAGAATATGGTGATATGTGCAAGCATGTGTGTATATGTGTGAGTGTGTGTGTGTGTGTGTGTGTGTGTGTGTGTGCCGTATGTATATGTATATGTAGGTAAGTCTAGAATTTTCTAAGTGTTGGACAAGAAACCAAATGAACTAAGTCTTAAACATGAGTAACTAAGTTAGCAACTAAATCCTAACTATTAGCCAAAGGGTAACTAAACCTAAGAGACATAGTTCCTTAATCTACTCCTCATTGTTCCCTTAAGATTGATAACCTCCACCCATGCAAATCTTTGAGTTGCCAAAATTACCCCTCCCATTTGCACCATGACCGAATTGATTAAGGGCAAAAGAGGAAAAGTCCCATGCCTTGCCCTTGTCTACATATAGCCGAAGGGGTGAAGTGTTAGCCACTTCATTTCTTCATTCTCCACCCTTCACTTCTTTCATCTCCTTTCACCTTCCAAACACCCTTGTTGAGAGCAAAAATTAAGCTCTCAACACACACAAAGAAAAAGAAAGAGGGTCGTGAACTAGAAAGGAGGAAGGAGGAGGAAACCAAGCCAAAAACCCTAGAGCCTCCTTGGAGATCCAAGACCTTAGAAGATTAGAAGACCAATTTTCCTTTGGTGGGTATTTCGAAGATCATGAAGAAATTGTAATAGCTTAGGCCTCTTCTTTTAGTTTTGAGATTCTTCTCTTTTTCTTTCTTTGCATGTTAATTCTCTAAGTTTTATTTATGCTTGATCTTGGACTTTTAAGACTAAAATAAATTGTAAATCTCTAATCAACGGACTTCATAACTCAATTAAGTTTTTCATGAAAGATCTTAAAGTTTTTCAAACAAAATCCTAAGGATTTAGAGGTTGGTTGAGATTTTTGTGAAGCTTTAAGCAAACCTTTTTGCATGTTAACTTTCTTTCTTAAACCGTGATTTAAAGATGTGTTTAAGAGTTCATTTGATAGGTAAATATGTGATCTTAACTTGGTTAGTGACGAAGTTGTGATCTTTAACTTTGCATGTTAGTTGATAATGATTTTGGTGGTCTTGAGTGCATGCATGTATTGATTCTACTTGGATCTTGAATTTTTAAGACAAGATAAACTAATAAAACACTAGATCTTAAACTAGGAGATTCGGCCATGACCTAAAGAATGAGCCTTGATGCTTTTTGATTTAATCTAAGTAGTTGCATGTTGATCCCATGTTTAGAAAAACTAATTTGAGTTGTTTGATTTTAGAAAAACTTTGATTTGTGAGTTTTGATCTTTAAAAGCCTTGATTTTGTTTTGATCTATGAGAAAGTATGCCTTTGAAACCATGCATGTTGTTTTTAAACAAAAAGACTTGGTCTTCTTCAATATTCATTATGGTTTGGACTTCTTTTACCCAAAAGGATTTTTATCTTTGATTTGTGCCATTATGATTGATTTCACGATTTGATTTACAAGACTTAGGTGCATGCATATTATTTTAAGTGAAAGAGATTTGATCTTTCTTAGAAGCCATTTCGGTTTTACAAAGAAACTAAGAAAACAAGTTTTTGGAAAAATGCTTTTTAACTTGATTCATGTTTGTGTGATCTTGCATGTTGATTTCTCTTTTATTCAAAGACTTTTAAGAAAGACATGATTAAAATGAAAACTTGATTTAAGGAAATGATATTTTTAGAGTTGTGTGTGTGAAAAGGGTGCATGGTTTGATTCATAATTTTGATGTTGCATGTTGAAAAAAAAATGAATTAAAAACCTTGTTTTTGTCAAAAGAGGGTTTGGCCTATGCATCCTAAATAGACTAGGGTTCCCTTTCATGAGGTGACTTAAAAGTAATGAGTATGTTTTGAGAAATCATGCTAAAATTAATTGTTTGAAAAATAAATTGGGAATATTTATTTTCTAATCGGTTTTTGATTTAAAATAAAGGAATAAATGAATTAAATAAAGTTTGTGTATTCGGTTAAGGGTAAAAGGAAGAATAAATAATTTTGTTTCATGCAAAAAGAAAATAGAATTTAAATGCTTAAAATAAACTAAATTGATTTGTGTGTTTTATATTTGTAATTCTTGACTTATTTTTCTTGATTATATTCGGTCATGTAATGTAAGTGAGTCTAGGAAATTTAGTTGCATGAAAACAAATTTATATAATGATTTTTGAAACGACTTTGAGCTGTTTAAAGTAAGAGAAATAAATATAAATATGTTTGGTTTAAATCTTGATTCAATTTGATTTGCGAATATGTGCATGACTAGGTGTTTGTTTTATGAAAATAAATTATTTATGAATTGTATGATTGCTTTGATAATTGACTAAATTAGTTATATGTTTCTAATTAATTAGTAAGGTGTTGTTGGTTGTTTGTATGTTAAGTTGATATTGGAAAACAATTGAGTGTGTAATTGATTTTGAAATGTATTGATTCTAAAACAATTCGGTTTATTTTGTTTAGAACTATTGGATTATGTTTATGGCTATTCAAGGTTTGTTTTGTGATAAAACTGGAGTTTTAAAGTGTTGACTTTGAACTAAAGGGTTATCTAAAAGCGAAAAGTGTTTTTACGATGTTTTCGGAGTTTATCAAAGTGATTTTTATAAAATAATTCCTTGCTGCCCAGAATTATTTAAAATTGTTTCTTAACTTTGAAAATGTTTTCATGTGATTTAAAGTAAAGTTTTCAAGTAATATTTGATTTAAGAATAAAGCCGGACTGAAAACGGTAAATTTTTCGGTGTTTTCAAATGTAATTAAGGTGTTGTCCAAGACGGACCAGCAACCAAACTAAATAGTTTAAATAACTTTACATGATGTTTCCAAATGGTTTTGAAACATTTAAAGTGCTAGAAAATACGGGGATTGTTTTGATAAAACAATAGTGTTTTAAGTTTTTCGATTAGGAACGGAAAGTGTCATGAACTAAGAAAAGATTTTCTTAATACAAATTAACAACGTAAGCGTATTTTATTTAGTACGAGGAATCTTAAAGACGAGGGATTGGGGCAGCCGGCAGCAAAAGGATCCGAGGTGACAGTACGCAAGACACCGTGGTAGTTAGGTGATTTATTAGGACGTTCCGTATCATCTCAAAGATCGGAACTAAGTGGTTCGGAGTCAGTAGTATAAGTGGCAATTGTTTGTGTTGTGTGGCCACTTATACGAAGGTGACGAAGACCACATTGTTGTTGTGTGATGTTTGTGTGTAATAGTATGCTTATGTTTGTCTATTCAGTTATACATGATGAAACTGGATGCTGTTAATTAATGAGTAGTGTGCTGATGGACGTCTGTTACGTCCTGAATAAGAAAATGAAAACGAAATAATTAAGTTGTAAAATTAAGAAGATACAAAGGAAAAGGAATAACGAGTGGAAATAAGATATGTGTTGGAAAAGAGAGAAAGAGTTGAGATTGGGGAAGAGTAGATGAAAATAATGAGGACGAGCCAGAGCTGGGGGAGAGTGATGTGAATTGAGTGGAGCTGGGCTCCTTTGTTTTTGTTTTTTTGACTGAGACTAGTGTTGAGTTGAACTTGCTCCTCCATTAGCACTCAGTAAAATGGATTTTTGAAAAATGTTTTCGAAAAGAAATTTTTGACAAGATTTGTGAAAGTGTATTTTTGAAAAGAGATTTTTGGAAAAGATTTGTGAAATGTTATTTTATACGAAACTTCATTTTTGAAAGGATTTTATGAAATCTTATTTTTGGAAAAATGTTAGTGAAACCTTGCTTTTAATAAACATTATTTTTGAAGAGAAATTCTTTATAAATAGTATTTTTAGAAAAGTTTTGGAAACATATTTTATGAGAGTTTGTGAACAGAGATTTTTAGAAACTTGAGAAAAAGATTTTTAGAAAGTTTTTGAAAACAGATTTTTAGAAGATGTGAAACTAGATTTTTGAGAAAATTTACAAGAAGAAAGTTTATGAAAAAGTTTATGAAATGATATTTTGTGAAGGTTTATAAAACAAGATTTTGAAACTGATTTATGAAATGTGATTTTTAGTAAAGTTTATGACATGAGATTTCGTGAAAGGAGATTATTAAAAGAGATGGTGGAATAAGATGCAAGTGATTGATGCGATCCCAGCTCTGTGCTATGAGAGAATTGATGAGAAAAAGATTGTGCCAAGTTAGTGGTCGGGACTCATTGAAGGGATGCACGAAGGATGGGCCGACCTTAGGATAATTAAAAGATAAAAGACATTAAAAGACATTAACGCGGTGAGGTATAAGAGTGCGAAGTAGTGGAGAGAAAGGAACCATAAGTATCTGCGGATACTTAGGAGGAGATTGCATTAGGGGAGGACGATGACGGTGAAACGTCAAGAAGTCTAGAGTATGTTGCTAGGCAGAACGAACTCCACAGGTGGCATACAAACGTGGTAGGGACTGGGTCCAATGCCATGGTAAGTTCTGCGGGCCCACTAGAAACATACTGTCGCCCCCTAGATTGCAAATCTAGAACAGTGAGAGGGACTGGAGTGGGGCATCTTGTTTGCCACTATGAGTTGAGACAGTGTGCCTTGATTACATATGAATTGAATTGATATGATATGATTTGAGGCTGTAGTCCTCCTGGTCTGGGACCAATTGAGTTTGAGACAGTTGTCGTGCCCGCACGGTAAAGGTCTTGTACTCCTGTTTGCTTCCGACTAGGTTGGGTGGATGACCGAGCAGATGTAGACGTGAGTGATAGCCGAGAACGAGATGAAAATTTTAATGAGATCTTAAAGCTCCCCAATCATAAAAGATTGTGAATTAATAAGATGGAATAAAAAGAAAAGTATGGTTATAAAAAGGAGGTGAATGAGAGAAAGAAAGAATGTTTATGAGAAGTGAAATTAAGTTGGAAAGAAAACGAAGGATAATAATAATGTTAAGATTGATAATAATGATAATGATGTTGATGATATGCTTGAGCATTGTGTGTTTGTATTTGTATTGTATGATTGTATGGTCCTATTATCTTGCCTATCGTAATCCCACACCGTCGACGATACGTCGTTCGGATCGCTTACTCTCTCCTGTTCGTTGGCATATCGATGCCACTGGTATCTCAACGGGCAGATGGAGTATTGCATGGACGTTGCCACGTGGAGTAAATATGGAAGAGGTTGGAAGCACACCCCAAGCAGCTGGGTCTGGACCGGCTACACCCAGATCGTGATTTCAGATCCGGAACATCAACTTAGTGGAGCCAACTTTGAACCACACTTGGGACAAGTCACCGTGCAAGGATATAAGAACTACGCAGAGAAGTTTCGGTACGAGACCCGGAAGAACTCTTCCCTTCTCAATGGAGCGGAGTTGGAATCCATTAGCAATGATGAGACATCAACAAGGAGGGCATCACCTTCGAGAGCGAAGAGAGGGCGTAAGAAGAAGAAGGATCTTCACCCGATTGTCTTCAATAGGGTAGTTTAAGGATAGTATGGTTAGGTTAGACTGTGGTGAGTATTTTGTGATTAAGGGTTACCTATGTGCTGAACTAATGATGTAACTGAGCTTCTTTTGAAGCATGCCCTACTTTTATTACAACTTTGTGAAGAATGTCCAATGGCCCTTTTGATGAAATGTAAAGGACTATTTTAAATTAGAACTAAACCATTTTCCTGAAAAATGTTTTTGTAAACGCAAGTGGATAAGTTTTGGTTTTAGTAACAACTCGATTTTCGAAAAAGAGTGTTGAAGAATAGCAAGAACTCTTTCGTAATGTTTTCAAACACTTCAAAAAGGTTTTATAAAAAAAAATTTTGCCTCATTTTTGCAACGTAAATGAACGAAGGTTGGTTATTTTTAAGTTACGAAAATCGGGCTGTTACAGCATACGAACGTGGTAGGGACTGGGGGCCAAAGCCGTGGTAAGTTCTGCAGCGCAACTAGAACTAGTACTGACGCCCCCTAGATTGCAAATCTTGAACAGTGAGAGGGACTGAAACGGGGCATCTTGATTTTGCCACTGTACCCGATTTTCCTACAGTGTGCCTTGATATTATATGATATGATTTGATTTGATTTGAGACTGTACCCGAGTTTTCTACAGTTCTCCTGGCTTGGAGCCAATTGATTGTTGAGACACCTGTCGTGCCCGCGTGGTAAAGGTCCTGTACTCCTGTTTGCTTCCGACTAGGTTGGGTGGATGACCGAGGAGATGTAGACTCTAGACGTGTGTGCTAACTGCGAAAGGAACAAGTACCTCGATGATATTCTAATTTCCCCCAATCATCGATGGTTGTGATTCGATAAGACTTGATAAGAAAAGTTAAGAGTAATGAAAAGAATTGATAATTATGAGAAGCGAAACCTGATGGGATACTGATAATGAGAAATGAACTGAGAATGGAAAGTATGGAAAAAGGAATGAAACCCTATGAAGAGGGAAATGAATGAGAGTGAAAGATCTACAAGTTGAGATTGAGAAAGAATTGGGAAATAAAGAATGTTTATGTTAAGAAATGATAATAAGCTTGGCAAGATAATGAATGATGATATTGAAAATGATGATGATGACATACTTGAATGTTGTGTGTGTATGTTGCTTTGTCATGTTTGTTTTGTCTTGATATCTTGCCTACTGTAAACCCACACCGTCGACGATGCGTCGTTCGGATCGCTTACTATCTCCTGTTTGTTGGCATATCGGTGTTGCTGGTATCTCAACGGGCAGATGGAGGATCGTTTGGAGATTACTACATGGCGTCGTCAGGGAAGTGTGTAACACCCCACATTTTTTCCATACGTGCGTAAACGATTTCGTCAAAATAAACCTCAAAGTTTTGTGATATAAAAGATTTTTAGAAAAGAATTTTACGTGAGAAAGAAATCAAGCATTGATTTTCAAGGATTTTTATAAACAAAATATTTTTATAAATAAGAAGAGAAGAATTTTGAAATGGTTTGATTTTTAAGAAATGAGTTGTGATTTTATTCAAAAGTGATTTTTGTTTGAAATGGAATTTTTGGGATTTTTGGGTCTGTAAGCTTTAAAAATTCGTAACTTTTTAACCGTAACTCTGATTTTCATGAACTTTATATCAAAACGATCGTCTTGAAACCTAGATTCTAAAAATGTAACTTTTGGAATTTTCTGGGTTGATTTATAAAAATTTATTTTCAGAGTAGTGAAATACGAGTTTTAAGAATTATGTTTTGAAGAAAGTAAATTTTATGATTTGGCTTGAATTTTTATGTGAAAAGTGTTTGTTTTAATATGGGTGTACTGTGTGATATGTATATGTATATATGTTGGATGAGTATGATTTGTGAATTGATTGCCTTGTGGTGTGAATTTATTTGGATAAATAAGACTAAGAAAATAAAAGTATAGAACGTATGTATATGTGTGTGCATGATACGGTGGTGTGTATGTAGGTATGTGTGTATTTGTAAGTGTATGATATACGTATTTGTGTGTGTGTGCATAAGTGTCATGTTGTGTGAGTGCATGTAAAAGATAGGTGTAAGGTGTGTATGTGTGCCACGTGTGTGAGGGTGTGTATGTGTGGGTTTGCTATGCTTTGGTTTGATGACTATGTGTTGTAGTGTTGACAAATTACCTCCTAGGTACATGTATAGGCTGAACCAACCAAGAACCCAAGGGAGGAAGTTATGTCTTAGTTTGTTTCCTCCCATTCCTTCCATCCAGTTCTTCGTAGCTTTCATTCTTCCACCCATTCTTTCCTTCTTTCATTTCATTTTCTTTCCACACTTCTAAACACAAACACATCTAAGAGCCCATTCCACTCTTAGAGAAAAGAAAAGAAATAGAGAGGGAGAAAGGAGGTTTGGCCGTGAGGTCTATAGGAAAAGGAGAAGGAAGTTTGAAGCTTAACCAAGCTTCACCCTTGAAGAACAAGAGCCTTAGGAGCTAGAAGACTAATTCCTTTCCCATGGTAGGACTTGAAGATCCAAAAGAAGACTTTGTAATAATATAGATTTTTCTTTTCTAGTTTGTAGATCTTTGTTCTTTCTTCTTGCATGTCTTATTTTGTGGTTCTAAAGATGATTCTATATGTTGTTATTATTTGATCTTGGACTCTAAGGACTTTAAAAATAATTTGTAATATGTGATCCTTATGTTTTGTTTCGGTTTGGATTTTTCTTGCTTGATCTATTATTTTTCTATCTAAAATCTTAAAGATCTAAAGAATGGCTAAAGCTTTTTGTAAAGCCTAAAATAAATCTCCTTGCATGTCTATTTTTCCTTCTCTAAACCCTGAACTATTTGTGTTCATTTCATGATTTGGTAAATAAATTCATAATCTAAACTTGTTTGTTTATAAAGTGTAATTTTTGGTTTTTACATGTTAAATCTTATGCTAAGATTATGATCTATGTGTATTTTCATGAATGATTTCATGATCTAAACTTGATTTGTAAAAAGATTTATGTTTTGGTCTTGCATGATAATCTTGTGCTTACTTTAATTGATTTAAATAAATACATGTAATTGTTTTGTTTAGATCTTTAGCTTGCATGTTAATTTTCCCAAAGAAAATATCATGTTCTTCTTTTATGTTTGTCTCGGTTTTTATGAAAAGACATTAAAGAAGTAAGTTTTAAAATGGTTTTCAAAATTCAAGCATGCCTTGTTTTGGTGGAAGCCATTCGGCCATGCTTAGAAAATTAGGATCCATGCTTTTTATTTTGTAGAAAGTGGATGCATGTTTGTTCTAAGATTAGATCTAATGATTTTAAGTATATACATGCCATTTTTAAAGGTTTAAAGTGTAACTTTGATTTTTCTAAATGATGAACTTGAATTTATTTTGTGTATGCTAAAAGTGTTTGAAAAAGATTTTGTTATAATAAATGTTACTGCATGATGTTTTAAAAATGAACTTTAAATAATAATATGACTTGATTGATTGTTGTGGGTGTTGAAAAATGAAAACATTGTCTTGCTGCATGTTGACTTTAAGCTATCCTAGGTACTAGGTAGAGATTATGTTGTCCCTCATATAAGTTGCATTCATCATAAGGTTAAATGAATTTAAGACTTCAAAAATGCATGCATGTGTGATGTTTGGTGATTTAAATTATTGTGTTGATTTTGTTTTAAAAATGAAATTAAAAATTGTTGATTCTCCTACTGTATGCTTTCGATTTTAATTATAAAGTACAGAAAATAATTTCATGATTCTAAGTTTTATTTGTGCATCAAACCTTTGCAATATTATGTAGGTATAATTCGGTTAATACATGTTAACATGATTGAAAAATGTGTCTTCAGGAAAGTGATGTGTGTTTACTTTTATCTTTTTGATTTTAAATAAATAAGTTAATCTGATTTGGTAAAAAGGAATTTTTGTAAAGTTGATTCAATGATTTTTAATTTTAAATCTAATTGTGATTAGGGAATTATTAAACTATGTAATTCGGTTTTGTTTAATTAATTAAAAGGATTAAATTAAATTATTTCTTAAGGGTAATTGAGTTAGTTTATTAAGATTATAATTTAATTAATTTATTAAGATGATATGAAATGTGACTTGTAATGTGAATACTGTGTGTACCTTGAAACTTGTATGTGTTGATTTCATAACTAAGTGAATGTATGGAATTGAAATTGTTGGGAATGTTGTTTGTGTGTCTTGACTGTGAAGAGTTTATGTATGGATTTTAAAGTAATTGAAAAAAATGTGTTAAAAGAATGATTTAAATAGTTTAAATTAATTTGAAATTCTTAATTTATATTCTTTGATCAGTATCCTATAAGGTTGAGAAGTGTAGAAAAAGAATAAATTAATCTGAGTGGTGTTGAAGTTTTGCTTCTCGAATTTTTATTTGATCTGAGAAAGATTTTCAAAGAGTGTTTTCTAAAGGATTCATTTAGTGTTTGAGGGAGATGATTTTTCAAACTAAAGTGTTTTAAACTATGAGGAATAAATTCTGTTTTGAAAAAGAAATTGTTTTAAGAAGTTTTTCTTGGAAGCATTTTATAAAAGAAATGATTTGGAATTAAAGTCTTTTGGATATTGGCAATGTGATTTTAAAAAAGGGGAAATTATCTCAATGTATTTTAAAGCTAAATTAAGAGTTTACGTAAATCGTTTCTAACGCACGGGGAAAAATGTCTAGTTCGGGTGTCGGACGCGAAGGACTCGTGGCAAGGTTAGCGACTGGAAAACTTAGAGAATCTTTGGATGTGTCGTCATCCAGGTGAGTGAGAGTGAGGTGATCCCGTAACGTGGTTGCTCACAATCCGAATAGAAGGATTGTGAGAATACTGCGAATTAGGTGATACAGAAATGTGTGTTCTATTTGCATACTAAATGTTTACTTGCCATGCATTACTAGATGTTCACTTGTTGTGCATACTTTATTTTGTTTAGATATTGTTTAGTTTTGTCTGATAGAACCGTGAGAATAATAAGATAAACCGAAAAGAGAAAAGAGAAGCGAATAAGAGATATGAGAAACGATTGAGAAAGAATGAATAATGAGTTAAGACTAATGAGAGAGTATGAGAAATGAGAAAGAGATGAACCGCGTTGTGAATAAAAGTTTGAGAAAGAGATAAAGGTGATGTGAGTGAAGGAAAGAGACAAAGAGTTGAGATTGGAAAAAGGATGCGATTATGAAAGTGGTTGAGTAGAGATGTGATTCCTCGTTCACATTTTTGGGAAGAAGCTTAGTGTTGAGTTGAGCTTACTCCTCCATTAACACTCACCCAAAAATTCTGATTTTTGAAAAAGATTTTGAAAAGAAATTTGTGAAAAAGATATTTCTGTGACAGTTTTTGGAAAGATTATTTTTGCAAAAGTTTTGTGAAATCGTGTTTTCGAAAAGTTTTGCGAAAGATGTTTTGGAAAGACGAGGAAAATTTGTTGGTAATGTGAATGAGAATTATGTTGAGAAGGAGCATGTGTTCGTGATAATGAGATGAGAAAGTGATTTGAGGCTTGAGGCCATTTGAGACTTAGGGGGAAAGATTGCGATTAGTGGTCGGGTTTCGTTGAAGGGATGCACCAAGGATGAGCCGACTATTAGGAATAAGCCGCTAACTAAAACTCTAAAACCATTAAAATATTTAAAAGACATTTACAAACGCGGTGAGGCATGAGCGTCGTATCGAAGTAGTGGAGAGGAAGGTACCCCGGATATCAAGGATATTCGGGTTGTGAATGCAATAGGGTAAGCTAGGGCGGTAAAACGCCATGAGGCTTTGAGTACTATTCTGGGCAGAATGAATCCCACATGTGGCGTACTAACGTGGTAGGGACTGGGTCTAATGCCGTGGTAAGTTCTGCACCCGGGACCGGAATAGTGCTGTCACCCCTATGGCATTTCAGGAACAGTGAGAGGGACTGGAACGGGGCATTTGTGTTTGCCGCTGAGAGCGTGCCTTGATATGATTGAATTGATATGATTTGAGGCTGAGTCCTCCTGGTCTGGGACCATTTGTTGTGTGACAGCTGTCTTGCCCGCGTGGTAAAGGTCCTGTACTCCTGTTTGCTTCCGACTAGGTTGGGTGGTTGACCGAGGAGATGTAGACGTGTGTGAGCTCAATGATGTATCCCCCTCATCATTATTGCTAACCGAAGTAATAAATCTTAAAATACAAAGATGTTTCAAAGAAAGGTACAATAAAGATATCAAGTGTTGAATAAGAATTATAAAGTTGAGCACGAGGATGGATTCATAGCATAATAAATCATGAGGCAACGATTCGAGAGAGAATGGAAGAGGAATTGTGAGGAAAGTGTAAGGAATGACTTGGCTATGAGTGAGAATTGAGGTGTTTGGAATATTGTTATATGCTTTGTTATATGTGATTCATATCTGCTAGGTGCGGGACATGTTGCATAGATGATTATGTGATTGCATTATAAATGTTTATGTTAAGCTATTATAGTGATGTTTCATTATATGTATAATTTCATACCCTGAGACCGCATGGTCAACCAGTTAGTGTTCGGAACACTGACCCTCTCCTACCACGTTGTCGTATCGGCACTTGCTGATATTGCAACTAGTAGATGGCGCAGCGGAAGCATGGTGGGCTTCATCGACCAAAGTCCGGAGTTAGATGACAAATATTAGGAGGCATGACTAGAGGATAGGAAATTCCCCTCAGAGTATGGTAATCCAATGTAAGTTCTTAGTTAACCTAGCGCTATCATACTGTACCCCGGCATAAGTTTTATTTAACATTGATGTTTGAAACAATTGAACGGGCTATGTTTTAAATGATGTTTTGAAAACGGGTTTCAAAGTGCGGTGTCTTGCGACATCTCGGTTTGGAACAGTGAAAGGGTTGTGCAAAATGGGAACACGAGTTTTTAATTGTAACTATGTTTTGAAATCCAAAACGTTCTCATCTTGTGTAACACTTGTAAAAAAAAATGGCTCTAATTTTTACTATATTTAAGTTAAGTTTTCAAGGTGCCAAATCGGGGTGTTACAAAATGGTATCAGAGCAGTGGTTTAACTAAGTAACTTTATACATGGGCTTACGTACTCTGCTGTGTGTCTCTGTGTGAGTTAGTATTAGGATAGCGATAGAACGTTAGGAGTACGCGGATGTACGTCAGTTTACGACTGCAATTGAAATGAGGAGCAGAGGTTAATCTCGACATGGATGTTGATGCGTGATTCGGAATCTTCCTCATTGAACTCTTCTTTGATATGAACCCTTTGGTTTGTGATGACCCTTGGACTCTTAATATGAGATTTTGTTATGTGATTAAAACCCTTCTTTTCTTGAATTGAACTTTTCTTGTGACAACCCTATGTGTGCCAAATTGCTTTGGCGCGACGCTTGAAAAATCTTAGACCCTGCTTTTGACAAAGCCTTGATCATTGATGAACCCAAAGTTTCTCCTTGGTCCTTGACCCAACGTTGTTCATTCCTAAAGCTTTAGTGAGGGTGTTAATCCCTTACCTCCTGTATCAGTCCAGTAGAAAATCCTAGAATAGAGAGTTAGTTGTGAAGTGATGGTTAAGGAGAATGAGGATTAGTTAGTATGGATGAAGAATGTGTGAGTTTGGAGAAAAGTAGGAATATCTTTTGAGCTTTGGGTAAGTGTGAGTTATGTAAGGTGATTACGACTAAGAGTTTTGATGTCGAAGTGGTTAAATTAATGGTTTAGATGGTGATAAGACGCGGAAGAAATTAAGGTGATGTATAGAATTTAGAGTTCTAAGTGTCTTGATTGGAGTCGAAAAATGGATAGATAGAGGTGAATAGGTGATGATGTGGCAAAGTTGAACAAATAAGATGATGGAATTTGATAGTGGAAGGTGGAAAAAGGTTTAGAGTGTCTAAGTTATATGATCTAGTGTTAGAGATAAGGAGTGAAATGGCGTATGTTTCTTGAGGATTAGTGGTTGATAGAGTAAGGGGGAGATCTGAAGGTAATCTTAGAGGTCTGATGAGGGCAATTAGTTGGTGAATAGTAAGGTAATAAGAGGATAGAGCGGAGTTAAGTGATGGGAATTTTTGTAAGAAGTGAATAAATGTGGTGAGGAATAGGAGTATTTAGACGTCAAGTTTGTAATCATGAGTGTGGTATAGAGAGATATGAATTATTTAAGTTGGGGGAGTAGTTGAAAATGTGAGTTTCTGAGGAGTAGATTGTTTAGGCTTGAACCGATAAAGAGGATCTGACCCTAAGAGTGGTAGTGTCTTGACCCCAAATGTCCGTAACCTTTTTATCTTTGGACCTTGTTCCGATGCCTTTGAACCCCTCTGTTCTTTGTTGTCGGTGAAACCATACTGTTTATAGCCAATCTTGTTATTGTCGAAAGTACCCGAGAGATTACTTTTGCAAGTGATCCGTCCGATTCATTTGAGAAGGCGACGAATAGATAAGTACGTGTTCGAAGATGCGACGATTGCTGCGGTTAAAAGAAAAGAGATTTTTTTTCAAGGAGTTACGTGTCCGCAGATCAGACAGACTCTACACGGTATTTCTCGAGGACGAGAAATCTCCAAGTTGGGGAGAATGTAACACCCCGCATTTTTCCCATACGTGCGTAAACAATTTCGTCAAAATAAACCTCAAAGTTTTGTGATATAAAAGATTTTTAGAAAAGAATTTTACGTGAGAAAGAAATCAAGCATTGATTTTCAAGGATTTTTATAAACAAAATGTTTTTATAAATAAGAAGAGAAGAATTTTGAAATGGTTTGATTTTTAAGAAATGAGTTGTGATTTTATTCAAAAGTGATTTTTGTTTGAAATGGAATTTTTGGGATTTTTGGGTCTGTATGCTTTAAAAATTCGTAACTTTTTAACCGTAACTCGGATTTTCATGAACTTTATATCAAAACGATCGTCTTGAAACCTAGATTCTAAAAATGTAACTTTTGGAATTTTTTGGGTTGATTTATAAAAATTTATTTTCAGAGTAGTGAAATACGAGTTTTTAGAATTATGTTTTGAAGAAAGTAAATTTTATGATTTGGCTTGAATTTTTATGTGAAAAGTGTTTGTTTTAATATGGGTGTACTTTGTGATATGTATATGTATATATGTTGGATGAGTATGATTTGTGAATTGATTGCCTTGTGGTGTGAATTTATTTGGATAAATAAGACTAAGAAAATAAAAGTATAGAACATATGTATATGTGTGTGCATGATACGGTGGTGTGTATGTAGGTATGTGTGTATTTGTAAGTGTATGATATACGTATTTGTGTGTGTGTGTGCATAAGTGTCATGTTGTGTGAGTGCATGTAAAAGATAGGTGTAAGGTGTGTATGTGTGCCACGTGTGTGAGGGTGTGTATGTGTGGGTTTGCTATGCTTTGGTTTGATGACTATGTGTTGTAGTGTTGACAAATTGCCTCCTAGGTGCATGTATAGGCTGACCCAACCAAGAACCCAAGGGAGGAAGTTATGTCTTAGTTTGTTTCCTCCCATTCCTTCCATCCAGTTCTTCGTAGCTTTCATTCTTCCACCCATTCTTTCCTTCTTTCATTTCATTTTCTTTCCACACTTCTAAACACAAACACATCTAAGATCCGATTCCACTCTTAGAGAAAAGAAAAGAAATAGAGAGGGAGAAAGGAGGTTTGGCCGTGAGGTCTATAGGAAAAGGAGAAGGAAGTTTGAAGCTTAACCAAGCTTCACCCTTGAAGAACAAGAGCCTTAGGAGCTAGAAGACTAATTCCTTTCCCATGGTAGGACTTGAAGATCCAAAAGAAGACTTTGTAATAATATAGATTTTTCTTTTCTAGTTTGTAGATCTTTGTTCTTTCTTCTTGCATGTCTTATTTTGTGGTTCTAAAGATGATTCTATATGTTGTTATTATTTGATCTTGGACTCTAAGGACTTTAAAAATAATTTGTAATATGTGATCCTTATGTTTTGTTTCGGTTTGGATTTTTCTTGCTTGATCTAATATTTTTCTACCTAAAATCTTAAAGATCTAAAGAATGGCTAAAGCTTTTTGTAAAGCCTAAAATAAATCTCCTTGCATGTCTATTTTTCCTTCTCTAAACCCTGAACTATTTGTGTTCATTTCATGATTTGGTAAATAAATCCATAATCTAAACTTGTTTGTTTATAAAGTGTAATTTTTGGTTTTTACATGTTAAATCTTATGCTAAGATTATGATCTATGTGTATTTTCATGAATGATTTCATGATCTAAACTTGATTTGTAAAAAGATTTATGTTTTGGTCTTGCATGATAATCTTGTGCTTACTTTAATTGATTTAAATATACATGTAATTGTTTTGTTTAGATCTTTAGCTTGCATGTTAATTTTCCCAAAGAAAATATCATGTTCTTCTTTTATGTGTGTCTCGGTTTTTATGAAAAGACATTAAAGAAGTAAGTTTTAAAATGGTTTTCAAAATTCAAGCATGATTCAATTGAGTGATTGAACTTGTGCATGCCTTGTTTTGGTGGAAGCCATTCGGCCATGCTTAGAAAATTAGGATCCATGCTTTTTATTTTGTAGAAAGTGGATGCATGTTTGTTCTAAGATTAGATCTAATGATTTTAAGTATATACATGCCATTTTTAAAGGTTTAAAGTGTAACTTTGATTTTTCTAAATGATGAACTTGAATTTATTTTGTGTATGCTAAAAGTATTTGAAAAAGATTTTGTTATAATAAATGTTACTGCATGATGTTTTAAAAATGAACTTTAAATAATAATATGACTTGATTGATTGTTGTGGGTGTTGAAAAATGAAAACATTGTCTTGCTGCATGTTGACTTTAAGCTATCCTAGGTACTAGGTAGAGACTATGTTGTCCCTCATATAAGTTGCATTCATCATGAGGTTAAATGAATTTAAGACTTCAAAAATGCATGCATGTGTGATGTTTGGTGATTTAAATTATTGTGTTGATTTTGTTTTAAAAATGAAATTAAAAATTGTTGATTCTCCTACTGTATGCTTTCGGTTTTAATTATAAAGTACAGAAAATAATTTCATGATTCTAAGTTTTATTTGTGCATCAAACCTTTGCAATATTATGTAGGTATAATTCGGTTAATACATGTTAACATGATTGAAAAATGTGTCTTCAGGAAAGTGATGTGTGTTTACTTTTATCTTTTTGATTTTAAATAAATAAGTTAATCTGATTTGGTAAAAAGGAATTTTTGTAAAGTTGATTCAATGATTTTTAATTTTAAATCTAATTGTGATTAGGGAATACCTCAAGTTCAATAACGAGGTCTTGGCATAACAGAATACCTCAAGTTCAACACATAATATCATTCAAAAGATCTAAGTCATAATCCAATTTCATTTCTGCATAATTTCCTCTTGAAATTATCTTATTACCTTAAGGTATTAACTCTTTAACTGCAATCTGAACTATAACCATGAAATCAACTTATTTTCATATTGTTTTCCATGAAATTAAGGCCTAGATTTGAGTAGGATTTATAAGACCACAACACTGATTTTGTAAACTTATTTTCTTTTGCATTTTAACAGTGTCTAACCGGTTGCGAATATCGAGTAACCGGTTAGATTATGCAGTCTGACACTAAAACATGAGTTTTAACAAACCATTCTCTTCACTACTCAAATCTAACCAAATTTCAATCTTAAACAGAGTACATATACCTTAAATAAATATGTTTAAACACATAAACATATCTATCTTGCATGCATTCAATTTGGATACTCAAATTGCACATAATTGCACATATTTCACAACTTAATGCATCAATTCACATAATATCCAAATAAGTCATGAATCCAACATCAATATAGCTTGCATGCATCTCAATAACATTGCTCATAACAATAATTGAGCTCAGATTGGCCTCCAAGCCACTTAACCATTTCAACTTATGCCATTTGAGTCTCTTGGTGACTCATCCTATATTCTACCACAATTCATTCTCATTCTAGCAAATAGTAAGCTTCCCCCTTACCTCTAAATTGTGCTTGATCCGAAACATTGCAGAGAGAAAGGCTCCAACATAGATCTCCATTAAATCCACTATATGCATATAGAGTTGGGCAGGGTACCAAAACCAGGGAAATTGACATGCAAAACCCAATTAAGAATTGGGGAGAATAGTCAAATTGAGTTCTCTGCAACTTGCACTAGAGATAGGAATAGATTTGAAACCAAAAGGGTTCGTGTGCTTACCAAAATCGAGCTTCAAAGTCAGCTCCAGAAACCAGAAGCTGAGGTTTAACAGCATCAACACCTCAACTTGGCAAGCTTCGTTCTCTTGATTCAGGGACTCTCAACTCACAAATTTTATATCAATACAAAGCCCTTGATTCAAGCTTTGTAATGGTGTATCACTCACTCTCCAACACTCAGAGACAAGGAAGAATTTCTTCAGACGAACTTGGAACCCTAATTTCGTTTTCAGACCAAACTTAGCAAAAATGAGGCAAATTGGATCAACAATCAAGCTTATATAGACGAATTCAAGCAGCATGCAAGGCGACACGCGTCTCCCACCATGAATCGAGTGGGATTCGTGGCGAATTCTGGGTTAAAACGCGTGATTACTCATCAAACGCACTAACCCAGTTTTCTGAGTTCATCGTGTAACCGGTTAAAAAGCCCTTCTAACCGGTTGATAAAATTCAAAAATTAATAATTTAATTACTCTTTCTTCAAAAACTCTTTTAATATTGCAATTAGGTCCCAATCCAAGGACTAAATTACAATATTCACATTTTTGTACAAAATAACCATATAAAAATATATCCTATATTTTTTTACATACAAACACATAATGTACAAAAACTAAAACCTTTAAGACTAATATAAATCAATTATAAATTAATTAATTTCTCGGTTATTTGGGAGACGAAAATTAGGGGTGTTACACTACTCCCCACTTAAAAGGAATTTCGTCCCCGAAATTCATCTTTCGAAATTTTCCACTTTTCCATAATATTTTTATACTAGAAAACTTCATCTTGCTCCCAAAAATTTGTTCTTTAGGGTCGTCCCCCACTTAAAAGAATTTCGATATAGTTCTTTTATTTCAAAACATCTCTAATAAAACCTTTCACCTTAAACCAAAATTCTTTGCATAAAACTCTTAGGTGAAAGAATTTCTTTTAAAAGAAATACTCTTTACACTTCACATAAATATTCTTCAATTAAAACACTTTCCAATAAACTTTTTGCAAAAACTTTTTGGGCTACGCACTCTGATCTCTCAAGCATGATCAAAGAAACATTTGTATGACTTCATTTCTTAATAGTTTGAGACATTAGGGTGATCAGTCCTAATATTCAATCCATTAATAACAAAATCATCCCTTTCAGATATAATCTTTCGCAAGAAAGACCATACGACGGGTCTTTAAGTTAGATGAACTTAAAGATAGGGTAATTATCACTATCAGACTTAGTTAGATAGTCAAGTTCTAGAGACATTTCCGTTGGGGAGACAAAGATTTGTCCTATCCCGGTGGTTGTTAATCTCTCTAGCCATAACTGATCTTTCTATTTCTGTAGTGTCCACAGATATTATCACATTCAATTGTGATAAGGGTTTTGATCACAGAAAGATGAGAGTTGAACTTCCAATAGGATATTGATATTCCCCAACGATTAGATTAATGTAATCGAAGACATTTAACTACGTTAAATTAGATCAAAGGAAGAGATAGGCTTGGGTTGTCTACGTCAGGAATTTAAGGTATAGATTTGATTAAAATTAGTGAAACTTCAGGACTGTTTTATAAAATGATTTTCTTTTGAAATTCTGCAGTGTCTAACCGGTTACGAATATCGAGTAACCGGTTAGATTATGCAATCAGTCCATTAAAACAAGAGTTTTGACACATCATTCTCTTTGTTTCTCAAATCTAACCAAATTCCATCATTCAACCAGGTTCATATACCTTAACCAAACATGTTTCATCACAGAAACAAATTCAAAGTGCATGCATCAAGCTTTTTGCATCAAATTGCATAAAAATTCACATAACACAATTTAATACAACAAAACTTATAATAGGCATTCAAATTCAGAATTCAGCTTCCATATACTTTGCATGCATCAATATAAAGTTGCTCAAAACCACAGTGAGCAAAACTTTGGCCTCCAAGCCTTTGTGCCATATTGCACATAATGCCCTTTTTGAGTTTTGTTAACTCAAATCCTAAATCACTTGAATTTTAGTCTAAATCTAGTATAAGGTAGACTTCTCCCATACCTTAAGACTGAGTTTGATGAAGATTGACACAGAAATTGAAGAAACTCCACAGATTTCTCACAAACCCAAGGTTCTGTTCTCAGCCACGAATTCCACCAACAGGGTCCAAAGACCAGAAGTTTTGACATAGCAAATGGCCAAAGAAATTGGGGAAAACCATTAGGACTCAAAATAGGTAACATGCACTAGGAAATAGAAAAGATTGGAGGCTTAATGGTGGCTGTACTTACCCAAAATCAGATCTGGAATTCAGCTTCCAGAACAGAAAAACACAGAACTCGGACTTCAATTCCTATCTTCCAAGGTTGATTCCTCCTTCCACACGAACACTCAGCTCTCAAATCTTATATCAATGGAAAGCCCTTGATTTAAGCTTTCCAGAAGTGTGTGTTTCGCTCTCTAACACTCAAGGACTGAACCAAATTTCTCAGAATGAAAATGAAACCCTAATTTTGCCCTTTTCAACATAGATCAACAAAACCAACCCCCAAAACCTCAGAAAATCCGCAATTTATAGACAAATTAGATTACATGCATGTTGACGCGTGTGATCCCACTAATTTCAGGCTGTAATCGTGGCGAATTTGGGATTAATCAAGTGATTACTCATCAAAATCCACTAACCCAGTTTCTGGGTTCATCGTCTAACCGGTTACAGGGTATTACTAACCGGTTAGATTAGTACAAAATTCAAAAATTAATATTTTTAAATCTTTCCCTCCAAGAACCTTTTTAATATTACCTTTTAATCCTCATTCAGGGACCAAAATGCAATATCCTTATATTTTGCATTTATTTGCCATATAAAAATATTTCAACCTATTTTTATATTTTAGGCTAATTAAATACAAAATATAAACTTGGAAAATTTCTATAAATTAATAATAAAACTTTTATTATTAATTTCCTATTATTCGGGAGACGAAAATTAGGGGTGTTACACTACTCCCCCACTTAAAAGGAATTTCGTCCCCGAAATTCTAGTTTACAAAAACAACTCCGGAAACTCTTGACCCATCTTTTCCTCTAATTCTCACGTCGCTTCAGATACGTCAGCATTTTCCCATATGACCTTTACTAAAGGTATCTCCTTTCCCCTGAGCTGCTTAACTTCACGATCTTCTATCTGAACTGGTCTGGTCTCAAAGGTCAGGTTTTCTTTCAAAGTTAGATCGTCAGGTTGGAGTTTTAGAATAACCGATGGGTCATGCACGTACTTCTTTAGTTGCGAAACATGAAAGACGTTGTGCAAATTGGATAAAGAGGGTGGTAAAGCTAGTTGGTAAGCAACAGGGCCAACTCTTTTAAGAATTTGGTATGGACCTATACACTTAGGCGAAAGCTTTCGGGTTCTCAAAGCTCTACTGATTCCTTTCATCAGAACTATTCGAAGGAATACGTGGTCACCTTCCAAAAACTCTAATGGTTTTCTCCTCTTATCCGCATAACTCTTCTGCCGACTCTGAGCCGCTTTCATCTTTTCTTGAACCATCTTAATCTTCTCAGATGTCTGCTATATCATTTCTGGTCCAACCATTAAGTTCTCCCCCACTTGGAACCAACATAACGGGGTTTGACACTTCCTTCCATACAACGCCTCGAACGGTGCCATTCCAATGCTCGCATGATAGCTGTTATTGTATGTGAATTCTGCAAGGGGTAACACTTGATCCCAACTTCCTTGTTCTTCAAGTGCACACGCTCGCAACACATCTTCCAAAGATTGAATTGTTCTCTCCGTCTGGCCATCCGTCTGTGGATGATACGCAGAACTCAATTTCAATCTTGTTCCCATAGCCTCATGCAAACTTTTCCAAAATTGCGACGAAAATCTGGGATCTCGGTCCGATACAATACTCGAAGGCACTCCGTGAAGACGAACTACCTCCTTGATATAAATCTGGGTAAGCTTGTTCAAAGGATAACGCATATTTATCGGAATAAAATGCGCCGACTTGATTAGTTGATCCACAACCACCCAAATTGCATCATGATTTGCTGTTGTCCTTGGAAAACCAGACACAAAATCCATTGAGATGTTATCCCACTTCCACTGGGGAATCCTCAAAGGTTGTAAGTGTCCTCCCGGTTTCTGATGTTCTACCTTAGCTTTCTGACAAATCAAGCACGCCGCTACGTATTTCGCAACATCCTTTTTCAATCCAGACCACCAAAACATCTTTTTCAAGTCTTGATACATTTTGGTTGATCCAGGATGCATACTCATCCGACTCTTATGGGCTTCGTCGAGAATCAGTCTTCTAACTTCCTGATCTCTTGGTATACAAATCCTTGTCCTGAAACGAAGGATTCCATCCTGCCCAATCTTGAAATCAGGTTCCCTTCCCTCTGAACCTAGTTTCATCTTTTCCATCAATTCTTCGTCCGCTCGTTGCAACTCCCGAATTCTTTCTAAGAACTCGTTTGTAATCTGCAACATCCCCAACTTGATACTTGATGGCTCCACTTGTGTCAACAAGCTCAAGTCTCTGAATTCCTCAATCAACGCTGCTTCCTTAACCGTCATCGCACTTATGTGGATTGCTTTCCGACTCAAAGCATCTGCAACCACATTTGCTTTACCCGGATGATAGTGGAGTTTAAAGTCATAGTCTTTCAAAAACTCCATCCATCTTCTTTGCCTCATGTTCAACTCTTTCTGGTCGAACAGATATTTCAAACTCTTATGGTCACTAAATACTTGGAATGTAGTGCCATAGAGATGATGTGTCCATATCTTTAAGGCAAACACGATCGCAGCCAATTCTAAATCGTGTGTCGGGTAATTCACGTCATGATTCTTCAATTGTCGCGATGCATAAGCCACTACTCTTCCTTCTTGCATCGATACACAACCCAGTCCTTGCTTAGATGCATCACAGTACACTTCAAAACTCTTGTGAGGATCAGGTAAGATTAACACAGGAGACGATGTTAACCTTTCCTTCAACTCACGGAAGCTAACTTCGCACCGATCGTCCCACACGAACGGTTGATCTTTCCGAGTCAACTTAGTCAAAGGGAATGCAATCTTAGAAAATCCTTCTATGAACCGACGATAGTTGTAACACCCTAATAAATATTACCCTTAATTCCTAAGTATTAAAAATGTGTACTTAAAAATTCCTTTTTAATATAATAAAATCACCCGTCAAACGGACGGAGTTTAGTCTGTTTTTCGGACTAATCCAAAAATTCAACCTGTGGTAAACAATTTTTAATTAAACAACCAATAGCCAGCAGGGCTTCAGATAATATTTCTAAAACATATCCAGGCCCAATGGGCTCCAAAAATATCAAAGTAATAGCGGGAATACTAAGTTTGAGTATTGAAGCCAAAAGTTATAACTTTAGCAAAGCAAAACCATCCTAAGCCTCATTCGAGATATGCATATTAAATTTACATCAAAATAACATAAGAGGCTTAGGCCCATATTATATTCTAAATCCCATAATAACCCTACTTTCCCTGTAAGGGAAAGTACTCCTGCTCGGCCGGGGGTTGTGCAATCTCAATCTCTGTACCTGTAAAGTATAGTAAGGGAGTGAGCATTGCACATGAAATAGAATAGAAGTTTCTAGATAGACATAACAACTAACCAGGCCAAACACAATTAGCAATTTATCCACATAAGTACAAGTTCATCACAAACATACCATATTTTCCGATTCCATCATTTTATAAGTGTCGATTCCCTTTTTAGTTAATTCCTTTTCACCCTTTGGTTCCCTTTTATTTATTTTTCCCCATTTCCAAAGAAATCCCGTTATATCCCCTTACCTTTTTCCTTATTCTTTTCCTTTTATTTACGGTGTATGTATGTCTCCACCAAATCGAAGGCCTACATACATACACCAATCACGATGTATGTCTCCACCAAATCGAAGGCCTACATACATCGCTTTTCCATTACCGTTTTACCTCTTTATTATTTGGCCACAGGGTCAATACAACCACCTGCGCCGTGCCACAGGGTCAACACAACCACCTGTGACATGTACCATTTTATTTAGGCCACAGGGTCAATACAACCACCTGCGCCGCGCCACAGGGTCAATACAACCACCTGTGACATTTACCATTTATCAGGCCACAGGGTCAATACAACCACCTGCGCCGTGCCACAGGGTCAATACAACCACCTGTGACATTTACCATTTTTATTTCCTTTTCCTTTTTATTTACGGTGTATGTATGTCTCCACCAAATCGAAGGTCTACATACATACACCATCGACGATGTATGTCTCCACCAAATCGAAGGCCTACATACAACCCCATTTTACGATGTATTGTCTCCCCCAAATCGAAGGCCTACAATACATCACCACCTTTATCCATTATAAGTTGTCCATATATATATCATTATTTGTCTACCAATTCCATTTAGTATTTACAAAATTATTCCAAGCACAAGCACCATCATATTTATAATCAAATAACCACAATTCACTTTTCACATAAACAATTAGAGTACAAATAATAACAAACATCACCTTTCATGTAATCATGCAACACCCACATTTCTTTTGCACTTGTCCAAATTATTGATTTAAAATCCTAAATTAGGGGTTCATGCCATTTAATTTTCCTCCATAAAAACCTAACCTTATTCTCTAATTATTAGAGTTCCATAATTAATAATTAAGCCTAATTTCAACATTTTCCTTAGTTTCTAAATTGGGGTTTCTAATTTCCTACCCTAACACATAAACTCCTAGCCAACCATTATATCTAAATACAAACCCTTTCCTAGAACAAGCCAATGCTCACTATATCCACCCCCTTACCTCAAACACTTAAGGACAATGAGATTCCAAGTGCCCTATGCTTGAGTTTGTCCACCAAAAAGCTCAAAATTCACAAGAGGGTGATAGAACCTATTATGAAGCCACAAAAAGGAAGATTATTGTTCATTCCATGATTCTCAAGCCAAGTCCCAGAGAAAAACGAAGATTCCATGGCTTTAGAAATGAAAACCTCCATGGATAGGAAGAGAGAGAAAGAATTCGAATTAGAGAGAGAGAAAGCTCAAGAACATGAATACTTACTTGGAGTAACAAAGAGGGACTTGATGATTAGCTCTTGCAATGGAAGAAATAGAAGGAAGAGAACTTGTTCTCACATACCTAGGACTTGATGGGAGTGTTGGAGCTAGAGAGGGAGGAAGCCATGGAGAGAGAGAAGCCCCAAAAGAGAGGGAGAATAGAGGATGACACTAGGGACCTTGAGCATGATGATGGATGGCCACAATAGCTTGAGGTTTTAGGGTCTCAAAGCATGGAATGAGTGTTCTTGGGGTGGGGGAAGAAGAAGGGACGAATTGGGAATGAAATGGGGCTTGATTCCCTTTTATTTTTTTCAGCGCAGCACGATTTAATCGATTAAATTGCAGATTAATCGATTAAGAGGCGATTAAGAGGTGATTAAGAGGCGATTAAGTTGCACAATTTTGTAGTATCCAGACTTTGAAAGGCCAGAACTTCTTCGTTACCCGTTGGATCTTCCTCAAATTTTAAAGCAAGCTTCCTCACCTATCCTACTTCACATCCAACGGTGGAATTTGTGTTTAGATTTGTAAATCTTTTATTTTGAATTTCCTAATATAGGGTGTTTATAACACCAAAAACATCGCTTCTAACGCTCTTTTGTTCATCTTTCAACCTCCTTTTTGATGCCAATGCTTCTTGATTCCTTTATGGCATTCAAAGAACTCCTAATCCATCATTTTACATCCTTTATAGAATAGTCCTTACTTCCAAATCTTATCGTTATTCTAAATATTATTTGAATTAAAATTCGGGATGTTACAATAGTATCCAGCCAGCCCTAAGAAACTTCTCACCTCCGTCACGGTCTTAGGCTGTTCCCAACTTAGTACTGAACTTACTTTTGCTGGATCCACCGCAATTCCTTCTTTAGAGATTACATGCCCCAAAAACTTCACTTCGTTCAACCAAAACTTACACTTCGTAAGTTTGGCATATAATTGCTTCTCCTTCAGGACTTTCAACACAATCCTAAGATGCTCTTCATGCTCTTCCGGATTTTTAGAATAGACCAGAATATCATCAATGAATACCACCACAAATAGATCCAAATATGGTCTAAAGATCCGGTTCATATAATCCATGAAAATAGCAGGTGCATTAGTCAACCCGAACGGCATCACAACATACTCATAATGACCGTATCGAGATCGAGATGCAGTCATGGGTATATCCTCCTCCTTTATCCTGATCTGATGATAACCCGATTTCAGATCAATCTTGGAGAATACTGCAGCTCCCCTAACCTTGTCCATAAGGTTATCAATCCTTGGCAAAGGATACTTGTTCTTAATAGTGACCTTATTCAACTGCCTGTAGTCCACACACATCCTCATACTCCCGTCTTTTTTCTTTACAAATAGTAATGGAGCTCCCCAAGGCGAAACGCTTGGCCTGATCATCTGTTTTTGCAGCAATTCCTCTATCTGCTTCTTCATTTCTACCATTTCTGGTGGTGCCATCCTATAAGGAGCAATAGAGATGGGACCAGCTCCAGGGACTAAATCAATCCCAAACTCTATCTCTCGCTTCGGAGGTAATCCTGGTATCTCTTCAGGAAATACTTCCGGAAATTCCTTCACCACCGGAATCTCCTCGATCGGCATCGACTCTTCTTCTACAGAAGCCGAGAATAAACACATATAACTCTCCGGTTCAAGGGTCCTATATTGAATTGTCTTCTCCTCACAATTGATGATCACTTGGTTCTTCATCAACCAATCCATACCCAAGATCACATCCAATTGTAACTTAGGAAGACAAACCAAATCTACCTTGGAAAGACGACCCAGAATTTCTACATTACACCCTAAACAGACTTTAGCGGTGAAGATCGGTATTCCCGTAGGGGTATCTATACTAAGATAGCAGGGTGAATCAGAAACAACAAGATTCAGCCTATTCACACATTCAGGAGAAACAAAAGAATGTGTAGCTCCAGAATCAAACATGATTTTGCAAGGTTGGTTATTAAGCAGAAAGTTACCTTGCACGAGATTCGGGGTTTGGGTTGCTTCACTACCACTCAGGGTAAATACTCTTCCTTGCACCATAGGCTTGCCAGCAGATCCCTTTGCATCTCCCTTTTCAGATTCTTTGCATTCACGAGCAAAGTGACCTTGCTTTGCACACTTGAAATATCCTCCTGTGGACCAGCAAAACTGACCATGATGATATCGCTTGCACTTCTCGCAATAAGGAACATTATCGCGAGATTTGTTCTTGTTATCCATCACCGCCTTGGCCTTACCCTTATTCCTAGAATATGGACCATTATTCTGATGATCAAACTTCTTCTTCCTCTGTGGTCCATAGTTCTGTCCAACCCCCTTCACTTGACTTCCAATCAATTCAGCCTTCTTATCATCTTCATACATTCTGCACATATCCACTAGTGCAGGGAAACATTGAATCCTTTGATAACTGAAGATAGACTTCAGTTCCGACCTTAGCCCACCTTCAAACTTAACACACTTACTCCTTTCGTCAGGGTTATTTAAGTAGTAGGGAGAGTACTTCATCAGCTCCTCGAATCTGGCAGCATACTCCCCTACACTCATATCCCCCTGCTTCAATTGCATGAATTCCACTTCCTTCTTTCTCCGCAAATCTTCTGGAAAATATTTATTAAGAAATTCTCCATAAATACTCCCCAGTTGATTGCCCTCCTTTCAAAATTCAGCAATTGGACAGTGTGATCCCACCAGTTTTCAGCTTCTCCGTGAAGCATGTAAACTGCATAGGTCACCTTCTGTTCATCAGAACACTCCAGAGTTCAGAAAATCTTGTTAATCTCATACAACCACTTGTTCGCCTCGTCAGGTTTATATCCTCCCTCGAACCTTGGTGGGTTGCACTTTTTGAACTCCGACAGAGTCTTAACGTCCTGATTCGCCATATTGCCAGCAGATGGGTTACCAGCTCGCCCTTGAGATGGTTGTTGTCTCTGCTGCTGCTGCATGCCTTCCAGCACGGTCGTGATTCGTTCTAACATTTCATTAGTAATATTTCTATTCCTGGTTGCCATAGAAAGACCTGCACTATGGGCTTTGGGTTACTAAAAAGGTCTTTAAAACATAAATACTACTAACTTACTCAAAATATATCCAATCAACATTGAATACCATACTTTGCTGCATCTTCGGGCCACGAGGGACAGGACCAATGCTCTGATACCACCGAAGGGTGTGACGCTCTCTTTTTAACTTGAAAATAATTAATATTTCCAAATAATTGAATACTTGCTATCAAAATTTGGGCTAGAAAATTTTTCTCCTTTTTAGAACTAGTACTTGCTCGTTCATAAACCCTTTTGAACATAAACCATTTTTGAAAGTTCGGCTTAACAATATCTTAGTTTCGAAAAGGCTCTCGAGATAACATTTCTTTAACTATAGAAAATACTCTTCATAGTTAATATTAAAACATACTATTTGCTTCTCGAGTTGAATTTGAATATATAAAGCATAAACTTATCGCCGAATCCTTTCTCAATAGAAATCAGAGTTCGCGGAAGTAAAAACAATACTTATGGGGCACTACTGAGGTAAAGAAACATCATATATATAAAAGTCATAATATAAACCCCATCAGTACAGTCAGTAGCAAGTGATAAAAAGTCGAGATAGCAAGTTTTGATGACACATATACAGACCAGCTGCATAAAATAAAAGCTCACTCTAAGACCTCTCAAATATATACAATATATATAACAAAATCCAAAATAGAAGTCCCAGAGCAAGTCATCCGTGTCCTCAGCAGCTCCTCAGATCCTCCACAGCTCTATCCCTAGGATCTAGGATCCAAAACATCTACGCTATGCAGGCTCCTATGAACCAGCGGGTCCACCTCTAGCATAAACAGTCGGCTCAACATGCACCTCCTCCTCGCTCTCATCCTCCACAGGGTCCTCCTCGACCTCGCCCGACTGTGTAGAGACCCCACCACTGGGTCTAAGGTCTGCAGAAGCAGTCCTGTCCAAGTCAGTCGGACCAGGAGAAGGAGTCTCCTCAGTAACAACTCTATGGGAGGAAGGATGGGAACGAGTGGCAGCTCTAAAACGAAAACTATGAAAACGACGCATAGGTCGAGTCGGGGGTGGTCCTCTATATGTATAAAAAGGTGGAACATGCATAGTGTAGACTAAGGGAATCCTAAATCGACGAGGTCGCACTCGCACCAGAGGGTTAGGGTGGTAGAGAGTGATCTCAACCTCCCCCTCAAAAGTGTCACGGTGCTCCTCATACGTCCATATACCGCTAGGGATATGGCGTATCTCGATGCAAGCTAAGTATCTGGCCATCACCTAAACAGGGCACAGGGAGTAAGTATACACATATACATAATTGATAAAGACTAAATTACAATCACAAATATATCATGGATAGATCATAATGCAAATACATATGAGCACACCAGTTTTCAACATTATAACTCTTATAATGCAAGTGGCATGATGTATGATTTTCTATCCACAACTGAGGCCTCTAAAAGTCCATCTTGGACGTCCATCCAATACACCCTTGTGTTCCCGGAACACCGACATTTGTTCCCAGAACATAATGCCGAACCATACTTGGATAATAAGCATCACTCCCGGAGTGTGCACCACGTTCCCAGAACGCATACGTTCCCAGAACACATAAAAACCAGGTCCCGGACACTGGCCACATATCTATAATGTGTCATCAAGTAGGTTATAATTTGGTACTCCCGGAGTACCCTCCTCATATTCCCAGAATATGATAAACGTTCCTACCAACCAGACTTCCAGTCTATATGGATGCACAAATATCAGGGTTGGTTTTTATCTTTACATTAGTTAATGTGATTTAGAAATATTCCAATTTCCCTTTTGAATGATTTATTTGAGGCATACACTTTGGCATAAAATTCTCCTTTGAATTTTCTCAAAACATGCCCTTAAACTTAGATTAGGTAAAACAAAGTCAATGGTATTCAAAAAACTTAACTTTTTATTTTTTTTTTTTCAGATTCAGGTACTAACCGGTTACAGTTTCAGGCTAACCAGTTAGAATTACAGACCTGAACTGTTTACCATTGCAATTCAGAAAAACCCTTTTTTCTTGAATTTACTACCCAATCCATAAACAATTAAACATTGTTTTATGCCTCAAAAATCACAGTTTCCATCATTCAAAAGTCCAAATCACATTTTGTTTTCCATAAAGCATAATTTCCTCTTGAAATTATTTCATTGAATTAAGGTATAAACCCCTTACCCTTAAATCTGAACCAAGAGAGTATTGTCACCTCACTTTCAGATTCTTTTCAGTGAATTTAAGGTATAGATTTGATTAAAATTAGTGAAACTTCAGGACTGTTTTATAAAATGATTTTCTTTTGAAATTCTGCAGTGTCTAACCGGTTACGAATATCGAGTAACCGGTTAGATTATGCAGTCAGTCCATTAAAACAAGAGTTTTGACACATCATTCTCTTTGTTTCTCAAATCTAACCAAATTCCATCATTCAACCAGGTTCATATACCTTAACCAAACATGTTTCATCATAGAAACAAATTCAAAGTGCATGCATCAAGCTTTTTGCATCAAATTGCATAAAAATTCACATAACACAATTTAATACAACAAAACTTATAATAGGCATTCAAATTCAGAATTCAGCTTCCATATACTTTGCATGCATCAATATAAAGTTGCTCAAAACCACAGTGAGCAAAACTTTGGCCTCCAAGCCTTTGTGCCATATTGCACATAATGCCCTTTTTGAGTTTTGTTAACTCAAATCCTAAATCACTTGAATTTTAGTCTAAATCTAGTATAAGGTAGACTTCTCTCATACCTTAAGACTGAGTTTGATGAAGATTGACACAGAAATTGAAGAAACTCCACAGATTTCTCACAAACCCAAGGTTTTGTTCTCAGCCACGAATTCCACCAACAGGGTCCAAAGACCAGAAGTTTTGACATAGCAAATGGCCAAAGAAATTGGGGAAAACCATTAGGACTCAAAATAGGTAACATGCACTAGGAAATAGAAAAGATTGGAGGCTTAATGGTGGCTGTACTTACCCAAAATCAGATCTGGAATTCAGCTTCCAGAACAGAAAAACACAGAACTCAGACTTCAATTCCTATCTTCCAAGGTTGATTCCTCCTTCCACACGAACACTCAGCTCTCAAATCTTATATCAATGGAAAGCCCCTTATTTAAGCGTTCCAGAAGTGTGTGTTTCGCTCTCTAACACTCA
Source organism: Crotalaria pallida (assembly GCA_037953625.1). Lineage (NCBI taxonomy): Eukaryota > Viridiplantae > Streptophyta > Magnoliopsida > Fabales > Fabaceae > Crotalaria > Crotalaria pallida. The sequence goes on from CM075653.1 coordinate 86,651,793, forward strand.
AGGACTGAAACGAATTTCTCAGAATGAAAACGAAACCCTAATTTTTCCCTCTTCAACATAGATCAACAAAACCAACTCCCAACACCTCAGAAAATCCGCAATTTATAGACAAATTAGATTACATGCATGTTGACGCGTGTGATCCCACTAATTTCAGGTTGTAATCGTGGCGAATTTGGGATTAATCAAGTTATTACTCATCAAAATCCACTAACCCAGTTTCTGGGTTCATCGTCTAACCGGTTACAGGGCATTACTAACCGATTAGATTAGTACAAAATTCAAAAAATATTTTTAAATCTTTCCCTCCAAGAACCTTTTTAATATTACCTTTTAATCCTCATTCAGGGACCAAAATGCAATATCCTTATATTTTGCATTTATTTGCCATATAAAAATATTTCAACCTATTTTTATATTTTAGGCTAATTAAATACAAAATATAAACTTGGAAAATTTCTATAAATTAATAATAAAACTTTTATTATTAATTTCCTATTATTCGGGAGACGAAAATTAGGGGTGTTACACAAGAAGAATTAAACCAGTTCGAAAGAAATCAGTTTTGAGAACTTGTTCCTAAGCTTGAGTCTCATCCGATTATTGGAACTAACTGGATTTATAAAAACAAACTTGATGAGGCTGGTTTAATTGTTCGAAACAAAGCTAGGTTAGTTGCACAAGGTTACAACCAGGAAGAGGGGATAGATTATGAGGAAACATTTGCCCCTGTTGCTAGGTTGGAAGCCATTAGACTGCTATTAGCTTTTGCATGCATTTTAGATTTTAAATTATATCAAATGGACGTAAAGAGTGCATTTCTGAATGGTTTTATTAATGAAGAAGTCTATGTGTGTCAACCTCCTGGCTTTGAAAATTATGAACACCCGGATTATGTTTTTAAATTGAAAAAGGCTTTGTACAGACTCAAACAAGCTCCTAGAGCGTGGTATGACCGTCTTAGCAAATTTTTACTTGAAAATAATTTTGAAAGAGGGAAGGTTGATAACACACGTTTTATCAAAAAGAAAGGAAATGACATTCTTTTAGTTCAGATTTATGTAGATGATATTATATTCGGAGCTACTAATGAAACCCTTTGCAAGGATTTTTCAAGTATGATGCAGGAAGAGTTCGAAATGTCTATGATGGGCGAGCTGAACTTCTTTCTAGGATTGCAAATCAAGCAAGCAAAGGATGGAATTTTCATTAGCTAAACTAAATACTGCAACGAACTATTGAAATGATTCGGCATGGATAAGGCCAAGGCAGTAGCAACACCAATAAGCACATCTTGCTATCTGGATAAAGATGAGGGAGGTAAATCCGTGGAAATTACTAAATATCGAGGTATAATCGGATCCCTTCTCTATTTAATGGCAAGTAGGCCGGATATTATGTTTAGCGTATGTTTATGTGCACGTTTTCAAGCGAATCCAAAAGAAACGCACATGGTTGTTGCCAAACAAATTATGAAATATCTGTCTGGCACAACTGATATGGGTTTATGTTACCCCAAAGGTTCCTGTTGTAACCTTGTTGGGTATTCCGATTCTGATTTTGTTGGGTGCAAAGTAGATAGGAAAAGCACGAGCGGCACTTGTCACCTCCTAGGTAATTCTTTAGTGTCATGGGCTAGCAAGAAACAGTCTAGTGTAGCCCTATCCACAGCTGAGGTTGAATATGTCGCTGCGGGTAGCTGTTGTGCACAAATCTTATGGTTAAAACAACAACTCCTAGACTTTGGTGTAAGTCTAGATCACATTCCCATCAAATGTAATAACACTGGTGCAATTAGTATTACCAAAAACCCTGTGCAACATTCTCGCACTAAGCATATTGAGATTCCTCAACCATTTTATACTTGATCATATTCAAAAGGGTGATTGTATTATTGAGTATATTGATACTTCGTGGCAGTTAGCTGATATCTTTACGAAACCTCTTCCAAAAGAAAATTTCTTTTTCATTCGTAGAGGAATTGGTTTAACTTCTGCCTCTCACCAGTTTTGAGTATGTGATTATTATCTCTCTTGTTATTATTGATGTGTTTACTCAGTGTTTCGGGGGAGTTAGCACATGCTTTTTGATGATTACAAAAGGAGGAGAGATATTCTGATTATTATATTGAGATTATTTGATGTTTATGCATCTATACAGGGAGAGATTGCATCTTCTCAGGGGGAGATATTATGAGATGATACTATATATTTCTTTTAAATTGTTCTAGGGAAGGTTGAATTTAAATTATATATATTTTTGCTTGTATAACACTTGTGATGCAGCTAGTCAACTTCAGATCAGAATAGTTGTTTGTCATCATCAAAAAGGGGGAGTGTTGGAAGTCAAGCTAGTGTTGGAAGACATGCTTCAAACTCTTCTTTGGACTTCAAGCATATATCAAGCTAAGGTTTTGATGATAACAACCAACTCAAGATTCAAGCGCACAAGCATCTTCAAGTTTCAAGGTTGAAACTCAAGCAAGATATAGCCTAGAAGCCTTTTCCCTTAGGACATTTGTAAGGTAATGAAGTTTATGTTCTTAAAGAGTTTAAAAGGCCAATGAGTTTCTTTTCATTTAAAAAGAAGAAGAAAATGTGTTTTCATGAAAAGTTGTTTTTATATCTTAGTTTTTGTGAAAATAACTGATGTTACAAAACTCTGAATATTTTTATGTATGCAAGAGAGAGTAATCGATTACTTGCTTGAGTTAATCAATTAACTTTGTTGCATCATAGAAAAATCAGAGAGCTTGTAATCGATTAAATGAACTTTGCTAATCCATTACTTTCTTATGAGAGTAATCGATTACCTGGCTCAAGTAATCGATTAAAATTGTTGCATCATATATTTTCCAGAGACACAGTAATCGTTTGCATGCAGTGTAGTAATAGATTACATATGTTGCATCACATAATGAACAGAGGCTCAGTAATCGATTATTTGATGAGTAGTAATCGATTAAATGAGCTGCATCATATATTGAACAGGGGTGATGTAATCAATTAACTATTATTGGTCTAATCGATTACTTTTTTTCAAAAGAATTTAAAAGTTTCTATTTTTGAAGGAATAATCGATTACCTTCAGAAAGTAATCGATTACTTCAGCTTTTATTGAAAAACGTGTCAGAATCATTTTGATTATTTCCTGATTTGTTTTAATATATAAGATTCTGAATTATTTTATAAAATTCGAAAATGATTTTATATTTGAATTATTTCCTTTTTCGTTTTAAGAATCAAATCTTTATTTTATTTCGTAAATCATTTTGATTTAGTTTTGATTTTAAAACTTATTTCAAAATCTTATTTTATTTTGTTTTGATTTTTTTTACTAATTTGAATCTTTTTTAATTATAAAAGTATTTCAGAAAATTCACTCCAACATTAACAACTTTGATATTCATTCATTCTTTTCTGAAATTCACGTTCACTTCTTCTTCTTCTTCAAACTTCTGGTTTTCACGTTCATACACTTTTGAAGAACAAAACCTTGTTGGCCATTTAACTTCTCAAGAGAAACTTCATTATCATAGAAGAGCATATTGGAATCCTGCTGCGTGATCTTGAGGCCCCTACCGAACGGAGGTTCCTAGTAGTGTGCGGGGTGCTCTTGGGTGTAATTGGGTGCGGCTCAATTGCTGATTATAGAACTCTCAAGCGGGTCACTTGGGGACTGGACTAGGCCTTTCGACAGGAAGGCTGAACCAGTATAAAATTTCCTGGTGCAAGCTTTTCTATCCCTATCTCTTTACTTTCCGCATATTTCGTTTATTTTACGTTTCCGCGCTACTCTATATTTTATATCAATCAATTTCGCTCTCCTTCTCAAACGTCAAATCTCTCCAACGCGAAACAATTTTTAATTTGTAAGGGTTTTTGCAATAAATTAATAAAACTCGATTCACCCCCCCCCCCCCCCTCTCGAGATTTTGAGGCCAAACCCAACAGCAAGTCCTTCAACTCCTCTGTTGCAGTGAGCAAGTTTACTACCGTTTTTGGTCCTTCACCAAGTCATCTTTATTGAAAACCCATTTTCCTTTCCCCATTTTAAATGATATTTTCTTTGATATGGTGTTTTGGTGTGTTGTGGAGGTGATGCCTATGCCTAAATTGAGGATTAAACTACATGATTTTGTTCTGGACTTTGGTTTTAGTTGTCCAATTTATTCTGCTTCTCGAATCTGAGTCATGGATTTTGTTTCACAATTGAATTTGCTCTTTTCTCCTCGATTTGAAATAGTATTTAGATGATATTATTAGATTTATATTGTTATTTGTGGAGGGTACATGATCATGAGTGTGAACTTATGTTTAATCGGGAATTTGGTTGAAGTTTTGATGATTAATTTCAAAGTTAAAGGACATGATCCGAATATGGAGTTATGATTTAAATGTGTTATTTGGTTTCTGAATATTTCTGATTGGTGCAAGATTTTGAAGTTTCACAACTTAGAAGCATTTTAACTTGAATTTTTGGCATGTTATGCATCACTGGAAAAGTGGTAACAGTGTGGGCTCATCTGGTTTTGTTGCTTGTCATAAGATGTAGTGCTTTTTTTTAATTAAATACAATTAATCACACTTTATCTTATCAATGTATTTAGAGGACGTTGACTTTTTACTTTCTAACACTTAATATCTTATAGTTTACTACTTTGTTATGTTAAGCCCCATAACCATTTTCCATGCTTGATTTTAGGAAAATGTAGCTGAATATGCCATGAAGTGGATTAAAGTGTTTTTGAGAACTGCTTTTTAAAATAAAGAACCAAGAATAGAATAGAACCACTGACTAGGCTTATTAATTTTGACAATCACAAATATGCTAGTATTATGTCTTTCATTTGCAAGTTCTGTTTAAAATAATCAACATGCGGAATTTCAATTAATGAACTTTAGCTTCATTTCTCCATTGTTCAATTAAAAGCTTAACTTTAGACTCAGCCTATAGGAAATAGTTAATCAGCAATTTTTTCATCACATCTTTAGTTTATGATTCTTTTGTTGATTTTTTTTCATACTTTTGATGTCATCAGTTGAAGGAGTTTGCCATGGATCAACCAGAGGTATATGAGATTAAAATGGGAGATCAAGTTTCTCGAAGACAAGGAGATCCACTTATAGAAGTTGTTGAGAGGCTTATTAGTTAGAAAAAGCAATGCTGATCCAGAGGAAATTGATGGAAATTTGAAAACAGAATTCAAGCTAAATAGCTTTGATATAATTCTCTAGATAAAATAACTATATCAATTTTCAACTTTTTACTTCCAATTTTTATTGATTCAATCCCTGATTTATGATATGTTTTTTCCTCTTCTTTTTAGTTGATAACGCGTCAATGATGATTTTTTATTCATGTGGGAGTTGGGTCTTGCTTTTATTCTTGCTTTTACTCAATTTTTATTCTTGCTTTTATATAAATTGAGTTTCTTTATTCAAATATTTATATTAATGCAATTACGCGTGACTGGTTCTTGCTATGAAGGGGGGATCTACCATTATAATGTAACTTTCTCCTAATTACTGCTCTATGTCTCTGACTTGTGGTTTTAGAAGATTTTTGGATGTCTTTATCTATGTGACTTGAGCTCTCTAATTTGTTTGCCATTTGCTATTTATGGCTATTTTCATTTCACTGCAACTCACTGTTGTTCACCGTACTCAATAGTTTCATCGTTTTTTCTCCCTTGAAGTAGCAAACTCATCATGGTAGTGCTCTCGTGCAAGTGTAATACCCTATCTTAATTAATACTCTAATTACCCCGATTAAAATTTTGTGGCTTGAAATTTTCTTTTAAAGAACTTATTTACTTATAAAATTATTACGAAAATCTGACAGAGTTTCCTCTGCTTATTGGACTTTCCAAAAATTTCATTTCCTGTTTATCCTGCTTAAAAACGTTCCTGTAAACAACAGGCCAGCAGGGGCAAAATATAATTTAGTTCATTCATTACATCATTTCCTAAAATATAAACCAATTCTTGAAGTATTTTTAGCTTCACAAAATACCATTTTTGTATACTTCAAAATGCTCAAAATAAACCTAGGACCCAACTATGGTCCTGCCCCTAAATATCCACACTCCACGGAGTGGAGTGTGCTCCGGCTTGGCCAAGACTTGTGCATGCTCCTTCTGTACCAGTAAAAAATAGCAAGAAGGGTAGCATTACACAGAACTTAGGATATAACTTCTAAGAAGTCATAGTAATAAACTAAGCCTAACCCTATTATTAGCTCATAATAATCATACACCATCATACTTTCAATTCATTCATACCTTCAGTTTCATTCCCTTATTAGTTAACTCTTTTACTCTTTTTATCGTTCTTGATTCTCATTTTCTTTTACCCCATTTCTTACATTTACTTTCTTATCCCTGGAGCACATGGGCCGTCCAGGTTATGCTTTCTCTTTTCTTTTAGTCTTACATTTCTTTTCTTTCTTTCTTTTCTCATCCCTAGAGCACATGGGCCGTCTAGGTTGAGTTCAATCATCCTTGAAGCACATGGGCCGTCCGAGTTTGCGCTAGTAATCCCCAGAGCACATGGGTTGTCCAGGTCCTCGGAGCACATGGGCCATCCAGTTGCGCTTCGACAGAGCACATGGGTCGTCCGCCGATATTTATTTTAATTATCCTCGGAGCACATGGGCCGTCCGAGTTGCGCTAGTAATCCCCAGAGCACATGGGCCGTCCAAGTTGTGCTTCGATAGAGTACATGGACCATCTGCCGATATTACTCTTACTTTTATTTCCAAGTCTTATTTCTTTATGTTCTTTGTTCTTTTCCTATTATTACTTTACTTTCCCCCAGCACATGGGCCGTCAGGGTTGTGTTTCTTTATCCTCGAAGCACATGGGCCGTCCGAGTTGGTTTTTCTTCCTCTTTCTCATTTAATCTTTTCTTACTTTTCTCATTAAGTCTTTTCTTCTTTTTCTTTACTTACTTGTTCTCTTTCTCACTTTTAAATTTCTTAATTTTTCATCCTTTCTCTTCTTTAGTCTATATTACTCATTCTCTTCTCTCTTCACTTTCATTAATTATCTATTAACATTTTATTATTATCACTTAATAGTTAATCCACAAAACCAACATTTCTAGCACTCACTCATTCGCAATCATTTCCTTAATATTCATTCATACTTCTTCTTTTATCTTCTTAATTAATTAGCACCCACTCATATTATTGTTTACTATCCCTTATTCACTTATCTTACACTCATCACCAAAACAACATTTCGACTCATCCCTTATGCTTCTTGTTAGTTCACTATATATTAGATTCATTTTAAAACCCGACCCACATACACTTCACATACATAACACATCAATCATGTACACCTTTAATCATAAATCCACAAGTAGTCTCTTTATCCTCATTTTCTTACTCAACCTATTATTAATTTTCTATTGTATTTCCACTTATCTTACACTCATCACCAAAACAACATTTCGACTCATCCCTTATGCTTCTTGTTAGTTCACTATATACTAGATTCATTTTAAAACCCGACCCACATACACTTCACATACATAACACATCAATCATGTACACCTTTAATCATAAATCCACAAGTAGTCTCTTTATCCTCATTTTCTTACTCAACCTATTATTAATTTTTTATTGTATTTCCACACATTACAAAATTATAACAACACATTTTTTATATCATTCAATTGGTTTCATTACCCTATTTTCATTCCTAAGTTATTGTCAATATCCACTACCCTATTGTTTATCATCCTATCAAATTTTCTCTATTCTCAGCCATCACCATAAATCGACCTAGAAATCACACCCTAAATTAAGGTAAGGCAACCCTCTTACCTGGGATCCTAGCAATAGAAACAATATGATGTTCGCGTCCGCGCCTTACTCGATGGTCAGGGACAACAATAACGTGTTGGATCTAAACAGGGACACACGTTAAAATTAATTATAACATTAAATATATATATATATATATATATATATATATATTAACTAAATTCATTTTTGTCAAAATAATCATTATATATCATTATACAATAAAAATATATCACTTTACCCCAAAACATCTCTTTATTTGAAAATATAGGGATAATAAAAATATTGACAGATCATCGAATGAATTGCGTGGATGGATAGAGGAAGTTGAAAAGGTTATTTACCTAAGAAGGATCTGAGATCGAACGGTTGGATCTTGAGTTATTGGATTGAGAAGTTTGGGAAAATCCCAAAGTTTTCTCACTGTCGCTCGCCCTCTTTCTTCTCACGCGATGCTACTTCTTCTTTCTAATGTTTCTGTTTTTCTTTTCTCTTTCTTTTCACGGGTGGCCTTATGGCCACCACTTTCTTTCTTTTTCTTTTTTTTTTTTATAAGAGGTGGGTTGGGCACTTAAGTAAAGAAAATTGGGGTACTAGTTAGGTGGGGCGGTGGGCACTTGGGTATTTCTTAGGAATGTTTATTATTTTTTTTTAATAGTATGCTCTTATTTGTAGGTCAATATGTGCAGGTATTTTGGATTATAACTAAAAGTTTGATGATCTTTAAAAATAAAATACATTTAAGTAGAATAATATTGTATTTTTAATTACTCAAAGCTGATTGAAAATTAAAAAAGCTACCGGTCCTTGCAGATAGCTATTGCGTGAGAAAAAGTATCGAAATTCAAAAGTAAATATATGTTCTCAATCCTGATATTAAATTTGATAAAACATAATATTTATAATTTTGAAATAGCAGATCATTATGTATAACTTATACCCGTAATATATCAAAACCAATCTGGGAGCTAAAAATGAAACAATTTCATAACGCTATGAAAATTTACAAAAATGTTCAAAATATTAAATTAAACATATTTTTCTAAAGAAACTATTTATAAAAATGCCTCTAAGGCTTGCCACTTGAGCTCCCTGTCAAAATATTAATTAAACTAAATAAAACTAATCTTTCATTTTTGTAAAGCTTATGATAACAAATTTATACTTATTTTGGCTAGAAAATATATTTCAATTATAATGATGAAATCAAATTTTTATTACGACACTCAAATTTTAAAAACATCATATTAAATCATTTAAGTACTTTATTCTTAATTTTCTATTATTATACAGTTCTAACTAACGCTAAAAGATCCCTTTTTAACACTCATTTAACCTTGTTATTATTATTATTATTTTAATCTCGCTATTATTCTAATTATATTTGGGATTAAAATTTGGGATGTTACAATTCTCCCCCACTTATTAGAATTTCGTCCCCGGAATTCCGTTGGGTTCCTTAAATGGAGAATCATCCCCTCTCGTTTCATTGTCGTTTAGGCGAGACCTGTGTTGGACTACCAAGTTCTCCCCCACTTGGAATCGACATACCTGGTTGTATCGACACCAAGACGTAAGGTAAATCACTATTAAGGATTGTAAACGCAAGTTCCTGGCCATTTTCTAGATTGTATGTTGTGTTTTAGTCGATTACCAAGTGGTGATCGATGGGTTGGAAACGAATCCCTAAGGGTTGCGAAGCTTCATATTCGCACGTATCTAAATTCTTGTACTCACCAAGAGTAAGAACTAGGGGTTTAACTTTGCTGGTCATGGTGTGGAGACTTACAAAGCTGCTAAGATTTGCTCTTTATGAAAGCTTAAAGATGATTCCTACAGAGTTCGCTCTACTCTTACCAATATCCTATGTTCAGCTATATTGCTCTTAGACAGATAAGATATTCTAAGGCTCTTATTATCTAGTTGGGTTTTGGGTTTTACTTCCCGATTCTGTGTAACGAGTTCAGAAAAGACACCCCTTTGGCTTGATTTCTTGTTTCTAAGGGATCTATCTCCTTGGAGAGTTTCTACTTTGATTATTTCAATTTTTTTCTAAGAAGGTTGCAATGATATCATCCATTAATAGATGCAAAGATTGAGACGACCAATCCCAACCTCACGTCTATCAACAGTATATCATCGGCAGATTTGCTAATAACATCGTCACTTAACAGATGCAAGAATCAAAGTGGTCAGCTCTAACCTTACATTCCATTAAACGACCACGCCATCGCAGATAGAATTTGGTTCACTTTCAACTATACTACGAAGCTTATTAATTTTTCTTAAGGCTTTTCACAATCTTTCGAAAAGCTGGATTAAGCCTACTTACTCTTTAGGTTCCACAGTCCAACAAAGGACTGAGGATTCTATTTCTTCCTTAGCATCATGGGAAATTACTTTTCTCAGAATTCTAATCTAAGAACAATTGTCGTGGAACGAGATTTTGCAAGTCTTCTTTTAGAAAGATATAGGGATGTTGGTTATCTAACCTCATTCAGTTAGCCTCACGTCTTGGCTTGGTTCGAAACCCTTGGCTAAATGCCTAAACGAAATGAGTGGAGTACGCTTTGTGAGATCTTTATTAAAAGACTCATGAGATTGAAGACATAGTGTTTACGAAGCATTTTTCATGTTGAAACGTTCTAATCTTTTCCTATAGTCAAAAGGGAATCAAAAAGAACATAAGGCATTATAATCACACAATACGTCCTATGGAAATTCATTAGCACAACGCATACCTTTTTCCATAGGTTGGCTCCCAACTGCCAGTTGTACCTTCATTCTATTCACTTCCTAATGCGCTCGGGACAACTTGCAACAACATGTCCCGGTTGCCCGCAACGAATACAAAGTCCCTCTTTCCTGCGCTTGTCCATAATCCAACACAACAGTTTATGGGATTGCCCGCAATGTGGACATGGTGGCCTAGCACCTGAATTGTTCGCACTTAGAGTGTTGTGATGAGCATATGGACCCACTTCATGAACTGATCCCTTTCCCCGGATAGAACCTCTAATCCTCTATACATTCCTGTTCTTTTCCGCTGCCTCCTTCCACTTCAAGCCCTTCTCATAAGTGCTTGTCATATTCACAAGCCGAGAAAGGTTAGCAATGTTATGATATTCACAAGCAAGCCGAATATCCTCGCGGAGGCCGGATTCAAACTTGATGCATTTTGCGTTCTCATCCGCATCCATATAGCTGCCAGAGTAACGAATCAGGTCCTCAAACTGTGTCGCATACTTGCCGACACTCATACTCCCCTGCACCAACTGGAGAAAAGCTATCTCCTTATCCCTTCTCACGTCTTCGGGAAAATACTTCCCAAGAAAATAGATCTTGAATAGATCCCACGTAACCTCTTGGTTCGCCATTTCAAAGCCTCTCCGTTGTTGCTCCCACCAATGCTCTGCTTCACTAGCCAACCTATACTCAGCCAATCGGACCCTGTGATCGGCAGGTAGTTGCAAAGAGCGAAAAATCTTTTCTATTTCCTGGAGCCATCCCTGAGCTCCGTCAGGATTGTAGCCTCCTTCAAATCGAGGCGGTTCGCTCTTCCTAAACCGTGTCAACCAGTCAATCTCAGTAGGAGCTAATGGTGGATTTAGTGCTACTGCTGCTCTGCGGTTGTTGTTGCTATGTTTTGCGCCTGGTTTTGTTGCATCTGAGCCTGAGTTTGCTGCATTTGAATTTGGTTCTGCTGCATCTGAGCCACATGCGCTGCCTGATTCTGCTGCATCTAAATTAGATTTTCTAGGATGGTAGCCATCCTGTCGTTTTTGGCACGTCTCCCAGCCATACTGCTTAGTCATGGAGGAAACAGCCAGTTAAAGAATGAATAATTAATCAATTGTGCAAACATCCTATTTTGCAACTTAGACTCTTAACTATACCAATCAGTTACTCGCTTGGTGAGTAACCATCGGAGTAATGAGTTACTCCAATACCGAGGACAAACTGCTCTGATACCATAAATGTAATACCCAATCTTAATTAATACTCTAATTACCCCGATTAAAATTTCGTGGCTTGAAATTTTCTTTTAAAGAACTTATTTACTTATAAAATTCTTATGAAAATCCGACAGAGTTTCCTCTGTTTATCGGACTTTCCAAAAATTTCATTTCATGTTTATCCTGCTTAAAAACGTTCCTATAAACAACAGTAGGCCAGCAGGGCGAAAATATAATTTAGTTCATTCATTACATCATTTCCAAAAATATAAACCAATTCTTGAAGTATTTTTAGCTTCACAAAATACCATTTTTGTATACATCAAAATGCTCAAAATAAACCCAGAACCCAACTATGGTCCTGCCCTCCGTGGAGTGTGCTCCTACTCGGCCAAGACTTGTGAATGATCCTTCTGTACCTGTAAAAAATAGCAAGAAAGGTAGCATTACACAGAATTTAGGATATAACTTTAAGAAGTCATAGTAATAAACTAAGCCTAACCCTATTATTAGCTCATAATAATCATACACCATCATGCTTTCAATTCATTCATACATTCAGTTTTATTCCCTTATTAGTTAACTCTTTTACTCTTTTTATCGTTCTTGATTCTCATTTTCTTTTACCTCATTTTTTACATTTACTTTCTTATCCCTGGAGCACATGGGCCGTCCAGGTTATGCTTTCTCTTTTCTTTCAGTCTTACATTTCTTTTCTTTCTTTCTTTTCTCATCCCTAGAGCACATGGGCCGTCTAGGTTGAGTTCAATCATCCTCGGAGCACATGGGCCGTCCGAGTTTGCGCTAGTAATCCCCAGAGCACATGGGTCGTCCGGGTCCTCGGAGCACATGGGTCGTCCGAGTTGCGCTTCGACAAAGCACATGGGTCGTCCGCCGATATTCATTTTAATTATCCTCGGAGCACATGGGTCGTCCGACTTGCACTAGTAATCCCCAGAGCACATGGGCCGTCCAGGTTGCGCTTCGACAGAGTACATGGACCGTCTGCCGATATTACTCTTACTTTTATTTCTAGGTCTTATTTCTTTATTTTCTTTGTTCTTTTCCTCTTATTACTTTACTTTCCCAGAGCACATGGGCTGTCAGGGTTGTGTTTCTTTATCCTCGGAGCACATGGGTCGTCCGAGTTGGTTTTTCTTCCTCTTTCTCATTTAATCTTTTCTTACTTTTCTCATTAAGTCTTTTCTTCTTTTTCTTTACTTACTTGTTCTCTTTCTCACTATTAAATTTCTTAATTATTTATCATTTCTCTTCTTTAGTCTATATTACTCATTCTCTTCTTTCTTCACTTTCATTAATTATCTATTAACATTTTATTATTATCACTTAATAGTTAATCCACAAAACCAACATTTCTAGCACTCACTCATTTGCAATCATTTCCTTAATAGTCGTTCATACTTCTTCTTTTATCTTCTTAATTAATTAGCACCCACTCATATTCTTGTTTACTATCCCTTATTCACTTATCTTACACTCATCACCAAAACAACCTTTTGACTCATCCCTTATGCTTCTTGTTAGTTCACTATATACTAGATTCATTTTAAAACTCAACCCACATACACTTCACATACATAACACATCAATCATGTACACCATTAATCATAAATCCACAAGTAGTCTCTTTATCCTCATTTTCTTACTCAACCTGTTATTAATTTTCTATTGTATTTCCACACATTACAAAATTATAACACACACATTTTTTATATCATTCAATTGGTTTCATTTCCCTATTTTCATTCCTAAGTTATTGTCAATATCCACTACCCTATAGTTTATCATCCTATCAAATTTTCCCTATTCTCAGCCATCACCATAAATCGACCTAGAAATCACACCCTAAATTAAGGTAAGGCAACCCTCTTACCTGGAATCCTAGCAATAGAAACAATATGATGTTCGCGTCTACGCCTTACTCGAGGGTCAGGGACAACAATAACGTGTTGGATCTAAACAGGGATACACGTTAAAATTAATTATAACATTAAATATATATATTAACTGAATTCATTTTGGTCAAAATAATCATTATATATCATTATACAATAAAAATATACTCCCTCCGTCCCATTATCTTGGTAAAAGTCAACGAAGTCAACAAAAATAAGAAAATATCCTTTTGATACAATGCCTGGTTCGATTTTCAAAATTAAATATAATGTATGATTACAAATTTCAATCACACAATTTTCCATATTATTATAATTAATACATATTTGAATATATAATGATAATTGGATGTAATAATATATTTAGTGGATGTAATAAAATAATTGAAAAATTAATGGATCATCAAATTTTCTTTTTTTGGTAATTAATTGTATCTTTCCTGTAACACCCCTAATTTTCGTCTCCCAAATAACCAAGAAATTAATTATAATAATTATTTTATAATTGATTTATATTAGTTTTGAAGGTTTTAGTTTTTGTACATTATGTGTTTTTATATAAAAATATGAGATATATTTTTATATTGTTATTTTGTACAAAAATGTGAATATTGTAATTAGCCCTTGGGTTGGGACCTAATTGCAATATTAAAAAGGTATTTGAAGAAAGAGTAATTAAATTATTAATTTTTGAATTTTACCAGTATGTAACCGGTTAGAGGGGCTTTGTAGCCGGTTACACGATGAACTCAGAAAACTGGGTTAGTGCGTTTGATGAGTAATCACGCGTTTTAACCCAGAATTCGCCACGAATCCCACTTGATTCATAGTGGGAGACGCGTGTCGCCTTGCATGCTGCTCGAATTCGTCTATATAAGCTTGATTGTTGATCCAATTTGCCTCATTTTTGCTAAGTTTGGTCTGAAAGCGAAATTAGGGTTCCAAGTTCGTCTGAAGAAATTCTTGTCTCTGAGTGTTGGAGAGTGAGTGATACACGGTTACAAAGCTCACATCAAGGGCTTTGTATTGATATAAAGTTTGCGAGTTGAGAGTCCCTGAATCAAGAGAACGAAGCTTGCAAAGTAAGGGTGTTGGTGCTGTCAAACCTCAGCTTCTGGTTTCTGGAGCTGACTTTGAGGCTCGATTTTGGTAAGCACACGAACCCTTTTGGTCTCAAATCTCTTTGATTCTCTAGTGCATGTTACTTATATTGAGTCCTAATTGGTTTCCCCAATTTCTTTGGCCAATTGCTATGTCAAATCTTCTGGTCTTTGGACCCTGTTGATAAAAATCATGGCTGAGAGCAGAACTGTGGATTTAATGGAAATCTGTGTAGGAGCCTTTTTCTCTGCAATGTTTTGGATCAAGCACAACTTAGAGGTAAGGGGGAAGCTTACTATTTGCTAGAATGAGAATAAATTGTGGTAGAATATAGGATGAGTCACCAAGAGACTCAAAGGGCATAAGTTAAAATGGTTAAATGGCTTGGAGGCCAATTTGAGCTCAATTGTTGATTTGAGCAAGGTTATCTGGATGCATGCAAGCTATGTTGATGTTGATTTCATGACTTACTTGGATATTATGTGAATTGATGCATTAAGTTGTGAAATATGTGCAATTATGTGCAATTTGTGTATCCAAATTGAAAGCATGCAAGATAGATATGTTTCTGTGTTTAAACATATTTATTTAAGGTATATGTACTCTGTTAAAGGTTGAAATTTGGTTAGATTTGAGTAGTGAAGAGAATGGTTTGTTAAAACTCATGTTTTAGTGTCAGACTGCATAATCTAACCAGTTACTCGATATTCGTAACCGGTTAGACCCTGTTAAAATGCAAAAGAAAATAAGTTTACAAAATCAGCATTGTGGTCTTACAAATCCTACTCAAATCTAGGCCTTAATTTCATGTAAAACAATCTAAAAATAAGTTGATTTCACTGTTATAGTTCAGATTGCAGTTAAAGAGTTAATACCTTAAGGTAATGAGATAGTTTCAAGAGGAAATTATGCTCATTGGACAATGAAATGTGATTTAGACTTTTGAATGATATAAACAGTGGTTTTGAGGTATAAAAATTGTTAAACTGGTTTATGGATTGGGTAGGGAATTCAAGAAAAAGGTTTTTCTGAATTACAATGGTAAATAGTTCAGGTCTGTAATTCTAACCGGTTAGCCTGGAACTGTAACCGGTTAGTATCTGAATCTGAAAAATAAAAAGTTAAGTTTTTGAATACCATTGACTTTGTTTTACACAATCTAAGTTTAAGGGCATGTCTTGAGATAATTCAAAGGAGAATTTTGTGTCAAAGTCTATACCTCAAATAAATCATTCAAAAGAGAAATTGGAATATTTCTAAATTACAGTTATTAATGGAAAGACCAACCTTAGTAATTATGTATGTGATGCATGCATAGAGAAAGGTGATGAAATAGGTTGGCAAGGATTATTTGTGATGTTTGGGGTACACGACCCTGTACTCTAGGAGTACTAAACTAATGCAACCAACTTGATGACACATTCTGGGAATGTGGCCATTGTCTGGGACATAGTTTCTTGGACACGTTCTGGGAACGTGATGCACACTCTGGGAGTGGTGCTTGATTATATTCCAAGTATGGTTTGCGATACGTTCTGGGAACGTATGTTAGTGTTCTGGGAACACATTGGTATAATAATAAAATTAAAGATAAAACCAACCTTGATGATTGTGCATTCATGCATATAGAATGGAAGATGGGTTGGTAGGAACGTTTATCATATTCTGGGAATATGAGGAGGGTACTCCGGGAGTACCAAATTATAACCTACTTGATGACACATTATAGATATGTGGCCAGTGTCTGGGACCTGGTTTTATACGTTCTGGGAACGTATGTTAGTGTTCTGGGAACACATTGATATGCAACCTACTTGATGACACATTATAGATATGTGACCAGTGTCCGGGACCTGGTTTTTATGCGTTCTGGGAACGTGGTGCACACTCTGGGAGTGTTGCGTATTTATCCAAGTATGGTTTGCTACAAGTTCTGGGAACGTGGTGCACACTCTGGGAGTGATGCGTATTATCCAAGTATGGTTCGGCATTACGTTCTGGGAACGAATGTCGGTGTTCCGGGAACACAACGGTGTATTGGATGGACGTCCAAGATGGACTTTTAGAGGCCTCAGTTGTGGAAGGAAATCATGCATCATGCCACCTGCATTGAAAAAAAAATATATTAAGATTAACCGGGTGTGCTCATATGATTATGCATCATGATTTGCTACATGTTAACTTGTAGATGTTAGTTTTATTCTCATTTGATTATGCGAATATGTATAGCTAACCCCATGCCCTTATTAGGTGTTGATCGTGCATCTAACTTGCACAAGAATCAGTAAAGGGAGATGTCCCTTAGGTGCATGCATAGTATAGAAAGTATGGGTTGGGAACCCGTTGTGCAGATATCGAGGATCCGACCAGAAGGATGTTTGGACAAAGGACCAGTGACCAGCTCTATAACATTTCTATTTTTAATAGAACTTTTATGATACATATTTTGGAAAAAGGTATCATAAGAGGAATTCAGTTTCATAATTATACTTATTTGGTATTAATGGACTTGTTACACTTGATATATTTTGGGGGTACAATATGATGATTTTACTATGTTTCCGCAAACTCTGATTTTGGTAGTCAACCTTTATCATTGATCAAGTGTTTCTGAAATTAAATTTTCAAGGGAAGGGAAAATTCTTATTTTCATATCTTTTTCCAACAATAACAAGTCCAAGTAATCATAAACTTATTACTTTTCTTATAAAGTAAGATGATATACAAGGAGTGTTACACTTTTATGGTATCAGAGCAATGGTCCTGACTCTTGGTCCTTGGGTGTGTGGTCCAATACGCTAGTCATCGATATTTGCAATGTTTCTTGGGAAGTATGCTTTCATATACTTCCAAACTAGAGCTAAGGTTATGGGAAATGGCTCTAGATAAGTAGTTCATTCTGCTATTAAGAAGTGTTCTATGAAGTCTAAATAGAAGTATGATAGTCGTATGTTTCTCTTTAGATATGTTGAAAACTCAAAACCATAGTGTTGGTTTATTATGTTTTCATAGAACCAGTGATGAGGAAATTTTAAGGAGTTGTAGTTGAGTCCTCGACTCTGAGTAGGAGTGTTTACCCTCACTCGTGTTAAAGTCAATCAAATTTTTAGACCGAGTGTAGGGCAGTGATCTTCTTTAAGATCAACCTTGTTGAGTTTGTTAAACTCTAAAGCTATCCTTTCTTTTGTTCCTGTCGGATAGGGGTAGTGATCAAAGTTGCTCTATGCCTTATCCAATCGGCTATCTCAAAGCAGAGAATCCTACAAATCTTCTGGTAGTGGTTTCCAAGGTTTGTCTGAATCGTTCTATTAAGGTATTAGACTTTGTCTATCTACCTGTGTCATGATTACATTTGATCCTAAGCACGGTTTGGTAGCCGAGGGATCAAGTTATCATGATTAATGACGATAGAACAACCCTGTATCGGGATTCCCAAGTTTCGAATCGGGAATCCAATGAACCCATATGTTGCTTCTGGGAAGCAATATTAAAGGAGAAAGGGGGTTAAAGAAATCCTGGTTGTAGGAAATGATGCCAGGTTTACCTTTGAGTAAAGCGATAGAGTCTGGAATCAAGTTAATTCTTGAAACTGATTCTATCTCTACTACCTTTATAATATGGTACCATCGGGAATGGTCAAATGGGAGAAACACGTAGAAAAGTGCTAAAAGGGTTTTGGTTGGATCGGATTAAAGGAGTCTAAGTGTTTTCTAAGATTGATTGGAGGTTGGATTAACCTCAAATCAGGATTCGGGACAGGAATACACTTAAGACTGCATTTTTGATCTCGATACGGACATTATGAGTAGGAAATAATGTCGTTCGAATTGACTAATGCACTTGTTCTTTTATGGACTATAAGAACAAGACCTTTAGATTATATTTGGATTCGTTTGTGGTTTCTTCTAAGAATCCGGAGGGACATGAAAAATATCTCGGGATTGTGTTGAGAATCTTGCAAGAGGAGTAGCGGTGTGTTAAGCTCGCCAAAGATGAGTTTTGGTTGAGCGAAGTTAAGTTCGCAGGGCATGTGATCTTTAAAGTAAGAAGTTCTTAGGGCTGGCTGGGTACTATCGCCGGAGTATTTATGGATTTTCTAAGATCGCATGGCTCCTGACCAAGTTGACTTGGAAAGATCAACTGATTGTATGAAATGATTGGATGTTGTTTAATTATGGTGGAGTAGTGATGGATTATACCCAATATAATATGATTAGCCCAAGAGAAATTATGGAAAAAGGTGAGTATATTATGATTTAAATCATTTCAGTGATGAATTCAGTTGGAATCAAGGTATTAGATTATGATTAAATCCTATTTTGAGTTGGATTGGGCGATGTAAAGAAAATGGTTTTGAAAGTTCTTTGGTTTTATTTCTAAAACTATACTTCATAACCGGTTAGAGTTTCTTGTAACCGGTTAGAACTGAAAGTTTAAAATAAAATTTAAGTCCTTTGTGAAGGAACTTTTGGTATCAGTAGACATCTTCCTCCAATCCAAACTCAATGTCAATTACCTAAGTAAAAATTTAAGGAAAGGATTTAATGTGGTAAAATAACTTAATGCCTTGATTCATCATTGAAATTGATTTAAGAGGATGGAATCATAATATTTATGGACTAATCGAGAGTTTAAATTAAGGAGCTACTCCAGAGAAGGTAGAGGATTAACTGGACGATGCAAAAGAGACGATAAGCATTAAGATAAGAAGGTTGTGATTCATGAACAAGTTTGGAGTTCGAAAGTATGAATGACAATAAGAAGAGGAAGAGTTAAATGTAAGATAAAGGCGATGGATGGAGTTTCTTAAAGATTATGGCTTTGAGCTCCATCTTGGCATAGCAAACGTAGTTGCAGACGATTTGAACTGATAGACTATTCTTGTGAGCTCAATGATGGTTAAGGAGGTTATTCTGATCGAGGATTTCAGAGACCTAAGTCTGGTAACGCAAGAGGAATCATCTAGCGTTAGATTGGAAATGTTGTAAAGCACCAACGAATTCTTGAATCAAATTCGTGAATTTCAATCAGGAAATGAGGAGTTGGATTTCTATGAAGAAACGAATGAGATTTAATCTTTGAAATTAAAGTCAGGGATTATGGATATTAGAAAATATATTATGGAAGTAAGGGATTTAGGAAGTGTTTTCTGGTACAACCTAGATGAGAAATCCAAAGGCATGAATTTCAAGAATAGATTATGTTCGAACCCAAGTTAGCTATCAACTATCAAGGAATAAGGAATTTCTCGATGTTGGTAAGCATGTATGAGGACTACGGGAAAGTACATGAATTTCATGCGAGAAGTATCAGAATTCAGAATAAGGGAAAGATTGATGAAATAAAGGCCCAATGGGAGAAAGAGGAAAGGTAAGTGGGAGAATATCTATCACGGAAATATAAAGGTTAAGGAATCCTCGATTGGAGAAAAGTGACTAAGGAGGAAATAGGAAAGGGAACATTTGTCCATCTCGAGGTGAAAACTGTTAGGCACATCACTTGGAGTTTAGTTGTGATGTACCTAAGGGAATAGTAAATTCCGATCGTAGGGAGCTGGAGTATTATTCGCCGAATTGTCTTGAAAGAAAAGGGTGAGAAAGGATTGGACAGCAAGCGAATCCAGCACGAGAAGAATTCACTAGCTGAGATGAGAGTTGAGTGTAATCCTGACGTAAACAACCCAAGCCTATCTCTTCCTTTGATCGGAGTTAACGTAGTCAAATGTTTTTCGATTACGTTAATCTAATCATTTGAGAATATAAATATCCTGTAAGTTCAACTTCAATTTTTCTGTGATCAAAACCCTTATCACAGTTGGATGTGATAATATCTGTGGACACTACAGAAATAGAAAGATCAGTTATGACTAGAGAGATTAACAACCACCGGGATAGGACAAATCTTTGTCTCCCAACGGAAATGTCTCTAGCACTTGACTATCTAACTAAGTCTGATAGTGATAATTATCCTATCTTTAAGTTCATCTAACTTAAAGACCTGTTGTATGGTCTTTCTTGCGAAAGATTATATCTGAAAGGGATGATTTTGTTATTAATGGATTGAATATTAGGACTGATCACCCTAATGTTTCAAACTATTAAGAAATAAAGTCATACAAACGTTTCTTTGATCGTGCTTGAGAGATCAGAGTGCGTAGCCCAAAAAGTTTTTCCAAAAAGTTTATTGGAAAGTGCTTTAATTGAAGAATAATTATGTGAAGTGTAAAGAGTATTTCTTTTAAAAGAAATTCTTTCACCTAAGAGTTTTATGCAAAGAATTTTGGTTTAAGGTGAAAGGTTAAATTAGAGATGTTTCGAAATAAAAGAACTATATCGAAACTCTTTTAAGTGGGGGAGGACCCTAAAGAACAAATTTTTGGGAGCAAGATGAAGTTTTCTGGTATAAAAATACTTTGGAAAAGTGGAAAATTTCAAAAGATGAATTTCGGGGACGAAATTTCTTTTAAGTGGGAGAGTAGTGTAACACCCCTAATTTTCGTCTCCCAAATAACCAAGAAATTAATTATAATAATTATTTTATAATTGATTTATATTAGTTTTGAAGGTTTTAGTTTTTGTACATTGTGTGTTTTTATATAAAAATATGAGATATATTTTTATATGGTTATTTTGTACAAAAATGTGAATATTGTAAATTAGCCCTTGGGTTGGGACCTAATTGCAATATTAAAAAGGTTTTTGAAGAAAGAGTAATTAAATTATTAATTTTTGAATTTTACCAGTATGTAACCGGTTAGAGGGGCTTTGTAGCCGGTTACACGATGAACTCAGAAAACTGGGTTAGTGCGTTTGATGAGTAATCACGCGTTTTAACCCAGAATTCGCCACGAATCCCACTTGATTCATAGTGGGAGACGCGTGTCGCCTTGCATGCTGCTCGAATTCGTCTATATAAGCTTGATTGTTGATCCAATTTGCCTCATTTTTGCTAAGTTTGGTCTGAAAGCGAAATTAGGGTTCCAAGTTCGTCTGAAGAAATTCTTCCTTGTCTCTGAGTGTTGGAGAGTGAGTGATACACGGTTACAAAGCTCACATCAAGGGCTTTGTATTGATATAAAGTTTGCGAGTTGAGAGTCCCTGAATCAAGAGAACGAAGCTTGCAAAGTAAGGGTGTTGGTGCTGTCAAACCTCAGCTTCTGGTTTCTGGAGCTGACTTTGAGGCTCGATTTTGGTAAGCACACGAACCCTTTTGGTCTCAAATCTCTTTGATTCTCTAGTGCATGTTACTTATATTGAGTCCTAATTGGTTTCCCCAATTTCTTTGGCCAATTGCTATGTCAAATCTTCTGGTCTTTGGACCCTGTTGATAAAAATCGTGGCTGAGAGCAGAACTGTGGATTTAATGGAAATCTGTGTAGGAGTCTTTCTCTCTGCAATGTTTTGGATCAAGCACAACTTAGAGGTAAGGTGGAAGCTTACTATTTGCTAGAATGAGAATAAATTGTGGTAGAATATAGGATGAGTCACCAAGAGACTCAAAGGGCATAAGTTAAAATGGTTAAATGGCTTGGAGGCCAATTTGAGCTCAATTGTTGTTTTGAGCAAGGTTATCTAGATGCATGCAAGCTATGTTGATGTTGATTTCATGACTTACTTGGATATTATGTGAATTGATGCATTAAGTTGTGAAATATGTGCAAATATGTGCAATTTGTGTATCCAAATTGAATGCATGCAAGATATATATGTTTCTGTGTTTAAACATATTTATTTAAGGTATTTGTACTCTGTTAAAGGTTGAAATTTGGTTAGATTTGAGTAGTGAAGAGAATGGTTTGTTAAAACTCATGTTTTAGTGTCAGACTGCATAATCTAACCGATTACTCGATATTCGTAACCGGTTAGACCCTATTAAAATGCAAAAGAAAATAAGTTTACAAAATCAGCATTGTGGTCTTACAAATCCTACTCAAATCTAGGCCTTAATTTCATGGAAAACAATCTGAAAATAAGTTGATTTCACTGTTATAGTTCAGATTGCAGTTAAAGAGTTAATACCTTAAGGTAATGAGATAGTTTCAAGAGGAAATTATGCTCATTGGACAATGAAATGTGATTTAGACTTTTGAATGATATAAACAGTGGTTTTGAGGTATAAACATTGTTAAACTGGTTTATGGATTGGGTAGGGAATTCAAGAAAAAGGTTTTTCTGAATTACAATGGTAAACAGTTCAGGTCTGTAATTCTAACCGGTTAGCCTGGAACTGTAACCGGTTAGTACCTGAATCTGAAAAATAAAAAGTTAAGTTTTTGAATACCATTGACTTTGTTTTACCCAATCTAAGTTTAAGGGCATGTCTTGAGATAATTCAAAGGAGAATTTTGTGTCAAAGTCTATACCTCAAATAAATCATTCAAAAGAGAAATTGGAATATTTCTAAATTACAGTTATTAATGGAAAGACCAACCTTAGTAATTATGTATGCGATGCATGCATAGAGAAAGGTGATGAAATAGGTTGGCAAGGATTATTTGTGATGTTTGGGGTACACGACCCTGTACTCTAGGAGTACTAAACTAATGCAACCAACTTGATGACACATTCTGGGAATGTGGCCATTGTCTAGGACATGGTTTCTTGGACACGTTCTGGGAACGTGATGCACACTCTGGGAGTGGTGCTTGATTATATTCCAAGTATGGTTTGCGATACGTTTTGGTAACGTATGTTAGTGTTCTGGGAACACATTGGTATAATAATAGAATTAAAGATAAAACCAACCTTGATGATTGTGCATTCATGCATATAGAATGGAAGATGGGTTGGTAGGAACGTTTATCATATTCTGGGAATATGAGGAGGGTACTCCAGGAGTACCAAATTATAACCTACTTGATGACACATTATAGATATGTGGCCAGTGTCTGGGACCTAGTTTTATACGTTCTGGGAACACATTGATATGCAACCTACTTGATGACACATTATAGATATGTGGCCAGTGTCCGGGACCTGGTTTTTATGCGTTCTGGGAACGTGGTGCACACTCTGGGAGTGTTGCGTATTTATCCAAGTATGGTTTGCTACACGTTCTGGGAACGTGGTGCACACTCTGGGAGTGATGCGTATTATCCAAGTATGGTTTGGCATTACGTTCTGGGAACGAATGTCGGTGTTCCGGGAACACAACGGTGTATTGGATGGACGTCCAAGATGGACTTTTAGAGGCCTCAGTTGTGGAAGGAAATCATGCATCATGCCACCTGCATTGAAAAAAAATATATTAAGATTAACCGGGTGTGCTCATATGATTATGCATCATGATTTGCTACATGTTAACTTGTGGATGTTAGTTTTATTCTCATTTGATTATGCGAATATGTATAGCTAACCCTCATGCCCTTATTAGGTGTTGATCGTGCATCTAACTTGCACAAGAATCAGTAAAGGGAGATGTCCCTTAGGTGCATGCAGAGTATAGAAAGTATGGGTTGGGAACCCGTTGTGCAGATATCGAGGATCCGACCAGAAGGATGTTTGGACAAAGGACCAGTGACCAGCTCTATAACATTTCTATTTTTAATAGAACTTATATGATACATATTTTGGAAAAAGGTATCATAAGAGGAATTCAGTTTCATAATTATACTTATTTGGTATTAATGGACTTGTTACACTTGATATATTTTGGGGGTACAATATGATGATTTTACTATGTTTCCGCAAACTCTAATTTTGGTAGTCAACCTTTATCATTGATCAAGTGTTTCTGAAATTAAATTTTCAAGAGAAGGGAAAATTCTTATTTTCATATCTTTTTCCAACAATAACAAGTCCAAGTAATCATAAACTTATTACTTTTCTTATAAAGTAAGATGATATATAAGGAGTGTTACATTTCCTTACTTATTGAATCATGAATCAATCACTACTACAAAAACTATTTAAAATTCTCGAATTTTAATCCCGGTTCCGTGTATAACTGGGATTAAATACAATTTTTAATTAAAAAATAAACAAAAAAGACATAGAAATTTATTTAAAACTCCAATGCAGTTAAGAAAAAACAGGAAACCGGGATCATAAATATATATTAACTTTTTAAAATTACGGTGAATTTTTAATCTCCGTCTTTATAAGAAACAGGGATCAATAATGATTTTTTTTTTAAAAAAAAGAACACCCTCTTTTTTGCTGCTGCTCTAGACACTCTTCATAACCAAAAAAAAAAGCTCTTGACACACTCTCTCCCTCACAAAACCTTCTTCCCTTTTCGACACCGTACGGCCTCCGAAGCCCTCCACCGGCGGTCTCCGCTATCTTCCTCAGCCGCCACCCTCTTCTTCGAGCCGTCTCCCTCACAGAGCCACGGTTGCCTCTTCTGTTCCTCTTTTGCTCACCCACTCTCTACCTCGAGCCCTCTCTCTCACCACCGCTCCCAAGCCCTCCACCGGCGGCCACCGTCACCACGCCACAACAAATCACATCAACCAAGCCCTCCACCGAGCCACGGTTGCCGCTTCACTATTGCTTTGTTTGCTCAGTATGGACAATTTTTTTTCTTTTTGTTTTAATTGAAACCCTAATCAGCTTTGTTTGTTTTCCTTAATTGGTTCACTATGTCTTTGAGGGATGCCATCATTGCCGTCACAGCACAGCCATCACCGCCCTTCGCACCTCCATCGTCAGCCGTCAGCAGTCCAACATCTGATTTCGTCAACCCTCAGCATCTGGTTTTTATTTTTTATTTTTTATTTTTTATTTTCTATATATATATTTCTCAAATCTGGTTTCCCCTTCTTCACGGTGGCCATCAATCCAGTTCTCAAAAGGATCAGTGAGTTCCTTTCTCAATCTCTCATTCTCACTCTCAATCCATAACGCTGCTTCTGCTGGTTCAGCTTTTAATTTTAGGGCTCAAAATTTGATTTCTCTGCTGGTTTACCATGAAGAGTTCTTGTTTTGTATGTATCTTTAATTTTGCATCTTAGTCTAACACATTTGTAAGCATGCTATAGTTGGCTATTGAAATTGACCGAGCTTGTTTTGACTTTGGCTTTGTTGTTTGATTTGAACTCTGCTAATGGTCTTGATGCCACTGGTTTTGATCTTGAATTCAGAAGAAGACGGTTGGTTTATTTTTTATTAGATTAGACTAAACCATTTTCAAAACTAATTAAAATGTTCCAAAGTGCAATCATATATTAAGTGATTCAATTGCCACCTTTTTTGAACAGCCAAGACTTGCTGTTTTATGGTGCATTGGAAAAATGCCCGATTAGCAATGGAAGTTTGGAGTTTGATGAAAGACGTTATTCTTGCAAATGATTCTATAGTGAGTGGGCTAGTTGCACTTTCAGTACCAGAGACCCTCCAAGGAAAGTTGAACCTATTAATATACCTGATTTTGTTCAAAATTCCCTAGTTTCAGATGTGATCTTTTCTCCCATTTTTCTCCCATTTGTTTATACATGCATTGTTTTTCCCCTAGTTTGTGGAAGTAATTGTGCAAATTTGTACATGCATTTGTATATGTTATTGCAAATATAAAATTAGCAGAGTACTATATGTTATTGCAAATATAAAATTAGCAGAGTACTTGTGCAAATTTGTACATGCATTTGTATATGTTATTGCAAATATAAAATTAGCAGAGTACTATATGCTATTGCAAATATAAAATTAGCATAGGACTTGTGCAAATTTGTACATGCATTTGTATATGTTATTGCAAATATAAAATTAGCAGAGTACTATATATAGGTTCTCATGACTAAGGACCATTATTAAGTATTAGTGATCTCTTAGCTCAGTTTAGGCATGAGAAAGAGTTCTAACACATAATTTATAATGTCTGTGCTAGCCTTTCCATTTAATATTGATGTTTGTGTGTATTAAATGGAAAGGCTAGCACAGACATTATAAATTACGTGTTAGAACTCTTTCTCATGCCTAAACTGAGCTAAGAGATCACTAATACTTAATAATGGTCCTTAGTCATGAGAACCTATATATAGTACTCTGCTAATTTTATATTTGCAATAACATATACAAATGCCGAGTTACAGGGTTACCCTGATTTCATCATTGGAAACTACAGTGATGGGAACATTGTTGCATCTTTATTGGCTTATAAAATGGGAGTAACTCAGGTTCTGATTCTTCTTCTTTGTCATCTTACTTTGCCATATATAAATATAAGAGCTTATTTTATCTTCTGTTGAGAATGCAACTTAACGGATTTATCTGTTTTTAATAATGCTGATTTTATCATCACCAGTACATACCAAGATATTGCAGGAACGTAAGTATTTTCCTTATGATGTAGTCCACTTCATGATTTGTGATGAGTCACCTGAGATTATGCTTTATGCCTTTCTCCTTTCTATTTGGCTTCTTAATATGCTGTACTATTATATAACTTCATCCTTTTATTGCTTTGGCAAGCTTATGATTATTTATTTTAGAGAGAAAATTATCATACAAGTGATTTCATGTTGTTTAAAAATACATGCGTCAAAATGGCACATTCCCGTGCTTATTTATGATGTTATTGACTTATTGGTACTATTTGTGGAACCCTGGATACCCATTTGGCGTAACATATGTGGATATACTATGCTGTCCCAAGAAACTTATCATGTGTTCAGACAAAATAATCTGTTGTTTCAAAATTCTTAAATTATCTATGGGGATTGTGTCTCTTGTAGGCTTGTAGCTTATAGAATTTCACTTGGTCATATGATGCTAAAGATACTTAGTCATTTCAACTGCCTTGGAAATCTCTCTCTTTAGGCTTATCAGTTCTCATGTATATTTCTACTGCTATCTTACGTTTTCCATTTATTTTTTATATATTTTGATTTTCAGTTATAGTAATGCTAATCGTCATTTTCTTATTTTAACGCTCAGGAAGAATACCGTTGGCCAGTATGAGAGTCACAGTTGTTTTACTCTTCTGGATTCTATAGGGTTGTTCATGGCATTATGTTTTTGATCCCAAGTTCAATATTGTCTCTACTGGGGCAGATATGTGTTTTATGTTAGGGTAAATCTCTTACTCTCCTATTTGTTTCTATGGAATAAATTTATTTTATCCAAAAACAAAACACAAATTCAGATTAGAGAATCCTAAATAAGTGCCATGGATGTGCATAAACGGAGAGAGACAGAAAGAGAAAAAACTAACTTGGTTTGAGGAACCTGGATTTTTAAGAGAAGAGCTAGAGGGTTTAGATACAAGGTTGGTTTCACTTTGATGAACAACTTTGAGGTCTTTTATTATCAACCATAGCTAATTATTCTTTCAAAGTTCCAAATTCTGAATTTGTTATTAGAAAACTAATTTTGCTACTTTCAGATTTTGTTAATACTTCCATTAGAAGGGGTGAAACTAAAAAGAACGAAGTACATCACAGAATATCCCATTTTACCTTAATAATATGCAATCTCCACTCAGTTTTAGCACATTTTACTGATGTTAATAACTAAATATACTACTTCCTTGGTTCACCGGTTACCTTGTTATTGTTTGCTTTGAGGTATGGCAAATAGCTTTGTGGTTCAGCTGAGCTTGCTTTAAAGTAATGTTAATCTATTTTTTTGCACCAATCTATTTTTGGCACTTTATGATTCATGTCTCATGAACTTCCTCTTCAGATCCATTCTTCAAAGTTGATTATTATAACTGGTTCCTTATTAATAGTTTTCTTAGGGTTTTTTTTTTATAAATTGATTATGTAAAATCAATTTTGGATAAAGTTCTGTTTTTTTGGAAGCTGATAAGTGCATCTTATAAAAAAAAAAGATGAATTTTAGTGTTTGTTGACGTTTCTGTATTGGGGGTGAATGTTGATTGCTTCAGTAAATTCATCATCTTTTTGCATCATCATTACTTCATTAGTTTCTAGTCTTATTTTAAAGTTTTGATGTCTGCATAATTGACCTTTGAGATGCAATGGTGCAGGAAAACCGAGTAATTGAGTTCAAGGTTTGGAGCAGTATCACCTAGAGGAAGCATATGTGGACATCGAGCCAGAGATCTTTCCTAAACATGTCTAGAATTAGCCTTTGCATAGAAAAGAAATGTTTGTTACTTAGTGTGGAATTTTTGCATTTTTTTCCTATAGTTTGTTGTATTTGTACAGTAAATGCTTTTAATATATGTTAGTTATGATTATGATTTGAAAAATGATTCAATGAAATTGGATATCATTATATGCGATATTGTGTTTCTTTTATTTAGAATTATGGAGAATGTAAAAATTTTAAAAAAAATATCTTTTTTAGCCACGGTTTAGATGGCTAAATATTTTTTTTTAGATTTGGTTTTCAAATTACCCATATTTATAATTGTGCCTAAAATTCAAAAAAAACTGTGGCTAAATAAAATCTCTCTTGTATAAGATCTCGGTTCCTTTAAAAAATGATTCCAGTTCGTTAGTATTTACAATTCCGGTTCCGTGTTTTTTTAGAACAGGGATCTTAAATTGGCATATTTTTAATCCCGTCATTTTCAATCCCAGTTCGGAACCGGGATTAAAATACTTTTTTGTAGTAGCGAATCATGAATATAATATACAATCTTTAAGATTTTTCATTTATTATTTTTACTTTGATTTGGGACAAAAAAAAATGCATTTTTTTTTACCAAGATAATGAGACGGAGGGAGTATCACTTTATCCCAAAACATCTCTTTATTTGAAAATATTTGGATAATAAAAATATTGACGGATCGTCGAATGAATTACATGGATGGGTAAAGGGAGTTGAAAAAGTTATTTACCTAAGAAGGATCTGAGATTGGACGGTTGGATCTTGAGTTATCGGATCGAGAAGTTTGGGAAAATCTCAAAGTTTCCTCATTGTCGCGCGCCCTCTTTCTTCTCACGCGATGCTACTTCTTCTTTCTAATGTTTCTGTTTTTCGTTTTCTTTCTTTTCACGAGTGGCCCTTATGGCCACTACTTTCTTTCTTCTTCTTTTCTTTTTTTTTTTTTTTTTTTTTAAGAGGTGGGTTGGGCACTTAAGTAAAGGAAATTGGGGTACTAGTTAGGTGGGGCGGTGGGCACTTGGGTAGTTCTCAGGAATGTTTATTATTTTTTAATAATTTGCTCTTATTTATAGGTCAATGTGTGTAGGTATTTTGGATTATAACTAAAAGTTTGATCATCTTGAAAAATAAAATACATTTAAGTAGAATAATATTGTATTTTTAATTACTCAAAGTTGATTGAAAATTAATAAAGTTATCGGTCCTTGCAGATAGCTATTGCGTGAGAAAAAATATCGAAATTCAAAAATAAATATATGTTCTTAATCCTGATATTAAATTTGATAAAACATAATATTTATAATTTTGAAATAGCATATCATTATTTATAACTTATACCTGTAATATATCAAAACCAATATGGGAGCTAAAAATGAAACAATCTCATAACGCTATGAAAATTTACAAAAATGTTCAAAATATTAAATTAAACATATTTTTCTAAAGAAACTATTTATAAAAATGCCTCTAAGGCTTGCCACTTGAGCTCTTTGACAAAATATTAATTAAACTAAAAAAAACTACTCTTTCATTTTTGTAAAGCTTATGATAACAAATTTATACTTATTTTGGCTAGAAAATATATTTCAATTATAATGATGAAATCAAAATTTTATTACGACACTCAAATTTTAAAAACATCATATTAAATCATTTAAGTACTTTATTCTTAATTTTCTATTATTATACAGTTCGAACGCTAAAAGATCCCTTTTTAACACTCATTTAACTTTGTTATTATTACTATTATTTTAATCTCGCTATTATTCTAATTATATTTGAGATTAAAATTTGGGATATTACAGCAAGCATGAGTTTTATGTAAGATACCAAAAACTTGGAGATAAGTTATAAATTGCTTAGTTATATTTCTCACTTATTTGACATGTTACCTTATTTTTATATTAATATGTATACGTTTTTTTTGTTACTTGAAACCATATGTCTATATTTGCATTTTCCTAGACAACTAATCTATTGTTCTATACACTTACCTTTTCTATTGGGTTGTAACTTGCTTTCTCTGTGGATTTAGAGTCAACTGCAAAAACTTCCCAAAGATTATTTGGCCAACCATCATCCATTCTTTAAAATGGCGAAAACAAACCTGCATTGCAGCTAGCCATTTTGAGTCTTGGTTTAGTATAAGTGGTTTTCATAGCATATACTATTGTATATAGAGATAATGATCTACTAACTATCTTACTTTAGGTATGGTATTGCCTTAACTTTCTCAGTTGTACTGAATCAATTTGGTCCATTTTTTTGTATTGCATATTAGGTTGCAAGATTTTTTCAAAATCCCGAGATCTATATGTGGTGTTATATTTTATTTGTTTGCCAACATAAATTAAGTATGTTAGTAATGTAATATAGCTATTAAATCTAAAGAGAAAAATAAAATATAATTGCTACAGAACAATAGCTTTAGAATAAATATTGAATTCCAATGGAATATACAAATAGAAATCCAATGTAGTTATGGAATTGCTACAGAATAGCCATCCAATGATGCCACATAATAGGTAGAGAACACATCAATCCATGACATGCAAATAAAAACAAACTCATTTACCTCATATTCTTGCTTAGGTTGTGACATGCATAGAGAAATTATAAGAAATTTTTGCAAATCAAATACACAAAACTCAAAAACAATATTATCACACTTATATTCAAACATTTCCATTAGAAATCAATGACCAAAAATTATTGTAACACAAAGGGGCCAAAACCGAATGCCCTCATATATACACATTCAATCAAAATTTCATTTTATCATGAAATCACTTTTAAAAATAAAAAATACACCACACAAATATCAATATTCATGAATCAATTGTATGCAAAACAAAACAAAATTATTTTTCCCCATATGAAACCCTAACCGTGACATGCATAGGGGAAATTGGAAATTTTTTTGTAAATCAATAACAAATAACTCAAGAACAAAATAAATCAACTCATTATCAAGCATAAAAACTTAAATCAAAGATCAAAAATTATTTTAAACAAATGGGGGTCAAAACCGTGAACATCATCAAGGTTGATGCATGTCCATTTTTTATTCTCAATCTCAAATACAAGTAGAGATAAGTATAAAAAGGCATAAGGAAGCTTTGCTCTTGAAACAAAATTTCTAGCTTGAAAAACATGAAGAAATCGAAAATACAAAGAAGAAAAGAACAAGAACAAGAAGCTTAGTATCATACCTATGGAGAAATCAAAGAAAAATGACTAAGAAAATGAGTTTTCTTCTTCCTCTCCTCTTCTCTCCCTCTCGGCCTCCTCCTTCTTCTCTTTTCTTCTCTCTTTTTTTTTTGTTCTAAGTTATGAAGCAATGGCAAGGGGGGTAGTCTTGGACCAAAGGGATATTTATAACAAAAACTAAAATGGGGTCATGAAACTAAAAGAGGGGGTCGAAACTTACAAGGGGTCATAAGCTAGGGTTGGTTTGCAAATTTTTAATTGGGGTACATCACCAAAATGAGGGGTTCGAATATACTAGGGGTCAAGAAGGTTTTATTTGCAATGTTAATTAGAGTAGGCTTGGGGACAAAATAGATTAGGTTTTAATTACAACCACCCTAGGCTTTTATGATGTTAATCTTAGTGGAGAACATAATTAATTAGGGCATTAACTACTTGTCTCCCTAGGTTTGGGGTACATTTGAATTTTGAATTTTTTTGCTCTTAAACTCAAAATTTTCCTTCCTCCTACATGCTTGGCCGTGGCACACGCACAAAGTGGGGAAATAAAATTTTCTTCTCAACTTTAAAGGAAGTACAAAATAAAAATCTAATTTAAATAAAATAATATAATTCCCATGGTTTTTAAATAATTAAAACACAAAAATTCAAAATTAAATAAACCCAGGAAAAATCAAATCTAATGTTGATTAAATTAAATAATGGAATTAAAATGTCATTCAATAAATGCAATAAATAAATTCTATTTCATTTTTAATTACTGAAAATAATTGAGGAAAATACGGGTGTTACACATGTTGGTAATCTTGACAAAGATTTTATTTTTGTTTGGCAAATTTGGGCCTTGTCATGGAATTAGACCTTGCTACTGGGTTGTTATTTTTTGGGTATCAACACATAGTTTAACATGATACTCGAAATCAAAGTGAAAAACAACCTAACTTCAGTGAACGGCTCTTGTTCTGTTACTCCCTCAGTTTCATATGTAATGTTGTTTTAGCATTTGTACTATGTTTCATAAGTTTTGTTCTTTTATAAACTCAATAAATAATTAATGTTATTTTTTCAAAAAATTCATATTTATTACACTCCTTTTTTATTTCCAATACATTTTTTTCTCTTCAATAATGATTATGTAGGGATATTATAGTCAAAATACAACAAATCCTTACATCATTTAATCATTTCTTAAAACTCATGCATAACCTTAAAACACAATACATATGAAACGGAGGGAATATGTCCCATTCAAATGAATTAATTTAAGACATATTTTCCGTTGTTTTATCAAATGAAATTAGAAGGTAAAACCACTAAATTGGTCCTATAACTTATTTTTTTAGTTGTGATTTCCCTTAATTTTTTTTTGTTTCAAATAAGTCCTGAAATTGTTGCCGTCTAACAAATCAGTTCTTTTCATTAATTTTTTCCATTAAGTAAGACGTGTCACTCAACTAGGAAATAACTTAAGGGACCAACCTAATAGTTTTGCCCAATTAGAATATCAACTACGACAAAGAAGGAATTAGAATATCGAATGAATTAGAATATCAATTTTACATAAATACTCCCTCCGGTCCTATTATAAGAAAAATAACCGAAATCACACTTATTAAGAAAGTTAGTTGAAAGTATTTAATTTTCTCAAAATCATAAAAAAATATGACTAGTTTTGGAAAGTTGTATTAGGAATAAAACAAAAATTAAATGAGATCACTACTTTCTGAAAACATTTTAGGAATAATTGTATTAGGAATAGAAAGTTGATTAATTTTTTCTTATATTTGGGACCAAATATGCACCCTTTTTCTTATAATAGAGACGTAATCTTCAAAATCAGTTACCAAATAAGCTTTTCATGCATTTATATTTTGACTTAAATACCAAAATGGTTCCGGTAAATATTGACCCCTTTGAAAT
This sequence comes from Crotalaria pallida, assembly GCA_037953625.1. Lineage (NCBI taxonomy): Eukaryota > Viridiplantae > Streptophyta > Magnoliopsida > Fabales > Fabaceae > Crotalaria > Crotalaria pallida. Next base: position 86,685,724 of record CM075653.1, read on the forward strand.
TAGTCCCTGCAAAAAAATAGTTTAATTTTGATCTCTGCATTTACAAAACGTTTTGATTTTAGTCCTTTATGTTAAATGTGGATGGAAAACATCGAAAACGTGATGTATTGCATTTATGACTAATTAAGGATGACATTCTTGCATTAATTTTTAAGGGTAAAAAGACAATTTACATTAGGTTAGAGAATCAATTCAACAACCATGATAGTAGAAAGATCAAAACCTATGAAATCTTCTAATAACAGAAGAACCAAAACAAAGCACGAACATAATTATGGGATCAAAATTTAACGGGAAGGATCAATGTTGAGACCAAAACCTTTTTTTTTTTTTTTTGCAGGGACCAATTTCAAAGGAGTCAATATTTATGGGACCATTTTGGTTTTGAAGCTTTATATTTTTAATTAGAAAATTTTGCAATAAGTTTCATACAATCTTAAATTAGCATGACATAAAAACGAAATACTTCCTTGGTCACTTATAACAGGACACTATTTTGGTAGATTTGGTGTCTCTTTTTATAAGTCGTTTTATAATATATCTAAGTGACATTAAAGAGTTTATTCCAAATACACTATCCCTCATAATTACATAGGGGTGATAAGGTAATAATTATAATAGAGAAAAAATGAATAGAATTGTAAAGATTTAAATATGGGTAACTTTGGAATAACAACATATTTTTTTGATAAATATGAAAATATTGATTGTTTTTCTTAATTAAATTAGGTAAAAATCATTTATAATAAGAAACAGTAAAATAAAAAGTTAAGGAGATAGAAGGACTTAGGGATGGCAATGGGAGGCTGCAAATGGGGATCTCCGCGGGGAACGCCCCGTTTGGGTACCCGAGTTTGAGGACTTTTCCCCAGCGGGGGCGGGGATGGGGGGGATTTTTCCCCGAACAAATTTTGGGGCGGGGAATGGGATTGGTTCCCCCGTCCCCGCGGGTTCCCCGTCCCCGATAATTTTACTTATATGCCCTTAAATATTTAGGCTTTATATAGTTAAAAAATAGGTTTTTTAGTAACTTCAAATATATTATTATAATTATAATTATAATTCTTATTATTAACGATTATTTTAACGATTTTTTTAAATTGAATCTCTTGCATTTTAACGATTATTTTTCTGTAGTGTACAAGTTTAAAAATGTTATTCGACGTTGTGAATTTTATAAGAGGTCAAATTGAAGTTAGGTTCCCTGTGAGGACCCCTGGGGATCCATGGGGTGGTGGGGAATGAGGATGGGGGCTAATAAACCTCCGAAATGGGGAATGAGGATGGGGATGAGGGGCAAATGAGATCCGAGGATGAGGAATGGGAAAGGTCTCCCCAAAAATTCCCCGCTCCGTTGCCATCGGAAGGACTTAGTCGTGGATGTGGTATATTATTGCTAGAAGATCTTGCTCTCGTCGTTAAGTGCACCTGCAAAAGGAATGAAGGTGAAACATTTTAATATTGTATTTTGTCCAATAGGGGAACCATGAGGATTGACGTTTAGATGAACAAAACTGAGAACCTTCATAATTAGGTGCTGAGTCGTTAGATGGTTTTTTGGTTTCTTCAAGGAAGGATTAGCTGCACTATTTCATGTATGACAACGATAAGGTTAACATTCCTTTTTTTATTTTTTTCATATTTCCAACTTACTTTTTCTGGCTTAAAATATACTCCCTTCGGTCCTATTTATAAGATCCTTTTGGGGTTTTTCACTCTCATCAAGGAGAGTGGATAAATGTGTTAGTGACATTGGAAATGTGAAAATTTGATATACTTTCTCAAAACTACCCCTATAATTATTATTGGAACTCTAAAAAGTGTTGACTTTATAGGGATGCTAGTGAAAAGAAGTAATTAAATGCTATTGAAAATTGAAAATGGGTCTTATAAATAGGCCAAAATGAAAACCCCAAAAGGGTCTTATAAATAGGACCGGAGGGAGTACTCTTTTAATTCTTATTTATCTATCATATTTCAAACAAAACATATCTTTTAAAAAATCTAATTATTCAGATTTTCAATACATTAATTATGTTTTTTCCCACTACATCCTTTCTCTCTCTATAATCATTAATTTTTCTTCACTACTTATATAAACCAAGACATACTCCCTCCGTCCCTTAATATAGGGCACCATTTTGGTAGATTTAGTGTCTCTTTTTATAAGTCGTTTTAGAATATCTAGGTGACATTAAAGAGTTTATTTCAAATACACCCCTCATAATTACATAGGGATGATAGGGTAATAATTACAATAGAGAAAAAAATGAATAAAGTTGTAAAGATTTAAATATGAGTAAATTTAGAATGACAACATATTTTTTGATAAATATGAAAATAATGATTATTTTTCTTAATTAAATTAGATAAAAATCACTTATAATAAAAAACAGTAAAATAAAAAGTTAAGGAGATAGAAGGACTTAGTCGTGGATGTGGTACATTATTGCTAGAAGATCTTGCTCTCGCCGTTAAGTGCACCTGCACAAGGAATGAAGGTGAAACGTTTTTATATTGTATTATGTCCAATAAGTGAACCATGAGGATTGACCTTTAGATGAACAAAATTGAGAACCTTCATAATTAGGTGCTGAGTTAGATGGTTTTCTGGTTTCTTCAAGGAAGGATTAGCTGCACTATTTGATGTATGACAACGATAAGGTTAACATTCCTTTTTTTATTTTTTCATATTTCCAACTTACTTTTTCCGGCTTAAAATATATTCTTTCCATTCTTGTTTATATGTTATATTTCAAACAAAACACATCTTTTAATAAATCTAATCATTATTTAGATTTTTAATACATTAATTATGTTTTTTTCGATTATATCCTTTCTCTCTCTATAATCATTATTTTTTCTTCACTACTTACATAAACCAAGACATACTCCCTCCGTCCCTTAATATAGGGCACCATTTTGGTAGATTTCTTGTCCCTTTTTATAAGTTGTTTTGGAATATCTAGGTAGCATTAAAGAGTTTATTCCAAATATACCCCTCATAATTACATAGGGGTGATAGGGTAATAATTACAATAGAGAGAGAAATGAATAGAGTTGTAAAGTTTTAAATAAGGGTAACTTTGGAATGACAACATATTTTTGGATAAATTTGAGAGTAATAATTACTTTTCTTAATATGTATGAATAATTAGATAAAAACGACTTATATTAAGAGATAGAGAGAGTATTAAATAGGGGCAAACATGGAAAATAGCATTTATTAGACTCTTGAAATCATCAATATTATAGATAAAAAGAAACAAAAAATCTCTCCAAAAAGCGACAGATAATAAGGAACAGTGGGAGTAAGTAACAAAAATCACATTTTATTTGATTTAAAATATAAGCAAAAGTAACTAATCTTCTTGAATTTATTTCATTCTCAATGCTACTTTCCTAAAACTTCCATAAAAAATTGTTATCTTATTTAATTTTTGTTTCATTCCTAATGCAACTTTCCTAAAATATCTCTATTCTTTTATAAATTTGAGAAAATTAAATACAATCAATTAAACTCCTTAATAAACGTAAAATTAGTTACTTTTGCTTATAATTTAAGCCCGAGGGTGTACTTATATATTTATTATAATTTATAGGGGGGTGTTAAAAAATGCCGTTAGGCATATTTTAAGATAATACTCCGTCCGTCCCTAAATATAGGACTCCTTTGGGAGATTTCACGTCCATAATATTATTGAGAATCTAAAGAGAGTTAAATAAATAGGGTTGTTTGTGAAAAAAAGTAATTAATAATAATTAAAAATTGATATGAGATCTTATAAATAGGGACAAAATAAAAATGTCAAAAGCGTATTATAATTAAGGATGGAGGGAGGGAGTAAAAAAGATAATTATGTATTAGAAAATGATGTGTTTAAAACATAAAGAAATATTAGGATTAATTTTCCAATAACAACTTTCCCTTTTTCAATTGTTTAAAGAATGCCATCAGAACATTTGTTAACATTATCCTAATATATACTTCCTCCATCCCATTATTTTGGTAAAAAAAAAAAATCATAAAAGAATTCATCCCAATTTAAAATAAAAATCATAGTGATTCATTAATAGTGAAAAAATAGATAAATTTTTATAGTTTTTATTTGTAATTACTGAATTGCATTAAAGTTTTTTTTATAGTTTTTGTTGGGAGAGGTCGAGTTTTTAGATGATTTTTGCTGTCTTGAATGTGTATTGCATAATGTACTTCCTCTGGTTTTAATTATAGCAAAAAAAATCTCACTAATGGTCTTAAATATAAGCAAAATTTAACTAACTTTCTATTCTCAATACAACCATTCCTAAAATATATCTATAAAGTGGTTGAATCGTTTAATTTTTGTTTCATTCTCAACGTAAGTTTATTAAAGTAGTCTATTTTTTATGAATTTGAGAAAATTAAATGTATTCAACTAACTTTCTTAATATCTGTGAAGTTAATTATTTTTGCTTAAAAATAAGACCGGAAGGAGTATAGTGCAAGTTTTGTTGTATTCTTAGCTTGACAAACTTGATAAATTTAACCTAAAAAATTGAAGAGGCTGGATTGGCATAGAAGAATCTCTTCCTGCAACTTAAGTACTTTGAGTTTACTTCCAAGTAACATTGGCAATTAGGGCGGGCTTGGCCTGCGCCCGCATTTAGCCCGCAAAAATTGCGGGCGGGCATGCCCGCCATAATTAATTTTTAGGGTCAAAAAATCAAGTCCTGCCCGCCCTAAGTGCGGGCAGGGCGGGCCCGCGGGCCGCCCGTTTTGTTATTATTTATTTATTTTTCTCTTTTTCCTTTGGTTTTTTACTATATAATGTAAAAAAAATGCGGGCGGCCCGCCCGCCCGCCCTAATTAGACTATTTTCTTCTATTTTGCAGCAAAAAAGAAATTTTTTTAATTTAATAGAGGCCCGCGGGCCGCCCGCGACCCACCCGCACTAGCCCGCAAAAAATTAGGGCGAGCGCGAGCGGGCATAATTTTTTGATTTTGTCCAAATCCTTCGCCCTGCCCCCAAAAAATTGGGGGTGGGCGGGCGGGGCCCGCAGGCATTGGCCCTAATTGCCAACACTACTTCCAAGTATAGTACTCCCTCCAATGGTTACAAATTGAAAAGTGAAAATATTAAGGAGACATGCATTTAATGTTTTGTCTAACACATTAATCAATTATTAAACAACTAATTTAATGTCTTTTGCATTGATCAACCAATTACAATTCAATGTTTACCATTTCTAAATTTTTCATTTATTATTTTAAATTTAATTAGGACAAAATTTTTTATCATTTTTTACCATCCTCATGAGACGGAGGGAGTATAACTTTTCCTTTTATTTACGACAAGAAAAGAAACCTTTCAAATTTCATCTCTCTAGTCATTTAAAGTAGGCTTATTTAAGTTTTTAGCCCATGAACTTAGGTGTTTTTTTGGAATTGGTCCTTAAACTATTTTTTTATGCTTTGAGTCCCTAAACTTTGCTCAAATTTTGGAAATGATCCTTTTGGTGATATGACCGAGGATATACCACGTCACCTTCGCCACATCGATAGGTATCGATAGGTAACGTGCCAGATGATGCCACGTGAATTTTTTAAATTAAAAAAAACAAATTTATTAAAAATATTTAAAAATTGTATTTTTTTAAAGAAAATCGAATCTTTTAATAAATTTTAAAAGAAATTATTTTTTAATAAAAAAATCATGTAGTGTCTCGTGACTCTGCATAACACGTCACTCGTCGATAATCTGAAAGTGACGTGACATATAGTCGGCTATATCATCACTTGAATGAGAAAGGACCATTTTCAATAATTAAACAAAGTTTAGGGATCCAAAGCATCGAAAAAAAGTTTAAGGACTAATTCGAAAAGAGCACCTAAGTTCAGGGACTAAAATGTTAAATAAGCCTCAAATATGTTAATTAAAGTTTTACTTCTTTGTATCTTGTTAGTTTAGGCAAGTCATCGGATCCTTTCTTCAACTTTGAGATAACTAGAGAATTCTCCTTGTTGCTTTTCCCCCTTCTTAACAAAAATATTTCTTCTTGTTATGTTTGCTGTGTACTTCATGAAAGTATTGACACACATAATTATGTTCAATCTGAAAAAGATTTGTCTTTGCCTTATATACGGAGAGCTTTTCTTACATCTTGCATCAACACAAGATATGCACACGCGACACACATGCAAACATGTGATTTTGAAGTACGAACTTAATTTTTTTATTGAAGCTCTTAGTTTTTTTTTTAATCAACGAAAAGATATTATTAAGATAAAATATAAGAGGTACTCAACCATGCAATAGTGTGAAACTAGGAATAAATAACGAATTATCACCATTGGGGTATGTTTGGATGAATGGTATTGAAGGGGATGGAATGGGGAATGGAATTGAAATAATTAAGATGAAATTTCCATTGTTTGAGAGTTGCACATTAATTGAATGGAATGGAAGTTTTCCACTTTAAACACCTATGATCTTTACCTTCCAAATTGGGAGTTTGGGAGGGAGCCAATGGAAAGGAAAGGAAAACCGGAAAACCATTCCCTTTCCATTCTATCTTATCCAAAACTCCCAAACATACCCTTGGTGATTTTGAAACCAAAAGTGATTACTCCCTCCGTTTCACTTTAAGTGTCTTTTTAACATCAAAATTGTTTTAAAATAAGTGTCTTTCTACCAAATCTAGGTAACATTTAATACTGTTTTTCCTTATTTACCCTTACATTTAATGTTATTTTAGTTTTGAAATTTGTAATACTAGTAATGATGCATTGACAAAATAAAAATATTAAATAAGGGTATTTTTGACAAAATACACATAAAACTTACAATAATCATCATAATCAACACTTTCTTAATCTATGTGCAAAAGTCCAAAAGGATACTTAAAGTGAAACGGAGGGAGTATTAGCATAGCCTTTAATCTCTCAAACCAATTCATGGTTCTCTGGCAAACTGGTTTTCTTCTTTTCGTGTACCAATTATTTAAAACATCGAATTAGAATATTATTGTATGTATATTATATTATCCAAGTACCAATTCGCATACCATATATTATCGTATTTAGTTTTCAGACTAGGAACATGCCATGACTTTGGAATCCACTTGGTTGTTGCATGCACTATTAACATCTAATTGTTGGATGTCCCAGTTATGAGTGAGTATAACTCGTAGAAAACCATTAAGAAATACATTATTAACAGCCAATTGTTGGTTGTTCCATTAATAAGAGAGCATAATTCTTACGCTAACAGGTTTGGCCGCTTAAGAAAAAGCCTCAATGTAATCGTACACTTGCCTATGATGAAATCCCTTGGCAAGTAACCATGTCCATGCCTTATACCTCTGTATTGATCACGATTTTGCTTAATTCTGTAAACCCACTTTCAACTAATGAATGTTTTAGCCAAGTGCCAAGTTCCATTAATGCATTATACTCTTCAACCATGACTGACTTCTAAAGGGGATCAGCCAAGGCATCTTTTGACATTAGTAGGCTCACAATGTGCAAGCTCCAGGGACCCGGATAAATTTTCTTAAGATAATTAGAAATCTTGCAAATCTCAACGATCTTGTAGCATGTATTAATGCAATAACAAAGTTGCAAGGAAAAACCTTAATAAAGAACTTTCCAAGGTACCAATCCAATCGCATATATTACGAGAAACTTGAAGATGCAAGGATTCAATTATGTTTTGATGAAGACAACTTTACGTGGCAAACCTACAACAACAAATCTCAAGGACTAGTTTTACTACTTTCTCATATGTTTGTATTGTAATTGTATTATTATTATTTTATATATGAGTGTGGGTGGTAGAATTAGGATAGAAATCTCAATTTGAATTAAAGAATTTATTATGTTTTAAATTGGGATTGCATTGATAGAGAAAAGGGCTCAAGATTTTATTAAAATAAATCAGTGAAAAATGCAAAATAAAAGAAAAAGTTTTTAGCAGTGTTTAGCAGTGTTTAATCGATTAAATCTCAGTTTAATCGAGTATTAATCGATTAAGGCATCGTTTAATCGATTAAAGGCTGTTAAAACTGAATCATTAAAAGCCTTTCATTTTCAACATGAAAAAGGTTACGAATCATTATCATTTCACAACATTTTTCATATCTTTTACACATACTCTTGAGCTAAGATTCTTTCTCAAAACATCATCTCTATCAATGTTCTTTTGAATCTCAATTTGAATGCATACTTCATTCTTTTTGATTCAAAATTGAAGATTCAATGTTCTTGAACATTATTAGTTGAATCAATCTTGTAACAAAGGGTTACGTTCTTCAAGATTCAACAAAGGCAAAGTTTCAATTGAGGCAATTGAAGAAAGAAGGTTGGAGCACTACCTTGAGCAATTGGAGGATTCATTGCTAGAAGCTCATACGGATCGAATTAAAGGTTGGAGCACTACCTTGAGCAATTGGAGGATTCATTGCTAGAAGCTCATTGGGATTGAACGCGACGTTTCAATCAAAGGAGGAACGAAGAGGATCGAATTACAAGATTGGGGTAGTGTCATATGAATTGGTACTTCATATGATAACGGGTTAGGATCGAGAGTTGAGAGGATTCTAACGATTCTTGTAAACTGATCTATTTGTTCATAGTGTAGCAAATCACCCAATCCAGAGAGGGTGGACTGGATGCAGCTCACCGATTGTGAGTGAACCAGGCTAAAATCACTGCGTTCTTCGTTCTTTACTTTTTACGTTTATTTCAATTAAAATCGATCAAGAGCTTAAAAAACAAATAGGATTAGTATTGGGTTTTTCAATTACGTATTCATTATATTCTTGTTAATTGATTCGTGATTGATTTCTCTGATTTGATTCTTGATTCGTTGAGTTTCGTAGAATAATCGATTTGAATTGAATTCTGAATTTCTGCAATTTTAACAGTGTTTAATCAAGTACTACTCGATTAAGGAAAAATTGACTTTCAGGTTTAATCGATTAAATTGCAGATCGATTAAATCAGTGTAAACTGCTTAAAAATGAACTGTTTCTGAACCGTTTTTGATTACTTTCGAAATTCTGGTATCGTAGCTTAACCATTCTATTCACCCCCCCTCTAGAAGGTTATTTTTAGCCGCTTGTTGGTTTCCAACAAGTGGTATCAGAGCTCGGTCGAATAAACCGAGTGTAAAAACTTTTTCGATAAGATCCATTTGGAAACCATGGCAAATCAAAATCCTTTTGGAGGAGAAGGTGCAGCTATTAATTGTCCCCCACTATTTGGTGGTGAGGGGTATGCTTACTGGAAAGTAAGGATGAAAATTTTCATACAAGCTATCGATAACGAAATTTGGAAAGCCATCGAAAAGGGTCCCCATATTCCATCTAGTGTAGTTGATGGAGCGGCTCAATTGACCCCGGAAGAAAAGTGGATCGATGATGATAAGAAAAAGATTCAATTTGACTATAAGGCTAAAAATATCATCACGTCCGCTTTGTCATATGATGAGTTTTTTAGAGTCTCCCAATGCGCTAGTGCAAAGGAAATGTGGGACACTTTACAAGTGACTCACGAGGGAACTAGTGAAGTTAGGCGAGCTAGATTAAATGTCTTGATGCGTGAATATGAGTTATTTCAAATGTTGCCTAATGAAAATATTAATGATATGCAAAAGAGATTTACTCATATTATTAATCACTTGCTTGATCTTGGTAAGGCTTTCTTACCGGGAGAACTTACTAACAAAGTTTTGAGATGCTTGGACAGGAATTGGCAACCCAAGGTCACCGCGATTATTGAATCGAAGAACTTGGATACTATGGATCTCGCTACTTTGTTTGGGAAATTGCAAGAGCATGAGATGGAGCTCGGACGCCTAACCTCGAATGAAGAATCCGACAAGAAGAAAAAGGGTATCGCATTGAAAGCTTCATCATCAAAAATTGTTGATACTCAAAATGACTCTTCCTTGGATGATGACACGGATTCGGATTTGGATGATGAGTCACTTGCACTCGTGGTTAAGAATTTCAGAAAATTTTTCAAGAAGAAAGGAAACACAAGAAGATTCAATTCAAAGGAAAGCAAGGAAACTCCACAAAGGTCGAAAACCCCTAGAGACAAGATAATATGTCATACATGTGGGAAAGCAGGTCACATCAAATATCATTGTCCTCAAAAGCCTAAAAAGTCCGATAGTGATAAGAAGAGGTCCAACAATCACAAGGCTAAGAAAGCCTACATTGTTTGGGACGAACCCGAAGATGATACTAACTCTAGCACTTCGGAGGAGGAAGAATCAGCAAATTTGTGTCTAATGGCTAAGGATGACATTGAAGCTTCCACTAGTGACACATCTCTTGAGCAATCAAGCTCAAAGGAGGTACATTCTAAAACTAACTCTGATGTGGATTCGGATAATGAATCTTGCTCTTCCCCCTCATATGATGCACTTTATAATGCCTATGTTGATATGCATGCCGAACTTAAGAAACTAGCTAAAATCAACATTGAGGCTAAGAAAGCCATTTTGAAGTACAATGAAAAGATTATTGAAATGCAAAAACATATTGATGAGCTTGTTCTTCAAAATGAGACTTTAGAACTCATTTACTCTAATGCATCATGTGAATGTTGTAATTCTAATGCTGTGATTTCCGATTGTGAAAGGTGCAAGACTTATGAAAATGAATTACATGATTTGAAAGAAAAACTTGCTACCTTTACAAAAGGAAAAAGAGATTTGAATGATTTGCTCTCTAGACAAAGAGACAATACAAATAGAACCGTTTTGGGATATACTAAACCAAAGAAGAAATCCTATAGACAAGTTGGAAGTTTTTCAAAGGTTAATTTTTCTAGAAAACCTACTTGTTTCTATTGTGGTATCTTTGGTCATACTTCAAACATTTGCAAAATCAAAAAGTTTGGTATACCCAATAAGGAATTTATTTGGATTGTTAAAGGAGAGAAACCAGATGTTAACCCCCAAGGACCCAAAATTGTTTGGGTACCTAATTCTTCCATATAATTTGTTTTTGTAGGTGTGCCTTCGAACGAGAGATGATCATTGGTATTTGGAGAGCGGTTGTTCAAGGCACATGACGGGAGACAAGAGACATCATCATCTTGTTTTTGAGATTTTGTGTTTTAAAAAAAAAATCATCATGTTTCTCTAAATGTCATGGTTAAGTGTGATATCTAATGTGATTTGCTTAGTCGTTGTGGTGCTAAATGTGTTCATGTATTCCATATTATGTGCATATGTGTTTTGACTATGTTTTTCCATGATTTGTGCATTACAACTAAGTTAAAACTGCATTTTTCAGGAATTTAATCGATTAAGTTGACATTTACTTGAGTAAGAAAAAAAGATCTTTCTGGTGTACTCGATTAAAATCTCAGAATACTCGATTAGATCCCAATTTTACACATGATTTACTCGATTAAGTTACAGTTTAATCGATTAATAATCGATTAAGTTGAAATCTACTCGATTAAGTCGTAAAAATCTGACAGTTTTAAAACACGTTTCTGCACATTTTCTTCACTTCTCTCTCACTTCTTCACGCGTTTTCTCTTCTCACTCAACACGGTTTCATCAATTTTCAACCCAAAAGACTTGATTTCTTCCATATTTCTTCATTATTCTCCATTATAAACTCATTCTACATCATTATCTTCATCCATTTCACTTCCATTCACTTAATTTTCAAAACCCCCAAATCAAAAACCCTAAGAGCATCCAATGGCGCCTCCTTCATCTTCCACCGGCAAAAGGAAGAAGCAACGTGTCAACAAGGACTTGGATTCACAGTACCACTCAAAGGAGATAAGAAAAGAACGTGAAGCTAGGTTTTTGCGAAGGGAGTTTGGACATATTCGCTTCATGAACATGAAATGGCTTCTTCACCAAAGGTTTGAGTGTTCTGCCTTATTTGTAGAACAAGGACTCCAGCAATTTCTTAGTTTTCATTGTGATATTTACCCTAGGCTAGTCCGGAAATTTTATGCTAATTTCAAGTATGAGGATGGAAAATATAAATCTGTGGTTAAAGGAAAGTTGCTGATTGTTAAGCCACAAGATTTGCATGACTTGTTTGGTTTAAGCATGACTGGCACGTTTTTAAATGATCCTGATAGTGATATACTCATTGACTGTGATGTTGCCAATGTATTTCAACAAACTGTTAGGCCCGGATATAGTTGGAGTAAAGGGACTAAGAATGTTGGCATCATGAAAGAGGATTGTAGGTTATTGTTGTATGTAATTTCCTACTGTTTGATGCCAAAGACAAATCAGAATTATGCACAAGCTAATGGTGATGAAATGCGTATCTTTTATGGTATTCGTGAGCACATTCCTATCAATTGGTCACGTGTTGTGTTAGATAGGATGGTCATTGCTTCTGGTTCTACTGGGTCGGCTACTCTACCTTATGCTATGTTGGTGTCTAAGCTATTGTCTTTCTATGGTGTGGAACTTGATGATGAGGAAGAGGAATCCATCACTGATCAGAATTGTATTAATGCTACTCTGTTGCATGGTTTGGGTATGGATGAATATCCTGAGGCTAGGTCGTGGATGTGGAAAATTGACATTCAGAAGATTGAGCAACAAAAGAAAGCGGAAGAGGATTTGGCTCGTCACATGGCTGATATGCATGGGACTGGTCCATCTGCTCCACCACAGGATGCTGGAATTAATGTTGATGAGTATCTGAATGTTCCTAATGCTGAACAAGAGCAGCCTCCACCGAGAGCTGTTGATGGTTTTGATTATCGTGCTCTTCATGATAGTCTCTCTGGCCAGATAGATGAGCGTTTTGTGCAAATGGAGGCTAGGCAATATGTTATTGAGGAGCGTCAGAAGGCTATATTGGAGCGTGGATTTCAGGATATGGCTATCCGACATCAGGCTATGGAGGACCGCTTCTTCGGTGCTCTTGGGAGGATGTTTCCACAACCACCACCACCACCTCAGTGATCATGGATTTTCTCATGCATTGCATTATGTTTTGATGCACTATCTATCTTGTTTTATTATGTTTTGGTGATTATGTCTCAGACTATGGTTTATGGGTTTATGTTTTCTGGTTTATTATGGTGTGTATGGTTCGTTGTTAAGTCCGATTTGTGGACTAGGTTCTATGTTTCAGACTATGGTTTGGTTTTATGTGTGTTTGGGTTATGTACTTTGATGTACTTGGATGCTGTGGCACTTATGTTTTATGATATTTCTATTATGTTTAGTGCTTGTGTATTTTATGCCCTTACATATTTTCTATATCGTTTGAATTGTGGTTATTATGTGTTACTTATTCTCACCTTTGGCAAGGTTTATTGTTCTATTTTTTGATTAATGCCAAAAGGGGGAGAAAGGTGTGGATTGTTGTTTTTGTAGGTTGATTACACTTTTCCTAAGTGTGCATACATTTAGGGGGAGTTTGGATTTGGAATAGTTTGTCATTCATCAAAAAGGGGGAGATTGAAGATGCAAGGATTCAATTATGTTTTGATGAAGACAACTTTACGTGGCAAACCTACAACAACAAATCTCAAGGACTAGTTTTACTACTTTCTCATATGTTTGTATTGTAATTGTATTATTATTATTTTATATATGAGTGTGGGTGGTAGAATTAGGATAGAAATATCAATTTGAATTAAAGAATTTATTATGTTTTAAATTGGGATTGCATTGATAGAGAAAAGGGCTCAAGATTTTATTAAAATAAATCAGTGAAAAATGCAAAATAAAAGAAAAAGTTTTTAGCAGTGTTTAGCAGTGTTTAATCGATTAAATCTCAGTTTAATCGAGTATTAATCGATTAAGGCATCGTTTAATCGATTAAAGGCCGTTAAAACTGAATCATTAAAAGCCTTTCATTTTCAACATGAAAAAGGTTACGAATCATTATCATTTCACAACATTTTTCATATCTTTTACACATACTCTTGAGCTAAGATTCTTTCTCAAAACATCATCTCTATCAATGTTCTTTTGAATCTCAATTTGAATGCATACTTCATTCTTTTTGATTCAAAATTGAAGATTCAATGTTCTTGAACATTATTAGTTGAATCAATCTTGTAACAAAGGGTTACGTTCTTCAAGATTCAACAAAGGCAAAGTTTCAATTGAGGCAATTGAAGAAAGAAGGTTGGAGCACTACCTTGAGCAATTGGAGGATTCATTGCTAGAAGCTCATACAGATCGAATTAAAGGTTGGAGCACTACCTTGAGCAATTGGAGGATTCATTGCTAGAAGCTCATTGGGATTGAACGCGACGTTTCAATCAAAGGAGGAACGAAGAGGATCGAATTACAAGATTGGGGTAGTGTCATATGAATTGGTACTTCATATGATAACGGGTTAGGATCAAGAGTTGAGAGGATTCTAACGATTCTTGTAAACTGATCTATTTGTTCATAGTGTAGCAAATCACCCAATCCAGAGAGGGTGGACTGGATGTAGCTCACCGATTGTGAGTGAACCAGGCTAAAATCACTGCGTTCTTCGTTCTTTACTTTTTACGTTTATTTCAATTAAAATCGATCAAGAGCTTAAAAAACAAATAGGATTAGTATTGGGTTTTTCAATTACGTATTCATTATATTCTTGTTAATTGATTCGTGATTGATTTCTCTGATTTGATTCTTGATTCGTTGAGTTTCGTAGAATAATCGATTTGAATTGAATTCTGAATTTCTGCAATTTTAACAGTGTTTAATCGAGTACTACTCGATTAAGGAAAAATTGACTTTCAGGTTTAATCGATTAAATTGCAGGTTAATCGATTAAATCAGTGTAAACTGCTTAAAATTGAATTGTTTCTGAACCGTTTTTGATTACTTTCGAAATTCTGGTATTGTAGCTTAACCATTCTATTCACCCCCCTCTAGAAGGTTATTTTTAGCCGCTTGTTGGTTTCCAACAAAACTATCGGATCAAAGAAATCCTACAAAACTTTTTTGGGTCATACTAGCAAAACACAACTGAAAAGTTTAATTCAACAGATAAGTCAGGCAGAATAAAGTTTGTGAGAGATTACTTGAGGAAATATAGAAAGCTAGATAAAATTAACATGGCATGTGTTGGAAACCCCTTTGCTCGAAATGCAGCAATGTTGGAATATTGTTGGCATGAATTTTTACTGTCTTCAAAACAAGTCCTCTTTGTAGAATATATGTAATAAATGCCTTCTCACATGCAAAGCCTTGATATCCTTGAAATTCAAAATTTATCAGGTGCGATCCAAGACAGTTGGGTTCACTGATTGGTTGTGTCCAGCTTTCTACAGAAAAAGGTTCCTGGCAAAAAAAAAGTTCCAGATTTCACAAAATATTCCAACAAAGAATATATACCAAAGCTTAAACTTTAGAACTCAACAAACCTCCCCAAACACCCGCTTCTGAATTCTAAGAACTTGAAGCATGTCAAAATTCTTAAGCAAGTTGACCATAAATTCTAAGTTGACATGTGGAACAGTAACACTGAGATGAAGCAAAAATCCGAATTTCGGAAGATCTAGCAACTGCTTGATAGATAGAGAACAAAAAACAAAAAAGTTAAGCATAGTAATAACATAATACCATAATATTATAACAGATACTATTAGGCTAGTTGTTTGGTACAGCACATAGAAGTACGGCATACTGTATCTTCATTTTTAAAATTTCATTAAAAGCCCTGTGTACCCTTCCTTTCTTATCCTATCTACCTTTTTATTCTCAAATTCAACTGTGTCTGCCTCACTTATCTTACTCTTTTTAGTATGGTTTAAATACTCGTTGGACTACTCTTCATTGTCTTGGTTTTGAGATGAAAACTTTAACAAGTTTTAGTCTAAAACAGCATTAGTTTTACTAACGGATGATAAATTAATGATTTAGCAATTTCTAATTAGCTGGCAAAATTCTATTGGACTGGTAGAGACAAAGGAAAATGGAACAGAGGATCTTTGTCAAATAACGGAATCATGCAACAACAAATAATGTGTTGCATTGGTACATATTTTCAAGTACTGTACCAAAGAACAAGCAGAGATATTAATATATGTTACAACCAACATTTCCTCTCAAAAAAATATGGAATTTAAATAATCACATCACAATTAAACTAAGCACGTCACCTCTGTTGAAATTGTTGGCAGATTCATAACAAGATATTTTCCACGATCGATAGGGTTTCAAGAACCGGGCACCCGGATAAAAGCATATTGATGGGACCACGATCGATACGGAGCTGCAAGGTTTTGAGGGGTGGCAAATGAACCGTTGAAAGTTTTTCCACGCAAATAGCGCCCATCAAACTCAACGTCACGAGTCCGCTGCAGGTGAAGACGCTGAGAGGAAGAAGGGTGAAGATATCTGCGTTTGGGGAATCATCGATAGAGAAGTGGAGTTCCTGAAGGTGGGGCCCAACGGCATCGCGAATCCACTTATTTACGCAATCTGCTGTGGAAATAGTTACAGCGAACCAGTAGCCGCAAGAAAGACGGAACTCACGAATGTCTGGAGACCTGCGCAGAGCTAGGACCGTATTCACGAAACCCACAAAGCCATCCAATGTTCCGAATGGATCATCATCGTATGTAACGTCAAAATCCTGGGGGGTTTCTGAAGGGTCGTGGAAGGAGAAGACTTGGAGATACTTCCAGAGGTGGCGCCACCTGCGAGACAAAAGGCTGGTAGTGACGGCAGTTAGGGTAGGGACGAATGAGAGGATGTGGCAAAGGATGGAGTCCGGTAGATTACTTATTCTGTCAATGGTTGTTGTGTTCTGTTCTGCCTGCAACCGGTTGGAGTCAGCCATCGTCTATCTTGTGTCGATAGTGATGGAAATGAGGAAAAGTGATGAGAGCAAGTTAGAAACACTGGCTGCCTAATCATGCAAATGGAAGTTAGGTAATACCCCCGGTTAATTAGGGTTTCAAGTATTGGCAATTATTAGGCCAATGGATGAGTATGGGCCGGGCCCATATTTTAAACGAGCGGATATGGGGGCCCGTTTTAAACCGTGTGATATAATTCCAACATCTCAAAATATAATTGTTTGGAATAGTCTTTCGTCAAAATTAAATAATTAATTAATTAATTAATAAATTGTCACTTTAATCCTTGAATTTACACAGATTTCACTTTAATTTCTGAAATTAACAAAATTGCTCTTAGGTCCTGACTTTATAAAAAGTCATCACGTTAGTCCCTGCTCCTAACCCCTGTCAACGTACGTTAACAAAATGACGAGGTGACTGTTCGGGGGCATTAAACGACGTCGTTTTTGCATTCACTTTCACTATCTTCACTATCCATCTTCCACCTTTCCTTTACGATGCTCCACTATCACCTTCTTTAATCCATCTTCATTGTTCTCATCATCCCTTTCTTTTCTCTTTCTCTCGGATTCTTTCTTATTTTGATTGTCAGTTCTCTTTTTCTCGGTTTCAATTAATCTCTCTAAAATCAACCTCTTAAGTTGAGCCTCAGCCAACAAATCCAGCTTCTTTTCTTATTTTGGATAGTGAAGGTAGATGCAAAAATGACATCGTTTAATACCCCAAAAAGTCACGTCATCATTCCGTTAACGTACGTTGACGGGGGTTAGAGGCAGAGACTAACGTGAATGACTTTTTTATAAAATCAGGGACCAAAGAGCAATTTTTTTAATTTTAGGAACTAAAGTGAAAATACTCTTTAAATTCAAAGACTAAAGTGAAAATGTTATGTAAATTTAGGGACTAAAATGAGAGTATATTCAATAATTTTTTTTATGTGCAACATCATATGAAGATTGTGTCTGTTTGCAAAACACTTTCGTTATTGATGTGATGAGATTGAATGTTTGAGTGTTTTTTTTTAACAATACTATATTCAGTTTATCTACAAGATGCATTATTAACCTCTCAAATCAAAGATCATAATAATCTTTGGACTATGTGTTTTATGTGTTCAGTGACATATTCTACTTCGTTGTTTTTATCATGAGATTTTATATTATAATCATGAGACAACAAAACTGAGTAAAATTTTAAAGGATTATACTTCCTGTGGATCTATTTATACTCGTTTTTTTTTTTTAAAAAAAAAATTGTTTCTGTTTATAAGTTTTCGTATACTCCCTCTATCCCAAAATATTAATCCCTCGGTTTCATATATAATGTGTTTAAAGGTTATGCACGAGTTTTAAGAAATAGTTAAATGATGCAAAAATTATTTGATATATATATTTCGATCATAATGCTACTGTATAATCATTATTAAAGAGAGAAAGATATTGCAAGTGAAAAAGATAGTGTAATAAATAAAGGTGTACTAGAAAAAATGGCATTAATTATGTATTAAGTTTTGTAAAAAAAAATTACATATTAAACATGGGACAAAAACACTACTAACACTACATATGAAACGGAGGGAGTAATAAAAGAAGTTAATAGAGTCACTTTGATTCCGAAAGATACATTGGTCACTGATTTTTTTTTAAGATAAGGAACATTGGTCACTGATTTAATCCCCAAATTATTTTTGGCATCAATTTAGTTCTGTTGTGATTGGCAGTCATCACTCAAAAGGGGTGAATTTGGTTTTTACAAAATCATTGATAAATAAAGGTTTTAAATTGTTATCAACAAATTTAAATAAATTTTGCAGCCGAAAACAATATATCGTTGAAAAGCAATTGTGCGGAAGTGAATAATAATAATAATTATATAAAAACTAATATGTGAGATCCACAATTTTACCCAATTTATTTGTGATTTTATAATTAAAATTAGGAAATTATGCTTGATTTTGATACCTGGGTTTATATAAAAAATATATATATATATGAAAATATATATGTATACACGTAACATATATAGGTATATATATTATATACCAATGTTTTCCCTAGCCTATTTAAATGAAATATTTTTAAGGTAAAATATTTGATTTAAATGATTTTAAAAGATGAAATGATTTTTGATGGATTAGAGTATCCTATCTTTAGAAATTCATATCTTTTCAACCGTACGTCGAAAAATTACAAATGATATGTCAAAACGATCGTATCGAAATCTAGATTATGAAAATGTAAAGCTTTGATTTTTATTTTTGAGTTTTCGAAATTTTATCACTGCTGCAATAGTGAACGAATTTTTGAGTTTTAAGAACCAATGTATGGTTTTAATGCATTAAATAGCCTTTTGACTAAAGTATATTTTACTTTGAAAATAAAAATGCATTTCTGAAGTTGTATAATGTAATATCATTTAAATAAAGTGTATTTTCGTATTTGTTTTTATTTTAAATATTTGAAAAGCTTAGGAAGTGTATTTTTGAAGAAATGACCTTAGGACTTCAAAAATTCATAACTTTCAAACCGTAAGTCCAAAAATTACAAACTTTATATGAAAATGATCGTATTAAAATGTAGAATCTTAATATATAAAAATAAAATTTTTATTTTAATAGTTACGAAAATTTTTGTACAGTAGGTAGAAAATCAAATTTTGATAGTTGATATGATTGGATAATTATGTAGGCACCTCCACAATGAACCAATGAAAAATTTTCTCTCCTATTTTAATATATATTAACCGTCCAAAATAAGGTGGAAAGAGGGGAGGAATAGTTCTGAAGTTTGTGAGAATAAACCTTGAATTAAAATGTTTTAGGAATCAACAAAATCCCATTTAATGTTAGTTCATGTTCCAAGTAGTGTTTGAAAATTTTTGAATGAGACTTGATGGAGGGGACCGAAATTTGAGTCTGAAAATTGAGGGGAAATGGATCACTTCAACACCTATAAATAGAGAGCCTTAGTTCCCACATTTTTCACACACAAACCTTGATGGTTTCACAAGAGAAAAAAAATAAAATTCTAAGAGAGAAATTGAGAGAGAGGGACGAGTAAGCTAGGAAGGAAGGGAATAGTTGCTTGGTTGCTTGAAGTTTTCTAAAAAGCTTAAGGAGTAGAGGTAACCCAAAATCGCTTATTTAATTAAGTTATTTTAAGTTGTTTTGTTTATATTTTTGTTTAAAACTTCTAAATTTCTTCTATAGTCAAGTTCTAAATTTTCCTTTTCATTTTAAAGTTATTTTTAAATATATGAAATTGTTCTTAGGTCATATGAATTAAGAATGAGAAAAGGGACACAAAAAGGGTGTTTAAAGGGATTTATCTCCCCTTTTCTTTAAATTCTTAAGATGGCTAAATGTTTTGATAAGTTTGAGTAATTTAATTTCTGGGTTTATTTTAATTCTTAGAACATAAGAATTGTAGAGAATTTTTGTGTGAACAAATAAGTTTTTATTCATTGTCTTTTTAAATTGTTTTGTTCTTTGTTTTAAGGAATGAAAAAGAAACAAGTAAATAACAATGGAAAAATAATAATTTCTAATATGTATATATATAAACCGTGGTATACATTAAGAAATTTGAGGATTGATTTGTGTATTTTAATATGTGTATTGTGTTGTTGTTTAATATAATAAAAGAATAGAGATGAATAAAGGATTAAAATGAATTTTTATTTTGGTTTTTATTTTTCTTTCTTTTTCTGGACCGTGTGTATGTATGTATGTATATTGTGTGATAATTGTTGTTATTTCATGTATATTTGAGTTATAATTAAGT
This sequence comes from Crotalaria pallida, assembly GCA_037953625.1. Lineage (NCBI taxonomy): Eukaryota > Viridiplantae > Streptophyta > Magnoliopsida > Fabales > Fabaceae > Crotalaria > Crotalaria pallida. The sequence goes on from CM075653.1 coordinate 86,706,310, forward strand.
CTCTAAAAAGAATGAAAACAAATAAGTACTTTTCTTTAAAGTAGAAATGAAATGAAAATGATTTAAAGAAACTAAAATTGATTTTTGGAAATAAAGTGAATTCTGGAAATTTGGAATGTTCTTGAAGTGTATGGAATGGTAATTTATGGAATTTTTATGTAATTCTCATTGTTTGATTGTATCTGATTTTCTTTTGTTTGGATTTAAGTTACATAAGAACAATGAATTAGGTTAATGAATAAAAAATAAAATTTTCTGGAAATATAAAAAAATATGAGTAGGCCGTGAGGCCTATGGTCCTTTTTTTAAAAAAATTATTTTTGTAATTTGTTTGTTGTATGGTTTGTAGTTAAATTATATTAAATTGTTTAAAAGAAATAGGAAAACTGGTGGTTGTTATAAACCTATAAGAACATGTATTTTTGATTAATTGTATGAGTATGTGGTTGATATGTTTGTAAATGTTATTTGCTGGAAAAAGTGATTATTTTTCTAAAAGAGATCTATTTTATATTTTATTAATGATTAAATATCTTTTTTTTGGTATACGTAATGATGTAATTATATTATATAGATGCTTTAGGAATTGAAAATATTTTTCTGACTTTTCTATATGCTAGTCGAATTTTAGAGAAAAAGGAATACAAGTAATTAAATTTTTCTAATTGATTTGATGATTGTTTTAGTATGTTTAGGGAATATATTACATGTTTATATGGAAAAGATTAATTTTGAAAGTTTCATTTTAATTCTGGAAATTTAAATTTTAATCTGAAAAATTTATTTATTTAAGAACCCAAATGATTATTTTTGAAAATGTTAATGATACCTTGTTTATATGTGCAAATGTAATATAGAAACAAATAGAAATAAGTATTTTTGAGTGATTAAAGTAATTTAAATAAAAATATTAAGTTGCTGTCCAGAATTTAGAATTAATGAAAAAGTAATATTTTATTAGAAATAATTGTAGTTATAAGTCTTTGGCATAAGTTAGAATTGTATATAATTGTTTTGGATTGTTTTACTTGAACTTATTGAAGTAATGCAACTTTTCTGTGGCTGTACAGCAGATGCAACTATTTTATTTTGTTTTAATTTAGTCATTTTATTATAGTAGAAGTTGTAATAAGAATTTAGGAAGAAACGGCATGTGTTTTCGATTGTCTGTTCAAGAGAAAATGAATTTTTAAGTTTAGGTATGTATGCTGTCCAAAATTCTAAATTAGTTGCATCAATGATAGAAATTGTTTTGGATTAAATCAATATGTGAATTTTATGCTAAGACTTTTTATATATAGAGTTAAAAAAGAAATATAAAAGTGACTTTGTAAATGTATGTCTTAATGTTTTAGTTGTTTACTAAAGTGTTGTCTTACTGGTGCTTGTATGATAATTGTGGAATGTCTTGTAAAAGTGATTTTTAAGTTTGTATTATACATGCTGTCCAAATTTGATAAATTGATTTAAGTAATTATAAAAATGATTTTTATGTATGTGTGTATGTTTGGGTATGGTTACCATATTGTTTGAATTTAGTAAATAAGAAGTGGGTTGTATTTTGATGTAAAAATATAATGTTAAGAATTTTTAGGCAAGTTATAGTATTTCATTAGATAAATAAATGTATGCTATGAATATTGTTGTCTAATTGATACGATACTTCTCTAAATAATCTATATGTAACTATTTTTATAAGTTATAAGTATTTTTGAGTTATAATTCTTAGTTATTTGAAAATAGAGGTTAGAACTTTAATTTGATGAAAATTGTGAGTAAGTGCAATTTGTTTGAGTAGCTGTTTAGATTTGTTTTATATTGACCTTAGTGGTATGTCTATAAGATTTAAGGTGAATTGAAATAATTTAAGTGTTGTCCATAATTGAATAAGTGTGAAAAAATATTACTTTCTTAAGCTTAATTTCATTTGGATGTGAATCTTTTAGTAGGAAATTGTAAAGAATGAATTTTTGGGTAACTGTGAAGTAATGCAACTTTATTCGTGCTGCTGTCCAGAGAAGATTTTTATATAGTTGCATGATATTTAAAATAGAACTTGTTTTGATTTGATAAGTGAATGAGTTCATAATTTAGAATGATTGTTGATGTGTTAAGTGTTTGTATTGATTTTAAAAAATGTGTTTCTTGGCTGTCCAAATGATTAAAAAGGTTGCATCAAGTTTAAGTTATTTGTTTTAAATGGCTTATGTTAATCCTTGAGTGGTAGTTGTTGTTGATTTTGAGTTAATAATCTCTTTTGATTTAATAATTAGTTCTAAAAATTTCCATTGACGTTTTAAAGGTTTTGATTTTGTAAAGTATGATTTATTTTAAGTATTGGAAGTTTTGGTTCAAGTCTTTTGGATTTCCTAAAAGTGATAAAGGAAATTGTTGTTAAGGACATAGGTATTGTGGTTTGCTTACTTGTAATTGAGTAGTTATTTATGAAATTATTTTGTAAATATTATTTGGTAAAGGCTTTCGTTCGGATTTGGGTGACATGACTTCAAAGCAAGAGGACACTAATTTTGGTAGCTTCAATTCCAGGTGAGAGAGAAGCCTTCTTAAGACATAGTGGCATGTAGGGTAATATTAGGACGTTTCGTATCATCTCAAAGGTCGGAACTAGGAATCTATCGGTCGAGTAGTAAAACGGCAATTGAGTGTGTATCCCGTCGTTTATACGAAAAACACGATTCCTCGATATTTATTGTATGTCGGTTGATAATTGATTATGCCATGTTGTATATTTTTGAATTGTATATTATATTTTGGAAATAATGGTTCATCTTATGGAAAGATAATTAATGTTCGGTGGTTCTTATGAGAAGAGTTCTTTGTGTTTATCGACCGATCGTTCTATGAGAAGGATTTGGCATATCTTGGAAATATTACTATGAAATATAAGAATGGTTAAAGAATAATGTGGAATTGCGAAAGCGATATTAGTGTACAGTGATGGTGCAATCGGCACAAAATAACTTTGCTAAGTATCCCTTTTAAGTGACTGGCCACGTGGATGACTGTGCCGTGGTCTAAGTCTTGTGGAATCCACTGTACTGTAGAAGGGTGTTTGATGTTTCCCTTAGAGGTCGAGGCCCATTAGAAGCAAGACTTAGAATGGGTCGACCAAAACTTAGGTTTAAGAAGAGACTTAAAAGACTTAAAAGACTAAAAAAACTTAAAAGACTTAGGAACCCTCTCCTAAACCTATGCGTTGAGAGTGGAGTAGTGGAGAGGAAAAATACCGTATACTTGGAGGTAGGTATCTCTTCAAGTGGTGATTGCGATAGGGGAAGGCAAGGACGGTGAACGTCAAGAAGCCTCGAGTGCTTCTCTAGGCGGGACAAGACTACAAGGACTTGTCTCTCGGTTGTAGACAATGTCGTAGCAAAGAACTGCATGATCAACTAGAGATAACATTGTCGCCCCCTTGAGCAAATCTTAGATGGTGAGAGGGAACCCGAATGGGGCTAGATGTCGCTGTATTTTGGAAACTGTATTGATGAAATGATTTTACTTCGGTTGTTGAATACTCTCTGGTGCGTACCCTTCAACATCGATGCCAGCATGGTTAAGGTTCCTGTGCGTCCCATCTGCTTTCCGAACTAGGATGTGGTTGGAATGATGGAGGAGATGTAACGTGTGTGAATTCAATGCTCCTAATTATGTGGATTATGTTTTGATGATGACAAAATAATTAACAAATCATGCCTTGAAGATATTGCAACATCAACATCAACAAGAAGTCAAGAAAAGAAGACAAGTGCCCAATCATTCTCAATCAAATATTAATTGTAAATTTCTAATTTATGTTGAGAGTGGTTGAGAGTGGGTAGAAATAGTTAGTCTCTTCTAGGAATAAATTTTTATATGTTTATTAAGTTGAGATTGACCAAAAATTAATACTTGAGAGGAAAAATAAAATTGAAAAATAATTTTTCCCATATCTGATCAAAATACTCGAGTATTTTGATAAAGACTCGAGTATATACTCGAGTATTTATAGAAAAACTCGAGTATTTGTGCCAGGTAAGCAATTATGACCGTTAGTCTTGTCGTGCACCAATTCACTCGTGACCGACCAAAAAGACTCGAGTTTTTACCAAAAGACTCGAGTATTTTTGTCCAGTCAGCAAAAATGAACGTTGGAGAAACTCAAAAACCCAATTGAGGGCATTTGAGTCTCATCCAACCCCAAGAGAGCAATTCAGAACCTTATTGTAAAATTTCTCTTTGAATTTGTGCAAGAACAAACAAGACAACAAGATCATATTGATTCAAGCTTTCTTAATTTCCTCTTCTCAAGTGTTAATTCCCAAAAAGCTCAACTTCTCACTCATATTGTCATTTTATTCCAAGTTGAGTTTTAGGCCTCAATTCTTACATTGATCTGTGCTTATTTGTGCTAATCCATTGTGAGATTAGTAATACACATACAAAAAGCTTGATTATTCAAAGTCTTGGATTGTTCCCAAGCAAACCCTAAGTGGCTTAGGGTGTTGGAAGTCTTGAGAGGTTCTCAAGCACAAGACTAGGAGGTTCCTAGCCCGGTGGAGTTTCTTGAAGGGAGTTCAAGGAAGCTTTGTGAAGAGTTCTTCAATCACCGGAATCAAATTGGGGTAGAAATCAAGAGTTTGGTACACTCTTGAAAGGGTTAGGTTGAGTGAGGCCATTCTCAAGCAATCCTTTGTAATTTCTAACAATTTGATTATTAGTAGAAACTCCTAAGTGATTAGGAGGACTGGATGTAGCTCATTGTTGGAGTGAACCAGGATAAAATTGCTTGAGTGTTGGTTTATTGCTTTTAATCTACTTTCTAGCTCAATAGACTTAAGTCATTTCAATCAATTAGGATTTATACAATTAGGTAGCAAGTTCAAGGAATCTTTGTGTTAAAAGTTATTTAGATTACTTGCTATTCTGTTGGATAAGTTCCTGTTTATTATTGAATTGATTTGAGTTAAATTGCTGAATTTTCGTTTCTGGTTTTTCTGCTATCTGATAGTAAAAACTCGAGTATTTCAGAAAAGACTCGAGTTGTTCATCCTGAAAAACTCGAGTATTTCACAAAAGACTCGAGTCTTTTGTTTCTGATTCCAGAAAATTCAGTCTAAGCTCCATTCTTCAATTATCAATCGAAATATTTGGTATTAGTGCTTCAAAATACTATTCACCCCCCCTCTAGTATTTGCTTAGCCCGCTTGTTGGTTTCCAACAAGTGGTATCAGAGCTCGGTCGAAAGATCGAGTGTAACAACTTTTTCGAAAAAGATCCTTTTGGAAACTTAATGGGCTCTAGCAATAACTTTGGTGGAGAAGGAGCTTCAATAAACCGTCCTCCACTATTTAATGGTGAAGGATATGTTTATTGGAAAACTCGCATGAAAGTTTTTATTGAAGCAATTGATATGGATATTTGGGATGCAATTGAAAATGGTCCTTTCATTCCCAAAAAGAAAATAAATGATGAAATTGTTGAAATTCCAAGGAGTAGTTGGAATGATGATGAAAAGAGAAAAGTCTCATTTGATTTAAAAGCTAAAAACATCATCTTTTCGGCTCTATCCCATGATGAATTTTATAGAGTTTCCCAATGTAAATCGGCAAAAGAAATGTGGGATACTTTGCAAGTCACACATGAGGGAACAAGTGAGGTTAGAGATGCAAGATTGAATTCTCTAACTCACGAATATGAATTGTTCCACATGTTGCCAAATGAAACCATTAGTGACTTGCAAAAGCGATTCTCTTACATTGTTAATCATTTGATTTCCTTGGGAAAAGTATTTCGCAATGGTGAAACTACTAACAAAATTCTAAGATGTCTTGATAGGAGTTGGCAACCCAAGGTAACCGCCATCAAGGAATCAAGAGACATAAATAGCATGGACTTAGCCACATTGTTTGGCAAACTCCAAGAGCATGAGATGGAGCTTACAAGACTTGGGATGCATGAGGAATCGGACAAAAAGAAAAAGAGCATAGCACTCAAAGCTTCAACCAAAGCTACAAAAGAAGTTGAAGAATGCTCTACAAGTGGAGATTCCGATGGTGAACCAAATCAAGAAGAATTTGGGATGTTTGTGAAAAGATTCAACAAATTCTTCAAAGGGAAGAAAGGTGGATCTTCATCCAATTTCAAGAGAACCAAAGACTCCAAACAAAGAGAAAAGAGTACCAATGATGGAGTTAAGTGTCATGAATGTGGAGGGGTTGGTCACATAAGAATGGAATGTGCCACATTCTTGAAGAAGAATGACAAGAAGACCCAAGAGACCAAAGGGAAGCGTGCATACATTGTTTGGGATGCACCGGAGAAGAGCAATGAATCATCTTCAAGTAGCTCCGGTGATGAAAATGCAAACCTTTGTCTCATGGCCAAGAACAATCATGAGTCCTCATCAAGAGCAAATCATGGCATGAGTGAAAGTGATGATGAGGTAACCTCTAGTTCTTCTTGTTCCTCTTCAAACTCCATTTCATATGATGATTTGCAAGAAGCCTACAATGAAATGTTAATTCAATTTAAAAGGCTTGCTAAAATTAATAAGGAAAAAGGAAAGAAAATTTTGGAGTTTCAACATGAAATTGATGAATTGCAAAAATCTATAAATGAGTTGAAACTTCAAAATGAATCCTTGGAACTTATTAATTCTAGTCATCAAAGTGATTGTGCAAATCATGAGGAAATTATCACTTCATGTGAGAGATGTGATGATCTTGAAAAAGAAGTGAAAGAGTTGAAAAACAAACTCACAATCTCACATAGTGATAGAAACCTCAACCGGTTGTTGAACTCTCAAAGACATAATCACAACAAAACCGGTTTAGGATATGTTCATAAAAAGGACAAAAAGTACAAGGTGGTTGGAACATTTTCTAAGAAAAATTCATCAAAGAGACCAACTTGTACTTATTGTGGAAAAGTTGGACATATCAACATTGAGTGCCATATTAAGAAGTTTGAAATGAATAAGGGCACTTATATGTGGATTAAGAAGGGAGAAAGTCCCAACACTAACCCTAAGGGACCCAACATTGTTTGGGTACCCAAAGTGAAAAAGTGATTTCATTTTGTAGGTGTGTCTTCGAACGGGAAAACAATTGTGGTATCTTGATAGTGGATGTTCGAAGCACATGACGGGAGATAAGCGGCACTTCATTGAGCTTACTCCAAAGGAAAAGGGTTATGTCACTTATGGGGACAACAACAAAGGCAAAATCCTTGGTATTGGTAAAATCGGAAACTCTTCAAACTTGATTATTGATAATGTGCTCTATGTTCAAGGATTAGAACATAATCTCTTGAGCATAAGCCAATTATGTGATGTTGGTAATCATGTAGTTTTTACCTCTACCCATTGCCTCATTAAAAGTGACAAAGATGAATCAATCAAATTTGTTGGTAGAAGGTCAAATAATACTTACTTAGTTGATTTGAACAAAGTCACTTCTTTGGTCTCTACTTGTTTAGTGAGCAAAGAAAATGACACTTGGTTATGGCATCGTAGGACCGCTCATATTAATGTAAACCAATTGAAGAAAATACAATCTAAAGATCTAGTAGTTGGTTTACCAAAGCTAAATTTTTCTATTGAAGGTGTTTGTTCTCCTTGCAAGAAATGTAAACAAACTAAAAACACCTTTGGATCAAAAATGGTGATGTCCACATCAAGGCCATTAGAAATGCTTCATATGGACTTGTTTGGACCATCACAAGTAAAAAGCTTTGGTGGCAACTATTATGCATTGGTGATTGTTGATGACTTCTCTAGGTTTACTTGGACTTTATTTTTAACTACTAAGAGTGAGACCTACAAATCTTTTAAACATCATGTCAAACTTTTGCAAAACCAAGTGAATCAAAAAGTAATTATTATTCGTACCGATCATGGTGGTGAATTCGAAAACCACAAATTTGATAGATTTTGTGCTAAAAATGGTATTGAGCATCAATTCTCCGCACCAAGGACTCCGGAACAAAACGGAGTGGTAGAGCGGAAAAATAGGGTGCTAGAGGAACTTGCTAGAACCATGTTAAATGATTCTCAAGTACCTCAATATTTTTGGGCCGATGCCGTCAATACGGCTTGTTATGTTTTAAATCGTATTTTGATAAGGCCCTCTTTGGATAAAACCCCCTATGAACTTTACAAGGGAAGAAAGCCAAATATATCTCATTTTCATGTCTTCGGATGCCAAGTTTTTGTTTTAAATAATGGAAAAGAACACCTTGGCAAGTTTGATTCCAAATCCGATGAAGGCATATTTTTATGCTATTCTTCTCATAGTAAAGCTTATAGAATTTTCAATAAAAGAACTTTAACTATTGAGGAATCAATTCATGTGGTTTTTAATGAGTCTTCAAAAGAAGATAGTGTTTTATGTGATGCTAGTGAAGATGGCATTGTCTTTTCAAAAGAAGAAAAAGAGAGAGAGAAATCAAAAGTTGATGAAGGAGAAGTAAGGGAAGAACTTCCTCCAACTTGGAAATCGGTCAAGGCTCATCCTATAGACAAAGTCATAGGAGATATGTCAAAGGGAGTACTTACTCGTAGGTCTATTCAAAACATTTGCCACTATGTCTCATTTGTTTCTCAAATTGAACCCGATTCAATTAAAAAGGCCATTGAGGATGATCATTGGGTTCTTGCTATGCAAGAAGAATTAAACCAATTTGAAAGAAATGAAGTTTGGGATCTAGTCCCTAAACCCGATGATCATACCATAATTGGTACTAAATGGATTTATAGAAACAAACTTGATGAATCCGGGTTGATTATAAGAAACAAAGCTAGACTAGTAGCTCAAGGGTACAACCAAGAGGAAGGTATCGATTATGATGAGACCTTTGCTCCGGTTGCACGTCTTGAAGCAATCCGAATTTTACTTGCTTATGCTTCAATCATGAAATTCACTTTATATCAAATGGATGTTAAAAGTGCTTTCTTGAATGGGTTTATAAATGAAGAAGTGTATGTCAAACAACCCCCCGGTTTTGAAAATAGTGAATTTCCAAACCATGTTTATAAATTGAAAAAGGCACTCTATGGATTGAAACAAGCTCCTAGAGCTTGGTATGATCGATTGAGTTCCTTTCTATTAGAAAACAAGTTTCAAAGAGGGAAGGTTGATAATACATTATTTATTTATAAAACCAAGGATGACATTTTGTTAGTACAAATCTATGTTGATGATATCATTTTCGGTGCTACTAACGTGTCTCTTTGTAGAAAGTTTTCAACTTTGATGAAAAAGGAATTTGAAATGTCAATGATGGGAGAACTCAAGTTCTTCCTAGGCTTACAAATAAAGCAAGTCAAGGAGGGGATATTTGTGCATCAAGGGAAATATTGCAAAGAGCTCCTTGAGAAATTCGGATTGGACAAGTGCAAGGAAGCCTACACTCCAATGAGCACATCATGCTACCTAGACAAGGATGAACAAGGTACACCGGTTGATGTTAGTAAGTATAGGGGTATGATAGGTAGTCTCCTATATCTCACTGCATCTAGACCGGATATTATGTTTAGTGTATGCATGTGTGCTAGATTTCAAGCTAATCCTAAAGAATCTCACCTATCCGCAGTTAAACATATATTTAAGTATCTAAAAGGAACAATTAACACTGGTTTATGGTATCCTGCTGATGCCAATCTTAGTTTAGTTGGTTACTCGGATTCCGACTTCGCGGGATGCAAGCTTGATCGCAAAAGCACCAGTGGTACTTGCCATTTCTTGGGAAGTTCATTGGTGTCATGGTTTTCTAAAAAGCAAGCTTGTGTCGCTCTTTCTACCGCCGAAGCGGAATATATCGCAGCCGGTAGTTGTTGTGCTCAACTGTTATGGATGAAACAACAATTATCGGATTTTGGTTTGAAACTTGAAAATATTCCGATTAGATGCGATAACACGAGTGCAATCAATTTGACTAAGAATCCGGTGTATCACTCAAGAACTAAACACATTGAAATAAGACATCATTTTTTAAGAGATCATGTACAAAAGGGTGATTGCACAATTGAATTTGTTAGTACCACAAATCAATTAGCCGACATTTTTACAAAACCTCTACCAAGGGACACCTTTTATCATATTAGGAGAGAACTTGGTATTTTAGATGAAGCTAATATAGGCTAATTGCATTGTGTGTCATTTTTGGAAAATCACCATATTAGTCTTACTCTAATGTGTTATTGATTCTTAGTTAAATTGTCCTTCATGATATTTGAAATTGTATATGTTAATTGTGTGTGATTCTGTACTGTATTCCAAGTTGATAGTGAAGCATTTGTGTTTGATTTGTGTTTGGTCTTTTAAAACTGAGTTTTTACTTTCTGTTCTGTCAAAATACTCGAGTTTTTCCAAAAACACTCGAGTATTTTAATTCAAAATTAAATCAGTTTTAAATTGAAAAAGTTTTTAATCAGGGTCTGATAAAAATACTCGAGTGTTTCTATCGAGTCTTTATTAAAATACTCGAGTGTTTTTCAAAACACTCGAGTCTTTCGAAACCCCCAATTTTTGAACTTTCAGACCAAACTCGAGTATTTTCCAAAAACTCGAGTATTTTGCGTTTTCCTGAAATTTGAACTTTCGGACCAAACTCGAGTTTTTCAATTTTTACTCGACTTTTCTGGGGAAATCTGGGCTGAGTCACGACCGACTCGAATATATTTTCAAAAACTCTCGTATATCCTAAAGAACAACTCTAGTATTTATGAATATATTCGAGTATTTTGAACTGCTTATATATACTCTCAGACTCAAGTTTTTTTTGCGACCCTCTTCTCTCTCGGTTTTCTCATATCTCTCTCCTCAAAACTCAGATTTTCCTCAAAGTTTTGTCAAATCTTACTAGTTTTTCATCCTCTAAACTCTTCTCTCGGTTTTATCCTCCTCCAGATGCTCCAGCTCCTTCGATGTTTTGATGATGTTGACCTTTGGATTTTATCTTAGTTTTCATTCTGTTTTTATCATATTGGTCTTTGTTACATTTTCTGTATTTTGAGAACTTGGTGTTTTGAGACTTTGGGTTTCTTATTGCACCTTTGATTTGGACCATTTATGATGTTTTTATGTTAATGAATTTGGTCTTCATTATGATGTTTGTGCAAAGCTTCAGGGGGAGCTCTTTATCGTTATTATATCTCCGTTTTATTTGCATAGTTGGTTATGGGGTTTTCCGATTATGCACCTCTCCTCCCTTGATCTTTTTCTAAATTGTTACATCTTTTTGGCGTATGACAAAAAGGGGGAGAGATATTACACTTGTCTTGTCTTGATATTGTTGCACCTAAAATCTCTAATTATGGTATATACTCTGATAATTGTTAAATTCTCTAATACCATAGGCTTGGTGCTAAAATTAAATTGTCATAACATCTTGCTCAAGCTGAATTTTTAGATAGGTGAAAAGTATCATATAGTGAGGGGGAGTTGCATCTCCAAGTGGATCAAGCTTAACAAATGGATCAAGTGTTAATTATTTTGTCATCACCAAAAAGGGGGAGATTGTGAATTCAATGCTCCTAATTATGTGGATTATGTTTTGATGATGACAAAATAATTAACAAATCATGCCTTGAAGATATTGCAACATCAACATCAACAAGAAGTCAAGAAAAGAAGACAAGTGCCCAATCATTCTCAATCAAATATTAATTGTAAATTTCTAATTTATGTTGAGAGTGGTTGAGAGTGGGTAGAAATAGTTAGTCTCTTCTAGGAATAAATTTTTATATGTTTATTAAGTTGAGATTGACCAAAAATTAATACTTGAGAGGAAAAATAAAATTGAAAAATAATTTTTCCCATATCTGATCAAAATACTCGAGTATTTTGATAAAGACTCGAGTATATACTCGAGTATTTATAGAAAAACTCGAGTATTTGTGCCAGGTAAGCAATTATGACCGTTAGTCTTGTCGTGCACCAATTCACTCGTGACCGACCAAAAAGACTCGAGTTTTTACCAAAAGACTCGAGTATTTTTGTCCAGTCAGCAAAAATGAACGTTGGAGAAACTCAAAAACCCAATTGAGGGCATTTGAGTCTCATCCAACCCCAAGAGAGCAATTCAGAACCTTATTGTAAAATTTCTCTTTGAATTTGTGCAAGAACAAACAAGACAACAAGATCATATTGATTCAAGCTTTCTTAATTTCCTCTTCTCAAGTGTTAATTCCCAAAAAGCTCAACTTCTCACTCATATTGTCATTTTATTCCAAGTTGAGTTTTAGGCCTCAATTCTTACATTGAGCTGTGCTTATTTGTGCTAATCCATTGTGAGATTAGTAATACACATACAAAAAGCTTGATTATTCAAAGTCTTGGATTGTTCCCAAGCAAACCCTAAGTGGCTTAGGGTGTTGGAAGTCTTGAGAGGTTCTCAAGCACAAGACTAGGAGGTTCCTAGCCCGGTGGAGTTTCTTGAAGGGAGTTCAAGGAAGCTTTGTGAAGAGTTCTTCAATCACCGGAATCAAATTGGGGTAGAAATCAAGAGTTTGGTACACTCTTGAAAGGGTTAGGTTGAGTGAGGCCATTCTCAAGCAATCCTTTGTAATTTCTAACAATTTGATTATTAGTAGAAACTCCTAAGTGATTAGGAGGACTGGATGTAGCTCATTGTTGGAGTGAACCAGGATAAAATTGCTTGAGTGTTGGTTTATTGCTTTTAATCTACTTTCTAGCTCAATAGACTTAAGTCATTTCAATCAATTAGGATTTTTACAATTAGGTAGCAAGTTCAAGGAATCTTTGTGTTAAAAGTTATTTAGATTACTTGCTATTCTGTTGGATAAGTTCCTGTTTATTATTGAATTGATTTGAGTTAAATTGCTGAATTTTCGTTTCTGGTTTTTCTGCTATCTGATAGTAAAAACTCGAGTATTTCAGAAAAGACTCGAGTTGTTCATCCTGAAAAACTCGAGTATTTCACAAAAGACTTGAGTCTTTTGTTTCTGATTCCAGAAAATTCAGTCTAAGCTCCATTCTTCAATTATCAATCGAAATATTTGGTATTAGTGCTTCAAAATACTATTCACCCCCCCTCTAGTATTTGCTTAGCCCGCTTGTTGGTTTCCAACAACGTGTGTGCTACCAAACCCTTGAGCTTCGGTGGTGGTACCCCTTCTCGAATTTCCGGTGGTTACGATAATGAAACTTAGAGCCTAAAGATAATTAAATATAATGGATATGGTTTCATGATGATTACCCTTTTGGTCTTAATATTCCCCTATTGTAAGCCCACGCCGTCGACGATCATATCGTTCGGAAGTGCTTACTCTCTCTATTTCCCTTTCCTGTGGACATTGGGTAACAATGTTCACAGATGACAGATCATGTACTATCTCGAGTAGCGGTTACTCAAGTCGGAAGAGGATCACGAGACGACGTACATACGAGGAGGAAGCAGAAGCAGCAATCAAGAATATTCCAGACAGTTACGGTGGAGGAAAATGAAGACTAATAGTCTAGGATAGTTTTTGTATTCCATCTTTGGATGGGTACGATGTAACCCCAGTTGTAATATGGATTATTTTAAATGAAATAAAAGAAGTTTCTTTGTTATATATCATGTTCATAAAGTAATTAAACTATTTTTCCGCAAGTTAACCATCGACTAAATATGACATTGAGAAAATGATTTTTGGAAATGTGTTGGATGTTAACATCTCTTTTTGGGAATAGAATTTTATGACGCAAGTCTAAGTACCAAAACATTTTTGTAAACCAAATGAACTAAATTGTATTTATGAAAATCTTTTTGTAAAAGAATTAAACCAAATTGACTTAGATAATGTTATAAAAAAAAATGGCGCAAATTTTTAGTGAAAATTCTATGTCCAAATTGGGGTGTTACATAATACGCGCGGAAACAATTGAAAAGATAAAAATGAAAACGTTACCGCCCTAATTAATTTAAAACAATCAAATTAATATATTGATAAAATAGTTGTTACCATGCAAGAAGGATAAATATAACAACAACGCACATGCAACGATAACAACGAAAAATAAAAGAGATAAGGGATAGTGAGATTGCACCAGATATTTTATATTGGTTCAACCTTTCCAACGAAAAACCTACGTCCAGTCCCCAAGGGACCCGCTTGAACTTTTATCAATTATAATCAAGAACGTCTCGCGTCCCAATTACAACCAGAGGATGCCACACCCTCACACTCAGGTAGCCTATCTACTAGGTGGCCCACTATTCGTCTACTTACTATCCCATATACACAACAAGGGTTCCTCACCCTACAAACACCAACGTGCCACACGTCCGAACTAGGGAGCCATTCCTTACCAGCTAAGGGTCACACACCCCTTTACAACAATGGTTATGATTGGAGAGGTTGGTACAACTAACAATTCTGCACTCTAATTAGTATGGATACAACAATTTGGCTCACTAACAATAATGTGTTTCTAAGAAACACAAACACTTATACAACAATAATGCTCTAATGGCAAAGGTAATATGTTTCACTTATAGCACAGGCCAAAGAGTCAGAGAATAAGGAGAAGAAGAAGAAGAACGTGAAAAACGTTTTCTCAAAATGTGATAAGAAGAAGTAACTTTGAAAGAGAGAAAAATTTTCTTATAAAAGATTTTGAATTATTAAAATCAGAATAAAATCAAAAACGATTTTTGAAATAAATCAAATTCAAAATCAAAATCAAATCAAAAACGATTTTTGAAATAATTCAAATTCAAAATCAAAAACGATTTTAGAAATAAAATAAAATAAGTTTTAAAATCAAAAATATATCAAAGAGATTTAAAAAATAAATCAAAGATTTGATTCTTAAAACAAAAAAAGAAGTTATTTCAAAAAATAATATTTACATTTGAATTTTGAAAATAAATCAGAATCAATTATGTAAAAGCAAATCTGGAAACTTTTAAGATTGATTTTGACACGGATTTCAATAAAACTTAAAAGTAATCTATTACTTTTCTAAAGTAATTGATTATCCCTTTTCTGTGAAAAATAGAGAAATTCATTTTTAAGAAAGTAATCAATTATTTAAAACAAAGTAATCAATTATTAACTTCCTGTGAGGAAGGTAATCAATTATTAAAACAAGTAATCGATTATTTTCAATTAAAATTCTCAGGTCGCAACTCAGGAGCTTGGTAATCGATTATCCAAGAGAGGTAATCGATTACGTCTGTTTATTTTCATAAAAATGGTTTTTTAAAGCAAAGTATGTAACCATAGGTTTTCCAAAACATTTTTAAATGAAAATCTAACTTAAAACAATTTTAAAGAAAAACTTAAAACTCTTTTTGCAATTAAAACATTCTTCTCCAAGAACTCTAAATAAGGCCTGTTACTAAAATGAAGCAATTACATAGCCTTACATTGATTCTTAATAAGGGAAGGAAGGAAACCACTTGAAGCTTCTTGTTTGACACTTGACTTGCATCTTGACTTTGTTTGGCATCATCAAAACTTCAACGTACTTCCACGTTGACTTCTAACACTCCCCTTTTTGTTGATGTCAAACCTATTCTGCAAGACAATGGTTAAATCATATGCAAATATGTATGTCTCCCCCTCACACATAGGAACATCAATACAGTCACGCAGACATTAATATATATATATATATATATATATATATATATATAGATATAGATATATAGAAATTACAAATCAGTCATGCAGACATTCATTCTCCCCCTAAGTTGATGCACATAAATATAATGAATACAATATTATCCTTGTCATAAACTAAAGTCTCCAATATACTGCAAGAGAATGAATGAATGAAACACTTGATAATTCTTTGTTGTTGATGTTGCATGATCTTCAATACTTGAGCTTATTAAAATAATTTGAGAATGAATGAAACACTTGATAATTCTTTGTTGTTGATGTTGCATGATCTTCAATACTTGAACTTATTACTTTGTCATCATCAAAACTACAATCTTTGGAGACTTGATTTTACAAATAGCACTTTTTCCCTTTGGCTGCTGCACATTCTTCCTTTATCAAGTCCCCTTTGTTTTTTCCTCGTTTTAGCATTGACATTAATGGCTGCAGGGGAAAGGGGATAAAAGGCATGCCATTCTTGGCTCTGACTTGAGAAGGACCAAAAGAGGTGAGCAAAGATTCCTCTTTGGCTTCCTGCACAAGCCGTTGGGCTCATGGGGAACTGGAGTTGCCCTTGTTTGTTTGTGTGCTCCATGGGATGGGCGCGCTCTGCATATGGTCATATGCCCTGGGCACGCCTTCCTTCATTATCATTTTTCCTTTGTAATTTCGTGGCCATAGTGATGCACTCTAAGGCGTGTCTTCCTGGGCATACCTCCTGGACGTCCCCCTCCTTGATGGGTGAACGCTCAAGGGGTAGCGTCTGGCTGCCAAGGGGGGGTGTCTGGCACATGTTCATAATCTTGCCAAAGATTTTATTTTTGTTTGGCCAATTTGGGCCTTGTCATGGAATTGGGCCTTGCTACTAGGTTGTTATTTTTTGGTATCAACACATAGTTTAACATGATGCTCGATGTCAATGGAGCAGAGAGCTTGTAGAGTTGCTGAGAAATTGGATTAATCTGGACTTGATATACTTCAAATACCAGAACTGGACAAGATGGTTAAAATATGGTTTTTGGAACAAAAAAAAGGCGTCAAGTTGTAGTAGCAACACTGGCAGCTTGTATTTACAGCATCTGGATTGAGAGAAATAGAAGATTATTCACTAATCAAGCCAAGCTTCCACCTCAAGTTTTTATTCTTGTTAAGAAGGAGCTCTCCTATAGATTTAATGTTTTTTTATGATGTTGAAACTCTTAATAAGGTTTACAGCTGATAGGGTGTTAGCTGAACTTTAACTTATTTTAGTAATCTAGTTAAAGTCAAACCCTACATAGTAGGTGGGGATTTTGGCTAGATGACTCTTGTATGAGGTTATTTTTTTTTATCATGGTAATAAGATTTTTCTTCTACCAAAAAACATGATGCTCGAAATCCAAGTGAAAAACAACCTAACTTAGTGAATGGCTCTTCTTCTGTTACTCCCTCAGTTTTACATGTAATGTTGTTTTAGCATTTGTACAATGTTTCATAAGTCTTGTTCTTTTATAAACTCAATACATAATTAATGCTATTTTTTCAAACACATCCCTATTTATTACACTCTTTTTTTTACTTCCAATAATACATTTCTTTCTCTTCAATAATGATTATATAGGGGCATTATAGTCAAAATTCAACAAATCCTTACATCATTTAATCATTTCTTTAAACTCATGCATAACCTTAAAACACAATACATATGAAATGGAGGGAATATATTCCATTCAAATGAATTAATTTACGACATATTTTTCGTTGTTTTATCAAATGAAATTAGAAGGTAAAACCACTAAATTGGTCCTATAACTTATTTTTTAGTTGCGATTTCGTCCCTTAATTTTTTTTTGTTTCAAATAAGTCCTGAAAGTTGTTGCCGTCTAACAAATCAGTTCTTTCCATTAATTTTTTTCCACTAAGCGAGACGTGTCACTCAACTAGGAAATAACTTAAGGGACCAATCTAGTAGTTTTGCCAAATTAGAATATCAACTACGACAAAGAAGGAATTAGAATATCGAATGAATTGAATTAGAATATCAATTTTACATAAATACTCCCTTCGGTCCCTATTATAAGAAAAATAACCGAAATCACACTTATTAAGAAAGTTAGTTTAATGTATTTAATTTTCTTAAAATCATAAAAAATATGAATACTTTGGGAAAATTGTATTAGGAATGAAACAAAAATTAAATGAGATCACTACCTTCCAGAAACATTTTAGGAATAATTGTATTGGGAATAGAAAGTTGGTTAATTTATGGGATCAAAACAAAGCACGAACATCATTATGGGATCAAAATTTAACAGGAAGGATCAAAACCAAAAGGTTTTGTAAATGTTGAGATTGTAACACCCCGATTTGGAAATCGAATTTTCACTAAAAATTTGCGCCATTTTTTTTTATATAAACATTACAAGCGATCAGTGTTTGGAGAAGAAGTTTTCATGTCAACTTTATTTTCAAAAATATTTCTCAACTTAGTTTTCGAAAAGGTTACATAACTAACTTAGTTTCTTAAATAACTTGGTTTCATAAAAAGGTTTTCCTAAATACAATTTGATTCATTTGGTTTTCAATATTTGGTTCCTAAACTCGCAATATAAAATTCCTTTCCAAAAAGAGATGTCACTAACACTTTTCCAAAAAGCTCCTTTTCGTGATGCCAAAATTATTCGATGGTTAATTTGAGGAAAACATTTAATTATTTAAATTAACTTCATACATAATCAAAAGAACTTCTTTTATTCCATTTAAACAATCTATATTACAACTGGGGTTACATTCGGGACAGATTAATCATGTCCTAATCACCTTAAGATAGGATACAAAGCAAAGACTATCCTATCTTATACTACAAGTCTTCATTGCTATCTCCCATCACAAGTGTCTATAAGATTCCTCGATTGCTACTTCTGCTTCCTCCTTGTGTGTGCTTCATCTTGCGATCCTCTTCCAACTTGAGCAACCACTTCTCGTACTGCATATTCTGTCATCTGTGGACATTGTTTCCCCAATGTCCACAGGAAAGGGGAATAGAGAGAGTAAGCACTTCCGAACGATATCATCGTCGACGGCGCGGGCTTACTATAGGGGAATATTAAAACCATACAAACATGTACATTATTATTACCATTACCATATTCCATTTGTTACCATAAAGTCTTTTCCCAAGAAGGTTATATCTCTTAAAAAACCATAGCCGTTATATTTAATTATCTTTAGTCTCTAAGTTTCATACCATCGGTAAATCGAAAAAGGGGTACCATTACCGAGGTTCAAGGTATGGATATCACACACGTTACATCTCCTCCACAAATCCAACCATATCCTAGTTCAGAAAGCAGATGGGACGCACAGGAACCTTAGCCACACTGGCATCGAAGTCGGTAAACGAAAAAGGCTATACCATCGCCAGTGGTCAGTAAGATAAAAATTCATGTGACCAACACCGGCGGTCAACAAGATTCATTTCATAAAAGTTTCTAAAAACCCAACCCTTACCGAACTTCTAGCCCCGTTCAGGTTCCCTCTCACCATCTATGATTTGCTCAAGGGGGCGACAGCACTATCTCCAGTTGGCCTGCAGTCCTTGCTACGACGAAAGCCCAGACTCCTGCGTGAACCTTGTCATTGTAGTCCCGTCCCGCCTAGAGAAGTACTCGAGGCTTCTTGACGTTTCACCGTCCTTGCCCTCCCCTATTGCAATCATCACTTGAAGAACTCCTATCTCCAAGCATACCTGAGTATCCGTAGATAAACAGGGTGTCTTTCCTCTCCACTACTTCACTCTCAACGCAAGGTTTAAAATAAAGGGTTCCTATGTATTTTAAGTTATCAGAGAGCTTTTACAAAGTTTAACATTCCTAGTTGTGGTCGACCCATTCTAAACCTTGCTTCTAACGGGTCTCGACCTCTAAGGGATTAGCTTCTCATGCACACTTCCAGGTCACAGGGGATTCAACACTTAAATATCAAGCATGTCATCATAACAATGCGATCCGGGGGTAGTATTATAACTTTCATAAACCTCTGTAAAGGTTCCACATTAATTCCTTAACCATAAAGCCTTTAATCAATTCCCAAAAATTATCCGCCATGACATCTTATGAATCAATTATTTTCCAATATTAAGTTGATATATCATATTCACCAGACATGTTATCATCATGCATTTAACAATATATAAACCTCATAATAATAAAGTCAACATCATAATAAATCAGAATCCATAACATATACAATCATTATAAAGGGATCGTGTTTTCGTAAGAACGGCGGGACACACACACACAATTGCCGTTCTACTACTTACCCGATAGATCCCTAGTTCCGACCTTTGAGATGATACGGAACGTCCTAATATTACCCTACATGCCACTATGTCTTAAGAAGGCTTCTCTCTCACCTTGAGTTGAAGCTACAAAATTAGTGTCCTCTTGCTTTGAAGTCACGTCACCCCAAATCCGAACGAAAGCCTTTACCAAATAATATTTACAAAATAATTTCATAAATAACTACTCAATTACAATTTAAGCAAACCACAAGCCACATATCCTTAACAACAATTTCCTTTATCACTTTTAGAAATCAAGAAGACCTGAACCAAAACTTCCAATACTTAAAACAAATCATACTTTACAGAATCAAAACCTTTAAAACGTCAATGGAAATTTTTAGAACTAATTATTAAATCAAAAGAGATTATTTCATACTTTTCATTAACTCTGAAAATCAATAACAACTACCGCTCAAGGATTAACATAAAACAAACAACTTAAACTTGATGCAACCTTTTTAATCATTTGGACAGCCCAGAAACACCTTCTTTAAAAATCCATTTTAACATTTACCAAAAACACCTAACACATCAACAATCATTCTAACATATAACTTTAAAAACATAATCATAACACCTTGAAAATAAATCTAAATTTTTCTTTTACTAATAATCTTACTTCTCAACACCTTATAACAACTACCATGTTCAGACTATTCATACAACATGACTTTAAGGTATTTTTCTTTTGATGCAAATCTTAATCAGATCAAGCAGTAAACAAGTTTTGCAAAAATCATGTTATAAGCATATATAATTAAATAAGAAAGTAAACTCAAGCATTCAAAATCCAAAATACTTTCTCTATCATTAATTAGATTAAGTTACAGACCAAAATCAGATTACAGAAGATTCACTCTCAAACATCAGTACATTCACATAATTATTTTTACACAATAACCTTTGCAGATATTCACACCAACTTAACAGTAATTAACCAAATATAACCTTTGAAAACATTAATTTCTCAAAGTCTTTGAAGTTTTGGAACTACGTAAATACTTAGAAAATAAATCATTTCTAAAATAAAAACTAACAAAACTTTAAAATTAAATATCAAATCAATATTTCTTTTTCAAGAACAACCTTCAATCATTTTATACAAGTACAAATAATATTTCATTCAAACACACATTCAATATTACTTTTAAAATTCATTTTCTAATCCTTTGCACTTATACTTCAAATTTAACATGAAATCTACATATCTAATCATTCAAGAACAAGTCATAACATAAATACTACACATTTCTCATTTTTGGACAGCATGCATACACAAACTTAAAAATTCAATTTCTCTTAAACAGAACATCGAAAACATATGCCGATTTTTCCTAAATTCTTATTACAACTTCTACCATAATAAAATGACTAAATTCAAACAAAATAAAATAGTTGCATCTGCTGTACAGCCACATAAAAAGTTGCATCAATTTAAGAAGTTCAAGTAAACAATCCAAAACAATTATACACAATTATACACAATTCCTACTTATGCTACAAACTTTAGAAATACCAATATTTCAAATAAAATATTACTTTTCATTATTTAAAAATTCTGGACAGCAACTTAATTTTTTTTATACAATCAAAGTAATTAATCAAAAACACTTATTTTCTATTTGTTTCTACATTACATTTGCACATACAAACAAAGTATCACTAACACTCTTCAAAAATAATTACTTGGGGTATTAAATAAATAAATTTTTTCAGAATAAAGATCAAATTTCCAGAATTAAAATAAAACTTTCAAGATTAATCTTTTCCATATAAACATATAATATTTTCCATAAACATACTAAAGCAATCATCAAGTCAATTAGAAAAAATCAATAAATTTAATTTTTTTTTCTCTAAAATTCGACTAGCATATAGACAACTTAGAAAAATATTTTTAATTCCTAAAGCATCTATATAATATAATCACATCATTACGTATACTAAAAAAAAAAGATATTTAATCATTAATAAAATATAAAATAGATCTCTTTTAGAAAAATAATCACTTTTTCCAGCAAATAACATTTACAAACATATCAACCACATACTCATACAATTAATCAAAAATACATGTTCTTATGGTTTTATAACAACTACCATCTGTTCCTATTTCTTTTAAACAATCAACTATAATTTAACTACACATCAAACCACACACAAATTACAAAAAAATTATTTTAGAACAACACCATAGACCTCACGGTCTATAATTTTTATTTTTCCAGAAATTTATTTTTTTTATTGTTCATTATTTTTACTCATTGTTCTTATTTAACTTAAATCAAACAAAAGGTAATAACATAAAATCAAACAATAACAAGTAAAAAGAAAATTCATAACATATAATTCCATATACTTCAAGAACATCAAAATTTTCCAGAATTAATTTTATTCTTAAAAATCATTTTTTTGTTCCTTTAAATCATTTTCATTTCATTTCTACTTTAAAGAAAATACCTATTTGTTTTCATTCTTAACTATAACTCAAATACACATGAAATAACAACAATTATCATACAATATATATATATATATATATATATATATACATACACGTTCATAAAAAACCAAAAATAAAAATCCATTTTAATCTTTTATTCATTTCCATTCTCTTTTTATTTTATTAAACAACAATACAATCCATATATCAAAATTACACAAATCAACCATCAATTTCTTATTATGTGACACGGCCTATATATATATATATATATATATATATATATATATACATATACCAGAAATTAATTTTTTCCATTGTTATTTACTTATTGATTCTTATTCCTTATTATAAAGAAACAAAAACAATTAAAAGATAAAGAATAAAAACTTATTTAACCATACAAAATTTTTATACTTTATATGATCTTAGAAATAAAATAAACCCAGAAAATAAATTGATCAACCTCATCAAAAACATTTAGCCATCTTAAGAATTAAAGAAAAGGGGAGATAAATCCCTTTAAACACTCTTTTTGTGTCCCTTTTCTCATTCTTAATTCATATGACTCAAGAACAATATCACTTATTCAAAAATAACTTTAAAATGAAAATAAAAAATTTAGAACTTAGCTATAGAAGAAATTGAGAAGGTTTAAACAAAAATATAAACAAAACAACTTTAAAATAGCTTAAATAAATAAGTGATTTTGGGTTACCTCTACTCCTTAAGCTTTTTAGAAAACTTCAAGCAACAAAGCAACTCTTCCCTCAACTAGGAAATTAGAAGGTAAAACCACTAAATTGGTCCTATAACTTATTTTTTAGTTGCGATTTCGTCCCTTAATTTTTTTTGTTTCAAATAAGCCCCGAAAGTTGTTGCCGTCTAACAAATCAATTCTTTCCATTAATTTTTTTCCACTAAGCGAGACATGTCACTCAACTAGGAAATAACTTAAGGGACCAATCCAGTAGTTTTGCCAAATTAGAATATCAACTACGACAAAGAAGGAATTAGAATATCGAATGAATTAGAATATCAATTTTACATAAATACTCCCTTCGGTCCCTATTATAAGAAAAATAACCAAAATCACACTTATTAAGAAAGTTAGTTTAATGTATTTAATTTTCTTAAAATCATAAAAAATATGAATACTTTGGGAAAATTGTATTAGGAATGAAACAAAAATTAAATGAGATCACTACCTTCTATAAACATTTTAGGAATAATTGTATTGAGAATAGAAAGTTGGTTAATTTTTTCTTATATTTGGGACCAAAATATGTATGCACCTTTTTTCTTATAAAGAGACGTAATCTTCAAAATAAGCTACCAAATAAGCTTTTCATGCATTTATATTTTGACTTAAATACCACAATGGTCTCGGTAAATATTGATCCCTTTGAAATTAGTCCCTGCAAAAAAAAATTGATTTTGATATCTGCATTTACAAAACGTTTTGGTTTTAGTCCCTTATGTTAAATGTGGATGGAAAATATCGAAAACATGATGTATTGCATTTATGACTAATTAAGGATGTCATTCTTGCATTAATTTTTAAGGGTAAAAAGACAATTTACATTAGGTAGGTAAGAGAACCAATTCAATAATCATGTTAGTAGAAAGATCAAAACCTATGAAATCTAGTAACAGAAGAACCAAAACAAAGCACGAACACAATTATGGGATCAAAATTTAACAGGAAGGATCAAAACCAAAAGGTTTTGTAAATGTTGAGACCAAAACCAAATTTTATTTTTTTGCAGAGACCAATTTCAAAAGAATCGATATTTACGGGGACCATTTTGATATTGAAGCTTTATATTTTTAATCGGAAACTTTTGCTATAAGTTTCATACAATCTTAAATTAGCATAGCATAAAAAAGAAATACTCCCTCGATCACTTGTTATAGGACACGATTTTGGTAGATTTGATGTCTCTTTTTATAAGTGGATTTAGAATATTTAGGTGACATTAAAAAGTTTATTTCAAATACACTCCTTATAATTACATAGGTAATAATTACAATAGAGTGAGAAATGAATAGAGTTGTAAATGTTTAAATATGGGTAACTTTGAAATGAAAACATATTTTTTGATAAATTTGAAAGTAATGATTATTTTTCTTAATATCTGTAAATTAGATAAAAATACTTATAATAAGAGACATGAAAATAAAAAGTTAAGGAGATAGAAGGACTTTAGTCGTGGATGTGGTACATTATTGCTCGAAGATCTTGCTCTCGTCATTAAGTGCACTTGCACATGGAATGAAGGTGAAACGTTTTATATTGTATTTTGTCCAATAGGTGAAGCATGAGGATTGACGTTTAGATGAACAAAACTGAGAACCTTCATAATTAGGTGCTGACTTAGATGGTTTTCTGGTTGTTTCAAGGAAGGATTAGCTGCACAATTCGATGCATGTATGACAACGATAAGGTTAACATTCCTTTTTTTTTTTCTCTCATATTTCCAACTTACTTTTTCCCGGCTTAAAATATACTTTATCCATTCTTATTTATCTGTCATATTTCATACAAAATACATTTTTTAAGAAATCTAATTATTATTCAGAGATTTCTAATATATTAATTACTCCTTCCGATCCTATTTATAAGACCCTTTTGGATTTTTTCACTCCCACCAATAAGAGTGAATAAATTGGTTAGTGACATTGGAAATGTTAAAATTTGATATACTTTTTTAAAACTAACCCTATAATTATTATTGGAACTAGTTCTAAAAAGTGTTGATTTTATAGAGGTGTTAGCAAAAAGAAGTAATTAAATGCTATTGAAAATTGAAAAGGGGTCTTATAAATAGGACCAAAATAAAAACCCCAAAAGGGTCTTATAAATAGAACAGGAGGGAGTATGTTTTTTCCCACTATATCCTTTCTCTATCTATAATCATTAATTTTTTTCCACTACTTACATAAATCAAGACATATTAAATAGAGGCAAACATGAAAAATAACATTTATTACATTCTTAAAATCTTCAATACGATAGATAAAAAGAAACAAAAAATCTCTCCAAAAAACGACAGATAATAAGGAACGGAAGGAGTAAGTAACAAAAATCAAATTTTATTTGATTTAAAATATAAGCAAAAGTAACTAATCTTCTTAAATTTTATTTTATTCCCAATGCTACTTTCCTAAAACATCCCTAAAAAATTGTTATCTTATTTAATTTTTTGTTTTATTCCCAATGCAACTTTCCTAAAATATCTCTATTCTTTTATAAATTTGAGAAAATTAAATACAATTAACTAAACTCCTTAATAAACGCAAAATTAGTTACTTTTGCTTATAATTTGAGCCCGAGGGTGTACTTATATATTTATTATAATTTATAGGGGGATGTTAAAAAATGCCGTGAGGCATATTTTAAGATAATACTCTCTTCGTCCTTAAATATAGGATCCCATTGGAAGATTTCACGTCCATTAAGAAAATTGATTAATTTAGTTAATTGTATTGGAAATATGAAATTTTGATATATATTTTCAAAATTACCCTATTAATATTATTGAAAATCTAAAAAGGGTTAAATAAATAGGGTTGTTTGTGGAGAAAAGTAATTAATGATAATTGAAAATTGGTATGAGGTCTTATAAATATGAACAAAATAAAAGTGTCAAAAGAGTCTTATAATTAATTAGGGATAGAGGGAGGGAGTAAAAAAGATAATTATGTATTAGAAAATGATCTGTTTAAAACATAAAGAAATATTAGGATTAATTTTCCAATAACAACTTTCCCTTTTTCTATTTTTTAAAGAATGCTATCATAACATTCGTTAACATTACCCTAATTTATACTCTCTCCATCCCATTATCTTGGTAAAAAAATCATAAAAGAATTAATCCCAATTTAAAATAAAAATCATAGTGATTCATTAATAGTGAAAAAATGAGATAAATTTTTATAGTTTTTATTTGTAATTAATGAGTTTTTAGATGATTTTTGCTGTCTTGAATGTGTATTGCATAATGTACTTCCTCTGGTCTTAATTATAGAAAAAAAAATTACTAATGATCTTAAATATAAGTAAAATTTAACTAATTTTCTATTCTCAATACAATTATTCCTAAAATATATCTATAAAGTGGTTGAATCATTTAATTTTTGTTTCATTCCCAATATAAGTTTTTAAGTAGTCTATTTTTTTTTATAAATTTGAGAAAATTAAATGTATTGAACTAACTTTTCTTAATACCTGTGAAGTTAATTATTTTTGCTTAAAAATAAGACCGAAAGGAGTACAGTGCAAGTTTTGTTGTATTCTTAGCTTGACAAACTTGATAAATTTAACCTCAAAAATTGAAGAGGCTGGATTGGCATAGAAGAATCTCTTCCTGCAACTTTAAGTACTTTGAGTTTACTTCCAAGTATAGTACTCCCTCCAATGGTTACAAATTGAAAAGTGAAAAATATCAAGTGACATGCATTTAATATTTTGTTTAACATATCAATCAATTAGCAAACAATTAATTTAATGTCTTTTGCATTGATCAACCAATTACAATTCAATGTTTACCATTTCTAAACTTTTCATTTATTATTTTAACTTTAATTTAGGACAAAATTTTTTATCAATTTTTACCATCCTTATGGAATGGAGGGAGTATAACTTTTCCTTTTATTTACAACAAGAAAAGAAACCTCTCAAATTTCATCTCTCTAATTATTTAAAGTAGGCTTATTTAACTTTTTAGCCCCTGAACTTATGTGTTTTTTTGGAATTGGTCTTTAAACTTTTTTCAATGCTTTGAGTCCCTAAACTTTGCCCAAATTTTGGAAATGATCATTTTATTACTTAAGTGGTGATATGACCGAGGATATACCACGTCACCTTCGCCATATCGATAGGTAACGTGCCAGATGATGTCACGTGAATTTTTTAAATTAAAAAAAAATCAAATTTATTAAAAATATTAAAAAATTGTATGTTTTTTTAAAGAAAATCAAATCTTTTAATAAATTTTAAAATAAATTATTTTTTAATAAAAAAATCATGTAGTGTCCCGTGGCTCTACATAACACGTCACTCGTCGATAGTGTGAAAGTGACGTGACATATTATCGGTTATATCATCACTTAAATGAGAAAGGACCATTTTCAAAAATTAAACAAAGTTTAGGGATCCAAAACATCGAAAAAAAAATTTTAAGGACTAATTTGAAAAGAGCACCTAAGTTCAGAGACTAAAATGTTAAATAAGCCTCAAAGTATGTTAATTAAAGTTTTACATCTTTGTATCTTGTTAGTTTAGGTAAGTCATCTGATCCTTTCTTCAACTTTGAGATAACTAGAGAATTCTCCTTGTTGCTTTTCCCCCTTCTTAACAAAAATATTTGAGTAAATTGTCACTTTAGTCCCTGAATTTGTCACTCCCTTTCAGTTTAGTCCCTGAAATTGTGAAAAATGCATTTTCATCCCTGATGTTGGCAAAGTTATTTCACGTTAGTCCCTCCATCCCTCTTCCGTTGACGCCCGTTAACGCTTGAGTGACGTGGCTGTTAGTCCCTATTAAACGACGTCGTTCTGTTCAGCCGTGGCATCCTACTCAGCCAAGCATAACGGTCAGGGCAACGGCTATTTTGTTCCCCAATTCATATATATTAAGAACCCTAATTTTGAAAATTAGGAACCCAAATTACACCGAAAATTCCTCAAGATTGGTGATTTCTTCTTCATTGTCGAGGTTGGAGTGGTTTGTCGCAAACCCTAACCCCCAAATTGACATGCAATTTGTGTAATAAAAACCCTAAATCCGTTGGAATTGTAAATCCCCACATTTGAAAGTGGAAATCCCCAAACCCAGAACATCATAGCTGTAGATATGAGTGGCGATAGAAGTTGGAGCAGAAGCGAAGCATCCAAGGTTGAGAGGATTCGAAGGAAGCAAGCTGAGAATCAAACCACATGCTTTTGTGGTTTGAAAAGTGAAGTGAGGAGATCCAAAACTCCTCTCAATCCTGGAAGATTATTCTTTGGATGTCCTAAGTACAAGGTTAGAGTTTATTATTCTGATTTAAACTCCCTAAGTTTTGGTAATTAGTTGAAAGCAAAATGAAATTCTTGTTTTTATGCAGTATGGTCAACAATGCAATTTCTTTTGCTGGGTAGATGAGGAAGATAACATTGATTTTTCAGTTGACAGCAAGCATAAAGAAGCTACAACAAGTGTTGATGAATGAAGGATGGATTTGGCTATGAAGATTGTTAGATTAGAGGCTGAAGTGAAGACATTAAAGTGTTGTTTGTGTGGTTTAGTTGGAATGATGTTTATTACTAACTTATTGGTTGTGATGATGTTAGGAAAGTAGAAGTAATGTTAGTTTGTGTGTAAGTGCATTGAAGGAATTAGTTATGTATGATTGTAAATTTAGTGAATGGAATATGAGTGTGTTCAATTGTGCTCCTAATATGAGTGTGTTCAAGTGTGTTCATTGAGTGTGTTCAATCAATCCTTATCTTGTTCTGTTGACAACAATGTATACAAATCAGAGTATACAATCCACTTTCAAGAATAAACCCCAAACAAACTAAACTATCGTATTTCATATAAGTCCTTGAAATTACAAATAAAAATTCATTTTAGTCCCTAAGGTAAAAATAAGTTATTCAATATAGTCCCTTGAATTTAGTCAATTATTACATTATGACCCCTACCACACATACAGTATGACAATTTTATTGAAATCACACAAGGTAATGTCAAATGTTACCTTCTGCACAATAACAAATTCAGCATAATCAAGAAATAGCATATGCAAACGGGAATAAAGAGTAAGGTTGCAAAATGAGAAACACCATTGAATAATTACTAATATTGAAATTGTCATAAACATATATATTGACCACCCACATGTAAGCATAAACAAAAAGTAATCACATAATGTTAATTAGTTTGGAAGTGATTACAAAACAAAAGCACCATACAGAAATGGTGATTACAAAAACGTGGGCAAGGCGCAAAAAAAAAAAAACAAAACATAAGACTACTATCTTCATTCCTTAGCACCAAATCCTAGAGTTGTTGTTGAAGGAGATGAGTCTTTTGGTCCTTTAAATCCAGGTGTGGGCACAAACACCATTGATGTTGGTGCATTAGATTGGTTTGGAGGTTCTGGTGCAGCCGATTTTGGCCTGATAGGTAGCTTAGCTCTCACAACAGATGCTGCAGCCACTTTAACAGAAATATCAGCAGCAGAACCAGCAGAACCAGCAGAACCAGCAGAACCAGCAACATTAACAGCAATATCAGCAGCAGGACCAGCAACATTAGCAGCAGAACCGGAAGCAGTACCAGTAGAAGCAGCTGCCTCTTTTGCTGCCTTAGCAGCTGCCTCTTTTGCTGCCTTAGCTTCTTCCTCTTGCTTGTGTCTCTTGAACAAAGCACACCCCTTCTTGTTGTGTTTTTTACCCCCACAAAAAGAGCATGTAAAGTCAGCTACCTTCCTCTTCAACTTTGTTGGACTTACTTCTTCCTCCTTACCATCCTTACCATCCTTTCCATTCCTTCTTCTTTGCCTCTTAGGTCTACCAGGCTTCCTCTTAATTGGTGGTCGGACTGGTGGTATGTTTCCACTCTCTTCCCAGTATTGTTGCCCTCTTACTGGTTGTATGTGATGCTGGTAGGTTGAATGATATGCATTCATAGTAATCCAATGATGGCAATATTCTTCAGGAAGCTCACCTCTGTGTGCAATAGCAGCGATAACATGCATACAAGGCATACCTAAGAAACAATAGCATTCACAGTGCCAGAAACAATCACAACTCATAACCAAGAAAATTAAACAATTAAATTAAACATTCTCTACAATGATACAAACAAAATTTACATGTTGTACCTGTTAGTTGCCAGAATCTACATGTACATGTTCTAGCTCCCAAGTCCACTGAAACTCCTTTTCTTTTCATGTACTCAACCTCATACATTAGTCCTTCATCATCACCTAGTATTGATAGCACAATTGATAACTAAGAAAATTGAAGTCTGATTGCATTAAAATAATTAGAAAGTTATATCATTACCTGCCCATATTGGAGTCCATTGGTTACTCTCCTTCTTCTCTTTCTCCAATCTACTCTTTTGCCTTGGAGGTAAAGCACCATTGTAAGCAGCCAAGCTCAACTTGTTATCTGATATGAGCATCATGATATGACATCTGACCTCTTCCAACATGGTCAGTATTTGCTTCCCCCTTGCAGCAACAATCTTGGCATTGAACACTTCACAGTTGTTGTTGCATATGTTGTCTGCTTTAGGCCATTCACTGAACTCAGCCTTTGTCCAAGTAGTGGATGGATTTAGCTTCCTCCACTTTTCCAGATAAGCCCATGCCTTCTCATTCTTACTCTTCATCTTGCTCATATTGTCCTTGAATTGTCTTTTAGTGGTTGATCTTGCACACTCCCAAAGCAAAATTCTAGACTCCTTGTCTTTCCATAATTTGGAGAAGTTTTGCCATAGGTGCCATACACAAAGTCTGTGATGCACACCAGGCATTACCTCCTGTAATGCAGAAATCAACCCCTGAAAAAACAAACAATCGTGTTTCAGTTTAGTCCTTGAAATTATATACAATTTAATCACTTTAGCCCCTAAAGTTCATTTAAGTTGTTCACTTTAGTCCCTAATATACATTGAAGTTATTCATTTTGATCCCTAATCAACAAACACTATCACATAAATTATTGAAAACACACAAGGAAACACAAGGAAATGTAAGTTGTTACCTTCTGCATATCTGAGATAAAGTTCCATCCATGCTCTTTGTAGTAACCCAAATCCAGATCCAAAAGCTCTAAAAACCATTTCCAGTTGTCTTTATTTTCCACATCCACAACAACATATGCAATAACCCATATATGGTTATTTGCATCTTGACCTACAGCAGTCAAAAGCTGCCCTCCATAATATCCCTTTAAAAAAGCTCCATCCAGTCCTATTAGGGGTCTGAAGCCTGCTTTGAACCCCTCTTTCATCCTAGCCAAGCATATGTAAATTCTGTGAAATTGTGGATTCCCCTCTGGCATTGGTATTGTGTCCATCTTTACAGTTGAGCCCGGATTGCTTGCAATTAATTCATGACAATAATCCCATAGTTTACCATACTGTTCTAACTCATTCCCTTCCACAAACTTCCTAGCCCTAACCATTGATCTAAACATCTTTGTATTATCCAAATGAACCCCAAACTTTATTTTGAACTAATCCCTAGCCTCTGCACACTTCAAATTAGGATGCTTGAACAGCTTATCAATCAACTTGTTTGTAACCCATTCCTGATTTGTCTGTGTGTTTTTGAACACCCTACAGCAACTATGTGTGGCATTAAATGTCTTAACTTGGAAACTCCTAGTTGGTTTACTATAGGCACAGTATACCAACCATGGACAATTCTCAGCTATGCATTTTGCCCTTGCCCTAACTTTGTCATTTTTGACCCACTCCACTGACCTACCCAGTCTTATATTGTAATCCTTAACAGCTTTTTTGAAAGTTTCTATACTAACAAACTCCATGCCTAGCTGAATACTAACATTATCAAATGCAGAATTTTCATCAAATTGAGGGTAAACCTGTTTAGAAACAGCATCATCATCAGAATCATTTTCACTGTTGCCTGGAGTGTGTAGCTGTTAAGACACCCATGAATCCTCTGCCCTTGGTTTGTAACCAGCAGATAACTCATAGGTTACCCTATGCCCCATATGTTGATCAAATTCTTCAACATTATCTTCACCATCTTCACTGTTTTCCATCAACTCAGCTTCATCTATATTGTAATCACTATCCTCACTCTCACTATCATCCTCAGTGCTTTCACTTTCATACTCATCACCTTCAATCATATCATTATCATTATCATCCACCTTCTCCTTTCCTTTTTCCTGCCCCAGTGCAACCTTTTTTACTCCCTCTTCACTGTTATCATCATCCTTTTCTTTCCTTTTCCTTTCAACTTCTTTATTCTTTTGTTTCTCATTTCTCCTTTTTTCAGCTTCTTCCATCCGCTCTTTCACTTTCTTCTTAAGTTCAATCTCAGCCAACTTATCCAGTTCAGCAATTCTTTTCTTCTCAGCCTCCTCTGCCTTCCTCTTCTCTTCAGCCTTCATCTTCTCCTCAGCCTCTTTCCTCTTTTGGGCCTCTGCTTTTTTTCTCAGTGCCTCAACTCTCTTCTCAGCAATACGCTTCTTCAACTCAGCACCAATAACTTTCATCTCTTCTCAAGCGAAGTTAGTCTGATTTCAATGTTTGAAAGTGAAGTTAGTTTTTTCATTGAACTAAAATGTAATGATAATAACAAATTAAACTAAATGCTAACAAATTAAACTAAAACACTAACAAATTAAATAAATGATAAAGAAAGAAGACAATGAGATCCGAAGCTTTTTGGGTTTGGCCGGTTATTATCGAAGGTTCATAGAAGGTTTCTCCAAGTTAGCCCTTCCTTTGACGATGTTGACAAGGAAGGATGTGCCGTTTGTGTGGTCACGACAGTGTGATCTTAGCTTTCAAGAGTTGAAGAGTCGGCTCACGAGTTCTCCTGTTTTGGTTCTTAAGGATTTGACCAAATCCTTTGACGTCTTTTGTGACGCCTCGAAGCATGTTCTCGGTTGTGTGCTCATGCAGAAAGGTCGGGTGATTGCTTATACCTCAAGGCAGCTTAGACGACATGAGCAGAATTATCCGACGCATGATTTGGAATTGGCAGCAGTGGTGTTTGCATTGAAGCTCTGGAGGCATTATTTGTACGGAACCAGATTCGAGGTGTTTAGTGATCACAAGAGCCTCAAGTATTTGTTTGATCAGAAGGAGTTGAACATGAGGCAGAGAAGGTGGATGGAGTTTTTAAAGGATTACGACTTCCATCTGCAGTATCATACGGGAAAGGCTAATGTGGTAGCCGATGCCTTGAGTCGTAAGGCATTGTTGGTTAGCGGCATAATGGTAGAGGAAATGCAGCTCATGCAAGAATTTAGTGATCTCAATTTGGATGTGCAGATAAAGGAAAGGAGTATCATGTTGGGAATGCTGCAGGTTGAAAATGAATGGCGGAGTTGATCAAAGTCAGTCAAGTAAAGGATGAAAATCTGCAGAACCGAGCAAGTGTGAAGTCGGATGAGGTTGAATCCGATTTCGTGAAAGGACCCGATGAGATTATTCGGTTCCGAGGTCGAGTTTGCATCCCCGAGGATGTTGAGCTGAGGAGGTGATCCTTGAGGAAGCTCATAGATCGAAGTTAAATATTCATCCGGGTGCCACTAAAATGTATCAGGATTTGAGGAAACTGTTTTGGTGACTCGGATTGAAGAAGGATGTGGCCGAGTATGTTTTGAGATGTTTGGTGTGCCAAAAGGTTAAGGTTGAGCAACAAAAGCCTGGTGGTTTGCTGAGGTCTTTGGATATTCCTGAATGGAAATGGGACGACATTGCTATGGATTTTGTTTCTGGTTTGCCGAGGACCAGCTCGGGTTGCGAGTCAATTTGGGTGGTTGTGGATCGGCTTACCAAGTGTGCTCATTTCATTCCTATGAATATGAGGTATAGTATGGAAAGGTTGGCCCAGCTCTATATTCGGGAAATTGTCAGGTTGCATGGAGTTCCCTCCAGCATCGTGTCGGACCGAGATCTGAGGTTCTTGTCGAGATTCTGGCAGAGTTTGCAGCAAGCTCTTGGCACGAGGTTGAGGCTCAGTACAACATACCATCCTCAGACCGATGGGCAGTCAGAACGCACGATTCGATCTTTGGAGGATTTGTTGCGTGCATGTGTACTCGAGCAAGTTGGCAGTTGGGAAATGTTATTGCCTTTGGCGGAGTTCACCTACAATAACAGTTTCTACTCGAGCATTGGTATGACGCCTTTTGAGGCTTTGTATGGTCGGAAGTGCATAACTCCTCTTTGCTGGTTTCAGATTGGGGAAAATCTGTTGATCGGTCCCGAGGTCGTGCAGGAGACCTCCGAGCATATCCGAATGATTAAGGACAAGATGAAAGCGTCGCAAGATCGGCAGAAGAGTTATGCCAATCAGCGTAGAAGACCCTTGGAGTTCGTGGTTGGTGACCATGTGTTCCTAAGGGTGGCTCCTACCTCTGGTGTTGGCCGAGCACTTAAGTCCAGGAAATTGTCTCCAAAGTTTGTTGGGCCATATCAGATTTTGGAGAGGGTTGGAGCAGTGGCATATCGGATTGCCTTGCCTCCCTAGTTGTCCAAGCTTCATGATGTATTTCATGTTTCTCAGTTGATGAAATACATGCATGACCCTTCTCATGTGATCTTGGTGGACGAGTTGCCTTTGAAAGAGAATATAACCTTTGAGGTCTTGCCAGTTTGAATTGAGGATAGTCGGGTTAAGCATCTCAGGGGCAATGAAATCCCTTTGGTAAAGGTGATTCGACAAAGGAACAACGTAGAGGAAGCTACGTGGGAGCTGGAGAGCTGAATGGGGGAGTCCCATCCTCATTTATTCTTGTCGAGCTGAATTTCGAGGACGAAATTCTGGTAAGTGGGAGAGGATCGTAACATCCTATTTATTTTAATCAGTGCCAATTAATTTTAGTGTTGAGTGCTGTGTGTAATCCTGGTTGAAGGATGTGTGGTACAATAGTCTAAGTGTGGAGTGTCGGAGTTCGATCCGATCAGACTCTGTGTTAGCGGAGCTCTTAGGAGCCGAGCATGTGTTACCGAGCTCGTGGGTGTGTGCTGAGTATGAGGCACAGAGCTCGGATTGGCCGAGCATGTGACTTAGAGTCACGAGGCCAGGTTGGGGTAGAGCCGAGCTCCTGGGGAGTCTGAGCTCAATAGGATCTATGAGTTAGATCAGGGCAGGTTGAGCCAAGCTCGGGTGTGTGATCCGAGCAAGTGGTATGGTGTTAGTTAACCGAGCAAATACCGAGTTGGTGGTATTGGGTTAGCGGAACCAAGTAGGTTCCGAGCAAGATGTGTGGTGCTCGTGGATCCGAGCAGTTAGTATGTTGATTTAGTGCCGAGCAAGAGTAGCCGAGATTAGGTAATCCGAGTTGTAGTGTTGAGTTCACTTATATTTGTGCTCGGGAGAAACCGAGTAGCTCCCATCTTGATGTGCTCGGAATAGGCCGAGCAGTGATAACTGATATTACGAGAACCGAGCTCGTATCAATTGCAACCCCCTTTGTTTGAGACTGCACTGGTCTTGTGTTGATGTCGGATAGTGCCGACCTCAGCAGGTCGTGTGTACTCGTTTAAGTGTCTCATCCCGAGGTGGTGGCACCAAGGGAACCGAGCACCGAGTTCTAGCTTGCGCCGAGCTCTCATGTTTTCATTGTTGAGAGCTGGACTTCGGAAGTCGGCCTTTGCTGGTCAGTGTTCTTGAAGCATGTTGTCTTCTTCCTTCCGACGTGCTGCTCAGTTTCTGCTAGAATAAGTGACTTGGGGCAAGTTTGTAATTCAACATTTGGTATTCATTTTCAGCCACAACTTTATGAAGCTTCTCAAGGAAGCTTTTCATTTCAACCACATATTTCCCCTTTCTTTCGTGCAGTACAAGTAGAGTGAGATATTCCCATTGTTACTCACTTACTCTACGTGACTTGTGTGCTGAAAAACCTTAAGAAAGCTACTCGAGCTACTCCCCAAGGTTCAGAGTCTCTTTCTTCTTCGAGTGGCAAGCTAGTTGTTGTTGATCCATCATTTTCTTCATCGTGCAGTCAAGCGATTCGTTTGGGAACTAGGAGAACTCAGGATTACAAGCTAGGCTAGGTCTTGAAGGTTCTATTTTCTTCTTTCTTCACGGTTGAGGTAAGGGGTGGGTCTTACCTTGATATTGAAAGTAGTTTTAAATTAATACATAATATTAACCGAGTATATATGTGTTATGTTGAAGTTAAATATGGTTTCAAATATGCTTGTTGATATACGGTTGGTGTGTGTGCCGAATATATGTACTGTGTGTGGGTGGTATGTATATATGTATACACTATGAGATGCATATCTTGGAAACCATGTTATAAGTGCGGATGGAGTCATTCGGTTTGGTGAAACCGAATGAATGGAATGATGATGGTGGTCATCATTGATACATACATGGTGTTGTATGTATGGAAACTAAGTGAATGGTTTAATGTTAATGAAATTAAAGAGTAAATGACAACATATAATCCGTTGGGGGACACTGACCACTAGGTGCCCTGCTAGGTGTCAATACAACCCATTAGGTGTCAACATGACCCATCAGGTCGAAGACGACCCATTAGGCCCAAAACGACCCGTTAGATGATGGTGTACCCAATGGATTACGGTGCTGCAATTAAAAAGAGTTAAATTGGTAAAATTGAAAGGTTAACAGAAATGGGAAATAACGGGTGTATTATGGCCTAATGGGTGTAAAATATTCCTAATGAGTGTTAATATGACCTAGCAGGTGCACAAAGGCCTAGTGGTGTATTGGCAAGGTTAAACTGAAATGAAAAGAATGGGAATGATTATAAATGGACAATATGTTTGTATTGAATTCATAATATGTACTGATTGTGTAATTTTGAGATTATGACATTAAGTGTTTAATGGTGTATGTCTTGGCTTATTGTTATGTTTAGTTTTGGAACTGCTTTTATTTCACGTGTAATACTCACCTCCTTACCAACCTTTTTCAGGTAAAGAGATTGAGTCAGCACAGCCCCTGGCTGAGCAGGTGCACTTTCCCTCCCAGGGAAAGTAGCGGTGCAGTTAGTGTGGGATGGTCTAGTGTTTTGGGCATATATTTTTGGGTTGTTTATTTGAGGTTGCACTTTATTTTCTTTGATTGTAAAATATTTTGGAAAACCTCATGGCATATGTATAACTCTGATTTTAGTTCGGTTTGAATATTTATATTGTTGTTGTGGAACACCTAGTTGGCAAAAACTTACTTTTGAAAAGAAATGAAATTGCTTTCGGTTGGATTATTAAACCCTTGTGCTTTCGGCTAAATTGTATTAGGTACATGCTTAATTGTTGTCCTTTGGGGGTATTTAAGGGTAGTTTATTGTTGGTGTTACAGCCACTACCCCAGATACACAATAAGGGTTCCTCACCCTACAAAGACGAACGTGCCACACACCCGAACTAGGGAGCCACGCCCTAATGGCTAAGGGTCACACACCCCTTTATTTACAACAATGGTTATGATTGGAGAGGTTGGTACAACTAACAATGCTACACTCTAATAAGTGCGGATACAACAATTTGGATCACTAACAAAAATGTGTTCTAAGAAACACTGATACAACAATAATGCTCAAATGGCAAAGGTAATATGTTTCACTTATAGCATTGGCCAAAGAGTCAGAGAAAATGGAGAAGAAGAAGAAGAAGAACGTGAAAAACGTTTTCTCAAAATGTGATCAGAAGAAGTAACTTTGAAAGAGAGAAAAACTTTCTTATAAAAGACTTTGAATTTGAAAAATAAAATCATAATCAAATCAAAAACGATTTTTGAAATAAATCAAATTCAAAATCAAAATCTAATCAAAAACGATTTTTGAAATAATTCAAATTCAAAATCAAAAACTATTTTAGAAATAAAATAAAATAAGTTTTAAAATCAAAAACATATCAAAGAGATTTAATAAATAAATAAAAGATTTGATTCTTAAAACAAAAAAGGAGTTATTTCAAAATAATATTTAAATTTGAATTTTGAAAATAAATCAGAATCAATTATGTAAAAACAAATCTGGAAACTTTTAAGATTGATTCTGACACGGATTTCAATAAAACTTAAAAGTAATCGATTACTTTGGAAAAGTAATCGATTATCCCTTTTTTGTGAAAAATAGCGAAATTCATTTTTAAGAAAGTAATCGATTATTTAAAACAAAGTAATCGATTATCAACTTCCTATGAAGAAGGTAATCGATTATTAAAATAGGTAATAGATTATTTTCAATTAAAATTCTCAGGTCGCAACTCAGGAGCTTTGTAATCGATTATCCAAGAGAGGTAATCGATTACGTCTGCTTATTTTCATAAAAATGGTTTTCTAAAGCAAAGTATGTAACCATAGGTTTTCAAAAACATTTTTAACTGAAAATCTAACTTAAAACAATTTTTAAGAAAAACTTAAAACTCTTTTTGCAATTAAAACATTCTTCTCCAAGAACTCTAAATAAGGCCTATTACTAAAATGAAGCAATTACATAGCCTTACATTGATTCCTAATAAGGGAAGGAAGGAAACCACTTGAAGCTTCTTGCTTGACACTTGACTTGCATTTTGACTTTGTTTGGTCTTTGTTTGACATCATCAAAACTTCAACGTACTTCCACGTTGACTTCTAACACTCTCCTTTTTGTTGATGTCAAACCTATTATGCAAGACAAGGGTTAAAGCATATATATGCAAATATTTATGTCTCCCCCTCACACATAGGAACATCAATACAGTCATGCAGACATTAATATATATAGCAATTACAAATCAGTCATGCAGACATTCATTCTCCTCCTAAGTTGATGCACATAAATATAATGAATACAATATTATCCTTGTCATCAACTAGAGTCTCCAATATCTTGCAAGAGGGTATCTCCAACGCCCAAGTCATTAAAGCATAAGATAATGTATAATGGGCAATTGTAAATACATATAATCAAGTAGGCAGGATAAAGGTATAACAAACAACATGATTTGTTATCATTAAAACAAAATGCTACACGCATAAGGGAAATCCATATTTTCACAATTCTCCCCCTTTTTGATGATGACAAATCATTATAGAAAAATTATGAATCAAATAGAAATCAAATAGAGAACGTACCTTAGCCCCCATAGCCTGGTGGTTCTTATGGGGGTTTACCTGTTAGGTGTGTCGTGGGTAACCCTAGCTTAATTGGGCTGGGCCTGTTGGTAGGCTCTTAAGTCTAGTCCATCACATAAGCCCCCCAACTCGGGAAGAGTCGAAGAGACTCAGTGCCGAGTTGCTGGTCTGATCCGATGTCCTTTTTCGAGGGTTAGTGATGATGTAAGAGATTATCTGCGGCCAAGTTCTTTTACTCGGGAGAGTATCGCTGATGGTCGATAGCATTCTTCGTGCTCAAATAATGACAGGGAAACCCAATAGGAGATTCTTCATAATTAGCAAACGATTCCGAGTAGAGGAAATCAACAAAATATTCTTCATACTCGGAACTAGAGACTCTAGTGGGGAACACAGTGCAAGGTTTCCACAATTGTAACATCCCGAATTCTAATTTCAAGAGTAATTAGAATAATAATAAGACTTGGAAATAATAATTATTCATAAGATAATTTAAGGTGATAAATTAGATTTCCTTTTAATGCCGTGAAGGAGTCAGGAAGCAATGCCATCGGAAAAGAAATTTAAAGAAGGCTAAACGAGCGTTAAAATCAGCGTTTTCGGTATTCTAAACGCCCTATATTAAGAAATTCAAAATAAAAGATTTAGAGTTCCAAACACAAATTCCACCGTTGGATATAAAGATTGGGATCCAAGGAAGCATGTTGCAATTTTCAGCAAGATCCGACAGGTAACGAAGAAATACGACATTCCTAAAGGTGAAGAAAAATATTAAAATAAATAAATAAAAAAAAAAAAAGAAACGCACCAGCCCAGCCACGGAAAGGTGGATTAATCATGAAGCCACGCCTCACCACCATAAGTTCAAAAAGCCACGCATAAAGCCACGCATCAGATAACAAAGAAAGGCAACAATATATTCAAAAGGCAAAAGGCAACAACATGAACAAAGCCACCAGCACCCTCATATATGTTCCATCGTCCACCTCTCCCTTTCAGTTCACGTTTTTATTTTCTGTTCCAAATCTCCAACCCACTTCTAGTACTTTGATCATCAAACTTAGCTATAATCTATATCATCAAGCCAATAAAAATGAGTTAGAAACTCTCCTTGTTTCCTATCCCATTCGGTTCTCTCTCTCTCTCTCTCTCTCTCTCTCTCTCTCTCTCCTCGGGACTCACCGGCGCCGTTATCGACCGTGATCGCACCGGGCTTGTGTTGGGTACCCCGAGGCTCGAAGCTTTTGCCTTGGTCCAGCCGCGATCGTTCTCGCTAACGAGGAGCAACACCGACGCCGTCATCGTCGCCGAGCCACAACCCAGGTTCTTTTTAAAAGAAAGCCCGAGGTAAGAAGGGTTGTGTTACCTCTACTTGAGAAGTAAATTCTAGGATGCTATAGTGATGACTAAGAATAGGGTAATATGTTAATGAACCTTAGGGTAGTCCCCGCTGACATAAATGAAGTATTTAGAATTATTAATGGAAACCACACCTTAGGGAATAGAATATGTACGTGTAGGACAAGGCTCGGAATGAAAGAGTGTATTTAGGATATTAAATTGGTTAATATTGAACAAAAATGTAGAAAAGTATACACTGTAACACAAGGGAGAAGTTAAGGAAAAATCAACTAAACTTGGGAGTAAAAGAATAAAGGGTAAACGTAATAGGCATAAAGGTAGAACTAATAAACTGAAAAATAATAAGTAAAATAGTAAGTGAAGATTTAAATGGGATAAAAGAGGGATTAGAATGTGGAATAAGGAACACGTGCGGAGTCGAAATATGGGAATAGACACAAGATAATGAATTAGATGTAAAAGAAAATAGATGACCAGTAAAAGAAATTAATAAAATGATACTA
Source organism: Crotalaria pallida (assembly GCA_037953625.1). Lineage (NCBI taxonomy): Eukaryota > Viridiplantae > Streptophyta > Magnoliopsida > Fabales > Fabaceae > Crotalaria > Crotalaria pallida. The sequence goes on from CM075653.1 coordinate 86,747,363, forward strand.
ATGCAAAGAGAGAGTACGTTGTTAGGGAAGTTAAATAAAATGTTGTAATAAGATATGGAAACTAAGCTAAGTTAAAAAGGGTAGTTAATTAAAATAGGGTAATGAAGTAGGAATAATAAGTAAATAAAATATGAGATAAGGGAAACAAAGAGATAACTAATAGCTAGTAACGAGAGTTAAAATATAGAGTATATGATCAAGCTAAGAGTTAAATAAGAATAAGAATAACATTAGTAAAGGGAAACAATTAAATTGAAAAAGATAAAATGGCAGGAGGTCGTTAGACCCTGTCACCATAGAAATTAATACGGCGGGAGGTCGTTAGATCCTGTCACCATAATATAAAACGGCAGGAAGTCGTTAAACCCTGTCACCATAGAAATTAAAACGGCGAGACGGTCGTTAGACCCTGTCACCATAATATAAAACGGCGGGAGGTCGTTAGACCCTGTCACATAATAGAAATTAATACGACGGGAGGTTGTTAGACCCTGTCACCATAATATAAAAGGCGAGAGGTCGTTAGACCCTGTCACCATAATATAAAACGGCGGGAGGTCGTTAGACCCTGTCACATAATAGAAATTAATACGGCGGGAGGTCGTTAGACTCTGTCACCATAATATAAAAGGCGAGAGGTCGTTAGACCCTGTCACATAATAGAAATTAATACGGCGGGAGGTCGTTAGACCCTGTCACCATAATATAAAAGGCGAGAGGTCGTTAGACCCTGTCACATAATAGAAATTAAAATGGCAGGAGGTCGTTAGACCCTGTCACCAATGAAAGGGTAAAGGAACGAAAAGATAACCGACATGTTGGTCAAATAATGGAAAATGAATAATGAATGGAAATGAGAGAATGATAAGAGAACCAAAAATTAAGAGAATGTGAGAATAGGTAAAGAACTAGAAGAGATTAATTAAATGAATAACGTATACTAATAATTGTGTAAGCTTAGTTTATTACTGTGTCTCTTATAGGATTTATCTTTTTAAGTTCTGTGTAATGCTACCCTTCTTGCTATATTTTGCAGGTATTGAAGTGGAGCTTACATGGAATATGGCCGAGCAGGATTTTCATTCCACTACGTGGAATGTATATTGAATATTATGAGTGGACAATTACCTTTTGTAATTTATAATATGAAATAGTCGTTTGCCCTGAAACTTGTACTAAATCGGGCGTTAGGAGCTGATCTGTTTATTGCACTGTTGTGGTTTATGTTTTTAAATATTTCTGAATTGACAGGTTTAAAAGAAATAAATTTTTGGGAAGTCCAGAAAACAGAGGAAACTCTGCCGGATTTTCGTAAAAGTTTTTATAAGTAATTACGTTTTAAAAAGAATTTTCTAACACCAATTATAATAAAACCTATAAATTAACTAATTAATGTGAGGGTGTTACATTTTGGTATCAGAGCAGTTTCCCTCGGCCATGGAGTGTGAACTCACTACTCCAAGGGTTCCTCACCGAGCGAGTAACCAAAGTAAAGAGTTTAGTGTCTATATTAGTTAGCATAGGTTATATATAGTAATGTTTATAATTGTTTAGTTACTAAATCTTTAACTTGCTGTCCCTCCATGACTTAACAGCATGGCAGGAAGGCGGGTCGATAATGACCGAATTGCTGCGATTCTTGAGACTCTGGTTCAGATGCAACAGAACCAGGCTAATAACCAGGCTCAGAACATAGCAGCAACAGTGGCAGCCGCAACAGCAGCAATGCAACCCCCACCACCACCTCCTGTGGAGATTGACTGGATGGCTAGATTCAGAAAGAGTGAACCGCCTAGGTTCGAAGGGGGATTCAATCCTGATGGGGCACTAAAATGGCTCCAAGAGATTGAGAAGGTTCTCCGCTCTTTGCAACCACCCGACGATCAGAAGGTTCGATTGGTTGAGTACATGTTGACGGGAGAAGCGGAGCACTGGTGGGAATATCAAAGGAGGACTTTGGAAGCCGCTAACCAAGTGATATCATGGGAGTTGTTTAAGATTCGTTTTCTTGGGAAATACTTTCCTGAGGATGTTAGAAGGGAGAAGGATCTGCTATTTCTCAAGTTGGAGTAGGGGAATCTAAGTGTCGGCGAATATGCGGCACAATTCAAAGATTTGATTCGGTATTCCAGTGGCTACCGATATGCGGACGAGCGAGCTAAATGCATAAAGTTTGAGTCCGGTCTCCGTGAGGATATTCGACTTACTTTCGAATATCAAAACATTTCAGATCTCTCTCATCTGGTCAATGTGGCGAGCACTTATGAAAAAGGGCTCAAAAGGAAGGCGGATGCAGATCAAAACAAAGCAGCTCAAAGGTCAGAAGGTTCCAGCCAAGGCAGGGAACCGGCTCAGGAATTAGATCCATACACCGACATTGACATTAGAACAGTAGTGCCAAGTGTAACACCTTCCATTTTAATCCATTATACCATATTATTGTAAAAGTTTTTAAGAAAATTTTGGCAGGGTTTATTCTAAAATTTGGACTTTCCCTTTATGATTTAAACCTGTCACCTGCCAGCCAGATTATTCAAAAATTAATTTATTCGTTCAGTTACGTCAAAATACTTACAACAGAATGAAGGAAAACCATGTTCCAAAATGAAATTAAGGTTTACCAATTAAAAGTGGAATATCACCATTCTACCATAAAATACATATAATTTTTCCCAAATGTTAAACCAAATGGTGATAACCCTACAATTTATATAAAAAGTCCTGAATACAAAATAATCCTACATTAGATGCTAAGAGAGCATAGGTTGACTGTGAAAAGGGATAAACCCAATGTACATAGGGTTACACCTTAGTGTACCCAACCTCGGTCTTTTGGCAACTGTAGTGACTTTTTCCTCAATACCTAAAATGGTCAACACAGAGAGTGAGATATAACTCAAAATCAAAGGAAACACCTAAAGACAGTAATAAAACATAATAAAATACATGACACCCAAACATATAACTAAATATATATATATATATATATATAGTTATGCCCTATTCCCTTCTAATGCCATATGATGCCATGTATGCAATGATATGCAATGCACCGCCATTTTCCACAATATTCCATGTACCATTTCCATTTGTCCATGTTTCCATATTTCCATATATTTTCTATAATGTAACCATATACCATGGTTTGCCATATATCCTCACATCGCCCTCCACACAATTTGGAAAAGATCAACTAGGAGTAAGTGTTCCCCAACCGATGCTTGCACAATACGATGTCGGGTGGATTTCCCCTTAGCACGGTGGGAAGCTATCCCATCCTGTGTACATCGTACCATTTGGGCCGGATACCCAAATTGGCTATAGCAGGAACCACTTTACACTAGTCCCGAAGTGCTTAAGTGGCGGATAGAATTATCATAGTGCGCGTAGGACCAATCCACGGCTTAGCCCAGTACTTCATCCCTTTGTAGAATACCTCATACTGTATTAGACCCATCATGTGGATCAAAGTCCTCTATGATAAATTCCCACAATTGTGTTGGTACACAATTGAGCCACTATATCACTCTCGTCCGTCGATTCTATGGAACCTTCACATGACTGTCCTTCAGTCCACATAGAATGTTCTCGTATCTTTTCCAATTCCTAACGTCCTTCCTCACTTACTGATGCACGTGTTTCTACTCATTTTAATTAACTAGAATAGCCAAGCCGTTTTATATAGTCATGTTTCCTTTTTCCTCTAATTAGTGTAGATTAATTAATCCAACCATAAGTATATAGTCCTTTTATAAGTTATTAATTATAACTTAAAATAATTCCAACATAACCACTTTGCACCATAATCAAGTTCCAAGCATAGAAATATGCATAATAATAACAACACCACACAAACAGCCAATTAATGCACAAATGAAACATAATCAAACGCTAATTTCACCATTCCATACATAGAGAAAATCTAGGGTTTCTAATACTACTTAACCAATCAACAATTAAAACCTAACACATGCATAATATTATATACTTATTACTAAAAATAGGTCCTTCCTCTAATTAGGAGAATATCTCCTCTCTTACCTTGATTTGGAGAAGTGGAGATGAGAGATGGAGGAGAGGAAACCTTGGATTGATGGTTGAAAAGATGAAATTGATTATGGAGAGAAGAGGAAACCTTGATTTGATAAAGGGAAGAAGCGATTTGATGAAGGAATCAAGAGGTTGGAGGTTGGGGGTGATGAACCCTAACTTTTCCCCAGAGGTTCGAGTGAGGATTTTATGATTTTTTCCCAAATGAATTCAGCCAAATGCCTTAAAAACTGATTCTGCAGGTCGTGGACATCGATGTCCACCTATGGATATCGTTGTGCAACATCGATGTGCACAACAATGACATCTATGTCCACAGATAAAATCTGACAGCAACTTTCGCATTCAAACAACCATAACTTTTTCGTTAACCGTTGGATCTTGCTCAAACTTGGAAGCAAGCTCCCTAATAATTCCAACTTCACATCCAACGGTGGGTTTTGGGTTTCGAGCTCTAAATATTTAAATCCTAATTTTTCTCCCTATTTAGAAACTTTAACTAATTTCTACCTATTTTTGGTTTCTAAAATCTAACACTTGGTTTTTCTCTTACTCTTACCTCCTAAGTCTAATATTTCCCCAATTAAATTAGGAAAATAAAATTAGGGATGTTACAATTCTCCCCCACTTACTGGAATTTCGTCCCCGAAATTCCATTCAATTCCGTCAAATGGAGAACCATCCCAGCCAAAGGGTTTCTCAACTACGATACTCACCTCATTTTGGTTCTACTCCCCCACTTGGAATCGGCATACTACTGGCATTAGTACACCACTAGGCTCTGGTACTCTGTGAAGAGTGCGAATTATGGTTCGATTTTTATTGGTCTCGATGCGGTCTTCTAAGGTTTACACTTAATGAAGAGTGTGTGTGTTGACTGGTAAAATCCAAGAGCCTTGCTGACAAGACTCCTAATGGGTCTTAGACTCTCCAAAATCAGGTTTAGCTTCCTAAGGAATTTGGAAATGGTCTACCGATTTAACTGGTTCTCTCGAGGATCCTATCTCGACGGTTGGAAAAAGGCACTTTTACATCCTATGCTATAATGCCTTCATGGTTTTGACTATCCATCTATTCAAAATTTACAACTCACTTGCTAAATCTAGGATCCTAATCAAACATATACAACTTATCAACACAACATGAAACACTTAAGCATCATTCCGTTTTCAAACATTCACAACAATAGTTCAAATCAACAGATACATCAAACATAAACCTTACTCAATCACTACTTCCTTCTAAGCTAGTCCTAGTTTACCTTACTTAACTTAGGGTTAAATCTTAATCTACACACACATTCACAACATTCATCACATATTCAGAAGGCTTAAATACCAAAATGGTCCCTATAATTGTTGCTCATTTTGAAATTGGTCCCTATAAAATTTTTTCTTTGGTTTTGGTCCCTAACATTATTTATTGTTTTGGTTTTAGTCCCCCACATTTAAATCGGATGGAAATCGTTAACATGGCCTAATGGAATGGTGGTCAAGAGGCTGCTGTTGCTGTGAATGGTGGTTAAGAGGCTGCTACTACTAGGAATGATCACCCGTCTACACAACCTGCGCAGTCATGTAGAAAGAGGGCTTTATCAATTGATCTAGCCCTAATTCTACATGACTGTGAAGGTTGCGCAGATGGTTGCTTGTTCCCAGCAGCAGCAACCTCTTGACCACCATTCCCAGTAGCAACAGCCTCTTGACCACCATTCTGGTAGGCCACGTCAGTGATTTCCATCCAATTTAAACATGGGGGACTAAAACCAAAACAATAAATAATGTCAGGGACCAAAACCAAAACTATAAATAATGTCAGGGACCAAAACCAAAGAAATTTTTTTATAGGGACTAATTTCAAAATGAGCAACAATTATACGGACCATTTTGATATTTAATGTCAGGGGATAGGATTTGCATGATTTACAATAAAGTGCATTTTCATTATTCAATTCCCTAATGTTGTGAAAGTTTACAAGTGGTGTCCCTGCATATAAAAGAACATTGTTATAAATTTTCAGGTCAATCGGAGTTCATTAGGTTCAGTTTTAACCCTACGACCACTTAGTCAAAGAATTGTAATTCGTCGGGGCTGAACCTAAGTCAAATTTGTTTTAAAAATAACAGGGAATTCCAAACGACCTCAAATTTTAAAAAGGGGCAACTCATAAACTTACTCAAAGGTTGAGTAAAATTGTCCAACCGATCGGAGCACGTTAGATTCGATTTGTTTCAAAACACTAATTTGCTCCAATTAGCTTGGAATTTTACATAACACATTGATCCAACCTTATGGTACTTATGCCAAACATGTCAAATCAAACAAGTATCCCAAGCCCAAAAACTCTGCTTTTTCGTTGTATTTAAAAACCTTGATTTCCCATTCAACAAGAATCCATAAGCACCACAACATATCTATGGGCTAGCATAATTTCCTAAAACAAAACAAACTTATTCATTTATCATTCAATTCCAAACATACACATATAGCATCAAACAATTCCTAAGGCTCAATCTCTTAATTGGCCTACTCTAATGATGACTATTCATCACTAGTTTAGACTCTAGGGAAACACTAAAGTAAACACCCAGTTCCTAGGAAAACATGAATCTATTCATGAGGAATGACTACATCCCCCCTTACATTCATTACAACTACACATTCAAGTAAAACAAAGTTTTTAACATTCAAACCATACCTATGCTATGTTGAAAACTTTGGTAAAAACAATCATTGTATATGAGGGTTAAAGTAAAACAAATACAACCCTCATATTGTAAAAGTATTTACAACTTTAAAAATCAATGCGGAGTACCCAAAAATCAGTGATGCACGCACATATATATATATATATATATATCTATATAAAAACAAAATAACCGATTAGAAAATAGGTATGTATTACTTATGTTATAAAAATCGGAGTTGCGTATACGAACACATTTGCAATGGTATACTAATGGCATCAAAACCTTTGAAAATTGGATTCTTTCTTTTATGAAAAACTTTTGCGTTTGGATGAAATCTTAATGAAATACTCAATCATCCGAACAGGTTAATGCTTTACAATCTTAGTATTTTTCCCTTGTGAAAATGACTTGCATAAAACTTTGAAAACACTTTGCAATTCAATTCCTATGTCTTTGAAAAGTATCACCTCCATCCAACCTCGGGAAAGTTTAGGTGAAGGAGTATAATTTACTTAGGATCACCAAACTCATAGAAAAGGAAATATGCTCTTGGTTTAGAAAACTTGTTTTGGTTCATCTTCAAAAGTTGGAATAATCACATCCCTTTGACTTTGAACTTGAAGGCTAAGTTTCATTCCAAATTGATTAGTGTCGTATGTAAAGGTTTCTATTTAATCGGTGCATAGTGTGAACCAAACAATAAGTTAGTTCACCGCCTGATTACTTAGAAATCCTTAGTTTTCTTATTAACCTCTCAAAAGTTCATCATACGACCTAACCTTCAATTTGGGAAGATTTCCGATTCCTTTCAACATAATGAAATTCATTTGAAATACTATCAAGTCTAAATGTCAATTAATTTCCAACATCATACCATTACCCTTGGAACTCAATTGATCTCTTGATAGCATGCCATTTCGTGAGAAAGTTTTCAAAATAGTTTTTACACTTAAAACAAATTCGACATTCACAACCAATAGTAAACATCATCAAAAAGCACAATTTATCAGTTAGATAACATAAAACAACACATAGCAATTAATCACTTAGGTAACCACAAAACAAATAAGTAGCATCACACATAAACGTATATATATCATACATATAACCTAACACACTGCAACCACTTAGAGTTTTATGCCTCTACTTGCTTAAACCTATAGCTAACACTCTGCACCAACTTGGGTTTCTGACCTTCTGATCTAGGACCTAAGACTCTAGCCACTATCATAGCTAACTAGAATTCTTGAACTCGCTATCCTCCTATCTCAAAACAAAGCAACTCTTACTACCCCTCCGCTGCGTAACTCTGACATAACTCAAATACCTTCTAACACCTTTCCTATTCTTAGGCCTAGGAAGTAAATTCAACAATTATTTGATTGACTTCAAGGACTCAATGATACCATCTTCCAATTAAATGTAAATCTCGAGGGTACCATCTCGATTCTACATCATACTGGAAAATAGAATCACTTATCGTACAACCTGAGTTCCAATCAAATAATAGGTGACCCACTTTCCATTCAAAAGAGAGTTTCACCGTTTTATTTTAAAGAAAAGTTTCAATTCTCTGTCATATTTGAAATAGACATACTTAATTCAAAACTAAGAGTTAGTCCTTCCCGTTGGGGTAGCAATTTCATGCTCTGTCCCGTTGGGAGTTTTCCTTTCCCTTAGCTTCTACTTTATGTCCATTTCTAATAATAACAAAGTTACACTTGAAAAATTATGTTTCACCCTCTTTAAATTGAAAATACAACCTGATAATCACCAACTATGACTTACTTTCCGCCAACACTGATGAGCTTTACCAACCTCAACAAAATGCATGCATAACTACTAATGTATACTACTAACCTATGATACATAACCAACTATTTATTGGTTGCTCTCAAGTGGAGCAACACATGGGAGATGTAACACCCTAATAAATTCTACCCTTAATTCCCAAGTATTAAAAGTGTGTACTTAAAAATTTCTTTTTAACTTATGAAAATCAACCGTCAAACGGACGGAGTTTCGCTTGTTTTTCGGACCTTTCTAAATCTTCAACCTGATAAGCACATTTATATAAAATCAACAGAAGCCAGCAGGGCTCAAATATAAATATATATGCATCGCATAGTTGCCCCTTGGGCTTCTAGTGAAATCCATCAGTGTGTCAGAGTGACAGCAAAATATTAAGTATGTAAATCAAGAGACCATAACAACAACTATGTTCAAAATAAATCATAAACCTTGCACAAAAGAAACTATCCCTAGCCTCACTCAAAAAGAACCATATATAGCTCATACACAACCAAATATACGTAGGCTGGAATCAAAATAAAAATATCTAATTCCCATAACCCTACTCTCCCTGGGAGGGAGAGTACACCTGCTCGGCCCGGGGCTGTGCAATCTCAATCTCTGTACCTGTAAGTATAGTAAGGGAGTGAGCATTGCACATGAAATAGAATTGCAGTTTCCATATAATCATAATACATCCACTAGGCCAAACACAAGTAGTAAAGTAACAACACATATCATTTGCAAATCTATTCAAAATCAACGTTTTCCAACATGCTCATTCCTTATTACAATTATATATTTACATTCTATTTACATGACCTTAACCAATATAAATGTTCCTTTCCCTTTCCTTTATACCTTTTCATATTCATTTCCATTGCCTTTATCCATTTTCCATATTTATTTCCATTGCCTTTATCCATTTTCCATTATCCCTTTTTCCTTTACTAAAACCTTTCCATTACCATGTTCATTATTTATTCCCTTTAATTCCTTTATCAATTCCATTTTTATTTCCTTTATTCATTTTCCATTATGTGTAACCTCAACCAGAGATCTACACCTTACCATCGCGTGTAACCCCAAACAGAGATCTACACACGGTGTATGCAACCACAAACAGTGATCTGCATACACTGTGTATGCAACCACAGACAGTGATCTGCATACACTCCATCTCGTTTATGTAACCTCAAACAGAGATCTACATAAACTTCCCTTTTCCTTTTTACCTTTCCTTTATTCATTTTCCATTAATGTGTGTAACCCCAAACAGAGATCTACACACACAGTGTAAGCAACCACAAACAGTGATCTGCAGACACTTCCATTTTTACCGTACACCACTAGGATTTGGATACCCGCTAGGTAATTGGCACACCTGTCTAGGGACTTGGAACACCTGCCCAGGACTTTACACCCATTCAGACCATAACCTGTAGGACTATGTACTTTTACCAATCCATTTATTTAGTCAAATTATTGGTGTGGAAAACTGATCCTGTGGGTCACCCGGCGCCTACAGGGCGGTTTGGCCTGATGGGTAATTGGCCTGGCAGGTAATTGGCCCTAACAGGTAATTGGAACACCTAGCCGGGTACCTAATGTTCCGGGCCCCACTGATCAGTTTCCACTTTAGTTACCTTTACCATTTTCAGTTAAACAACAATCCATTCCATTCTTTATAAAACATAATCCAAAATTCCAGCAACATTCACAAATATACATATAGCAACCATTCCTAATCAACATCACATTGTGGTGGACTCGGCCTAGCCGAGGTCCTTAGACTACCTCGCCAAAGTCCTGAGAACCCTTCAGGAAGCCTTCTGAGCACTTGGCCGAGCTCAATGCTCAACGGCCGAACAGATGCCAGATACAGGCCGACCTCGTGTTCCCACTCAGTGTTCCCACTCACGTCCGACATCCAGGACATGATGGCGTCCCCCTTCCTTGTCCACAAGGACAGCCTATTACCTTATCCACAGGGACAACTCACAACCTTATCCACAAGGACACAAGGACAGTCTATCCACTCCTAGCTCAGTACAGGCTGGCCCTACTTGGGCCTAAAGCAAGCTCATTAGGGCAACCGGCTCCCCCCTATAAGTAGCTCCGTACTACATGGGGCTCAGGTACGTCCTCTAACCCTAATTGCCATCCTCACACACCAGTGATTAGGGTTGCTTCTTGGCTCTTTTCCTTAGCCACCTGAGGACTTCCCCCAAACATCACATATCAACCCTAGACAGAGGCTCCTTTGAAGGTCATCTCCTGTACCCTTGGAGGTCCTCACCGTCTAGGACATCACATTGGCGCCGTCTGTGGGAACTGATAAACTTCAACCCCACCCAGAAGATTTGACCATGTCTGAAGAACAGCCAGTCCAGAGGAGGAGGAGGGGGCGTCCAAGAAGGGTGCCGTCGACTGAGGACCTGCGCCTGCACTTGGAAGCCAACAGGGCAGCGAGGTCCTCACCACCACCCCCTCCACCTCCCCCACCTCCTCCCCCGCCATCACCTCCGTTTCCACCGCCGCCTCCTCCACCAGAATTCACCCATACCCATAGTGGACCCTACACCATCCACACTGGAGACACCGTAAACCCAGCCCAGCTTCCTGGCGGAGGTCGGCGCGTGCAGCTACGCTCTGAGCTCGGAGAAACCAACACTGAACAGCACCGCCACCGCGGCGAGCGTGCTCACTCAGTCAGTACAACACACCGTTCCCACTCTCGACAGTCTACGCTCTCTCGGGATGCTGAACTCTTATCCTTAATGAGACAGCAGATGAGAATCGTAGAGCAACAAGGTAAAGCTATTGCAGATCTCCAACAAGTTGCCATGCAACGTTTAGCTGAACGAGCTGCTGTTCAAGCTCCAGCCCCAAACGAGTTCCCTCCACCACCTCTTCCGCCACAACCACCGTTAACTCCACAAACCTTTGCAACACCACACACGACTGTCACACAGCTTACACCACACTCCGACCAGCAACAACCTGAGCTAGACGATTCCCACCCTGGGCATCCCTTCACTCCTGCCGTCATGGCCTATGAACCACCACCTGGGTACCTAGGGCCCAGCAACATCCCCAGATACAATGGCCTTACAGACCCTCAGGAACACTTCCTTTCCTACGAGGGAGCCGTGAACTTTCACGGAGGAGGAGATCGGCTCAAATGCCGAGCTTTCTCCATGACCCTCCAGGCCCCAGTCCTTCGGTGGTATTCGACGCTTCCCAAAAACTCTCTATCAACAACTGGGCAGAAATGAAGCGCGTCTTCCTCAACAGATACACTGCCAGCTGTGTGCAACCCAGATCGGACCACACGCTGGCGACAGTGACCCAGAAGCCAGACGAATCCTTACGTGCATACTTGCACAGGTTTCACAGCGAGTCCAGTTCGGTCCCAAATCTGTCTCCCGAGGTGGCGGTCCTCCTTTTGACCCAGGGGTTGGCTGAAGGAGGCTTCAAAGATTCACTTATTGGAAAACCACCAAGGGACATGGCCGAACTGAGACAGAGATCAAACAAGTACATCAATCTTGAAGAATTCAGCAAGGGACAATCGAGCAGGCTGGAAAACGCTCAGGCCACCTCGCAGAATGCCCTGCCCCGAGGTCATCCTCGCGGCAACAGGGATGAAAGAGGAGGAAGAGCAGATCAGGGAGACCGAGGTTGCTCTCAACAAGAGGACCGCCGACGTCCATACATCACTAAATATGACTCTTACACCCCCCTGACGGTCCCGCGGTCTCAAGTCTGGAGAGAGACCATGCAGACCGAACTTAGGAGTGTACCCCGCCCCCCCTTTCTCAGAAATCAAAACTATGTCAGAGACAAATCCAAATACTGCAATTTTCACGACGGGTACGGCCACCATACCGATCAATGCACATGGCTCCGAGATGTCATTGAGGATATGGTAAGAAGAGGCAAGCTACAACAATATGTCCGAGAGGCAGTGGAGAGACGAGGTCGGAGAAGGTCTCGCAGCCCGGACAATGATAAAGGAAAAGCTAAAGCTGACCCGTCCCCAGAGAAGAAGGAAGAGGAGCCACCATGGGTAAACATGGTCGTGGTTCAAGACCTGGATAAGTCGCCAGAAAACTTCCGAGTAGAAACCATCTCGGGAGGTTTCGCTGGCGGCGGTGAGATGAGGGCGGGAAGGAAAAGATACATCAACCAGGTTTTGGCAGTTCATCACAAACCCATCTGCAAAAAGACTTCTCGGAATGTTCCCATTATCTTTTCCGACCAGGATATGGAAAACGTCATCCCAGATCACAACGATCCTATGGTGATTACGGCGTTAATTGGCAATTTTGAGGTCGCCCGAGTCTTCGTTGACCAAGGGAGCTCGGCCGACATTCTCTTTCTGCATACTTTCCAAGCTTTGAAGTTGAGGTTTGCCGACCTCGTAGGATTTGAAGGTAATCTCATCAGCTTCACAGGTGAGGCAATCCGCCCCCTGGGAGCCATTCATCTCCCGGTGACCCTAGGCAACCAGCCCTCGGCCAGAACGGAGATCATCAAATTTCTGGTGGTTGACTCCGACTCCCCGTACAATGTAATACTGGGACGAACTTGCCTACAAGCTTTTGGGGCAGTAGTCTCAACAGTGCACTTGGCAATGAAGTTTGTCGGATCAGATGATAAGGTTGTTACGGTAAAAGCTGACCAAGTGAAGGCCCGACTCTGCTACAATGCGAGCCTACGGGAGGGAAAAAAGAAGCAAAAAGAGTTCACCGATCCGACACTGTCCAAGGGAAGAGTCTTATTGGCCGAATTCCAGTCTGAACGACATATTCATATGTCCTCTCCTCATGAAGAGCGGGTGATAATTCCCCCCTTCACCTCTCCCCCAAGCAAAGATGCTATCATGAATGACAAACCCCTCCGAAAAATCCAAAATGCAGTCAAAGGAAGTCTTTTTTCTCTTTCAGTCCTCTCCTGCTCCCTGCAAGGGGAGAATTTTCTCTTTCATCTAGTTCTCACTAACCCCGCCCTCCGTTCGGTACACCTCCGAGTTGAGGGCCGAGGTGACCTTCTTGCCCATGTCTTCAGCCGAGCTTTTCAGACCCCCAAGCTCGGGCGCTTCAAGAGGGAAATGCCCTCACTTTTCAACATTACCAACAATCTCGGCAGCCTTTCCTATCAGCCCACCTTGGAGGACCATAACAAGGAAATCCGACAAGGTGCTCCCGTTCCGAGGAGGATAGCGATGAAAGAGCCAGCCGACCATGACAAGAAAGCAGAGCAACCCGGGTCCTCTGAGTCTGATCACCTCGCGCCACGAAGATCAGACATCGGCCCTGACGACCAGAAAAGCGGGAACTGAGCTCGAGATCGATAAGCCCCAACAGAGGCGTTCTAGAAACATACTCTGGGTTATTACCGGACTCGAGGATTCCCAAAAAGATTCACAACACTGAGAACCTGTTTCAAATAGGTTTACCTCAGGCATTTCGGCAGTCACCAGCATCCTCACCTGAGGATTTCAAATTCAACTTCCTCTTATTTTTTGCTTACTTCAATTATTGTTCATGTTTTTTAATTCCCATTGTGAGATATTCACCTTTCAAAAAGAAAAAGAAATGTACTCATAACTACATTTTAATGAAAAGTACAAACTTGCTCATACTCAAGTGCAACAGTTTTATATACGTACGTACTAGCTTCTCATTTAGCACTAGCCACCTAAATGTTGCATGGCGCTATGCACAGCCAACGTCTTCTAGATAAGATCGGCTCATATGCACAGTGTACAAGGGACACCCGATAAAGAACAGACTGCTGTGAAATGTTTTCACATAGCTTCACTCAGCACTCTCTTTTACATCGGGGCCGAGGACACCCACCTCGGCTAAGGTGGGTAGATCCGAGCTCCCTACCGTATGCACTTATATACAGTACCTTTATTCAGAGGAACACTTATAAGATTACTGCACTTACTGAGTCGTCCGATCTATTAATATAATATTTCAAACACCGATGATTGGGGACAAGTTTCCTTAGCTCCGATCAGGCCGAAATACAACAAGTTGGTAAAAGACGTGTATTCTCAAAAGTAGTTTTATTTCTAAAAAGACCTCGGAGGCAGTATATATGCGACAAGTTAAAGCAAGAACTTGCATAAAAAGTTCCAACATGCAAAAAGTTTTAGACACTTGCATCTTTTCTTAAGAATCTTCCTGGTGGCCACTTAATCAATCGTGGTCCGGACCCGAGGTCGAACGAATAAACATGCAATAAGTTGGTTAAGAAAAACTCGCGTTCACGCAACGAGTTCACGAAAAGGCTTGCATAATTCCAACCTCGGACATAATACATGTGCAACGAGTTAGAGTAAAAACTTGCATAAGTACGACAACACGTGATAGGCCAAAACAACGCTAAGCTTTCATTAAAAATAAACGTTGTACAATAGCCTAAATAGAATTCCACATTGTCAAACATGTTATAAAAGGACATATACAAAGTATAAGCTTCCCAACATAAGGGACTTACGCTGCATCATCCTCAACGTCAGAAAGGACGACCGAGCCCGGATCGAACTCCTCATCCATCCTCTCAACGAGAGGGTTGGGCAGATTCTCCTCGGGCTGGTCCAAGTCAACCTCGGCTCCACCACTTTCATAGTCAACCATCTTTCCATTCTCCACTCCGAATCCGGAAGATGCGCCAACGTACCGAATTCGGAGCCCCTGATTCATATGAAGAACTTGCTCAACCGCGTTGGTGAAAACCTTGCCGGCCACCCTTTCAAGGTCGAAGTCCGACTCCCGCGCTGCCACCTTATGTTTTAAAGCTTGGGCAGCCCTCTTCTTCAACAGACTCCTAACCCTTTCCACTTCGGCAAGGCCCTCCTGCCGACCAACTTCCTTCGCATCTTCTTTGGCTTGGGCCAAATCCTCTTCATGCCTTTTTCGGAGCTCTTCCATCTGTCGGCGGTGCTCCTCCTCAGCCTCAGCCAACTTTTGTTCGGCTGACTTCTTGCTACTCCTCAGCTCTTCCACCTCGGCCGGGCTGAACCTAAGTCAAATTTGTTTTAAAAATAATAGGGAATTCCAAACGACCTCAAATTTTAAAAAGGGGCAACTCATAAACTTACTCAAAGGTTGAGTAAAATTGTCCAACCGATCGGAGCACGTTAGATTCGATTTGTTTCAAAACACTAATTTGCTCCAATTAGCTTGGAATTTTACATAACACATTGATCCAACCTTATGGTACTTATGCCAAACATGTCAAATCAAACAAGTATCCCAAGCCCAAAAACTCTGCTTTTTCGTTGTATTTAAAAACCTTGATTTCCCATTCAACAAGAATCCATAAGCACCACAACATATCTATGGGCTAGCATAATTTCCTAAAACAAAACAAACTTATTCATTTATCATTCAATTCCAAACATACACATATAGCATCAAACAATTCCTAAGGTTCAATCTCTTAATTGGCCTACTCTAATGATGACTATTCATCACTAGTTTAGACTCTAGGGAAACACTAAAGTAAACACCCAGTTCCTAGGAAAACATGAATCTATTCATGAGGAATGACTACATCCCCCCTTACATTCATTACAACTACACATTCAAGTAAAACAAAGTTTTTAACATTCAAACCATACCTATGCTATGTTGAAAACTTTGGTAAAAACAATCATTGTATATGAGGGTTAAAGTAAAACAAATACAACCCTCATATTGTAAAAGTATTTACAACTTTAAAAATCAATGCGGAGTACCCAAAAATCAGTGATGCACGCACATATATATATATATATATATATATATATCTATATAAAAACAAAATAACCGATTAGAAAATAGGTATGTATTACTTATGTTATAAAAATCGGAGTTGCGTATACGAACACATTTGCAATGGTATACTAATGGCATCAAAACCTTTGAAAATTGGATTCTTTATTTTATGAAAAACTTTTGTGTTTGGATGAAATCTTAATGAAATACTCAATCATCCGAACAGGTTAATGCTTTACAATCTTAGTATTTTTCCCTTGTGAAAATGACTTGGATAAAACTTTGAAAACACTTTGCAATTCAATTCCTATGTCTTTGAAAAGTATCACCTCCATCCAACCTCGGGAAAGTTTAGGTGAAGGAGTATAATTTACTTAGGATCACCAAACTCACAGAAAAGGAAATATGCTCTTGGTTTAGAAAACTTGTTTTGGTTCATCTTCAAAAGTTGGAATAATCACATCCCTTTGACTTTGAACTTGAAGGCTAAGTTTCATTCCAAATTGATTAGTGTCGTATGTAAAGGTTTCTATTTAATCGGTGCATAGTGTGAACCAAACAATAAGTTAGTTCACCGCCTGATTACTTAGAAATCCTTAGTTTTCTTATTAACATCTCAAAAGTTCATCATACGACCTAACCTTCAATTTGGGAAGATTTCCGATTCCTTTCAACATAATGAAATTCATTTGAAATACTATCAAGTCTAAATGTCAATTAATTTCCAAGATCATACCATTACCCTTGGAACTCAATTGATCTCTTGATAGCATGCCATTTCGTGAGAAAGTTTTCAAAATAGTTTTTACACTTAAAACAAATTCGACATTCACAACCAATAGTAAACATCATCAAAAAGCACAATTTATCAGTTAGATAACATAAAACAACACATAGCAATTAATCACTTAGGTAACCGCAAAACAAATAAGTAGCATCACACATAAACGTATATATATCATACATATAACCTAACACACTGCAACCACTTAGAGTTTTATGCCTCTACTTGCTTAAACCTATAGCTAACACTCTGCACCAACTTGGGTTTCTGACCTTCTGATCTAGGACCTAAGACTCTAGCCACTATCATAGCTAACTAGAATTCCTGAACTCGCTATCCTCCTATCTCAAAACAAAGCAACTCTTACTACCCCTCCGCTGCGTAACTCTGACATAACTCAAATACCTTCTAACACCTTTCCTATTCTTAGGCCTAGGAAGTAAATTCAACAATTATTTGATTGACTTCAAGGACTCAATGATACCATCTTCCAATTAAATGTAAATCTCGAGGGTACCATCTCGATTCTACATCATACTAGAAAATAGAATCACTTATCGTACAACCTGAGTTCCAATCAAATAATAGGTGACCCACTTTCCATTCAAAAGAGAGTTTCACCGTTTTATTTTAAAGAAAAGTTTCAATTCTCTGTCATATTTGAAATAGACATACTTAATTCAAAACTAAGAGTTAGTCCTTCCCGTTGGGGTAGCAATTTCATGCTCTGTCCCGTTGGGAGTTTTCCTTTCCCTTAGCTTCTACTTTATGTCCATTTCTAATAATAACAAAGTTACACTTGAAAAATTATGTTTCACCCTCTTTAAATTGAAAATACAACCTGATAATCACCAACTATGACTCACTTTCCGCCAACACTAATGAGCTGTACCAACCTCAACAAAATGCATGCATAACTACTAATGTATACTACTAACCTATGATACATAACCAACTATTTATTGGTTGCTCTCAAGTGGAGCAACACATGGGAGATGTAACACCCTAATAAATTCTACCCTTAATTCCCAAGTATTAAAAGTGTGTACTTAAAAATTTCTTTTTAACTTATGAAAATCAACCGTCAAACGGACGGAGTTTCGCTTGTTTTTCGGACTTTTCTAAATCTTCAACCTGATAAGCACATTTATATAAAATCAACAGAAGCCAGCAGGGCTCAAAATATAAATATATATGCATCGCATAGTTGCCCCTTGGGCTTCTAGTGAAAACCATCAGTGTGTCAGAGTGACAACAAAATATTAAGTATGTAAATCAAGAGACCATAACAACAACTATGTTCAAAATAAATCATAAACCCTTCACAAAAGAAACTATCCCTAGCCTCACTCAAAAAGAACCATATATAGCTCATACACAACCAAATATACGGAGGCTGGAATCAAAATAAAAATATCTAATTCCCATAACCCTACTCTCCCTGGGAGGGAGAGTACACCTGCTCGGCCGGGGGCTGTGCAATCTCAATCTCTGTACCTGTAAGTATAGTAAGGGAGTGAGCATTGCACATGAAATAGAATTGCAGTTTCCATATAATCATAATACATCCACTAGGCCAAACACAAGTAGTAAAGTAACAACACATATCATTTGCAAATCTATTCAAAATCAACGTTTTCCAACATGCTCATTCCTTATCACAATTATATATTTACATTCTACTTACATGACCTTAACCAATATAAATGTTCCTTTCCCTTTCCTTTATACCTTTTCATATTCATTTCCATTGCCTTTATCCATTTTCCATATTTATTTCCATTGCCTTTATCCATTTTCCATTATCCCTTTTTCCTTTACTAAAACCTTTCCATTACCATGTTCATTATTTATTCCCTTTAATTCCTTTATCAATTCCATTTTTATTTCCTTTATTCATTTTCCATTATGTGTAACCTCAACCAGAGATCTACACCTTACCATCGCGTGTAACCCCAAACAGAGATCAACACACAGTGATCTGCATACACTGTGTATGCAACCACAGACAGTGATCTGCATACACTCCATCTCGTTTATGTAACCTCAAACAGAGATCTACATAAACTTCCCTTTTCCTTTTTACCTTTCCTTTATTCATTTTCCATTAATGTGTGTAACCCCAAACAGAGATCTACACACACAGTGTAAGCAACCACAAACAGTGATCTGTAGACACTTCCATTTTTACCGTACACCACTAGGATTTGGATACCCGCTAGGTAATTGGCACACCTGTCTAGGGACTTGGAACACCTGCCCAGGACTTTAAACCCATCCAGACCATAACCTGTAGGACTATGCACTTTTACCAATCCATTTATTTAGTCAAATTATTGGTGTGGAAAACTGATCCTGTGGGTCACCCGGCGCCTACAGGGCGGTTTGGCCTGATGGGTAATTGGCCCTAACAGGTAATTGGAACACCTAGCCGGGTACCTAGTGTTCTGGGCCCCACTGATCAGTTTCCACTTTAGTTACCTTTACCATTTTCAGTTAAACAACAATCCATTCCATTCTTTATAAAACATAATCCAAAATTCCAGCAACATTCACAAATATACATATAGCAACCATTCCTAATCAACATCACATAACATTATAGCACAAATAATCATAACCTTTACACATAGACTTACATTCTAATTCCAGTCCATTTATTTGCATTTCACAGCCAACATTCAAACAGCACTTGCATATATATATATATCACCCATTTTCACATAATATCACATAGTCATGAATAGCATTCAAATTATCAAATATTCCCATTCAATTTCACATTTTCAATTACTCCCCTTTTAGGTCACATTCCACAATTAGCGTTTATAACCGTTTTCCTTTATTTTCCCATAATCTAATATACCCATATATATTCATTTCACAACAATTACCCTTTTCAAATAATCACAAATAAACATTTTATTATCAACAATCATAATCATAATCCAGTCCAATTTCAGTAAACACATATAATGCACACTATCCATGTTGTCATTTTTCATTTCCAACCAATAAATCCTAATTTAGCCATGACCAAGTATACATGTATTGCACAATAATCATTTCATCAATTACTCAACATCATTTCACATTCAAGGTTCACATTACCTTCCCCATTTCTAATTATGATTCCTAAGTTCCTTTCTATTATATTCACCATTCCCTAAATTACTATCCAAGATTCTACCCTTAATTTTTATAAACACATAACTCCTAGAAAATCACTATAACCATAGGGATACCCAATCCTTGATCAAACCAATGCTCACTATATCCACCCCCTTACCTTAACCAAAGAGAGGGAAAGTGGAAGAACCCAAGCCGTAGCTCCAAGCGCTCCCAAAACCAAGAGCTTCGAACGCACGAAGATGGAGATAGTGATAATAATCTTCCCTAAGCCAAAGGAATGGAATGATAATGAGATTATTGCCCCATTTCCATAAAGAATTCGGATTTCCCAAAGAAGGGGAAAGAGAGAGAGAAAATCCAAATTAGAGAGAGAGAAACTTCAAGAATCATGAATACTTACTTGGAGATACAAGGGGGGACTTGATAATGGACCTTGGAGTGATTCCCTTAAGGTTTGGTGGATTTGGGATGAGAGGTTTTGTGCCATAGAGAGAGAAATTTCGAGTTCTTTGGCAAAAATCACGCGTGAAATGCTTTTATTTTTTTCCACTGCAGGGTCGTTTAATCGATTATTAATGGATTAAGGGTTTCAAACATTCTGGACTTAATCGATTAAGCTGCAGTTGCAGGATTTTCAGCACCCCAACTTTGAACGCCCATAACTTCTTCGTTAACCGTTGGATCTTCCTCAAATTTTGACACAACCTTCCTCACATATCCTACTTCACATCCAACGGTGGAATTTGTATTCTAAGCTACCAATCTTGTTATTCTCATTCCCCAATTTCCTATGTTTTAAACTTGAATTTACCTGTCTAAATGGCCAATTTTCTAACTTATTTCATAATTGCTTCTATCCTAAGACTATCAAAGCACAATTTACACTAAGAATTAAATTTAGGATGTTACAGGAGATATGGAAATCCATACTCCAAAGCCGAGGATTGCAACCATTGCTCTGATACCATAAAATGTAATACCTTCCATTTTAATCCATTATACCATATTATTGTAAAAGTTTTTAAGAAAATTTTGGTAGGGTTTATTCTAAAATTTGGACTTTCCCTTTATGATTAAAACCTGTCACCTGCCAGCCAGATTATTCAAAAATTAATTTATTCGTTCAGTTACGTCAAAATACTTACAACAGAATGAAGGAAAACCATGTTCCAAAATGAAATTAAGGTTTACCAATTAAAAGTGGAATATCACCATTCTACCATAAAATACATATAATTTTTCCCAAATGTTAAACCAAATGGTGATAACCCTACAATTTATATAAAAAGTCCTGAATACAAAATAATCCTACATTAGATGCTAAGAGAGCATAGGTTGACTGTGAAAAGGGATAAACCCAATGTACATAGGGTTACACCTTAGTGTACCCAACCTCGGTCTTTTGGCAACTGTAGTGACTTTTTCCTCAATACCTAAAATGGTCAACACAGAGAGTGAGATATAACTCAAAATCAAAGGAAACACCTAAAGACAGTAATAAAACATAACAAAATACATGACACCCAAACATATAACTAAATATATATATATATATATATATATATATATAGTTATGCCCTATTCCCTTCTAATGCCATATGATGCCATGTATGCAATGATATGCAATGCACCGCCATTTTCCACAATATTCCATGTACCATTTCCATTTGTCCATGTTTCCATATTTCCATATATTTTCCATAATGTAACCATATACCATGGTTTGCCATATATCCTCACATCGCCCTCCACACAATTTGGAAAAGATCAACTAGGAGTAAGTGTTCCCCAACCGATGCTTGCACAATATGATGTCGGGTGGATTTCCCCTTAGCACGGTGGGAAGCTATCCCATCCTGTGTACATCGTACCATTTGGGCCGGATACCCAAATTGGCTATAGCAGGAACCACTTTACACTAGTCCCGAAGTGCTTAAGTGGCGGATAGAACTATCATAGTGCGCGTAGGACCAATCCACGGCTTAGCCCAGTACTTTATCCCTTTGTAGAATACCTCATACTGTATTAGACCCATCTTGTGGATCAAAGTCCTCTATGATAAATTCCCACAATTGTGTTGGTACACAATTGAGCCACTATATCACTCTCGTCCGTCGATTCTATGGAACCTTCACATGACTGTCCTTCAGTCCACATAGAATGTTCTCGTATCTTTTCCAATTCCTAACGTCCTTCCTCACTTACTGATGCACGTGTTTCTACTCATTTTAATTAACTAGAATAGCCAAGCCGTTTTATATAGTCATGTTTCCTTTTTCCTCTAATTAGTGTAGATTAATTAATCCAACCATAAGTATATAGTCCTTTTATAAGTTATTAATTATAACTTAAAATAATTCCAACATAACCACTTTGCACCATAATCAAGTTCCAAGCATAGAAATATGCATAATAATAACAACACCACACAAACAGCCAATTAATGCACAAATGAAACATAATCAAACGCTAATTTCACCATTCCATACATAGAGAAAATCTAGGGTTTCTAATACTACTTAACCAATCAACAATTAAAACCTAACACATGCATAATATTATATACTTATTACTAAAAATAGGTCCTTCCTCTAATTAGGAGAATATCTCCTCTCTTACCTTGATTTGGAGAAGTGGAGATGAGAGATGGAGGAGAGGAAACCTTGGATTGATGGTTGAAAAGATGAAATTGATGATGGAGAGAAGAGGAAACCTTGATTTGATAAAGGGAAGAAGCGATTTGATGAAGGAATCAAGAGGTTGGAGGTTGGGGGTGATGAACCCTAACTTTTCCCCAGAGGTTCGAGTGAGGATTTTATGATTTTTTCCCAAATGAATTCAGCCAAATGCCTTAAAAACTGATTCTGCAGGTCGTGGACATCGATGTCCACCTACGGATATCGATGTGCAACATCGATGTGCACAACAATGACATCTATGTCCACAGATAAAATCTGACAGCAACTTTCGCATTCAAACAGCCATAACTTTTTCGTTAACCATTGGATCTTGCTCAAACTTGGAAGCAAGCTCCCTAATAATTCCAACTTCACATCCAACGGTGGGTTTTGGGTTTCGAGCTCTAAATATTTAAATATTAATTTTTCTCCCTATTTAGAAACTTTAACTAATTTCTACCTATTTTTGGTTTCTAAAATCTAACACTTGGTTTTTCTCTTACTCTTACCTCCTAAGTCTAATATTTCCCCAATTAAATTAGGAAAATAAAATTAGGGATGTTACACCAAGAGATGTGGCCCCGAATGGGGATACCCCAGGAGTTAGGCTACCATGTTCACTATGTGGGAAGCCCCATAGGCGTCTATGTTTGTTGTTGAAGCAGCACAAGAACAAGGGTCTCTGTTATATATGCGGATAACCGGGACACATTGGGACGAATTGTCCTGGACGTATCGGTGAAGGGAGCGAGTAAGCTAACCCAAGGTACTTTTCATGTTAATGCTGTGTCAACTGGTTACTTTAACATCTTTGCCTAGATTAAGTGTGAGTAGTGTAATCTAGAAGGAGTCGATAGGTGTTAAAACCTTAGTTAGAAGTTCCACCAAGCTTAATTGTGATACAGTCTCTAATAGAGTGTAAGGTCAGGATTGGTCATCCTTTCTCTTGCATCTATTAAAAGATAATGCTATCATTAATTAACGCAGTGATGTACAGTTGATAAAGGTGAGATTGGGATTGACCACCTCGGTCTTCGCGTTTATTGACATGCTATATTATTGCCATCATCTAGTTGAGATCCGAATAAACCATCTAGGAATTCTATCTCCATCGAAAGCCCGATTGAACTTTAATCCTATAGGATTTTTACTAAGACTCATAAACAGTGATTCACAAACCAAGCCCATTTAAGACACTCTTATTCTATATTTCCACCGAGAACATTCAACTAAAAGATCGAACCACCCCTCTAACTTGTATGAGAACTTAGCTGCATTCGTAGGTATGAAGAGCCACCATATCATAGAAAATTCGAAACAACAAAAATAATACCGATTAGCAGCCAACTTAACCCCATGTACCACTGATTTGGGTCTAATATATAGTGTTTTGAGCATTGATTTGACTCCCTTTTACTAAGTGTTGGGCTTGTTTCTCAAATATTTTGTAGGCTTTTTGTTAGTTTTTAGAAATAGTTAGGAATTGTGAATCCTTTGAACGTTTTGATCCGTTTGTTAGTGTTTCAGGTACTTTTTGGAGCTCAAATGGAGAAAATATGTATGGACCTGAAAAGAGGACGAAAAGATCTTGCAAAAGAAAAAAGAACAGAGCAAAACAAAGTCAGGGACTACCTCGCGTGCCTGAGGCACGAGGACGGGTGCGCCTGAGGCGCGCCAACTGGAAAAAAGAAGAAAATTCATCAGACCCCGCGCACCTGAGGCGCAAGGTCGCGTGCGCCTGGGGCGCGCGTGCTGCAGAAAAGCCCAACTCAGAATTTCAGTCCACAATGGATTTTTAACATTAAATTTAGGTTTTAGAGTAGTTGTTCAGCAATCATTAGGGGAGATTACATTGAAAAGAGAGAGTTTATGTATGGGAGAAAGGATCGGAGATCAACAACCGGAGGAATCCGCCTTGGAGATTGAAGATTATTGAAGGCTCAAGAGTTGTCTATGGCTATGGGTTCTTCTCTTATCTCTTACTTTTCATTCTTAATCATGTGTAACTAAAACCCCAGTTAGGATGATGGTGGATTTGTTTGAATCCTTTTGTTTATAATCGTTATGAATTGATGTTTTTCAATTGAATCAATTGCTTGATTGTGTTTTTATTGTTTAACATGAATAAGGGCCCGTTTGTGTTTTGGGAACCTAATTCCTAAATTGACAAATTGGGAATTGGTATGACCATAGCAATCAAGCTTTACAATTGTTCATTGGTAGAGATACTCTTGTTGGTTTTATAACATTGAAATTTCAGCAAGCTTAATGAACGACTAATTGATTAGGGACCACTTAAGAGATTAAGGGTAGTAATTAATTAGGAAACACAATTGTTAAAGAGATTTGGTAATTGTTAAATCTGAAATTGTTGTTGATTCAAGAGAAAAACAGAGGTTCATAACTAGTAAACTAGATTCTACAATGAAACCGGATTCCTAACGTTTTTCCCATCTTATTCTTCTTCATTCTTAATTTGTTTTTCTTAAGTTAATTGTAGTTTAGTTTCAGTTTTCACATCATAACTTCATATTTAATTTTCAGCATTAATTTGCAAGTGACACTAATGATTAAAATAAGGTAGGAATTATAGAATTCTATTCACAATCTCTGTGGGACGATACTGGTCTTCCGACTATATTACTTGCTGACCCGATACACTTGTCGGAATATCAACAAGTTTTTGGCGCCGTTGCCGGGGATTGAGAATTAGTTTTTATAATTCCTGGTACTTATTACTTAGTTATTTAGTAAAACTTGTTTTTATAGTTTAGTTTAGTTTTATTTTTTTTTGTAAATCAGGTACTACTAATCTTTTTTCCATGAGTTCTACTCCTCCAGGTGAACCTGCGCTTGGCACACCAGTCACACCTAGTACTCCCCCTCACTACAGTGCAAAGAAGAGAAGAAGGTTGGCACAAAAAGAGAAGAAGAAGATTGCTAAATTGATGGAAGAAGAGACACAAGAGAAGAAAACCATTGAGGATTATGCCGCTATCAGTTTGGATGCCTGTGCATCAAGTGTTGTGCATCCACCTATCAGAGCGCCCTATTTTGAAATTCCAGCTGAATACATCAATTTGATCAAGGAGAGCAGTTTGGTGGTGGTCCTCAAGAGGATCCAACAGAGCATATCGCAAATTTTCTGAGCATGTTGAACTTCTTCAAAATTAATGGTGCCTCTGATGAAGCCATCCATATGCGACTCTTCCCAATCTCTTTAAAAGCAGAAGCAAGGTCATGGATTCTTAAACAGCCTCCAGGGAGTTTGACTTCATGGGATATACTTGTCCGCAAATTCTTAGACAAGTATTTTCCACAAACCACACAAACTAAGTTGAGGAAGGACATCAATTCCTTTACTCAACAAGAGACTGAGACATTATGTGAGGCTTGGGAGAGATTCCATGTGCTACTTAAAAAGTGTCCGACTCATGCTATGGCAGAATGGTTACAACTCAGAGTGTTCTATGATGGGTTGAAGAAGTCAGATAAAGAGATGATTGATATTGCAGCCGGTGGGTCTCTTGTGAAGAAAACTATTGAAGAAGCTACAGAAATCATAGAGTCAATGGCAAACAGCAGTAGTCAGGCAGAGATAGAAAAAGACATTGTCCAGCCAAGGGAGTCACTTCCTGAAATGCAAACAGTCATTGATCAGCACTCAGAGATGAAACAGCTTCTTGGGTTAATGAAAAAATGGATCAATCCAAATTTACCAAATACAGACACGCCAGTTACTGCATTTGCCTTGTCTACTTGCAGCTCTGATTCATATCAGCCATGCTCTGACAGTCCTCAGCCTACTCCTCCAGTTCAGCCACAGCCATGGGAGAGGGCAATTGAAAGGTTGTGCCACCATACTGAGATTTTTATGGGTGAAGTTAAAGCCACTTTTTCCAGCCAGGGTGACAGTATTCGTAGCTTAGAAGGAAAAGTGGACCAGATTCAGAAGAGTTTAGAAACATTGCATTCAGCCAGATCTGCTGATGGGACTAATTGCCAGGCCATCACTCTCTGAAGTGGTACATCCTACACTGAGCCACAGAGGAAGAGTGATGACAAGGTTATTAATGAAGAGTTTCAAAATCAGAAGTCAGGAGCAGAGGATCAGGTAGTGCAACAATCTGACTCAGAGGACATAAGCCAAAAGACACCTCCGGAGAAGCATAAGAGTAAGCCAGATATGCCCCAAGTACCATTCCCTCAACGTTTGAAAAAAGAAGAGAACCAGAAGCAGTTTGCCCGTTTTATGGAAGTGTTCAAGCAGCTTCAGATAAACATTCCGTTTGCTGAAGCTCTTGAGCAAATGCCTAGTTATGTCAAATTTATGAAGGAACTGCTCACAAACAAGAGGAAGCTAAGGGATAATGAGACAATGTTGCTAACAGAAGAGTGTAGTGCCATCCTGCAGAGGAAGATGCCATAGAAGTTAAAGGATCATGGGTGCTTCACTATCCCATGCAACATTGGGGGAGTGGACATTGGCCGTGCTTTGTGTGATTTGGGAGCCAGCATCAACCTTATGCCTCTATCTATCTTTAAGAGGTTAGGGATTGGTGAAATTCAGCCCACTATGATGACACTCCAGCTAGCAGATCGCTCCATAAAGCGGCCCTATGGGAAGGTGGAAGATGTGCTTGTCAAGGTGGACAAGTTCATTTTCCCTGCAGATTTTGTGATCTTAGATATGGATGAGGATCAACATATCCCACTGCTTTTGGGGAGGCCTTTCTTAGCAACAGGGAGAGCATTGATTGATGTGCAGAATGGTGAACTTATGCTCCGGGTGCAAGATGAGAAGGTCACTTTTAATGTTTATGAGTCTATGAAGCACCCAATGGGGGATGATCAGTGCTCGCGGCTGGATATGATTGAGTCCATTATTGACTCAGTGTGGGATGAGATGTGCTATGAAGATGCAGTTGAAGCTGCACTAGTCACTGAGGGGGAAGACGATGTAGAAGCACAGGAAATAAGGATGCACTTTGATGCGGTGCAAGAGTTCAAGGGTGGCAAGGAAACCAAGGATCTCAAGGTCAATGAAAAGGAAGCTACGCAAAAACCAGAGCTCAAGGTGTTACCTCCGGGCCTCAGGTATGTTTTCCTTGATGAAACTGAGTATTTTCCTGTTATCATAAATGATGCCTTAACAGAAACTGAAACTGAAAAATTATTAAGAGTGTTAAGGCATTATAAAACCACAATTGGATGGAATGTCTCAGATTTAAAAGGAATAAGCCCCTCTTTCTGTATGCATAAGATTCTCTTGGAAGAGAATTTTAAGTCTGTGATTCAACCACAGCGGAGGTTAAATCCTACTCTGCAAGAGGTGGTAAAATTGTTGGATGCTGGGATCATATATCCGATCTCAGACAGCACTTGGGTCAGCCCAGTGCAGGTGGTTCCTAAGAAGGGCGGGTTGACAGTTGTGAAAAATGAAAATAATGAATTAATTCCGACCCGCACTGTCTCTGGGTGGCGCGTTTGCATTGATTATAGAAAACTTAATAGTGCCACCCGCAAGGACCACTTTCCCCTTCCTTTTATGGACCAAATGTTAGAAAGACTAGCCGGGCATGAATATTATTGCTTTTTAGATGGTTATTCCGGCTATAATCAGATTGCTGTGGACCCCAAAGACCAAGAAAAAACAGCTTTTACTTGTCCCTTTGGAGTTTTCGCATATAGGAGAATGCCCTTTGGCTTATGTAATGCACCTGCGACTTTTCAAAGGTGTATGCTTGCCATCTTCTCCGATATGGTTGAAAAATTCATTGAGGTTTTTATGGATGACTTCTCAGTCTTTGGGTCCTCATTTGATAACTGTTTGCATAATCTAGAACAGGTCCTGAGAAGGTGTCAGGAAACTAACCTTGTCCTTAACTGGGAGAAATGCCAATTCATGGTTAAGGAAGGGATAGTTTTGGGGCACCTCATTTCAGAGAGAGGCATTGAGGAAGACAAAGCTAAAATTTCTGTTATTGAGAATCTACCTCCTCCAGTGAATGTCAAAGGGGTTAGGAGTTTTCTGGGACATGCCGGTTTTTACCAGAGGTTCATAAAAGATTTTTCTAAAATAGCCAAACCCCTTTGTAATTTACTAGAGAAAGATGTCGAATTTAAATTTGATGATGCATGCATGAACTCTTTTAATGAATTGAGAAAGAAACTAGTATCTTCTCCTGTGGTGATTCCACCTGATTGGAATGAACCTTTTGAACTTATGTGCGATGCAAGTGATTTCACCATAGGTGCAGTGCTAGGACAAAGAAAGAATAAAGTGTTTCATGTCATATATTATGCTAGTCGTGTGCTAAATGATGCTCAAATTAATTATACGACTACAGAAAAAGAGTTGCTAGCTGTGATTTTTGCTATGGATAAGTTTAGGTCTTATTTGATAGGGTCTAAGGTTATTGTTTATACTGACCATGCAGATCTAAGGCACCTTTTGGCTAAGCAAGATGCTAAGCCAAGGCTGGTAAGGTGGATCCTGTTACTACAGGAGTTCGATATTGAAATAAAGGACAAAAAGGGGGTACAAAATGTTATAGCAGACCATTTGTCTAGGATCCCTATAGAGCAAGGTGTTGCTTTCTAAAAGGAAGTACCTATTAAGGATGAGTTCCCTGATGAAAAGCTGTTGGTGGTAGCTGCTAACCAACCATGGTATGCAGATATAGCCAACTTTCATGCAGTTAAGGTCATTCCCAAACACTTGACTTTTCAACAAAAGAAAAAGTTTTTACATGATGTCAAGTTTTATTTGTGGGATGAACCTTTCCTGTTTCGTCGGGGAATAGATGGCATTCTTAGGAGATGTGTGCCTAATGAAGAAATACCTGAAATCTTAAAGCACTGTCACGCTTCACATTATGCTGGTCATTTTAGTTTTGATAAAATAGCTACAAAAATTTTGCAAAGTGGCTATTATTGGCCAACTATTGTTAAAGATGCCAGGAACTTCGTGATGCAATATGATAGGTGCCAAAGAACAAGTAATATCTTCCGAAGGAATGAGATGCCTCTTCAAAGTATTTTGGAGGTGGAAGTCTTTGACGTTTGGGGGATTGACTTTGTTGGTCCCTTTCCTCCTTCTTATGGAAATAGGTATATCCTTGTTGCAGTGGACTATGTGTCCAAATGGGTCGAGGCACTCGCATGTCCCACTAATGATGCCAAAATAGTGGTGAATTTTGTAAAGAAAAATATTTTTAATAGATTTGGGGTGCCTCGAGTTCTCATTAGTGACAATGGTACTCACTTTTGCAATAGGGTGTTAGAGAAGGTCTTGGCCAAGTATGAGGTGCACCATAAAGTTTCTACACCATACCATCCTCAAACTTGTGGCCAAGTAGAAGTGTCCAATCGTGAGCTGAAGAGAATATTAGAAAAAATAGTTAATGGGTCTAGAAAGGACTGGTCTAGGAAGCTAGATGATGCATTATGGGCCTATAGGACAGCTTTTAAGAGCCCATTAGGAATGTCACCCTTCCAGGTAGTTTTTGGGAAGAGTTTCCATTTGCTTGTTGAGTTAGCTCATAAGGCTTATTGGGCAACCAGATTTCTTAACATGGATTTGCAACAAGCAGGTGAAAAAAGACTTTTGCAGCTACATGAACTTGATGAGTTCAGGGAGCAGGCATATAGTTGGTCTTCTAAGTTAAAGGCATTGGCTAAGAAACATCATGATGGTAAGATAATCCCTAGAGTTTTTGAAAAAGGACAGCTTGTCTTGTTGTATAATTCTAGGATGAGGCTTTTCCCAAGAAAACTGAAATCCAGGTGGTCTGGCCCTTTTGTGATAGAGGAGGTTTTTCCCTTCGGAGCTATTGCAATTAAGGATCCCAGAGAGGGTGTGATTTTCAAGGTCAATGGTCAGCGACTTAAGCCATATTTGGGAGGTCCGGTGGAGAGGGAACAAACCACCGTGGACTTCCAAGACCCTTAGTTCTTTGTTTTTCCCCTTGCCCCTGCAAAGGGGCGATTCGTTAGGCTCGCGACGTTAAACAAGCGCTTTTTGGGAGGCAACCCATGTAGAGTAATTTATTTTTCAAAAAAATTTTTTTTTTGAGGTACAGACCTCGTGCGCCCCAGGCGCATGTGGTCGCGCGCCCCAGGCGCGCCTGACTGCTCTTTTGGCTCCAACTTTCTATTCAGCCAGTGCACCTCAACATAAATTTCGTTAGGTTTTCTTAGGTAGTTTTTCATTTTTATTTTGTAGTTTAGAATAGATTAGTTTGCTTGAGGACAAGCCAACATTTAAGTTTGGGGGAGTATACAAAATAAAAATGATTTTTCAGACTTGAATTGTTTCCCCATATTTGGTGTTGAGTTTGTGTCTCTAGTGAAAGTAGGTGATTATTCTAGATTTAGGACTTTTTCTCTTTTGATGCATGTATATATTTAGTTTAGGACTTAGACTCATTGAATTTCGACTCTATTTGATTGAGCTGTAAATATAATTGTGAACTAGTTATTTTGACAAATGTTTTCAGAACTTGTGATCAGTGAACTGACTTTAGCCTTGTGAGTTTTTGAGCCTATTGAAGGGGTATAAATTTTATTGAAATATTCTGATATTGAGACCCCTATTCTTTCATGAGTGTGTTCACTTTGATATTGTTGTTCTAGAACTTGACCTGTGACCATTTCAAAATTGATGATTGATTGCATGCATGAAAATGATTAAGACACTTAGGTGTGTTTTTGAGGCCTTCAGATTGTTTTTTAAATTGTTCCCTTAGTTGCCCACTTTGACCCTTATAATGATATATGATTTTTCTTTGGTACCCTGTAATTATTGTATTGATTTTATTGTGAGTACCTTAGGAATTTTGGATGAGCAATTAAGTGGAATGTGATGCAAAAGAAAAGAAAATGAAAAGTGTTTTGTGCCTACTTCTCTTCCAATGAAAAGAAAATAATATATAAATAAATTGAATGAAAGTGAAAAGGAAGAGAGTAGAGGAATTAAATTGAAAAGTGCGAAGAATAAAGTTGTGATTGAGTTGTGATTCCATGGTAATTTACTTAGTGCTCATTCATGATTCTAGGGGAATTTTGCTTTGCATTTTAGCCCTTATTTCATTATTCCTTCTTTCTTTTATCTCACCTAACACTTTAGCCTGGCCCCATTACAACCAAAAATAAGACCTTTTGATTTGTGCATACTTTCAATAATTTCAGTGGCGATTTTGGTCTATGGTCAAGCATATGGTAGAACTTTATCATTGATGAACTTGTGTGCTTAAATGAAATATTACCCTTATACACTTTTGAGAGAAACATGTGAGAGGTTGAGAGTGTTCATTAGTCCTGAGTTCTGATTGGGTTTGTTACTCTAACTAGTTTGTGATTGTGTAAATAGTTTGTGATAATATGTGTTGGAGTCATGAGTCGGATTCTTAGATGACGTGTATATATGTTGATTTAGGGAGTTTGTCTTTTGTTAAGAATTTTATTTTACTTTTTCCTGGGACATGCAAAATGCTAAGTTTGGGGGAGTGATTTGGGTCTAATATATAGTGTTTTGAGCATTGATTTGACTCCCTTTTACTAAGTGTTGGGCTTGTTTCTCAAATATTTTGTAGGCTTTTTGTTAGTTTTTAGAAATAGTTAGGAATTGTGAATCCTTTGAACGTTTTGATCTGTTTGTTAGTGTTTCAGGTACTTTTTGGAGCTCAAATGGAGAAAATATGTATGGACCTGAAAAGAGGACGAAAAGATCTTGCAAATGGAAAAAGAACGGAGAAAAACGGAGCCAGGGACTACCTCGCGCGCTTGAGGCGCGAGGATGGGTGCGCCTGAGGCGCGCCAATTGGAAAAAAGAAGAAAATTCATTAGACCCCGCGCCCTGAGACGCGAGGTCGCGTGCGCCTGGGGCGCGCGTGCTGCAGAAAAGCCCAACTCAGAATTTCAGTCCACAATGGATTTGTAACATTAAATTTAGGTTTTAGAGTAGTTGTTCAGCAGTCATTAGGGGAGATTACATTGAAAAGAGAGAGTTTATGTATGAGAGAAAGGATCGGAGATCAACAACCGGAGGAATCCGCCTTGGAGATTGAAGATTATTGAAGGCTCAAGAGTTGTCTATGGCTATGGGTTCTTCTCTTATCTCTTACTTTTCATTCTTAATCATGTGTAACTAAAACCCTAGTTAGGATGATGGTGGATTTGTTTGAATCCTTTTGTTTATAATCGTTATGAATTGATGTTTTTCAATTGAATCAATTGCTTGATTGTGTTTTTATTGTTTAACATGAATAAGGGCCCGTTTGTGTTTTGGGAACCTAATTCCTCAATTGACAAATTGGGAATTTGGTATGACCATAGCAATAAAGCTTTACAATTGTTCATTGGTAGAGATACTCTTATTGGTTGTATAACATTGAAATTTCAGCAAGCTTAATGAACGACTAATTGATTAGGGACCACTTAAGAGATTAAGGGTAGTAATTAATTAGGAAACACAATTGTTAAAGAGATTTGGTAATTGTTAAATCTGAAATTGTTGTTGATTCAAGAGAAAAAAAGAGGTTCATAACTAGTAAACTAGATTCTACAATGAAACCGGATTCCTAACGTTTTTCCCATCTTATTCTTCTTCATTCTTAATTTGTTTTTCTTAAGTTAATTGTAGTTTAGTTTCAGTTTTCACATCATAACTTCATATTTAATTTTCAGCATTAATTTGCAAGTGACACTAATAATTAAAATAAGGTAGGAATTATAGAATTCTATTCACAATCTCTGTGGGACGATACTGGTCTTCCGACTATATTACTTGCTGACCCGGTACACTTGCCGGAATATCAACAACCACCTCGCCAACCAATGAAGAACCTAGCTAATCAATTCTTGGAATCAACTCTGTTTCCTCCCTGCCTTCGACTTACTCAGGTATGTTGATACTAAGTGGGGGAGACTTGACAACTCAAATTGGATCCTATCCGAGTCAGCCGGGGTAGTGATTTCCAAGAAGTAAATCCCTTGTAAGAAAATCAATTGACTGGAGAAATACCCTTCCCAAAACTTGTTGTAGAATCTAGAATTTGACCTAGAACAAAACGGAAGGAAGGAGAACCTTAGGTTGTTTTTCCCAATTGTAGAATAGTATTAATGCATATTAGAATTCTAGAAAGAGTTAAGCAAAACCTTATAGGAATTAACTCTGACTATCATAGAGACCGAGCCGGATATGGGTAATCCAGCACGTATTGGGAATCTTACCAAGATTCCTAGATGACCCTCCGTCATGAGAACAAATCTTAACAAACTTGTGAAGTCTCCACATCGAGACTGAACAATTTTAATGATTGGCCAACCACAAGTGGTAAAACACCGCTTGATCCTCAATCATAGAAGTAATGGACATCTTGAGTGTGTTGTGATTCCTAAAGGTGACAAAAGAGTCGGATTTCATAGACACTCTTCGTCTATACCGAATTTATTCAAGCATTTTTGTAGGTTCGATTCAAAGTAGGTGAAAGCTTGGTTATTAACAAACATCAAGGCTTGGTTTAGAATTCTATAGAGTTAGCTTAGTGAACAGCAAAACGCCTAAATCTCAAATATATGTATATATATATATATGTCCACTCTGATTCATGATCACCCAAACATCATTTGAATGCTCCATTTTTGTTTCTTTGAAACTGATTAGTGATTCGATTTGCAAAAGTGGATCTCCTTATTTTTATTCTATTTGGTCTGATGCAACTATGGAGTAATAACCTTTAAATCATACTCAAAGATTGCCTCCTTCCAGCCGACTAAGAAGAGCGAATTCACGACTTACCCTCAATTCCCATCCTGGAATATGCAGCATCTCGGGAATCCCCATTTTATCTACTCGGTTCGTTCCGTATGGACGAGTAGAGTTCTAGCCATAATCCGTTGTATTCTGCAAAAGTCTGTGGATTACATGATCTTAGTCTGTTTCTGTAACACCCTAGTTACTTTTACCCTTAATTTATTATGAATTTAAAATTTTCTTTTAGTACTACTAGCTGATTAGGAAAAACACTTAGTTACTTTTATTTCTTATGAAAATCTCCGTAAAATCGGACGTAGTTTCCTTTGTTTTAGGGATATTCCCAAAATTTACTTTTCCTGATTAACCTGCATAAAACTTCATTTTCAACAACAATGGGCCAGCAGGGCCAAAATACAATTCAGTTCAATTACACTTTTCAGAAAATGATTACAATTCTAAAGTGGGTTTGCTTTCCCAAAATATTATACATTTCAAATTCCCAAAACTGAAACTATTGACCCACAAAGGGTCACTCAACTAACTAAGCAACATTCCACGAGGTGGAGTGTAATCCTGCCCGGCCATACTCGTGTAAGCTCCTTCTTCACCTGTAAAAATATATCAAGAAGGGTAGCATTACACAGAACTTAGAAAATACATTCTAAAATGACATAGAGAACAACTAAGGGATTACTACCCGTTATCACTTGAATTATATTTTCTATTTCAATTTCCCTTACTTCATTAATTCCCTCTTGTTGTCCATATTCATTTCTTATTCCTTTTTACTATTTCCCTAACCTTTCTTGATTCTATCATTTCCTTCTATTATATTTTACACTCACCATTCGGCGGGTCCTAATATCAAACATTTACTCACACCCTAAGGCGGGTCCTATTCTATTTCATTATCTCATTACCCTTTTATTTCCATTCTATCATATTTTGCACTCACCTATCGGTGGGTCCTATTATCATTCATTTATGCACACCCTAAGGGCGGGTCCTAGTGCCATTCATTTACTACTTTACCATTTTATTCCCATCTATTACTCACTCCTTATTGGAGGGTCTTGTTAATATAATATTCCACTCCTCTATGGAGGGTCCTGATATTATCCACTCCTTATGGAGGGTCATGATACTGTACATATAATTCTCGCTCCTGTTTAGAGAGTAAGCGGAGGGTCCTGTTCTCACCTCACTTACGATGCAAGTGAAGGGTCATGATAATATCCACTCCCTTACGGAGGGTCCTGATAATATCCACTCCTTTATGGAGGGTCATGATACCATATATATTCCATTCTCACTCCTGCTTAGAGAGTAAGCGGAGGGTCCTGTTCTCACTTCACTTACGATGCAAGTGAAGGGTCATGATACTATCCACTCCCTTATGGAGGGTCCTGATAATATCCACTCCCTTATGGAGGGTCATGATAATATCCACTCCATTATGGAGGGTCCTGATAATATCCACTCCCTTATGGAGGGTCATGATAATATCCACTCCCTTATGGAGGGTCCTGATAATATCCACTCCTTTATGGAGGGTCATGATACCATATATATTCCATTCTCACTCCTGCTTAGAGAGTAAGCGGAGGGTCCTGTTCTCACTTCACTTACGATGCAAGTGAAGGGTCATGATACTATCCACTCCCTTATGGAGGGTCCTGATAATATCCACTCCTTTATGGAGGGTCATGGTAATATCCACTCCCTTATGGAGGGTCATGATGATGTATAAATTCCGCTCCTTTATGGAGGGTCATGATTATATAATTTCCCGCTCCGCATAGGGAGGGTCATAATAATAATTTCCCGCTCTGCATAGGGAGGGTCATGAATGTATCCTCTCCATTTTGGAGGGTCCGTAGACAATACTCAATATCATAATCAATTATTCATACCATTTACTTACCTTCTTCTCTAACCATTGATCCTTTCCTTGATTTCTTTACCATTCACCTAATTTCCTTCTTATTTCCGTTAACTGCATTTTACTCTTCATCATCATTCATGTTCATTACAATTCCATTCTAACTACTAAAATTAATAACATAATCAACTTTCTAATCACTATATCCATTATTAACCTTCAAGCCATGCTATATTCTACCACCATCATCATTAAATCCAATTGTCTATCTCATCTCTAAACCTATCGCTCACTCTCATTATTAAACCCACAAATACTTAAATCTAGACAATTACAAACATACACAATTATAGTCATATCCATTAACCTTTCATAAATCCTATTCTAGTCAATTTCCCTAAGGTTCATCTTTCTATTTTATTCCCTACCCTTAATTCCCCCTATATACATACTAGAAAATACCCTCTAAGTAAAGGTAACACACCCCTTCTTACCTCGAACTTCCGTTTAAAAAAAGAACTTGGGTTGTGTCTCGGTGTCAATGATGGCGTCGGTGTTGCTCCTCGTTATTGAGAACGATCGCGGCCGGATTCGAGGCCAAAGCTCCAAGCCTCGGAGTACCCAACACAAGCCCGGTGCGAATCACGATCGGTAACGACGCCGGTGAGATCCGATGGAAGGAGAGAGAAACCAAATAGAGAGAAGAGAGAGAGAGAGTAAGGGTCAAAGGGAGAGTAAGAGAGAGAGTGAATAGGAGGTTGTGAGTGTGGTGGGTGGCCGGTGTGGTGGTTGGCCGTGGTGGCTGGTGGAGGATATGGTGGTGGTTGGAAGAGAGAGGAAGCAAAGCCCTAGATGAGAGAGAATGGGTCATGGAGGTGAGAGAGAAAGAGATCAAGAGGGAGGAGAGAGAGGGAGGCACTCATGGTGGTGGTGGTGGCCTTGGCGGTGGCGGCTTGTGGTGGTGGCTGGTGTTGCTGGTTATTTGGGTGAGGGAGGGAGAAATGGGGCTTGAATAGGGGTTTGGGGGTCAGCCAACGGACCATTTATTGTGCTGGCGCTGGAGATTAGCGCCCGCGCGCCTGGGCGGGGTGCTAGGTGCTCCTGCGCGCGCCACACGCGCATCTGATGTGCTATTGCTCTCTCGCGCGCGCCTGGGCGAGTCGTCCGTGCGCCTGGGCGCAAGGTACGCACCAGACTGGTGATGGTGCTTGGCTGGTGCGCGGTTCTGGTGGGATGATGGTTGGTGCTGATTTCTGGCGCACCAGGAGGCTGGTTGGTGCTGATGGCGCGCCTGGGCGAATTTCCTACTGAGTTGGTGCATCTGATGCACCCTGGTGCGCCTGGGCGTGCACCAGAAGTTCCTGACTTTGATTCGCCGTAACCTTTTCGTTAACCGTCGGATCGGGCCCAAATTTTTAGACAAGCTTCTTAATCCCTTAAGCTTCATATCCAACGGTGGAATTTAATTTCTTAGCATCCTATAATAAATTCCTAATTTTCTCTTTTCGGTTGATTTCTAACATTTAAAACGCCGATTTAACCCCCGATTTCGATTATATAATTTTGCCCGTTGCTTCAAATGTCTCCTACACAACCCCTAGTACTTAAAATGGCTGCTCATCTTGCTCACAAAATTCTTTAAGAAATTAATCTACCCATTATCTACGCTCTAAACCTATTAACTCACTAATTATGCTTGGGGTTAAATTTGGGATGTTACAGTTTCCCTAAAACAGCAACATAAATTCTTCGTGAAATTATATGGATTTAGTATTTATTGTCATTTAATCCTTGCTTTCTTCGTCGCAGATTCCATGGGAGGCGATCAAAAGCTGATACAATCGGTCTCTTACCTTCGGGTATCGATATAATATAGTAAGTTACTGCCAAGTGGGGGAGCAACTTAGCAATCCAACTTGGATTTTGTCTAAGTAAAAGTGAGTCGAGAAATAGACGAACTAAAACGGGAGGAAAATCCAAACCGTAGGCTAAAGTTTATTCAGTGGGATGGTTGTAACACCCCGATTTGGACTTAAAATTTTCACTAAAAATTTGCGCCATTTTTTTTATTTATAATAAACATTTCCAAAGTCATTCAATTCTTTTACAAAAAGGTTTTCATAAATACAATTTGATTCATTTGGTTTACAAAAATGTTTTGGTACTTAGACTTACGTCATACAATTCTATTTCCAAAAAGAGATGTTATCATCCAACATATTTCCAAAAACTCATTTTGTCATTGTCATATTTAGTCGATGGTTAATTTGCGGAAAATAGTTTAAGTACTTTAAATGAACTTGATACATAATCAAAAAGAACTTCTTTTATTCCATTTAAAATAATCCATATTACAACTGGGGTTACATTCGGGATAGATTAATCATGTCCTAATCACCTTAAGATAGGATACAAAGTAAAGACTATCCTATCTTATACTACAAGTCTTCCGTGCTATCTCCCATCACAAATGTCTAGAAGATTCCTTGATTGTCGCTTCTGCTTCCTCCTTGTATGTGCGTCATCTCCTGATCCTCTTTCGGTCTTAAGCTACCACTCCTTGATCTGCCATCTGTGGACATGGTTCCCAATGTCCACAGGAAAGGGAAATAGAGAGAGTAAGCACTTCCGAACGATATTATCGTCGACGGCGTGGGCTTACCATAGGGGAATATTAAGACCACACAAACATGTACATCATTATTATCATTACCTTATTGTATTTGTTACCATAAAATCTTTTCCCATTAAATGTTATACCTCTTAAAAACCATAGCCGTTATATTTAATTATCTCTAGTCTCTAAGTTTCATACCATCGGTAAATCGAAAAGGGGGTACCATTACCGAGGTGCAAGGTATGGATATCACACACGTTACATCTCCTCCACAAGTCCAACCATATCCTAGTTCGGAAAGCAGATGGGACGCACAGGAACCCTAGCCACACTGGCATCGAAGTCGGTAAACGAAAAGGCTATACCATTGCCAGTGGTCAGTAAGATATAAAAATTCATGTAACCAACACCGGCGGTCAACAAGATTCATTTCATAAAAGTTTCCAAAAACCCAACCCTTACCGAACTTCTAGCCCCGTTCAGGTTCCCTCTCACCATCTATGATTTGCTCAAGGGGGCGACAGCACTATCTCCAGTTGGCCTGCAGTCCTCGCTACGACGAAAGCCCAGACTCCTGCGTGAACCTTGTCATTGTAGTCTCGTCCCGCCTAGAGAAGTACTCGAGGCTTCTTGACGTTTCACCGTCCTTGCCCTCCCCTATTACAATCATCACTTGAAGAACTCCTATCTCCAAGCATACCTGAGTATCCGTAGATAAACAGGGTGTCTTTCCTCTCCACTACTTCACTCTCAACGCAAGGTTTAAAATAAAGGGTTCCTATGTCTTTTAAGTTATCAGAGAGCTTTTACAAAGTTTAACATTCCTAGTTGTGGTCGACCCATTCTAAACCTTGTTTCTAACGGGTCTCGACCTCTAAGGGATTAGCTTCTCATGGACACTTCCAGGTCACAGGGAATTTACACTTAAAGATCAAGCATGTCATCCTGACAATGCGATCCGGGGGTAGTATTATAACTTTCATAACCTCTGTAAAGGTTCCACATTAATTCCTTAACCATAAAGCCTTTAATCAATTCCCAAAAATTATCCACCATGACATCTTATGAATCAATTATTTTTCAATAATAAGTTGATATATCATATTCACCAGACATGTTATCATTAATAATTATGATAGATCCAACATCATAATAAAACAAGATATACAACACATACAATTATATCCGAGGGATCATGTTTTCGTATGAACGGCGGGACATACACACACAATTGTCGTTCTACTACTCACTCGATAGATCCCTAGTTCCGACCTTTGAGATGATACGGAACGTCCTAATATTACACTACATGCCACTATGTCTTAAGAAGGCTTCTCTCTCACCTGAGCTTCACGCTTACTCTGTTTTCAACCCTTTTGCGTCTACAACTCCAGCAGCTCGTTCACTTTTGATTCCTTTATTCTTGAATGATGAACGACATACAATTAATATCTAATTCAGTACCTTATACTACCTTTACGTAAAGACTAACCCAAAGTCCCTTAAAATAGAAATCCTCTTTAAAACATAAATCCTTTTTAAGACATCAGATATTCTTAAAATAATTCCTTTTTAAAATTCAAGAAATCCTATTTACAAAACATAATTTAAAACTCACTTCAATATTTGAAAACCTTTAAGAATACATTTTTATTTTCATAAAAACCACACTACATTGCTTATATAACAACTACCATGTTCAAACTAGCATGACTTTAAGGTATTTTTCTTTTGATGCAAATCTTAATCAGATCAAGCAGTAAACCATTTTTGCAACAAACCATGTTATAAGCATATATACTAAATAAGAAAGTAAACTTAAGCATTCAAGGTTTAAAATACTTTTTCTATCATAAATTAGATTAAGTTACAGACCACAATCAGATTATAGAAAATTCACTCTCAAACATCAGTACATTAAAATAACCTTTACAGATATTCACACCAACTTAACAGTAATTAACCAAATATATACTCTTTGAAAACATTAATTCCTCAATGTCCTTGAAGTTTTGGGATCATGTAAATACCTAAAAAAAATCAATCATTCTTTACATTTTATACAAGTACAAACAATATTTCATTTAACACATACACCACCTTAATTATAATTATTCTAAATTTACTTTTAAAAATTCATTTTCTAA
The DNA here is from genome assembly GCA_037953625.1 of Crotalaria pallida. Taxonomy (NCBI): domain Eukaryota; kingdom Viridiplantae; phylum Streptophyta; class Magnoliopsida; order Fabales; family Fabaceae; genus Crotalaria; species Crotalaria pallida. Next base: position 86,788,673 of record CM075653.1, read on the forward strand.
TCCTAAGCACTTATATTTCCAGATTAACATAAAATCTACATATCTAATCATTCAAGAACAAGTCATAACATAAATACTACACATTTCTCATTTTTGGACAGCATGCATACACAAACTTAAAAATTCAATTTCTCTTAAACAGAACATCGAAAACACATGCCGATTCTTCCTAAATTCTTTATACAACTTCTACTAAAATAAAATAACTACAATTAAACAAAATAAAATAGTTGCATCTGCTGTACAGCCACAGAAAAGTTGCATCAATTCAAAAAGTTCAAGTAAACAATCCATAACAATTTAGATACAATTCCTACTTATGCCAAAGACTTATAAATACAATTATTTCTAATAAAATATAAATTTTTCATTAATTCTAAATTTCTGGACAGCAACTTAATATTTTTATAAAATCAAAGTAATTAATCAAAAACACTTATTTCTATTTGTTTCTACCTTATATTTGCACATACAAACAAGGTATCAATAACATCTTCAAAAATAGTCATTTGGGATCTTAAATAATTAAATTTTTCAGATTTAAAAATAAATTTCCATAATAAAAATGAAACTTTTTAAAATTAATCTTTTCCATACAAACATATAATATATTTTATAAACATACTAAAGCAATCATCAAATCAATTAGAAAAATTTAATAAATTTAATTTCTTTTTCTAAAAAAAATTCGACTAACATGTATAAAAATCAGAAAAATATTTTCAATTCCTAAAGCATCCATATCATATAATTACATCATTTCATATACTAAAAACAAAACAATATAAGAGATCTAATCATTAACAAAATATAAAATAGACTTCTTTTTAGAGAATAATTCATTTTTTTCCAGCAAATAACATGTACAAATATATCAACCACATACTCATAAAATAAATCAAAAACACATGTTATTATAGGTTTATAACAACTACCATTTTTCCTATTTCTTTTAAACAATCAACTATAATTTAACTACAAATCATGCAACAAATAAATTACAAAAATTTCTTAGAATAGTACAATAGACCTCACGGTCTATAATTATTATTTTTCCAGAAAATTTATTTTTTATTCATATTCAATTACTAATTGTTCGTATCAAACTCAAATCCAGACAACAGAAAATCAAATAAAATCAAACAGTAACAATTACATAGAAAAATTCCATAACATATAATTCCATATACTTCATTTGTATTAATATTTTCCAGAATATTATTTTATTTTCAAAAACCATTCTTAGTTCCATTAAATCACTTTAATTTTACTTCTACTTTAAGGAAAATACTCATTCTTTTTAGAGATTAACCAAAACTCAAGTACATATTCAATACAACATATAATATAATCTAATTATATACATATACGTATATATATATATATATATATATATATATCACACACCCAGAAAAAAGAAAATACAAAGTCCTTTTTAATTCTTTTACTTATTTTCTATTCCTTTTTATTTTAATAAACACAATATAATACACATACTAAAATACACAAATAAATCCTTAATTTTTTTAATATGTGCTACGGTCCATATATATACATAAATACCAGAAATTGAAATTTTTCTATTATTACTTACTTATTGCTTATTATTCATTAACACAAAGAAGTAAAACAATTAAAAAGACAATGAAATAAAACTTATTTAACCATTCAAAATTTCTATACTTCATATGATATTAGAACTAAAATAAACCCAGAAATAATTAAATTAAACTCATCAAAAACAATTAGCCATCTTAAGAATTTAAGAAAAGGGGAGATGAATCCCTTTAAACACTCTTTTTGGTGTCCCTTTTCTTATTCTTAATTCATATGACTTAAGAATAATTTCATATATTCAAGAACAACATTAAAATGAAAATAAAATTTTAGAACTTTAACTAAAGAAGAATTTGAGAAGGTTTAAACAAAATATAAACAAAACAACTTAAAATAGCTTAATTAAATAAGTGATTATGGGTTACCTCTACTCCTTAAGCTTTTTAGAAAACTTCAAGCAACAAAGCAACCAAGCAAATTTCCTTCCTCCCTCCTAGCTTTACACGTCCCTCTCTCTCTCTCTCTTTCTCTCTTAGAATTTCATTTTTTTCTCTTGTAAAACTATCAAGTGTTGGTGTCTGAAAAATGTGGAACCAAGGCTCTCTATTTATAGGTGTTTGGAGATGCATTTCCCTTCATTTTTCTGACCTAATTTCGTGCCCCCTTCATCAAGTTCCATTCAAAAAATTTCAAATACTACTTGGAACATGAACTAGCATTAAATGTAACTTTGTTGATTCCTAAAGCATTTTAATTCAAGGATTATTCTCACAAACTTCAGAACTATTCTTCCCCTCTTTCCTCTAATTTTTTGGATGGTGCATATATTAAAAATAGGAGAGAAAATTTCTCATTGGTTCATTGTGGAGGTGCCTACATAATTACCCAATCACTTAATTATTTAAAATTTGATTTTCTACCTACTGTACAAAAATTTTCGCAAACAGAAAAATAAAAATTTTATTTTTACATATTAAGATTCTACATTTCAATACGATCATTTTCATATAAAGTTTGTAATTTTTGGACTTACGGTTTGAAAGTTATGAATTTTTGAAGTTCTAAGATCATTTCTTCAAAAATACACTTTCTAAGCTTTCAAATAATTTAAAAATAATAGAAATACGAAAATACACTTAATTTGAAAAATAGTACATTATACAACTTCAGAAATGTATTTTCATTTTTAAAATAAAATAAAATTTAGTCAAAAGGTTATTAAATGCATTAAAACCATACATTGGTTCTTAAAACTCAAAAATTCGTTTCTATAGCAGCGGTGATAAAATTTCGAAAACTATAGAATAAAAATCAAAACCTTGAATTTTCATAATCTAGATTTCGATACGATCGTTTTGACATATCATTTGTAATTTTCCGACGCACGGTTGAAAAGATATGAATTTCTAAAGATAGGATACTCTAATCCATCAAAAATCATTTCATCTTTTAAAACCATTTAAATCAAATACTTTACCTTAAAATATTTAATTTAAATAGGCTAGGGAAAACATTGGTATATAATATATATATATATATATATATAAGTCACGTGTATATATATATATTTTCATATATATATATATATATATATATATTTATATAAATCCAGGTATCAAAATCAAGCATAATTTCCTAATTTTAATTATAAAATCACAAATAAATTGGGTAAAATTGTGGGTCTCACAATCCTCCCCAACTTAGAGATTTCTCGTCCCCGAGAAATACTATGCTATGGAAAATAAGGCATAACATTCTTATGAAAATAACTGCATTCATGCATTGAATCTTAAAAATTCCAACTTAAAATATCCAAGTACGAGAAGGAAAACTCCTTCAAAACAAGTCAAGTAACAAAACAATCAAAAGACTAGACAAGACGAGTGGATAAACCCACTTCGTTCAAACAACATTTAATACAAACATCAATCCTAAGAACGACCAGTAGTATTAGCATCCTTATTCCCAACCATAGCGAACACTCTTCCGTTTCCTTTTGGTCTATCAGAACCCATTTCACGTTTTGGTTCCCAACAGTTCTTCGCAGTGTGTCCTAGTTTGTTGCAGTTAAAGCAGTTGGGATTTTCATAAGGACAGTTGGGTCCATAATGATTCTTGTTGCACTTGTTGCAAAATGGAGGTGCAGTAATTTGCCCTCCGTCAGCATCTCCATTGTTACCACTAGCATTCCCATTGTTCCCTCGGTTCCCACCATTGTTTTGATTATTCCAATTGTTGTTACGATCATTCCCAAGCCTGCTCCGATTTCCACTACCACGATTGTTACTTCCAGCCGAATTGTTGCCTCCAAATCTGTTGTCTCTTTGTCCACTTCCCTGTCCATAGAGACCTTGATGTCTTGCTCCACTGTTCGGGTTTCCATGTCCTGAAGAGTGTCTCATCGGACCACCACTTGAAACTTGTATAGCTAGCTTTCCAGTAGAGTTCCTTGATTTCAGGCCGCTTTCCACAATACTTCCTTTGTTTACCAGAGTTGTGAACACATCAATCTCCATGGGAGCCAAAACTTGCTTAATCTCCGGCTTTAGTCCATCCAAAAATTTTGCACACTTAGATCTCTCATTCGCAGCTTCTCCATAGTAAGGCATGAACTTTGCTAGACTCTCAAATTTTGCAGCATACTCCCCCACAGTCATGTTACCTTGTTCCAATCGCAAGAACTCCAACTCCTTAGCTGTCTTCAGATGTTCCGGAAAGTATTTTACCAATAGTCTGTCCTTGAACTGATTCCAAGTCAGCGCTCCAAGTTCTCCTCCTAAGGCTTGTTTCTCATTGCGCCACCAGTCAGCCGCTTCTCCTACCATCATGTATCCAGCATAGGCGATCTTTTGCTCGTCGGTGCACTGAACCATTCCTCCAAAAATCCTTTCCAAACTTGCTACCCATACTTCCGCTTCTTCCGATGCGAAACCCCCAGCGAATTCCTTTGGATTCCTACAACAAAATTCGTCGAGTCCTCTGATTCCTTGCCCACCAGCATTCGCATTCTGATTCTGTTGAAGTTGTTGGAGCATAAGGTTCATGTTATCCCTTACTCCTGCCAAAACTGCAGCTGTCTGAGCCATCATAGCAGCTTGTTGTTGAGCGTTCATCGGTTCCTCATTTGCTTGTCGACGTGCCATTGCGATTCTTCTATACACGTGAAGTTTTAAGTCTTAGAATACGCATAGGGTCATACAAGAAAAGCATATAAGGCTATGCTCAAAGCCACAAAGGACATTCATCCTACATACTAACAAACAGAGTCACACAAGAAAGCTTGTAAGACTATGCTTAAGGCCACTAAGGACAATCATCGCTCTGATACCACTAAATGTAACACCCCGATTTGGACTTAGAATTTTCACTAAAAATTTGCGCCATTTTTTTTATTTATAATAAACATTTCCAAAGTCATTCAATTCTTTTACAAAAAGGTTTTCATAAATACAATTTGATTCATTTGGTTTACAAAAATGTTTTGGTACTTAGACTTACGTCATACAATTCTATTTCTAAAAAGAGATGTTATCATCCAACATATTTCCAAAAACTCATTTTGTCATTGTCATATTTAGTCGATGGTTAATTTGCGGAAAATAGTTTAATTACTTTAAATGAACTTGATACATAATCAAAAAGAACTTCTTTTATTCCATTTAAAATAATCCATATTACAACTGGGGTTACATTCGGGATAGATTAATCATGTCCTAATCACCTTAAGATAGGATACAAAGTAAAGACTATCCTATCTTATACTACAAGTCTTCCGTGCTATCTCCCATCACAAATGTCTAGAAGATTCCTTGATTGTCGCTTCTGCTTCCTCCTTGTATGTGCGTCATCTCCTGATCCTCTTTCGGTCTTAAGCTACCACTCCTTGATCTGCCATCTGTGGACATGGTTCCCAATGTCCACAGGAAAGGGAAATAGAGAGAGTAAGCACTTCCGAACGATATTATCGTCGACGGCGTGGGCTTACCATAGGGGAATATTAAGACCACACAAACATGTACATCATTATTATCATTACCTTATTGTATTTGTTACCATAAAATCTTTTCCCATTAAATGTTATACCTCTTAAAAACCATAGCCGTTATATTTAATTATCTCTAGTCTCTAAGTTTCATACCATCGGTAAATCGAAAAGGGGGTACCATTACCGAGGTGCAAGGTATGGATATCACACACGTTACATCTCCTCCACAAGTCCAACCATATCCTAGTTCGGAAAGCAGATGGGACGCACAGGAACCCTAGCCACACTGGCATCGAAGTCGGTAAACGAAAAGGCTATACCATTGCCAGTGGTCAGTAAGATATAAAAATTCATGTAACCAACACCGGCGGTCAACAAGATTCATTTCATAAAAGTTTCCAAAAACCCAACCCTTACCGAACTTCTAGCCCCGTTCAGGTTCCCTCTCACCATCTATGATTTGCTCAAGGGGGCGACAGCACTATCTCCAGTTGGCCTGCAGTCCTCGCTACGACGAAAGCCCAGACTCCTGCGTGAACCTTGTCATTGTAGTCTCGTCCCGCCTAGAGAAGTACTCGAGGCTTCTTGACGTTTCACCGTCCTTGCCCTCCCCTATTACAATCATCACTTGAAGAACTCCTATCTCCAAGCATACCTGAGTATCCGTAGATAAACAGGGTGTCTTTCCTCTCCACTACTTCACTCTCAACGCAAGGTTTAAAATAAAGGGTTCCTATGTCTTTTAAGTTATCAGAGAGCTTTTACAAAGTTTAACATTCCTAGTTGTGGTCGACCCATTCTAAACCTTGTTTCTAACGGGTCTCGACCTCTAAGGGATTAGCTTCTCATGGACACTTCCAGGTCACAGGGAATTTACACTTAAAGATCAAGCATGTCATCCTGACAATGCGATCCGGGGGTAGTATTATAACTTTCATAACCTCTGTAAAGGTTCCACATTAATTCCTTAACCATAAAGCCTTTAATCAATTCCCAAAAATTATCCACCATGACATCTTATGAATCAATTATTTTTCAATAATAAGTTGATATATCATATTCACCAGACATGTTATCATTAATAATTATGATAGATCCAACATCATAATAAAACAAGATATACAACACATACAATTATATCTGAGGGATCATGTTTTCGTATGAACGGCGGGACATACACACACAATTGTCGTTCTACTACTCACTCGATAGATCCCTAGTTCCGACCTTTGAGATGATACGGAACGTCCTAATATTACACTACATGCCACTATGTCTTAAGAAGGCTTCTCTCTCACCTGAGCTTCACGCTTACTCTGTTTTCAACCCTTTTGCGTCTACAACTCCAGCAGCTCGTTCACTTTTGATTCCTTTATTCTTGAATGATGAACGACATACAATTAATATCTAATTCAGTACCTTATACTACCTTTACGTAAAGACTAACCCAAAGTCCCTTAAAATAGAAATCCTCTTTAAAACATAAATCCTTTTTAAGACATCAGATATTCTTAAAATAATTCCTTTTTAAAATTCAAGAAATCCTATTTACAAAACATAATTTTAAACTCACTTCAATATTTGAAAACCTTTAAGAATACATTTTTATTTTCATAAAAACCACACTACATTGCTTATATAACAACTACCATGTTCAAACTAGCATGACTTTAAGGTATTTTTCTTTTGATGCAAATCTTAATCAGATCAAGCAGTAAACCATTTTTGCAACAAACCATGTTATAAGCATATATACTAAATAAGAAAGTAAACTCAAGCCTTCAAGGTTTAAAATACTTTTTCTATCATAAATTAGATTAAGTTACAGACCACAATCAGATTATAGAAAATTCACTCTCAAACATCAGTACATTAAAATAACCTTTACAGATATTCACACCAACTTAACAGTAATTAACCAAATATATACTCTTTGAAAACATTAATTCCTCAATGTCCTTGAAGTTTTGGGATCATGTAAATACCTAAAAAAAATCAATCATTCTTTACATTTTATACAAGTACAAACAATATTTCATTTAACACATACACCACCTTAATTATAATTATTCTAAATTTACTTTTAAAAATTCATTTTCTAATCCTAAGCACTTATATTTCCATATTAACATAAAATCTACATATCTAATCATTCAAGAACAAGTCATAACATAAATACTACACATTTCTCATTTTTGGACAGCATGCATACACAAACTTAAAAATTCAATTTCTGTTAAACAGAACATCGAAAACACATGCCGATTCTTCCTAAATTCTTATTACAACTTCTACTAAAATAAAATAACTACAATTAAACAAAATAAAATAGTTGCATCTGCTGTACAGCCACAGAAAAGTTGCATCAATTCAAAAAGTTCAAGTAAACAATCCATAACAATTTAGATACAATTCCTACTTATGCCAAAGACTTATAAATACAATTATTTCTAATAAAATATAACTTTTTCATTAATTCTAAATTTCTGGACAGCAACTTAATATTTTTATAAAATCAAAGTAATTAATCAAAAACACTTATTTCTATTTGTTTCTACCTTATATTTGCACATACAAACAAGGTATCAATAACATCTTCAAAAATAGTCATTTGGGATCTTAAATAATTAAATTTTTCAGATTTAAAAATAAATTTCCATAATAAAAATGAAACTTTTTAAAATTAATCTTTTCCATACAAACATATAATATATTTTATAAACATACTAAAGCAATCATCAAATCAATTAGAAAAATTTAATAAATTTAATTTCTTTTTCTAAAAAAAATTCGACTAACATGTATAAAAATCAGAAAAATATTTTCAATTCCTAAAGCATCCATATCATATAATTACATCATTTCATATACTAAAAACAAAACAATATAAGAGATCTAATCATTAACAAAATATAAAATAGACTTCTTTTTAGAGAATAATTCATTTTTTTCCAGCAAATAACATGTACAAATATATCAACCACATACTCATAAAATAAATCAAAAACACATGTTATTATAGGTTTATAACAACTACCATTTTTCCTATTTCTTTTAAACAATCAACTATAATTTAACTACAAATCATGCAACAAATAAATTACAAAAATTTCTTAGAATAGTACAATAGACCTCACGGTCTATAATTATTATTTTTCCAGAAAATTTATTTTTTATTCATATTCAATTACTAATTGTTCTTATCAAACTCAAATCCAGACAACAGAAAATCAAATAAAATCAAACAGTAACAATTACATAGAAAAATTCCATAACATATAATTCCATATACTTCATTTGTATTAATATTTTCCAGAATATTATTTTATTTTCAAAAACCATTCTTAGTTCCATTAAATCACTTTAATTTTACTTCTACTTTAAGGAAAATACTCATTCTTTTTAGAGATTAACCAAAACTCAAGTACATATTCAATACAACATATAATATAATCTAATTATATACATATACGTATATATATATATATATATCACACGCCCAGAAAAAAGAAAATACAAAGTCCTTTTTAATTCTTTTACTTATTTTCTATTCCTTTTTATTTTAATAAACACAATATAATACACATACTAAAATACACAAATAAATCCTTAATTTTTTTAATATGTGCTACGGTCCATATATATACATAAATACCAGAAATTGAAATTTTTCTATTATTACTTACTTATTGCTTATTATTCATTAACACAAAGAAGTAAAACAATTAAAAAGACAATGAAATAAAACTTATTTAACCATTCAAAATTTCTATACTTCATATGATATTAGAACTAAAATAAACCCAGAAATAATTAAATTAAACTCATCAAAAACAATTAGCCATCTTAAGAATTTAAGAAAAGGGGAGATGAATCCCTTTAAACACTCTTTTTGGTGTCCCTTTTCTTATTCTTAATTCATATGACTTAAGAATAATTTCATATATTCAAGAACAACATTAAAATGAAAATAAAATTTTAGAACTTTAACTAAAGAAGAATTTGAGAAGGTTTAAACAAAATATAAACAAAACAACTTAAAATAGCTTAATTAAATAAGTGATTATGGGTTACCTCTACTCCTTAAGCTTTTTAGAAAACTTCAAGCAACAAAGCAACCAAGCAAATTTCCTTCCTCCCTCCTAGCTTTACACGTCCCTCTCTCTCTCTCTTTCTCTCTTAGAATTTCATTTTTTTCTCTTGTAAAACTATCAAGTGTTGGTGTGTGAAAAATGTGGAACCAAGGCTCTCTATTTATAGGTGTTTGGAGATGCATTTCCCTTCATTTTTCTGACCTAATTTCGTGCCCCCTTCATCAAGTTCCATTCAAAAATTTTCGAATACTACTTGGAACATGAACTAGCATTAAATGTAACTTTGTTGATTCCTAAAGCATTTTAATTCAAGGATTATTCTCACAAATTTCAGAACTATTCTTCCCCTCTTTCCTCTAATTTTTTGGATGGTGCATATATTAAAAATAGGAGAGAAAATTTCTCATTGGTTCATTGTGGAGGTGCCTACATAATTACCCAATCACTTAATTATTTAAAATTTGATTTTCTACCTACTGTACAAAAATTTTCGCAAACAGAAAAATAAAAATTTTATTTTTACATATTAAGATTCTACATTTCAATACGATCATTTTCATATAAAGTTTGTAATTTTTGGACTTACGGTTTGAAAGTTATGAATTTTTGAAGTTCTAAGATCATTTCTTCAAAAATACACTTTCTAAGCTTTCAAATAATTTAAAAATAATAGAAATACGAAAATACACTTAATTTGAAAAATAGTACATTATACAACTTCAGAAGTGTATTTTCATTTTTAAAATAAAATAAACTTTAGTCAAAAGGTTATTAAATGCATTAAAACCATACATTGGTTCTTAAAACTCAAAAATTCGTTTCTATTGCAGCAGTGATAAAATTTCGAAAACTATAGAATAAAAATCAAAACCTTGAATTTTCATAATCTAGATTTCGATACGATCGTTTTGACATATCATTTGTAATTTTCCGACGCACGGTTGAAAAGATATGAATTTCTAAAGATAGGATACTCTAATCCATCAAAAATCATTTCATCTTTTAAAACCATTTAAATCAAATACTTTACCTTAAAATATTTCATTTAAATAGGCTAGGGAAAACATTGGTATATAATATATATATATATATATATAAGTCACGTGTATATATATATATTTTCATATATATATATATATATATTTTTATATAAATCCAGGTATCAAAATTAAGCATAATTTCCTAATTTTAATTATAAAATCACAAATAAATTGGGTAAAATTGTGGGTCTCACAATGGTTCTCCAATTGAGGGACAGAACGGAATTTCGGGGACGAATTCTAGTAAGTGGGGGAGAATTGTAACATCCCGAATTCTAATTTCAAGAGTAATTAGAATAATAATAAGACTTGGAAATAATAATTATTCATAAGATAATTTAAGGTGATAAATTAGATTTCCTTTTAATGCCATGAAGGAGTCAGGAAGCAATGCCATCGGAAAAGAAATTTAAAGAAGGTTAAACGAGCGTTAAAATTGGCGTTTTCGGTATTCTAAACACCCTATATTAGGAAATTCAAAATAAAAGATTTAGAGTTCAAACACAAATTCCACCGTTGGATATAAAGATTGGGATCCTAGGAAGCATGTTGCAAATTTTGAGCAAGATCCGACGGGCAACGAAGAAATACGGCATTCGTAAAGGTGAAGAAAAATATTAAAATAAATAAATAAAATTAAAAAAAAAAAAAGAAACACAAGGGGCTGGTGCCAGCCACGGAAAGGTGGCTTAATCATGAAGCCACGCCTCACCACCATAAGTTCAAAAAGCCACGCATAAAGCCACGCATCAGATAACAATGAAAGGCAACAATATATTCAAAAGGCAAAAGGCAACAACATGAACAAAGCCACCAACACCCTCATATATGTTCCATCGTCCACCTCTCCCTGTCAGTTCACGTTTTTATTTTCTGTTCCAAATCTCCAACCCACTTCCAATTCTTTGATCATCAAACTTAGCTATAATCTATATCATCAAGCCAATAAAAATGAGTTAGAAACTCTCCTTGTTTCCTATCCCATTCGGTTCTCTCTCTCTCTCTCCTCGGGACTCATCGGCGCCGTTATCGATCGTGATCGCACTGGGCTTGTGTTGGGCACCCCGAGGCTCGAAGCTTTTGCCTTGGTCCAGCCCCGATCGTTCTCGCTAACGAGGAGCAACACCGACGCCGTCATCGTCGCCGAGCCACAACCCAGGTTCTTTTTAAAAGAAAGCCCGAGGTAAGAAGGGTTGTGTTACCTCTACTTGAGAAGTAAATTCTAGGATGCTATAGTGATGACTAAGAATAGGTTAATATGTTAATGAACCTTAGGGTAGTCCCCGTTGACATAAATGAAGTATTTAGAATTATTAATGGAAACCACACCTTAGGGAATGGAATATGTACGTGTAGGACAAGGACCGGAACGAAAGAGTGTATTTAGGATATTAAATTGGTTAATATTGAACGAAAATGTAGAAAAGTATACACTGTAACACAAGGGAGAAGTTAAGGAAAAATCAACTAAACTTGGGAGTAAAAGAATAAAGGGTAAACGTAATAGGCATAAAGGTAGAACTAATAAACTGAAAAATAATAAGTAAAATAGTAAGTGAAGATTTAAATGGGATAAAAGAGGGATTAGAATGTGGAATAAGGAACACGTGCGGAGTCGAAATATGGGAATAGACACAAGATAATGAATTAGATGTAAAAGAAAATAGATGACCAGTAAAAGAAATTAATAAAAGGATACTAATGCAAAGAGAGAGTGTAACATCCCGATTTTCGTAAACCAAAATAATTGACTTTCATTTATTAAGGTTGCAAAAATGAGACCAAATTTTTTTTTTTAAAACCTTGTTGGAGTCTTCAAAAACATTATTGAGAAATTATTAATACTCTCCAACAGTTTCCTTCGAAAACCGAGTTGTTACTTAAATCCAAAACTCATTCACCTGGTTTTCCGAAAACATTTTATTAAGAAAACAGTTTAGTTCCATTCATATCCTCAAAAGGACCTAAACATGTTTCATAAAAGAGTATTCTTTCATTCCCTAAAAGTCGGGCATGCTTCAAAATAGTTGAAGTACAACAATAGCTCATCACTTAGGTAATCCTGGATACAAAATACAAACAACCACTTATCCTAATTCCTCTACTGATCCTCCTTTCTGTTAAAGACGATCGGATTCAATTTTATTTTCTTCTCTGCTGGTGCCTTCGAACTGGAGGATGATGCTGCCACACTTGTTGATTCACCTTCGGAATTTGGTTTAAGTTCTATTCCAAACAGCTTCGTGGAGTTCTTCTTAGCTCCCTTCCGAGATGGTGGTTCAGAATTATATCCCACAAAGGATACACTTTCCAAACACGATCTCGTTGTCCTTCCACCTAGCTTGTGCTCCGGGTCTGCGATCACCAACTGGGTATGTCCCGTCCATACCCATCCATAGCGTGTAGGTTTCCATCCTTCTCCTTGACGAAGCCACGTAGAGATCTCCAAACGATGCTCCATCTGCCCGTTGGGATACCAGAAACACCGATGTACCAACGAACAGGAGAGAGTAAGCGATCCGGATGACGTAGCGTCGACGATGTGAAATTACGGTAGGCAAGATAATAGGACCACACAAACCACATACAACACACATACAGAATAACATGCAAGCATTATATTATTATCATTACCAATCTTCATTATTCCATCTTATCAAGGGGGTCTTAATTCTTCTTTCCATATTTCCACTCGCAATCTTTTTCTTATTCTTCGCACTTCTTAAACTCTTGCTCTTACGATTATAAGTCTTTTCTCATAATGTTTTATTGAATTATAGCCATCGATGATTAGGGGAGTTATAGTATCATCGAGGTACGCGTCTCTTTCGCAGTTAGCACACACGTTTCAAGTCTACATCTCCTCGGCCATCCATCCTCCTAGTAGGAAGCAAACAGGAGTACAGGACCTTTACCGTGCGGGCACGACAGCTGTCTCACAGCAAATGGTCCCAGACCAGGAGGACTACAGCCTCAATTCAATTCATATCAATTCATAAATATTCATGGCACACTGTCTCACAGTGGCAATCAAGATGCCCCACTCCAGTCCCTCTCACTGTTCTAGATTTGCAATGTAGGGGGCGACTGTATTGTTCTAGTGCGCATGCAGACTTACCACGGCATTGGACCCAGTCCCTACCACGTTAGTATACCACTTGTGGGATTCGTTCTGCCTAGAACAATACTCTAGACTTCTTGACGTTTCACCGTCATCGTCCTCCCCTAATGCAATCTCCTCCTAAGTATCCGCAGATACTTATGGTTCCTTCCTCTCCACTACTTCGGGTTACTCTCATACCTCACCACGTTCGCTTTTAATGTCTTTTAAAAGTCTTTTATCTGTTTAATTAACCTAATGGTTGGCTCACCCTTCGTGCATCCCTTCAATGAGTCCCGACCACTAACTTGCACAATCTTTCTCTCGTCATTTCTCACATAGCACAGAGCTGGGATCACATCACTGAACTCTCATCTCATCAACATTCTCAATCTTTTTCAAAACAATCTTACTTTCCTCAAAACACATTTTCATAGACTTTTTGGAAAATCCCATATCATAAGCTTCACAAAATATCCCTTCGAAAACTTTCACATAAAATCTTTTCACAATTGTTCACAAAAATATGGATTCAGAAACCTTTCTCAAAAATGTCATCTTCAAAAGACTTTCTCGAAAACTTTATCAAAGGATCGTTTCCCAAAAACTTTCTCAAAAATATATGTTTTCACAAAACTTTCAAAAAGATTGTTTCACAAAACTTTTTCAAAAACATTCTTTCGGAAAGATCTTTTGGAAATATTGTTACATAACCTTTTTCAAAAATCTCATTTCGAAAACCTTTTCGGAAATTTCTTTTCAAAAATCTCTTTTCAAAAACCTTTTGCAAAAATCACATTTTTGCTGGGCGCTTATGGAGGAGCAAGCTCAACTCAACACTAGTTCCCTGTCTAAAACCGAAAACAAAGGAGCCCAGCTCCACTCAATTCCCATCTTGTTCCAACAACAATATTTTCCCCAGCTCTGGCTCGTTCTCAACATTATCATCGATTCGTTTCCCCAATCTTAACTCTTGTCTCTTTTCTTCTTACTCAATTTTCCTTATCATTATTCTTTTCTCATTATGCCATTACTTTCAATTTCATTACTTTCTCAACTCTTTCATTCCATTTTCATTTTCTTATTCAGGACGTAACAGACGTCCACCAACACATTATTCATATTAATCAACAACAATAATATCGTCATGCATAATTAAATATAACGTAAAAGCATACTGTCAATCACACACTCATCACACAACAACAGTGTGGTTTTTGTCACCTTCGTATAAGTGGCTACACAACACAAACAATTGCCACTTATACTACTGACTCCAACCACTTAGTTCCGATCTTTGAGATGATGCGGAACGTCCTAATAAATCACCTAACTACCACGGTGTCTTAGGAAAGCTTCTCTCTCACCTGAGGTCCAGCGATTAATTGCGTGTGCTCTCCTTGAATTCTTGTCGTTGCCAGCTGCCAGCTGCACCCAACCCTTTTTATATATCATTCCTCGTATTACATAAAACACTTTACGTTATTGGCTCATACGAGAAAACCTTTTCTTAGTTCAATACTGGTCTTTTTCTTAGAATACTTTAACATTTTTCTAATACTTTATATACTTTCAAAAATTATCTTGAAAACTTTTAGTAAGGTAATTTATTTATTTTAGTGGCTGTCCGTCTTGGACAGCTCCTTAATTATTTTCAAAAACATCGAAAATGCACCGTTTTCGATCCGGCTTTTTCGTAAATCATCTATCACTTGAAAACATTACTTTAAATCATATGAAAACATTTTTAAATATAAAAAGCACGTCCAAGTAATTCTGGACAGCAAGAAAAGTTTTCCAAAATTACTTTAATAAAACTCCGAAAACATTGTAAAAACACTTTTTACTTTAAATAACTTCTTAACTTAAACTCAACACTTTAAAATCCAAGTCTTTACCATAAAACAACTTTGGACAGCCAAGACACAATCCAATAATTCTAAATAAATCAAACCAAACACATTCACATTTATCACCATGCACATCTATTTCATGCAATTAGACTCCCTAAACCTGTCTAAACCACATAACCGAATGACATCAAAGAAGGCAAGTCAAACATCATAATTTAAATTACATGAATTAACTTGGTTTATTTTAGGCATTTAAATTCCATTTCCTTTTAACCCTAACCGAATACACATAAGCACACACTCACACATATATTCATTCAAACACACACTCTTCTAAGATTAATTCAATTTATTTAGTTCCTTTATTCCTAAATAAAGAACCGATTAGAAACAAATGTTCATAGCATAAGTTCAAACAATTTATTTCATGGAAAAAGGAATCCTAATATTGCTAGCATGAGTAGGCCGAACATCGTCATGATATAGCAAGGCTTAATTTTCAAATATCCATCATGCATGCACATAGAATCATGAATCAAGGCAAAGACCATTTTTCAAGAACTTGTTTCCTTGTTCTCTTTGTAAAAACCGTGAGTTTCACAAGAAGTTTAGCAAACAAAATTTAATTTCTTAGCACAATAAAATAAAGAATTATTTCAAAGTCTTTAACCTCTAAGAAACTCATGCATGCACTTAAAAATCTCTAGGTGGGACAATTTTCAACATGCATGCAAATGAAATGATGATCTAGCATGGTTTCCTATTCTCCCTAGATTTGACCGAATGATGACATGCAAGAAGGCAAAGTCTTATAATTTCATCTTCACATGCAACAATCTAAATTCATAGATCATATCATGCAAGACTTAAAAGCATCATTTTATTTTTCAAACTATCACCCGAATCATCATCATCACCACACACACACAAAGTATTGATTCAAACTCTTTATACTAAAATTTATTTTTAAAGCTTGTTAGGCTTAATTCCTTTTGAAAACCGTGACATGCATACAAGAAATCAAGACTTTACACTCAAATTAGACATACAAAAATCAAGCTTCATGTTTTCTCAAAGGTCTACCATAGATCAAGACATGCAAAAGAAGATCAAGGCAAAACATAAACTTAAACTCAAATCTTCAAACAAACCGTGAAGAATAAATTAGAAATTAGAGCATTTTCACTATTTAAATTAACTTTCTAAGCATAGAATTAGCATGGAACCACTTAGATCAAATTAAAAGCATCAAGACCTAAATTTTCTACTCATGGCCGAATCACTTAGTTTTTGATTTGGTGATTTATGAGTTCATTGGTTCTTAGAAATCCAAGATCAAGAGATAAAGAGGACATGCAAAGAAAAATAAGAATCATAAGGCCACAAAATCAACATGCAAGAGAAATTAATACAATATATGAATCTTAAACACAACTTCAAACAAAAACCGTGATGAAGAAAATTTACAAGTAAGAGATCAAAGCTTTTCAACATCAACATTCAAGATCAAAGCATAAAAATAACATGCAAGACACTTAGACCTCAAGATCACTCAAAAATAGTTACATGCATCACGAAAATTAAATAAAGTCCATAATAAGGTCCTTTACAACACAAAATCATTCAATTAAAACTCTCTCTACCTTAATTTCCTAACTTAAATCTTCAAATCTCCTCTTCTCCTCCTCTTGGGTTTGCCTCGGCATCTCTTCTTCTAGGGTTGATAGGTGATTTTCTTCTTAGGTTTTGATGAAGGATGTGGGTGAAGAAGGAAATCAATGGTATTTGGGGCTAAGAATTTGGGTTCTCACTCTTCCTCTCCTCTCCTCTCTTCACGGTTTCACTCTCTTTCTCTCTATGTCACAAGAGCTTGATGGTGCTCTTGGGACTAAGTGTGTTTGTGGAAGAAATGAGATGAAGAAGGAATTGAACTAACAAGCCAACTCCCCACACACACACACGGTTTTAAGGGTAAATGCAAGGGTGAACAATTTCCCTTTTTAGCCTCGGTTCAAGGTGTGGGACTAAGGGCAATTCGGTCTAACTCATTTGTTGCATGGGAAGGGTCAAATCGTGGGGGGACAAGGTGAAGAAAAGTCCTCACTAGGTATCATGAGTCACCTCTCCTAATCTCTTCCTATTTTCTTATTAAAATTCATTTTCTTCATGTATAAGAAAGTCACTCCTACTTGGTTCTTCCATCCCTTATATGGCCGAAACTCATTCACATGCACACACACATACACATTCAATTTATTTTCATGTTCAACATATAGCATGAATCCATGGAATAATACATACACTTAACACATACATGACATACATACCACTAATATTTTTGGGCATCATGTTCACGCGACACACATACATATATACATCATACACATATACATGCATTATATTCTTTTCGATAATTAAATTTTTCATATACTCCTAGCATTCCTATACATATCAACACCGTGTATACACACACTCACATGTCTAGAAAATAATTCTTGTTCATCACAAAATAACTCATACATAAATCACAATATTTTTATAAAACATCAAGCATATAGATTTTTCTTAAAATTCAATTTCTAAACTTAGGACATTACTTTAGGAAATCATTTCTTTAAAGCCACTCATTATCTTGAAAACGAGAATTTTAGAAAATTATTTAAGAAAATACTCTCTCAAAACACTTTTCTCAAAATAAATTTCTTTAGTGTTTTTATTTAATACGAGGAATTTGCGGGGTGTTACAGAGAGTACGTTGTTAGGGAAGTTAAATAAAATGTTGTAATAAGATATGAAAACTAAGCTAAGTTAAAAAGGGTAGTTAATTAAAATAGGGTAATGAAGTAGGAATAATAAGTAAATAAAATATGAGGTAAGGGAAACAAAGAGATAACTAATAACTAGTAACAAGAGTTAAAATATAGAGTATATGATCAAGCTAAGAGTTAAATAAGAATAAGAATAACATTAGTAAAGGGAAACACTTAAATTGAAAAAGATAAAACGGCAGGAGGTCATTAGACCCTGTCACCATAGAAATTAATATGGCGGGAGGTCGTTAGACCCTGTCACCATAATATAAAACGGCAAGAGGTCGTTAGACCCTGTCACCATAGAAATTAAAACGGCGGGAGGTCGTTAGACCCTGTCACCATAATATAAAACGGCGGGAGGTCGTTAGACCCTGTCACATAATAGAAATTAATACGGCGGGAGGTTGTTAGACCCTGTCACCATAATATAAAAGGCGAGAGGTCGTTAGACCTTGTCACCATAATATAAAACGGCGGGAGGTCGTTAGACCCTGTCACATAATAGAAATTAATACAGCGGGAGGTCGTTAGACCCTGTCACCATAATATAAAAGGCGAGAGGTCGTTAGACCCTGTCACATAATAGGAATTAATACGGCGGGAGGTCGTTAGACCCTGTCACCATAATATAAAAGGCGAAAGGTCGTTAGACACTGTCACATAATAGAAATGAAAATGGCAGGAGGTCGTTAGACCCTGTCACCAATGAAAGGGTAAAGGAACGAAAAGATAACCGACATGTTGGTCAAATAATGGAAAATGGATAATGAATGGAAATGAGAGAATGATAAGAGAACCAAAAATTAAGAGAATGTGAGAATAGGTAAAGAACTAGAAGAGATTAATTAAATGAATAACGTATACTAATAATTGTGTAAGCTTAGTTTATTACTGTGTCTCTTATAGGATTTATCTTTTTAAGTTCTGTGTAATGCTACCCTTCTTGCTATATTTTGCAGGTGTTGAAGTGGAGCTTACATGGAATATGGCCGAGCAGGATTTTCATTCCACTACGTGGAATGTATATTGAATATTATGAGTGGACAATTACCTTTTGTAATTTATAATATGAAATAGTCGTTTGCCCTGAAACTTGTACTAAATCGGGCGTTAGGAGCTGATGTGTTTATTGCACTGTTGTGGTTTATGTTTTTAAATATTTCTGAATTGACAGGTTTAAAAGAAATAAATTTTTGGGAAGTCCAGAAAACAGAGGAAACTCTGTCGGATTTTCGTAAAAGTTTTTATAAGTAATTAAGTTTTAAAAGGAATTTTCTAACACCAGTTATAATAAAACCTATAAATTAACTAATTAATGTGAGGGTGTTACAACAATCG
Organism: Crotalaria pallida; assembly: GCA_037953625.1. Taxonomy (NCBI): domain Eukaryota; kingdom Viridiplantae; phylum Streptophyta; class Magnoliopsida; order Fabales; family Fabaceae; genus Crotalaria; species Crotalaria pallida. The sequence continues at coordinate 86,808,453 of CM075653.1, forward strand.
TCTTATGAACCCGAGGAGAGAAGGTTAGTGCGTGGTTCCCGACGTTCTGAATGTATGAGATACCAAAAGGGGGAACGGTGTCGAAGGTCTGCGCGCAGTGGCCACATGTATTCGAAGCAGGGAACCGTACATAGGCTGTGTACGCTGAATGTATGAGGTACCGAAAGGGGGAACACTATCGAAGGTCCGCGCGCAGTTGGCTCATGTATTCGAAGCAGGGAAACGTTCACTGTACACAGGCTTCTCTACGCTCGAAACACAAGTGCAAAGAGGGAAACTCGACACGGGGGTCCTTGCCATCATCAATAGGTTCCGAATAGAGTAACATGTTACTGTGTTCGCTATGCTCGGAAAACAATTTTCCCATTGATGAGAATCTCGACGTGGGTTATTCAGCATCTCGGGCCATTGTTGAGATGCCAGGAAGTGTACTGGGTCAACGTGTAATATAGTCTCAAGAAGACCAAATATCGTCCCACAGGGAGTTTGTGAGAATGTTCAATCTACTTTTACCTTAATGCAACTAAAAGTGAATCCTATAATTAAAATTCAGATTTAATTAAAATAGATTTGAATTGAAATTAACAACTAAAACTAAAACTAATGCTGAAAATTAAAGAGAGTTGTGAGCAGGTAAAGAAGGATTGTTAGGAACGTGGTTTCATTGTATGTTTCGTTTATCTAATTATGAATTATTGTCTTCCCCTAAATCATAAACAAATCCCTAATTTAGTAACTATCAGATCTCTCATGTTTAGTTACCGTTTCTTATTCAATTCATAACCCCCAATCTCTCAAGTGATTAATTCATTGAATAATAGTTAAGAACAATGGATTTCATAAAAGTTATATAATTACCCAATTGTATCTCTACCCCTGGATTAATTATATTGTGTGTTTGGAAAAGCCTATCTAAACCCTAAATCTCTCAATTTGGGGATTAGAAATCCAAAACATAAATTGGCCAGATTCATGCATAACAATTAAATCACAATCAAACACATGATTTAGAAACGGAAAAACATTAATTCAATAACTACATAAATTAATCCATACAAATCCACCAATTCCTAACAAAGGGTTTTAGTTACATGATAAACAATGAAGAACAAGAGTAGAAATAGAAGGATAATACATGATTACCATGGAGAAGCCTTGATCTCTCAATCCTTGGATCTCCTCCTCTTCTAAACCTCTCTCTAAACTACGTAATCTCCCTCCCTAAAGCTTACAAAAACTGCTGAAAAACCTAATATTTAATGCCTAAAACAAACCCTCATTGAGTCCCAATTGAATCCCCATCAAAATGCATCAAACCCGGCCCAAAACGGGCCTGTCTGCTGATCGCATGCCCCAGGCGCATGCCCGGGGGGGGGGGGGGCGTGCACACTCTGTACAGCAAAATTTCAGCACGCGCGTCCCGGACCGTTTTGGCCGCCCCGGACTCATCCGGACTCCGTCTTACTCCGTTCTTGGACCGTTTCGAAGCTCTTTTCATCCTCTATCCAAATCCATCATCATATTTTCTATTTAAGCTCCATAAGTACCTGAAACATACCCAAAAAGGATCAAAACGTTCAAAGGGTTCAAAACTAAGAACTATTTCTAAGAATTAACAAAAAGTCCTACAAAATACTTGAGAAACAAACTAAACACATAGTAAAAGGGAGTCTAAATCATATTCAAATCACTATATATTGGACCCAAATCACTCCCCCAAACTTAGCATTTTGCATGTCCCAGGCAAAAGTAAAATATCCTTCTAAACAAAAGACTAACTCCCTAAGTCAACATATACACACCTCATCTAAGACTTCGACTCAAGACTCCAACACATATTATCACAAGCTATTTACACAATCACAAACTAGTTAGAGTAACAAACCCAATCAGAACTCAGGACTAGTGAACACTCTCAACCTCTCAAATGTTTCTCTCAAAAGTGCATAAGGGTAATATTTCATTTAAGCACACAAGTTCATCAATGATAAAGTGGTACCATATGCTTGACCATAGACCAACATCTCCACTGAAATTATCGATTGCGCACAAAAATCAAAAGGTCTTAATATTGGTTGTAATGGGGCCTGGCTAAAGTGTTAGGTGGGATAAAAGAAAAAAGAGATAAAACTAAGGGCTAAAATGCAAAGCAAATTTCCCTCATAAATTATGAATGAGCAACTAGTAGTATTACAATGAATCACAACTCAATTCACAACTTTATTATTCTTCTCACTTTTCAATTTTAATTCCTCTACTCTCTTCCTTTTCACAATTTTCATTCTTTTTCAATTTTATTTTATTTCTTTTTCATTGGAAGAGAAGTAGGCACATAACACTTTTTTTTCTTTTCTGTTGCATCACATTCCACTTTATTGCTCATCCAAAATTCCTAAGGTACTCACAAAGAACAATGCAATCAATGCAGGGTACCAAAGAAAAATCATATAATATCATTAGGCTCAAAGTGAGCAACTAAGGGAAAAGGTATCAATTCAAAACATCTGAAGGCCTCAAAAACACATCCTAAGTGCCTTAATCATCTTCATGCATGCAAACAAAAATCAATCTTGAAATGGTCACAGGTCAAGTTCTAGAGTACAATCATCAAAGAGAACACACTCATGAAAGAATAGGGGTCTCAATATCAGAATATTTCAATAAAATTCATACCCCTCAATATAAGGCTCAAAACCTCACAGGCTAAAGTCGGTTCACTAATAACAAGTTCTGAAAGCATTTGTCAAAATAACCAGTTCACAACCATATTTACAGCTCAATCAAATAGAGTCAAATGTCAATGAGTCTAAGTCCTAAACTAAGTAGGTACATGCATCATCAGAGAAAAAGTCCTAAGGTTAGAAAAATTAATTACTCTTGCTAAGGACACAAATCAATACCAAAGCTAAACCTTCCACCAAAGCTAAAGGACCCAGGTAGCTTTAACATTTCAGTTACCATAGGCAAGGAGTATTCAGGTAAGGCTCTTTGTGACTTAGGAGCTAGTGTTAATGTTATGCCCTTGTCGGTGTTTGAAAAATTGAAAATAGAAAAGATTGAGCCTACCTGGGCGACACTTGAATTAGTTGATAAATCTATCCTCCGCCCTTATGGAGTGGTGGAAGACCTTCTAGTAAAGGTGAATGATTTTATCCTGCCCCTTGACTTTATGGTACTTGATATAGAAGAGGATAAGAACATTCCTCTAATTTTTGGAAGACCATTCTTAGCCACAGAAGGGGCAGTGATTGATGTGCCTAGGGGAGAAGTGATTCTCCGAGTGAATGGTGAGCAATCCACTATAAATTTTTTTCCAAAACCACCAGTCACCGCGGAGACCTTTGCTCCTCTTAAATTTATTCAGCACTCTAATGGAGGGAGTGTTGGAAAAAGGTGGAGTGACCACGCAAAAGTGTTTCCATTGAAAGGGTCATGACAACCACCTTGACCTCTAAAAAGAGGTGACCCGTCAGGCTCGTGACGTTAAACAAGCGCTTGTTGGGAGGCAACCCAATGTTAGGTAATTCCCTCTTAGGATAGTTTAGTTGTAGGTTGTTTAAAAAAAACCCAGAGGTACAGACCTCACGCGCCCCAGGCGCATGCGGTCGCGCGCCTCAGGCGCGCGGGGCTGCTACAGACCCAGTTTGGGGGAATTTTTCTAGTTCTCCATTCAGCGCCTGTACCTTCCCAAAAATATGTCCAGCTTTCGTAGATGAAGTTTTTTTTTTTAATTTTTATTTTGTAGTGTAGGCTAGATTAGTTTGCTTGAGGACAAGCCAACATCTAAGTTTGGGGGAGTATATACAAAATAAAATTTTTTCAGATCTAAATTTTTCTCTCATATTTTTGGTATTGGTTTGTGTCCTTAGCAAGAGTAATTAATTTTTCTAACCTTAGGACGTTTTCTCTGATGATGCATGTACATACTTAGTTTAGGACTTAGACTTATTGACTTTTAACTCTATTTGATTGAGCTGTAAATATGGTTGTGAACTGGTTATTTTGACAAACACTTTTGCGTGGTCACTCCACCTTTTTCCAACACTCCCTCCATTAGAGTGCTGAATAAATTTAAGAGGAGCAAAGGTCTCCGCGGTGACTGGTGGTTTTGGAAAATTTTTTATAGTGGATTGCTCACCATTCACTCGGAGAATCACTTCTCCCCTAGGCACATCAATCACTGCCCCTACTGTGGCTAAGAATGACCTTCCAAAAATTAGAGGAATGTTCTTATCCTCTTCTATATCAAGTACCATAAAGTCAAGGGGCAGGATAAAATCATTCACCTTTACTAGAAGGTCTTCCACCACTCCATAAGGGCAGAGGATAGATTTATCAACTAATTCAAGTGTCGCCCAGGTAGGCTTAATCTTTTCTATTTTCAATTTTTCAAACATCGACAAGGGCATAACATTAACACTAGCTCCTAAGTCACAGAGAGCCTTACCTGAATACTCCTTGCCTATGCTAACTGAAATGTTAAAGCTACCTGAGTCCTTTAGCTTTGGTGGAAGGTTTCGCTTGATGATGTTGCTGTACTTCTCTGCTATTGGGAATGTCTCCTCAGTCAAGAGCATCCGCTTCTTCTTTGTTAGCAACTCCTTCATGAATCTCGCGTACTGAGGCATTTGTTCAAGTGCCTCAGCAAACGGGATGTTGATGTGCAGCTTCCGTAGCATCTCCAGGAACTTGGAAAACTGCTTCTGGTCTTCATCCTTCTTCAAAATCTGAGGAAAAGGTACCCTCAAATGTAGTGGTGCTGGTTGGGGTGTGCCTTGATTGAGATCCGCAGGTGGACCCTGCGCTTTCGGTGCTTCAGGCTCCTCTTGCTCAGCTGATGGCTTGAGCTCTTCCCTCTTTTCAGGCTCCCTCTCAGTTGCATCACCCTTTTTCTGTGGCTCCTCATATGACTTGCCACTTCGAAGGGTGACTACCATGCATCTTTCCTTGGTGTGGGTTGCTATCTCTGATATTTGATTTGCTATTTGGTCCATTCGCACCTCCAAGTTCTGAATGCTGACTTGCTGATTACTGAGAGTTATGTCAGTTTTGGCCATGTAGCTTGAAGTTCTTTCCATGAAGCTCTGAGTTGATGCAGCCAATGCTTCAATTACCTTCTCCCAGTTTTGCTTTTGTGATTGAGGTTGATTGAGTGCCGACTTGGACCATGAGGAATTGACTTGGTTCGCTTGTTCCTCAATGGTGGCTGGACCCTTTCTAATTTCATAAGCACACTCACCATTCCGGTGACTTCCTCCACAAAAATTGCACTTGAGAGCCTGGGATGCAACTTGCTTCACCAATGCTTTTAGCTGTTGTTGCATCTCCTTATTTTCCTGGATGAGGGCCTGGATTAAAGAAGAGTCTGAACCTTTATTATTCTGAGTGCTTTTCCCTCTAACAGCCTGACTACTGCTGAATACCAAATTGGTGATGATTTCTCTGGCCTCTTCAACAGTTTTCTTCCTCAATGCTCCACCTGCTGCTGCATCAATCATAGTCTGGTCATGCCCATTGAGTCCATTGTAAAATAGAGTAATCTCCTGGTATTCTTGCATACGCTATGGGTTCTTCCTCAACAGCTGGTTGTAGCGTTCCCAGGCCTCATGTAGTGGCTCATCTTCTTCTTGCTTGAAGGAATTGATGTCTCTCCTCAGCTTTGCTTGCTCTCCAGCCGGAAGGAACTTGTCCATGAATTTGGAGACAAGCACTTTCCAACTGGAAAGACTCTCAGGTGCCTGATTGTGCAACCATGTCCTTGCCTCTCCCCTTAGTGAGAAGGGAAACAGTCTCATCCGAATGGCCTCATCCGAAGCACCCTCGATTTTGAATAAGTCGAGGAGGCTCAAGAAGTTGGCGATATTCTCCCGTGGGTCTTGATGTGCCGCACCCTCAAATTGATCCTGTTTGATGAGTTGTATGTAATTGGGATCAATTTTGAAGGCGGTTGCTGAGATTGGTGGATGGACCATGCTTGAGGCAAACATGTCCATGCTCACGATTGCATAATCGCCTAACGTCATACGGGAAGGAGGAGGCGGAATGGACCCGTCAGATCCTCCCCCTTCAGCCATCTTCTAAGTGTTCTCTTCTCTTGTGCTACTTCTCTTTTGTTGCACTCAAATAGATAAAATACCTGCAAGCACAAAAACAACAAAAAGATTACGTAGCACCTGTTGAGATAAGAAACTAAAAAAAATAAAACTAAAAACAAAAAAAAATATAGAACTCACTAAAAAATTACACTAAGTACCAAAAATAAATTGAACAATTCTAAACTCCCCGGAAATGGCGCCAAAAATTTGTTGAGATGCTAGCAAGTGTACTGGGTCAACGTGTAATATAGTCTCAGGAAGACCAAATATCGTCCCACAGGGAGTTTGTGAGAATGTTCAATCTACTTTTACCTTAATGCAACTAAAAGTGAATCCTATAATAAAAATTCAGATTTAATTAAAATAAATTTGAATTGAAATTAACAACTAAAACTAAAACTAATGCTGAAAATTAAAGAGAGTTGTGAGCAAGTAGAGAAGGATTGTTAGGAACGTGGTTTCATTGTATGTTTCGTTTATCTAATTATGAATTATTGTCTTCCCCTAAATCATGAACAAATCCCTAATTTAGTAACTATCAGATCTCTCATGTTCAGTTACCGTTTCTTATTCAATTCATAACCCCCAATCTCTCAAGTGATTAATTCATTGAATAATAGTTAAGAACAATGAATTTCATAAAAGTTATATAATTACCCAATTGTATCTCTACCCCTGGATTAATTATATTGTTTGATTGGAAAGGCCTATCTAAACCCTAAATCTCTCAATTTGGGGATTAGAAATCCAAAACATAAATTGGTCAGATTCATGCATAACAATTAAATCACAATCAAACACATGATTTAGAAACAGAAAAACAATAATTCAATAACTACATAAATTAATCCATACAAATCCACCAATTCCTAACAAAGGGTTTTAGTTACATGATAAACAATGAAGAACAAAAGAAGAAATAGAAGGATAATACATGATTACCATGGAGAAGCCTTGATCTCTCAATCCTTGGATCTCCTCCTCTTCTAAACCTCTCTCTAAACTATGTAATCTCTCTCCCTAAAGCTTACAAAAACTGCTGAAAATCCTAATATTTAATGCCTAAAACAAACCCTCATTGAGTCCCAATTGAATCCCCATCAAAATGCATCAAACCCGGCCCAAAACGGGCTTGTCTTCTGATCATGCGCCCCAGGCGCGCACACTCTGTACAGCAAAATTTCAGCACGCGCGTCCCGGACCGTTTTGGCCGCCCCGGACTCATCCGGACTCCGTTTTACTCCGTTCTTGGACCGTTTCGAAGCTCTTTTCATCCTCTATCCAAATCCATCAACATATTTTCCATTTAAATTCCATAAGTACGTGAAACATACCCAAAAAGATGAAAACGTTCAAAGGGTTCAAAACAAAGAACTATTTCTAAGAATTAACAAAAAGTCCTACAAAATACTTGAGAAACAAACTAAACACATAGTAAAAGGGAGTCTAAATCATATTCAAATCACTATATATTGGACCCTAATCAGCCATGTACCTCGCATATGTGCATAGAAAATAATTTAGCGGTTGACGTTCAAGTTTATAACAACAATAATAGATAACAATAGACATGTAATGACTTTAATTAACAAAAGTATAATATTTTTGCTGTTAACTAATAGTCATGTGAGTCAATAAAAAATTTGTGACATTATTAAAAATTAGAAAGAGTAGCTTCCCTGATTTAGAAGTAGGTTGCTGAGTTGTTGGGCCCATAGTGGTGTTGAGGCCCGTTTCCTCCTTTTAGTGCAGCTTGGCCCAGCAGCCCAATCGGGCTTGAGAACCCGAATGCAACAGCAACTGTTGTTACTCACGAGGGGGTGCTTCTATGCACACCGGCGGCGGCAAGCTTGGAGCACTGGGGCACACACACCGGAGGAGACAAGCAGTGGCGGCTCCTTCTTTCTCACGACGGGGTGAGCTTGAGATCTCACGACGGTTCGCGATGCTAGCCCTCGGCGTCTCGAGCAAACACGATCTGCAACAAGATCAACATCTTCGTTCATGGCTGTTGGCGGTGAAGAGGACCGTGGCGGTGAAGAAGACAGTGGTTTCTCCTCGGTGGCGGTTCCCGTTGAAGAAGAGGAAGAAGAGGACGGTTTGGAAGGTTTGGCAGCGAAATCGTCGTCTGCGGTGGAAGCGCCACGCGTGTGTTGATGATGGCATGAGACCGCCCTGATTAGATCTCCAGTGGCCGTGGCGGCAGCGATCCCACCGGTGACGGCAACCATTGATGGTCCCCCTTTCAGAACCGTAGCTGCAACTATTTTCTTCTTTCTTTATTATTATTATTTTTTTTATTTTCTGTAATTGTGGATGGGAATCGGAGTTTAACGATTCCCACAGACGGCGCCAATGTGATGATCCATTGTTAGGGATGCACCACGATATGTGTTTGGGGTTGTTGCAGCTGACGAGGGTGACCCCGGTCCTACGTACCCCCAATGATAAGGGGATCAAGCCACACGTAGTTCTTGAGAGTAGGGATGAGAGAACGTACCTTAGCCCCCATAGCCTGGTGGTTCTTATAGGGGTTTACCTATTAGGTGTGTCATGGGTAACCCTAGCTTAGTTGGGCTGGGCCTGTTGGTAGGCTCTTAAGTCTAGTCCATCACAGAAGATAATACAAAATTTAACCACACATGATATAACACACTATATGTGAAAGGTAGGACTATGCCCGGAAAAATAATAATGTGCTAATTTTTTTTTTCAAAAAGAGCAAGGTACACATGATTTATTTTAATGTAAGCAAAATTTGGAATAGTCCAAGTATACCTTTGTATAGTCATTAATATACAAGGAGTTAGAGGTAGATACCTTAGACTTGTTGACCAACGAAGTACTTGCCTTTACCCATTGCTTCTTGCTTGAGGTCTTAGACCTTATGATTTCACCTTTTTGCACGTGAGAAGCTTTGGTATTGGTAGGCTTGTATCTTTGCTTAGTCCATACGTTTCTTGTCCTCTTAGGTATTCTCCTCAATAGATTCTCTTGACCACTTAGTTCTTCCTTTTGTTTGGATTCTTGCACATTTATAACACTAGAAGAACTCTTTGGTACCCATTTCATCTTGGGTCCTTTGGGGTTAGTCTTGGATTCCTTAGAAACCTTTGGAATCCATATCATTTTATTTCGCATATAATAATTTTTCTTATATAAGCACAAATGAGAAATATAACCCGAACATCCACAATAATTACAAATAATGAGTTTGAATGATGATATGACTTTTTCAAAATTATGTTCATGAAACTTGGTTTTTTTGACTTCACATTGAAAAATATCATTGTCAACGACTTTACTTGATCTTTGGATATCCACATTATTTTCAATTTCATCAAGTACAGAATTTGAACAACTAGATTTTTCAGTGTTATTATATTCAAAAAGTGCATCCTCAACTTGTTTTTCAATATCAATGCAATTTTCAAAAATAGTTGAGGAGCTATTTTCTAAAAACATCTCTTTATCAAAAATATCTCCATTTTTCAAAATATCAATTTCATTTTCAATTAGAGATAATTTTTGTAAAGAATCCAAGTTTGTACTTTCTAAAGATATCAAAACATCATTTAAATCATTATATGCAAATTGTAGTTTATTATAACAAGGACTCTTTTGAATTACCTCAAGGTCCTCCTGAGCCAAGTAATCGGATGTTTCATTTTCATTTTCCATTGATTTCTGATCCGAAAAGCTTGATTCCTCCATTGAGTCCATGAAGCTTTCAAAAAGTCTCTGCAGTTCAACGTCGTCGCTTAATGAGTTACTCCCCACGCTTTCTGTTTCATCATCACAATCTTCCTCCAGGGAGTTAGTCCTTTCAAGCTCTTTATCACTTTCTTGTTGTTCCTTCTCCTCTTTCATGTGGACACTAACACTTCCATGAAGATCATTAGTAGCATAGTGTGTATTCAAAGTTGTTGGAATACAAGTGGTATAGTATGAACACGTGAGAACACCTAGAAGGGGGGTTGAATAGGTGTTCAAACAACCATGAACAATTTTCGCAAAGCACAAACAAAACGTGGTTAAAACAGAAATTCTTTAACCAAAGTATCAGTGACTAACCGGTTACTCAACCTGCTAACCGGTTAGTATCTGAAACAGCTTTGAGGAAAATTGACAAATCAATCAAGAACTCAGAGTTAAACGCAAAATTACTTCAACCTAAGATTTAAAACAATTAAACAGATGTTTTAATAAGGTTTTCCCCAAATTAATTTGCACAATTACTAACTAATTGATTCAATTAATTTGAAAATCGCTTTTCTAGGTTTTCATGCATGAACAATGAATAATGCAGAAATTAAAGAGATAGAGATAGAGATACGACACAGAGATTTATACTGGTTCACTCTCAACCACTTGAGAGCTACATTCAGTACCCTCTATCACAATAGAGAGAGTTTCTTCTATAGAATTAAAGATCCTTGATTACAAACTAAGCCTCTCAAGATTCCTCACTTGATAGCTACCAAGAGATGCCTCACTCTTGTTATGCAACCTTCCTTGATCTTCTAATTCTACCCTCTTGCTATGTGAATCTCTATCCACTTACACTTCTTCAATTTCTTGATTATTCCTCAACCAAGAATTCTTCACTTTGCTTGATTACTCCTTAATCAAGACTTCCTTTGCTTGATTGTTCCTCAATCAAGACTTTCTCTTCTTCAATTTGTTGTAGACTATTTTGCCTTGAATGCAAAGATTACAACACCATAGAAATACAGAAAATCAGAACCTAATGAATCTCAATCAAATAATAATGAACAAGTTGATTATGAGATTCTTGTGTTTGTAGAAAAGATGATAACTAGATGTAAAAGAAAGCTTTTGATCTTTTCAATCTTAGAGAGAGTTTGTGGCTTGTTTTTCTGAATATAAAACGTATATGAATGACTCTATATATTCATTAAGGTGTAAGAATGGTTTATATAGATACCCATAAAGAATGAAAACATAAAACTGAATTTTTAACAAACTTAACAGACACTAACCGGTTATTGGGTATGACTAACCGGTTAGTTACTGTAAATTTTGTTTTCTAATTTAGCAAAAAATATTTTCAAAACTTTAACCATTAAAACCAATTCTTTACAACCTTAATTAAAATATTTAGCCACTTATTGATGCATTCTAAAATAGTTAAAAAACATTTTGAAAAATATGCATCAACATATTTTAATTAATTGAGATTCACTACCCAAAACTAACTCCACCCAACAACCTAAGGACTCAAAGCAAAATATAAAATAACTCTATGAAACTTTGATTCCTTGCTTGCTTGTCTAGAGATTAGTTGATTCTCTCTTCTTGTGAGATTTGCTTTCTTCTTCTCTTAATCTTATCTTTGAAACATTGATAGCTCTTGAACTTTGTTGCTTTTTGTTCTTTGAGAGTCTTGGTTTCACTTGACTTCATCACAATGTTTTCCTCATCAAAACTTAGCTTCATACACATGAATTTTACAATCTCCCCCTTTTTGATGATGACAAACATTATTTTGAATTGTTGTTAATTATTGAACCTTTGATGCTTTCCTTTTTTTTAAACTTCATAGAATGCACAATCAAAGCTCCCCCTCAACATAAGCCTTGAAAATATCAACAACTCTTCTCCCCCTGCATAAAAGAACAAAACAACATCTTTCCCCCCCTTTTGGCATGATCAAAAAACATAAAAGAAGTATAAAATATTGCCAAAGGTGAAAGAAAACTAATTAAAAAAAATCTGATAACTGTTAGTTACTAACCGGTTACAAAGGCTACTAACCGGTTAGTCTCTGCAATACAGTACACTGCATTAACCAGAACTAAAAACCTGACTTTGAGACTTAAAAACTAGTATCCAATGCATTTAAAAATAAGTTTTCAGAATGTAAACATAAAGTATACATGGAATACTTCAAAGTCATACCAAATTTACAGTCAATTATGTAACATCCCAAAATCCGGTTCAATAAAAATACGGGTTAACAAAAACTTTTTCAATAGAGAGTGTGAAAACCAAAAGTACTTTTTCATAGAGTAATATTTCTTTTACAACAATTATTCTGAGTGTGAAACATGTATAATACAAAACCCCGAAAACCCTTTTTACACCCAGAGCATTGGTCTTCACAACTCGATCCTTCTTCAAAAGGATTTGGATGACGAGATGTCATCTTGGCTGTTCCTTGCAAACAACTTCCACTCTTACAGGAAAGGCTTCAATCCTGTCCCTTGAGAGAACCTACCACCACAAACATGGTAGATGGGAGTAAGTCACTTGTCATATCGCCTAAGCAGATTATATGATTGGTCAAACACAACCAACACTGATATCAATTCAAAATAGAAAATTCATGCTCAAGTGTCTTATTAAACAATAAAAACTATAACCATTTTATAATTCATGCAATGCATGCACGTCTCTCAAATCATTTCTCCTTAATCAACTCTTCCAGAAAACAACACTCTGGGATAGGCAATCGTCCGCTCGATGTTTCCACAACCTGTATAGTGGCCACACCGTTCTATACTGGAACCCCATCGACCACGATCCAAAAATGATACAAGGGGATGATCCCTGAACCATTGTTCACCAATAGTTCTAGGTCCTTGTCATTTCTACGGTGGCGGCCACACCGTTCCAACCGTCTCATGTAGCGGCCACACCGACTACATGGTTTCCAATCCCGCATGCATCTCACTAATATACGATCCCCTGTACACCATGCATGAGATGCATCACACATATATTAATCATCACATCTTACACATGGCGGCCACACCGTTCCATGCCTTCATATAGCGGCCACACCGTACTATATGGAATCACACACATACGGCGGCCACACCGTTCCACATGTCTTCGTATAGCGGCCACACCGTTCTATACGGAATTCCATCACACTTACCACACATATGGCGGCCACACCGTTCCACATGTCTTCGTATAGCGGCTACACCGTTCTATACGGAATTCCATCATACTACCACACATATGGCGGCCACACCGTTCCACATGTCTTTGTATAGCGGCCACACTGTTTTATATGGATTCTTTTAGGATAATGACTTCTCGCAGGAGTTAGTCCATAACATATGGACATCAGGGTGATCCCACGTATCCAACGTTCACATATCCAAGTCGAAGCAACAAGCCCTAACAAAATTTGGATTTGATCCTCATAATCACAAACATCACCATTCTTGCATTATCATTCATACTCCTTAAGTCATTATCTACTTAGGTTCCAAGGCATTAGTTATCCCGTAGGCTCAATCGTTAACTATCAACATACAATTCTTAGATTGAGACCTTAGACTTACCCCACTTATCATCATGAGGTAATAATTTGTTTCTAATGTCCTTTAAGCCATTAACTTTTTATGTTCTAAGACATTGATTACCAAGTAAGTGTAATCATGCTTACCAACCCTTTCTCAATATCATACCCAGATCATGAATTATCAATCACATTCTATATCCTCAAAGCAGACATGATTATTTCTAATCCAAAGAGGACATGATGGTTACTTCACAATTTATACCATATGACCCAAATTGTCTAAAGGTTAAACTCGAATAATTGTTCATGCATCGTATGCAATCTTTTAATAGCACTAGGCTAGTATCTAATGCAAATAAAATGCTCATACATATTTCATTTACCAGTTTCAATTAAAGTGAACAGAATGATGTATGAGTCTAGCTCTCAATCCTAACTTCAGAATGAATGCAAGTTCTTGACTTAAAAGAATTGATTGGTATATCTCAATTAATAATATCTTGTATTATTAATTTAATAATTTCATACCATCATCAATCAATCTCTTTTTAGTCTTAGATCATTTGGATTATTATCATTTAAGTACTAACAAAATGACTTAGAATTGAAAATGATATTTTTATTTTTTTGGCTAAAATACTCGAGTATTCCTCCCAATACTCTAGTAGTTCATCAGTTCCCATTTTTACTCGAGTAGTTCATCATTATACTCGAGTCGTTCATCCCCTTTCAGAAAGTTAAGTTTCATATTTTCAATAAAATACTCGAGTAGTTCATGAGATACTCGAGTCGTTCATCAACCTAGAATACTCGAGTAGTTCATGCATTACTCGAGTCGTTCATCAACCTTGACTCTTGTTGCATCTGGTAATACTCGAGTCTTAAGCCAGATACTCGAGTCGTGCGCCAAAAATCCACACTGGTGCATCGCGAAATACTCGAGTATCGAGCCATCTACTCGAGTATTATCAGACAGAACAGACTGAAAACTTAGTTTTTACATACCATTTTCATTTCTAAACATTTCTAATCCATTCCAATGATCAAAAGAGTTCATATACCATATAACAAACATGTTCAAACACTTAGGACACATCAAATTACACAGAATTGAATTTGAGCATCACTTAGGCATAAAATCACCTTTTCAACAACCCAACATGCCAAATTCAATTCTAAGCAATTTTAGCATGCAAACAACCTTGACACAGCTTGCATACAACATATAGGACTTGCTCCATACTTGTTCAGTGTTCATAACATAGCTTATCAATACATACCACATCATGGACATGTGCTATCACCTTAACCAATTCCATGACCTTATGTTCATGATCAATATTCATTCCTTTAATCATCACTTTATATTTTTAGCATAACAACATTGAGTCCAACAGATTCAATTCCAAATTATCAAACCTCAAAAAGTCCAAAATCAAGCGTGCACATAATCAAGAATGACTTAGCTTCATCCCAAGGCAATTCCTTTAATATAATTCAGTCAATATTCATGAATTCCTTTTTGCTTAGTTTCATTAATTTATTTTAGTCCTTATGCAGATTATAAAATATATGACCAAGTGAATGTCTGGACCTCCAAATCCAGCACTCATGTCTTGGTCCAAACCACATACATTCACATATAAAATTCACAATCCATAATCCTAGCAATATGAATGACTTCTCCCATACCTTGGACAAATGGACAGCACTTAAACCAATTCCAACACCCTATAACAGCAGTAGCCACACAACAGCCACCAATCTAGCACACACTATTTCAACCACCAAAGAGCAGAACCATTGTGAGCAGAGTCCAAAGACCACATTGTTTGAGTGAGTAATCGTGCACAAAAATTGGGGAAAGAGGTTAGAATCTACTCTCTGCAACATGCATGAGAGATTAAAACTGTGACACCCTTTTTCGTATCCAAGTAAATACTATAATAATTAAGTATTACTGGGAAAATATATGGACTTGTGATTAATTTTGAAAATGTGAGAGTAAAAATTTCTCTTTCTCAGCGGGTGCACAAACCCAAACTTGGAATTCTTGGAGAAGGAATTCTAAATCATTTTAAATCGTTGAATGGAATTCGGCGATTTCTAATCTTTTTCACGAGCTGAATAGCATTCGCATTTGAAATTGTATTTATATGATAGAAAGTAAAAGAAGCTATTCATTCTCTTTGTTTTGTAAAACTGATACCATCTAATTCTTTTTACAGTCGAACCCTTAAAAAGATTAAATCAGAGTAAGCGGAAAATTACAGGACTATGCAACTAATAGAAATATAAACATAGGTTTTATATATATGAAAAGAGTCGAGAGTACATAGTCCCAGTAACAAAATCTCCAAGACCCAACAAGTCCATAACAGATCTACATTATAATACAACCATATCCCCAGAGTACTCAAAAGTATATCTACAAAATATATACATAGCAAAATATGGACTCTAGAGGTGGTCACGTAGATCTGGCAGCATCAGCAGTAGTAGTAGCGATAGTAGTAGTAGTCTCCAGGAAACAAAAGATAGTATCATCATCATCAACAGCAGCAGCAGCAAAATCTCCTCCACAGCAACACCACATCGGATCCTCAGATCCACACCATACACCATATGCACATACCTAGGGATCGTCATCCCTCCAGTCACTCCCAGTAGAATGCACAACAGGCTCGCCTCCGCTCTCGTCCTCCACTGGATCCTCCTCGATCTCATCCGAGGGAGAGTGTACCCTACCACTGGGTACGGGGTCGGGAGATGGTGAGACCCTAACTGGGCTCCTCGGATCAGAAGGGGGAGTCTCCTCGCGAACGACTCTCGAAGAAAAAGGGTGTGAGCGGGTAGGTCTAAATCGGAAACTGTGATACGAGCGAGCTGGTCGTGTGGGAGGTGGTCCATGGTATGTGTAAAACGGGGGTACGTGCATAGTGTATATGATGGGAATCCTAAATCTACGAGGACGAAATCGAATCAACGGGTTCAGGAGGTAAAAGGTGATCTCCACCTCTCCCTCGAACACCGCGCGATGGTCCTCATAGATCCATATGCCACTAGGAAGTGGTCGGATCTCGATGCAAGCGATGTAACGAGACATCACCTACAAGGGCATAGGGGTAAGCATTTCTATACACATAATCAACAGAGTATAAATTGGTACAATATAAATATGCAAATATGCAACAATGAACAACAATCACATTTAGCACTTAGCAGTTATTGAATGCAAATAGGATGCTCATACTTGTTTCATTTATCACACTTAATTTAAATAAGTGGCATGATGCATGAATTTAGCTCTCAGGCCTATCTCCATCATTCTACGTCACTCTCTGACGTCCATCCCTGACAACCCAGCACTCACCAGTGCGTTGTATTCCTAGGTATACAACAATTCGTACATTCACCTAGAATGTACACGACAAGCTTGGAATCCGTGCCACCCGAGCACATCCCGTCATCCAAACGGACCGTCATCCAAACGGTATATACATATAGGTATCCACAAAACCGACCACGTCAACAACGTGTCATCAAGCAAGCGTATTGGCACTCCCAGAGGCCCTCCCATGTTTACCAAAAACATGATATACGACCTACCATCCAAACTCCAAAATGAATGCATTACTTTTTAAACCTAAAGGAAATTGATTAATATATCACATGCCACCTAGGCATATTCCGTCATCCAAACGGACCGTCCTCCAAACGGTATATTTATATTAGTCAATTTCTTTTAAGTTCAGATCCCTTGGATTATGGTTATTGAATCCTTAACCAACTAAGTCAGAATTGAAAATGGTGTTTCTCAGGTTCTGGGTAAATTACTCGAGTATAATTCAACATACCCGAGTGTTCTTCAACTTTTCCAGATTACTCGAGTGTTCTTAGGGTTACTCGAGTGTTCATGACTTTCTGGGGATTTGGGTTTCAGATTCATTAAATTTCTCGAGTAGTTCATGGGTACTCGAGTGTTCTTCATGATTTCCAGAATACTCGAGTCACCCCTGCATTACTCGAGTGGTTTGCCTTAACATGTCCCCAGGTCTTACTCGATACTCGAGTACTAGACACAATACTCGAGTGTTCTTTCTCAAATCACATTTATTTACAAACATTTTACTCGAGTACCCTGTCCAATACTCGAGTGTTTCACAACAGAACAGACTGAAATCTTAACTTTAACACACCATTTTCAGTTCTACTCATTTCTAATCCAATCCAAGGATCAACAGTGTTCATATACCATATATTGAACATGTTATAACACTCATTTCATATCAAATTACAGGTTTGACAGAGAATCAATCCTTAATGCATAAAATACACAATTTGGCAACTTAACACCCCCAATTGCAAAATAAGCAACATACTCATGGAATAATGTTCATTTAAGCTTGCATGCATGATTTAGAACTTGCTCAACACAATTATAGAGCATGAATTGGTCTCCAAACCAAAGTTCCTATTCAATCTAAGCCCTTAGAGCCTCTTGGTGGCTCTCTAATGAAATTAATGGAATTTAAACTCTATCTAGTGTACAAAATTACTTCCCCTTACCTCTCAGTCGTGAATCAATCAGAGAATCCCCAAAGAAAAGCTTTCCAACCCCAGAAATGCCTTTGAGCTTCACATGCAGAGCAGTTTGAGTGCACCATCAAGATTGAATTGGTTCGCACATGAAACAGAGATAAGAATTGGGGATTTTAGATTTTCTAGACTCTGTGCAACATAAACTAACTAGAGAAATCGAATTTGAGACTCAAGAACTCGTGAGCTTACCAGAAATCAGGATCAAAGTAAGCTCCAGACCAAGGCTTCAACAGAAACAGCTTCCACTTTGAAGCTTCAATTCTCTCAACACACTTACACTCAGCTCACGATTTTAGTGTTTATACAAAGCTCGTGATGTGAGCTTTGTATTCGTGTATCGCTCGAATCCTAACACTCAGGAATGAAGAGGAATCGAAGGAAACAAGTTCGAAACCCTAACTTCTCAACAAACTTCGAATTTGACCAAGAGCTTCAACAAATCGGTGTTGATGGGCTTAAATAGAGTGGAAGGATGCTCATTCATGGCGACACCACACAGATGAAGTGTTGAGGAAGACGATTTCGTGTCAACCCACGAGAATCGTTGGTGGTGACTCACCAAACGCACTAACTCGTGCAACTCTGCCCAGAATACTCGAGTGTTTCAGAAAATACTCGAGTATTTTGCCCAGTTTTTGAAAAATAATTATTTTATTTACTTTCCCTCCAAAACCTTTCCTATATTTACTTCTAGGTCCCAATCCAGGGACTAATATGCAAAAAAACATTATTTCATGCATATTTATATTTATTAAATGAATCCACACACATTTCCTAATTACATAAACACATATTTTAATCAAGGATTAATATAGAAATCATTAATCATAATTAATTTATAATTAACGTTTCATTAATCGGGGATTAAAATTTTGGGGTGTTACAAAAACAAAATTAGAATCAAGAAGGTTCATGAGCTTACCATAATTGAAGATCAAAGTGAGCTCCAAGAACCAGTTGACAGCAACCAAGCCCCCACTTTTGAGCTTCGATTCTTCTAACACTCAAACCCTCACCTCACAATTTTGGTGTCTATACAAAGCTCTAGATGTGAGCTTCGTATTGGTGTATGATTTGTGTATCAATTCTCAAGAACAAGAGAGAATCGAATCAAAGAATTCACGAACCCTAACATCGAATTCCAGAACAAATTGGCCAAAATGAGTGATCTTCATCAACAAGTGAGTTTAAATACTCAAATTCATAGCTCATACAGGTCGACACGAAGCCATGGTCGTGTCCCTGAGTTGATAACGTGTCAACTTGTGAGGTATTCCGAGTGAAGACTCACCAAACGCACTAACTCGTGCAACACTGTGTAAAATACTCGAGTCTTTTCAGAAAGACTCGAGTCTTTCAGCTAAAATTTTAAAAATAAATATTTTTATTTCCTTTCCATCCAAAATCTTTCTATTATTATTTTTAGGTCCTAAAACAGGGACTGATATGCAAAACATTATTTTCACATATTAGAAACTATCTAATATTTTCATGCATAATAAATCATTTAAAATCAAGGATATTATTAAAAATAATTAATTACAAATAAACCTTTATAATTAATTTTTATTAATTCAGGAATTAAAAATTTGGGGTGTTACAAATTACACAAAATATGAATTATAAAAAGCTTGTTAAAGATCAGTTGTGTAAAGCTGAAGCTACAGTGAATATCTTCATGTAAATCAATGTATCATAATTAAAATCTCATATAAGAGCATACCACACATGTCAAAAGTATTGTCAAATAGTAAGTCATCATGTGCACACACAAAAAGGAATATTATAGCCAAAAATACACTGAAGTCACACTAACCGGTTACTGTAACGCTCGTTGTATATTTGTTTTAAAATAAAATAAATGAGTATATTTAAATATAATTGACTTGTCTATGTTGGAAAATCGTCAAGATTATTGTGATAGGAAGTAAGAATTTCCAAATCATGAGATTACTTGATAACTTATTAAGAAGATGGGATTATCTCGGGAGGTTATATTTACCAAAGTTTGAGTGATACCGAACTCAAAATATTAAAATCAGAGTTAGCGGAAACATAATGGCTTATTATCTTGTATATAAGTACAATAAATGTGTGAAGGTCAATTGAGTATTAATATAAAACTTAAAATTCATTCTCTGACACATCCCTCAAAATGCGTATGATATAAGTAATATTAACATCGAGACGTTTCAGAGCTGGTCACTGTCCTTTGTCCAATTGTCCATTCCGACAGGTCTTCGATAGCTACACACCAGAATAACAATTCACTCTTTTCTATATTCTACGTACACCTAAGGGTCTCCTACAATCAATAATCTTTTTGAGCAAGCGGGATATTTGATCACAACCTAATAAGGGCACGGGAGTAAGCATACACATTCGCACAGTAAAATGAGACAGATATAAAAAAGATTTAACAATCACAAGTACTTAATTATCAAACAAGGATGCAAGTACATATGAGCACACCCAGTTTATCAAGCTATTATTCTTTCGTATTAGTGGCATGAAGCATGCTTCTGTCTCACAATCCTGAGGCCTCCAATACTAATCAATCTCGGACGTCCATCCAATACACCAATGTGTTCCCAGAACACTAACATACGTTCCCAGAACGTATGGCAAACCATACTTGGAAATTAAACAAGCACCACTCCCAGAGTGTGCATTACGTTCCCAGAACGCATAAAAAAACCATGTCTCAGACACTGGCCACATTCCCAGAATGTGTCATCAAGTAGGTTGCATCAAATTGGTACTCCCAGAGTACCCTCCTCATGTTCCCAGAATATGACAAACGATCGTTGCCAACCTATTTCATCACCTTTCACCATGCATGAATGCATATAATATCTTTCTCAATTTGGTTGGCCATTAATTGATGTCTCAATTTCCATTTTCAACACATAAAGCCTATAACATTTCTAAGAATTCCATACTTTCTTAGTAAGATAGCTTAGTTTGAGGTTCTATGAATTATCCCATAAAGTCACACCTTAGTATTTAAGGTAATTAAATTAGTATTAGATTGGAGAAGATTAATTAAAATGGTACAAGAAAGATTAAGTTACAATTCAATTGATTTTTCACTGTTGTTAGTCCCTAACCGGTTACAACAGATTCTAACCGGTTAGAACCTGCAGCCAGACAAAAATTTCTTTAAGGTTTAATACCATTTTTAATTCCCAATCCAATCTAATACTCAAGACAGATTAGGGATACTTCAGATACCTCAAATTAATCTTGTTATTATATTGAGAGCCTCATAGAATCAATTCCAATTGACGTATTCTTCCATAACCAAATCCACAACATCACTTTCATTATGATAAGGAACTTAATTTAAAATCTTAAGTCCATTAAAATTCTCAGTTCATAATAGATAAATTATAGTTAAGTTTGATTGGAAGAGTGTATTGAAAATATTGTAAAACCATGGATTAAATTTCTGAACTTTGTTTTTCATGCCTGACAGATCCTAACTGTAACACCCCAAATTTTCATTTCCTGATGTAATGAAATGATAATTATAAAAGTTATTCAAAATAATTTCCTTAAATAACAAATATTATTTTTATAATTAATTTTGGAAGTTAATTACTTGGTTATGCGTGTGTGGATGATACTGATTTTGCATTAGGAATATGTTAATAATTAATAATTAGTGAAAGTAGAGTTTTTGCATATTAGTTCCTGATTTGGGACCTAGAAGTAATATTAGAGAGTTTTTGGAGGGAAGGGGATTAAAATATTTATTTTTCAAAATTGACCAAAAAGACTCGAGTATTTGGGAAAAATGATTTAGGTCCAATATATATAGATTTGAGCATTATTTGGACTCCCTTTTACTATGTATTTGGCTTGTTTCTCTAACAAATTTAGGACTTTTTAATAGATTTTAATTATTTTTAGTAGTTTAGGGTCATTTGAGCGTTTTGATCCGTTTTCTAGTGTTTCAGGTACTTTTTGGAGATTAAATGGATAAAATATTTATGGACCTGAAAAGAGGACGAGAAGATCTTGTAAATGGAAAAAGAACGGAGCCAAATGGAGTCGGGAACTACCCCACGTGCCTGGGGCGCGCCAATTAGAACAGAGAATTTGCATCACACCCCGCGCGCCTGGGCCGCGAGGTCGCGTGTGCCTGGGGGGCGCGTACCTGTTGGAGGCCCAATTTGACCAGATTCTGAACAAAGTAGAAGAAGAGAAGTCTAATTTGGCTTCATATCTTAGATTTGGTCAGAAATTAGAAGATAAACATGGACCTTATCTACTAGATTTAATTAAGATTTATTTTAGGATTTGTTTTACTCTTTAAATGGAGGATTTGTAAATAGTTTTCAGAAGGTTTTGAGATCATAGAATTCAATTAGGATTAGAGAGAGAGGTTAGTAACATCTATTGCGAGCAAGGAGGCAAAGCACAAAGATTGGAGATCATCACTACAAGAGTGATCTGCGTGAAGATTGAAGGTGTCTTGGAGAGTTAACATGTATTGTCTATGATATGGGGTTTTCTCTTTGCTTCTATTTTCTTTATTTCTATATGTGTAACTAAAACCTCTTGTTAGGAACATGGTGTAAATTGTATGATGTAACTTATTTTAATTATGATTTAGTGTTTTCCTGTTTTTAATTCATGCGTTAATTGATTTTTTATTGCATACGTAAAACTGATCACTTTATGTTTTGGATTTCTTAATTCACAACGAGAGTTGGGATTTTGAATAGGCCTTGCAATTAACGGTATAATCAGTTTAGTTATAGAGATATGATTAAATGATTATTGACTTGGTAATTCCCTTGTGCTGAATATGTTATTTTCTAATATTGTAATTTGTTGAGAGATAAGGGATTAAGTATTTAGAGAATAAGGGTAATGTTAGAGAGATCTAACTATTGCTATTTGAGAGGAATTGTCCATGAATTAAAGGAAAATCTAATTCATAGTTAAATAAGTAAATCATACAACGAAACCAAGTTCCTAACCTTTTTCTATTGCTTTCTAATCATCTTATCTCCTCAATCTTGTTATTTTTTTATTTTATTTAAATTCTCTTTCTCCTTCTAAAATTCAATAACAAGTTCCATTAATAATTACGAATTGGTGAAAAGTTATTAGAAACAATTTTCAATCCCCAAGTGGAACGATACTCACTTACTATCTGTATTACTTGTCGACCTAGTACTCTTGCTAGACAATCAACCAAAAACACTTGAGTATTCTGGTCAGTGTTGCACTCGTTAGTGCATTTGATGAGTCATCACTCAACGAATTCGCTTCGTTGACACGAAGCCCACTCAAGTTGGCTTCCTGGGTGTCGTGTCGGCTTGCATGGAGGCTCGATTGATGTATAAAAACCAATTGTTGGCAAGATTTCCCTATTTTGATCAAATTGCTTCAAGAATTCGAGCTCTAGGGTTTCTGATTTCGTTCCTTGTGTTCTCCTTCGATACTGAGTGTTAGTGTGAGTGTCATACACCATTGTAAAGCTCACATCTCGAGCTTTACAAAGATATAAGAATTGAGAGTTGGGGCTTCGTGAGGAAGAAGAATCGAAGCTCAAAAAGGGAGGGAGTTTTTCTGTCAAGTCCAGAAACTGAAGTCTGGAGCTTACTTCAAGCTCTGATTTTGGTAAGTGTACGAACCCTATGAACCTCAATTGCATTCCTACCTTTAGTCCATGTTGCAGAAAACAATTCTTAACCAAATTCCCCAATTTCTAAACTGTTTTTGCATGTCAAAATCTATGGTTTTTGGACCTTGCTCATATGTTGTTGCATGCAAAGGGTTGTGGGGGTTAGAGTGTTCCAGCCAATTTCTCTGCAAATTCCCTGTTGATTCACGACCTAGAGGTATGGGTGAAGCTAATTGTGCACTAGAATAAGTTTAATTCATTGCATGATAGGTGTAGAGTCACCATGAGACTCTATGGGCATAGTGTGAATTAGTTTCTTGGCTTAGAGGCATATTTGAGTGTCAAAACTGTTTAAAGCAAGTTTTAAATGTTGCATGCAAGCTATATCATGGTTATTTTCAGGCTGTAATTGCTTGGAATTGAATTTGATGTGTTAAGTTGTGGAAAATGTGAAATTATGCATAATTGGCACTCAAGATCAATTCAGTGTAATGTGTTGTTATTCTTGGGTTGGAACATGTTTATTTTATGTAATGTTAACTCTTTTGAGTGTTGGTTTTGATTAAATTTGAGTAGAAATGAAAATGGTATGTTAAAACTCAGTTTTAGTACATTCTGTCTGCTAACACTCGAGTCTTTGGCTCGAGACTCGAGTATTTCAGACGCACCACTGCTTCTGATGGCACCAAGCACTCGAGTCTTTGACTCATGACTCGAGTATTAGCTGATACTTGTAATAGACTCTATTGATGAACAACTCGAGTCGAGCATGATCCACTCGAGTCTTCTGGGTTAATGAAGACTCGAGTATTTCATGAACCACTCGAGTATTCCTGAAATACTGGAAACTTTAATGTTGCAGAAAATTAAGAACAAATCGAGTCTTTTCAAGAACCACTCGAGTATTTCAGTGTATACTAGGAATCCACTCGAGTCATTTAAAAATCACTCGAGTCTTTTGAAACGGAATAATAAATAAATGTCATTCTCAAATATTCCAAGTTTAATCAAATACAATAATCATGTTCCAAAGAGGTTATGATATGTTAATGCTTGTATTGTTGATTATATTGCATGTTGCACATTATGAAATTAATGGATAACCCAAGATGGGATGTTGTGTGCATTCATGCATGGAGATGTGGTGTTAGCAGATCATTTGTCATGTTCGAGGAACATGAGAAGGGTACTCTCGGATTACCAATTTGGTTACGACTTGCCTGTAGTCACATTTTGGTAATGTGACCAGCATTGGTTGCTGCGAACGTTGGGTATTCGTCTTGGAGACGAGATGTGCACATCAATAATGATATTGGTATTATTCACCACGTTCCAGGCATAGTCGTGTGGCTTGCTCGATGACACATTTTGGTAATGTGGGCAGCATAGGCGATGCTGTTACGTCTTGGTGACGCAACGTACAGTTTGGTAGTGTCGTTTGGATTATATTCCGAGCAGGTTCACTATACGTCCGAGGCACGTATACGGGTTGTTTGGATGGACATGCATGAGAGCATTAGTTGGAGAACCTTAGGACTGGAAAGGTTGTGTGACAGCATCATGACATATCATTTATGACATTGACTATTGTTTAATTTGGATTGTACATATGTTGTACTTATATCTGGATCATTGTTATACATGTTGTATATAATGCTTATTCCATTATGTGAGCTATATTGCTTACCCCTTATGCCCACTGTAGGTGATGGCACGCTATCTAGCTTGCATCGAGTTGCGCCCACTCCCTAGTGGAGTGTGGTACTACGAGGACCATCGAGCCACCATTGAGGGGGAGGTAGAGGTTACCCTCTATCACCCCAACCCCTTGGCTCATGTCTGTCCTCGTAGGTTCCGCATAACCATTATCTATACCCTGCATGTACCCCCATTTTATACTTATCATGGACCACCCCCGGCTCGACCAGCTCGTCGTTTTCATTCTTTCCATTTTAGAGCAGCTACTAGATCCCACCCTTCTGCTTCCCGTGTTATCCGAGAGGAGACTCCTTCAGCTGATCCGATGAGTCCAGATCATGGGACTCCTTCTGCTGACCCAGTGCCCAGTGGTAAGGCACCGACTCAGTCGGATGAGGTGGAGGAGGACCCTAAGGAGGCAGAGAGTGAGGGGGAGCCAGTCGAGCACTCCACTGGAAGCCAGTGGGGAGTTGGGGATCCACCGGGTGATGCATAGTATGGATGGTTGGTCTGTGGGATGCATGGAGCTTCTGGCTGGAGACTTTGTGGAGGAGGATCATCAGACCACCACTCTGGGATTTTACATTTTGATCTGTAGCTATGTTGTATATATTTTGAGAGATCTCAGAGAGGTTGTCTTTTATTTTGATTATGGACTTGTACTACCCAAACTTTCCTACCTCGACTATTATGTACCTTTACTACTTCTACCTTTTATATTATATATATATGTGTATTTTCATATGCCTACTGGTTTGATGTTTTATCGCTCAAGGTTCACGTTTTACATCCGCTTACTCTAAAAATAACTTTATTCGAGATTATTTTACTATTTCTTTTAAAGTATCATGATATCAACAAATCTTTACATATTCTGAGTTATAAAGCAACTCTTGGGAATAAGTAAAATTAATATTTTCATTTATTCTCTCTAAAAGTCATAAAGCATGTCCATATCAATCTCCTTATTTCTTTGTTAAAAGTAAATAAAGATTTACTGTTATTGGATTAGAAAGAGTGAGTGTTACACTAACCAGTTACTAAGCAGTTCTAACCGGTTAGAAACTGCAGAACAGTACACTGATTTAAGGTTTTGCATACCATTTCCTATTCCACTCATTTCCAATCAAATTCAACCATATACAGAGCTTCAATTCCATGAAATAAACATGTTCTAACACTTTATTACATCCAACACACATGCATTTCAAATACACACCTCAAATTGCATGAAGAATGCATAAATGACAACTTAACATACCAAATTCACATATAATGGAATTTAACATCAATCTATCATATATTTAGCTTGAACTCATCAATTAAAACTTGCTCTAAGTCCTGGAACAAGTCAAATTGGCCTCCAAGCCTTTGTTCTCTGTAGCCTATGCCCTTTATGAGTCTCATGGTGACTCAACCTATGGTTTCACATAATCCAATCTCATTCTAGAAAATGATAGCTTCTCCCTTACCTCTAAGTTGCGCTTGTTGAGTATCAACACTAGTTCCTTAAAGAAGAACACGAATTCCTTAAGCTCTGCCCTCATGCATGACAGTTTCAACAAGGTTCATAAGTAAGAGTTTTTGACATATGAAATGGACAAACAAATTGGGGAAAATGGTTAGACTTTATCCTATGCAACATGCACAAGCTTAAGAAACAGATTTGAGACTCAGAGAGTGCATGTACTCACCAAAATCAAACCCTAAAGAGAGTCCCACGAATTTAGTTCTGGTTCTGGACAGACTTGATCCTCAAACTTCCAAAGCTCAAAACTTCTTCTATACTCATTCTCAATTCACGTTCTATATATCAATACAAAGCTTGAAGATCAAGCTTTGTAATGGTGTATCACACTCGATCTAATTCTCAAAGGTTAAAGAGAATTGAACAGAACAAAGAAGGAACCCTAATCAGAACACAGCAACAACACTCAACATAAAAAAACCCTCAATTTGATCCTCGAATCATGTATTTATAGGGAAACTTGATGAACATGCAAGGCGACACGTACTCCCCACTATGAATCGAATTGATTTTGTGGCAAAATTTGGTTTAATCAAGTGGTTACTCATCAAAATCCACTAATCCAGTTTTTGAGTTCATCATGTAACCGGTTACAAAGCCTTTCTAACCGGTTACATACTGATAACATTTCAAGATTAATAATTTAATGACTCTTTTTCCAAAACCTTTTTAATATTGCAATTAAGTCCCAACCCAAGGACTAAATTACAATATTCACATTTTTGTACAAAATACCCTTTATAAAAATATATCTTATGCTTTTATATTTCAACACACATAATGTATAGAAACTTAAACCTTCATAACTAATATGAAAACAATTATAAAATCATTGTTATAATTTATTTCTTTTGTTATTTGAGAGACGAAAATTAGGGGTGTTACACTACTCCCCCACTTAAAAGGAATTTCGTCCCCGAAATTCATCTTATTTAGCTTCTCTTAAAAAAAATGTTTTTTTTGGATTTTCCCCCACTTAAAAGAGTGGCAATATAATACTTGTATTTTGAAATATTTCCAAACTAAACAATAAGGATTCTTCGTCCAAAATTCTTAATGTAAAAGAATTCTTTCAAAGAAATACCTTTTTGAATAATATGCTTCACATAACATTCTTCAAATAAAACATTTTTCGATTAACTTTCGAGTAAAACTTTTTGTGCTGCATACTCTGATCACTCGAGAACGAATGAAGAAACATTTGTATGACTTCGTTCCTTAATAGCTTGAGACATTAGGGTGATCAGTCCTAAGATTCAAACCATTAATAACAAAATCATCCCTTTCAGATATAATCTTTCGCAAGAAAGACCATACGACATGTCTTTAAGTTAGGTGAACTTAAAGATAAGGTAATTATCACTATCAGACTTAGTTAGATAGTCAAGTTCTAGAGACATTTCCGTTGGGAAGACAAAGATTTGTCCTAGCCCGGTGGTTGTTAATCTCTCTAATCTTAACTGACCTTTCTATTTCTGTAGTATCCACAGATATTTATCACATCCAACTGTGATAAAGGTTTTGATCACGGAAAGATTGGAGTTGAGCTTTCAACAGAATATTGATATTTTCAAACAATTGGATTAACGTAATCGAAAAACATTTGACTACGTTAACTCAGATCAAAGGAATAGATCACTCGGGTGATCTACATCAAAATTATACTCAACTCACTTCTCACTAGATAAGCGCTACTCGTGATTGATTCGCTTGTTTTCTATTCGTTTCTTACCTTTACCTTCAAGACAATCCGATGAATAATTATCTTGTAGTCGAACCTGATTATCCCTTTACATGCCTCAAAACTTACACCAAGCGATATGCTTCATTCTTTCCACATTGAGGTGGACAAACAATTCCTTCCTTATTTTCTTTTTAACCATTTCCCTTTATTCGAGGATTTCTTAACTTCTCTATATCTGCGGTTGATATTCCCTCATTATTTTTCTTCATTCTCGGATCGAGTTCTCATAAATCTTAAATATGATGAATTCTTCAATTTAACTATTTGTGCACTTGCTCCATTTTTCTGAAAATGATGAAATTGTGTGATGGTATTCAAATATATAATTGCCTGTGTTATTTGATGATGTTAAAATGGGTATGGTATATAAGAGAAAAATTATGTTTATTATGAGTTTTGCAAATTTGCCTTGCATATCATATGAAAATTGTGTTTGATGGAATAGGAAATTCAGTGTGTTTCGACTAGATATAATGTGAAAAGGTTTTTCAACATTTCATCACGTTTTAATGCAATTAGAAAATATGGATTTCTGAAATCTGCATAATTTTCAGTCTTATCTGGTTCAAGTTACAGTACGTAACCGGTTACTCTGAAAATCTAACCGGTTAGAACACTGTATCAAACCAGTTGCAGCAGTTTTGAAAACACGACTTTTATTATTCCTCTCCCTCCTGAAACACGATTTTCGCTTCCTGTTCTTCTCCTCTCCAAGACCCTAACCCACAAAGCCTTATTTCTCATCACTTTCTCTTCAACTAATCATCACATTATCGGTTCTCATCATCTTCTCACACGTTCCTATCATTATTTGGTGTTCATCTCCCTATTTCACCTTCCCCATTTCTCTCAGAACCCTAAAACGAACAGACCATGTCTTCCAATCCTCCTTCCCGTCGCTCTAGGTTAAGACTACTGCTACAAGACCCCCTAGGAGACCTAGAATCGAGTATTATAGTGATGAAAAATGTGAGGAAAGGTTTGAGAGTTTTAGTGACAGGGGCTTTGGACTCAAGAGATGGATGAACTTCAGATGGTGTGCAAACAACAACTTTCAATTTCAGGAGCTTTATGAGTATCAGGGATTAAGAACTTTTCTGGAATTGAAGGGCTCAATTTTTCCAAGACTGATTAGAGAATTTTATGCCAACTTTAGAGAGTATGAAGGGGGCCATCAGTCCAAGGTGAATGGGGTGATATTTGACATTACCCCCGCTGATTTTTTGGTTGTTGGTGGACTTCAATCAGAGGGTACCTATCCCGGTGATCCGGAGGATAATAGGCTTAGTACATGCAACATTGAGGATGTTTATAGGACTAGTTTAAGAAGCCCTGATTTGTACTTAACCGGTCCACGTAAGTCCGTAGGGAACATGACTGTAGAGAATAGGATGATTCTCTATATCCTCACCTATTTGTTGACTCCTAGAACTACTTTTTTACCACTCTCAAGCCATGGCGACTGATCTTAGGTATATGTTTGCTATCAAGAACCGAATCCAAGTGAATTGGGTTCGTGTGATATGTGCTTACATGTCAGAAGCCTCTGCCTCAACAAGTGGATGTCTTCCTTACCCTTTCTTTGTGAGTCGCCTCATCGAGTACAAATAAATTTCCATTCCGGAGGATGAAGAGTTTGAACCTAGTGAGGGTTTGACTTGCATCAATGATAGGGTTCTTCACTCTATGGGAATTGTCAGCATGAGGCAGACAAGGTTTGGAAATGGAATGCTGACATTAAGGCTTTAGATGCTGCAGCAGCCGTTGAAAGAGAGCAGCATAGGCAAGAAGAAGAAGGTACAGGGGTTGTGCCTGAGGATGTGGCTATGGAAGATAGGGTTCCAGCTTCGGGTGATGGTGAAAATCCTATGCATTCTACTCAGCCTCATTCCACCTTTGATGTTCGTGGAACTTCCGGTCATGCAGATTGTGACACTCTCTTTTATATCTTGAAAATAATTAATATTTCCAAATAGTTGAATACTTGCTATCAAAATCAGGACTAGAAAATTTTTCCTTTTTCAATTAATACTTGCTCGATTATAAACCCTTTTTAATCTGAACCATTATTTGAATTCGGCTTAGTAATATCTTAATTACGAAAAGACTCTCGAGAGAATATATTCTTAATCATAGAAAACATTTTCGTAATACTTTTTAAAACATATTATTTGTCTCTCGAGTTTAACTTGAATGTATAGAACATAAACTTGTTGCCGAATCCATTTTGAACTGAAATCAGAGTACGCGGAAGTAAAAGTAATACTTATGGGGCACTGCTGAGGTAAGTAAAACATCATATATATATATATATATATATATGTCATAACATAAAACCCCATCAGTATAGTTAGTAGCAAGTAGCAAAAAGTCGAGATAACAAGTTTGGTGAAACTTATACAAACCAGCTGTATAAAATAAACCTCACTTTAAGACCTCTCAAAATATGTACAATATAACACATAGTCCCAAAAGTAGAAGTCCCAGAGCAGGTCATCCGTGTCCTCAGCAGCTCCTCAGATCCTCCACAGCTCTATCCCTAGGATCTAGGATCCAAAACATCCATGCTATGCAGGCTCCTATGAACCAGCGGGTCCACCTCTAGCAGAAACAGTCGGCTCGACATGCACCTCCTCCTCGCTCTCATCCTCCACAGGGTCCTCCTCGACCTCACCCGACTGTGTGGAGACCCTACCACTGGGTCTAGGATCTGCAGAAGCAGTCCTCTCGAAATCAGTCGGACCAGGAGAAGGAGTCTCCCCAGTGACAACTCTATGGGAGGAAGGATGAGAACGAGTGGTAGCTCTAAAACGAAAACTATGAAAACGACGCATAGGTCGAGCCGGGGGTGGTCCTCTATATGTATAAAAGGGTGGAACATGCATAGTGTATACTAATGGGATCCTAAATCGACGAGGTCGCACTCGCACCAGAGGGTTAGGGTGGTAGAGAGTGATCTCAACCTCCCCCTCAAAAGTGGCACGGTGCTCCTCATACGTCCGTATACCACTAGGGATAGGGCGTATCTCGATGCAGGCTAGGTATCTGGCCATCACCTAAACAGGGCACAGGGAGTAAGTATACACATATACATAATTGATAAAGACTAAAATTACAAACACAAGTATATCATGGACAGATAATAATGCAAGTACATATGGCACACCAATTTTCAACATTATATCTCTTATAATGCAAGTGGCATGATGTATGGTTTTCTATCCACAACTGAGGCCTCTAAAGTCCATCTTGGACGTCCATCCAATACACCCTTGTGTTCCCGGAACACCGACATTCGTTCCCAGAACGTAATGCCGAACCATACTTGGATAATAAGCAACACTCCCGGAGTGTGCACCACGTTCCCTAAACGCATACGTTCCCAGAACGCATAAAAACCAGGTCCCGGACACTGGCCACATATCTATAATGTGTCATCAAGTAGGTTATAATTTGGTACTCCCGGAGTACCCTCCTCATATTCCCAGAATATGATAAACGTTCCTACCAACCAAACTTCCATTCTATATGGATGCACAATTATCAGGGTTGGTTTTATCTTTACATTAATTAATGTGATTTAGAAATGTTCCCATTTTTCCTTTTGAATGATTTATTTGAGGCATAATCTTTGGCACAAAATTCCCTTTTGAATTATCTCGAAAGCATGCTCTTAAACTTAGATTGGGAAAACAAACATAACCAATGGTGTTTATAAACTTAACTTTTTATTTTTCAGATTCAGGTACTAACTGGTTACAGTTTCAGGCTAACCGGTTAGAATTACATACCTGAACTGTTTACCATTGTAATTCAGAAAACCCCTTTTTCTTGAATTCTCTATCCAATCCATAAACAAATTTTGACATTGTTTTATGCCTCAAAAACCCCTGTTCTCATCATTCAAAACTCTAATCACATTCTCCTTCTCAAATGAGCATAGTTTCCTTTTGAATCCATCTCATTAACTTAAGGCATTAACTCTTATCCTTCAATCTGAATCATGATTTCGTAAGCACTCATCTTCAGATTATTCATAATGAAATTAGAGTATAGATTTGAGCCAAAATCACTAAGACTTCAGGACTGACTGATTTTCTTTGAAATTTTACGGTGTCTAACCGGTTACAATTATCGAGTAACCGGTTAGATTATGCAGCCAGTCCACTAAAACAAGAGTTTTGACAAATCATTCTTTTCATTTCTCAAATCTAACCCAATTTCAACATTCTCAGAGTTTATATACCTTAAGAAAAATATGTTCATGCCCAGAAACACATTTATATTGCATGCATTAAATTATTGTATCAATTGGCATAAAAATCAATACAAACACAATTCAATACACCAAATCACATTTTATACCTTTAACTTCTGATTTTAACACTAAAATCAGTTGCATGCATCAATATAAACTTGCTCAAAACAACATTAAATTGAAATTTGGCCTCCTAGCCTTTGTGCTTCACACACATAATGCCCTTTTTGAGTTTTGTTAACTCAAATCCTAATTCACTTGATTTTTAGTCTAAATCTAGTATAAGGTAGACTTCTCCCATACCTTAAGATTGAGTTTGATGACAATTAACACTGATTTTGAAGAAATCCACAGATCCCCCAAAATTCCTCTATTCTGCCTTCAGCCACGATTTCCACCAACAGGGTCCAAAGACCAGAAGATTTGACATAGCAATTGGCCAAAGAAATTGGGGAAAACAATTAAGACTTAATATAGGTAACATGCACTAGAGAATCAAAGAGATTTAAGGCTTAATGGTGGACTGTACTTACCAAAATCAAAGCTGAAATCCAGCTTCCATAACAAGAAGAACACAGAACTCAGCTTTTCAACTCCAACTTCTAGGATCGATTCCTCCTCCCACCCGAACACTCAGCTCACAAAGTGTATATCACTGAAAAAAAGCCCTTGATTCATGCTTTTCAGAAGTGTGTGTTTCACTCTCTAATTCTCAAGGAAGAAGGAGAATTAAGCCAAACGATTTACAAACCCTAACAGAGCAATCCTCAACACCAAGAGCAGAAATCAACCCCAAATCCATTAGAACTTCAACAATTTATAGACAAATTAAGGTAGCATGCACGTTGACGCGTGTGCTCCACTAATCTGAGGCTGTAATTGTGGCGATTCCGTGATTAATCAAGTGATTACTCATCAAATTCCACTAACCCAGTTTCTGGGTTCATCGTCTAACCGGTTACAGAGCATTACTAACCGGTTAGATCAGTACAAAATTTAAAAATTAATATTTTTAAATCTTTCCCTCCAAGAACCTTTTCAATATTACATTTAGGTCCTAATTCAGGGACTAAAATGCAATATCCTTATATTTAGCATTTATTTGCCATATAAAAATATTTCAACTTATTTTTATATTTTAGGCTAATTAAATACAAAACATAAACTTGGAAAATTCCTATAAATTAATAATAAAACTTTTATTATTAATTTCCTATTATTCGGGAGACGAAAATTAGGGGTGTTACACAGATGGGTCCAATGTTTATTCATCTATGGAAGAAAGGCTGAATGCTAGGATAGATGTTGGTTTTTCTAGGGTTGAAGGGCGCCTTGATAGGGTGGATGAACAATTTGTGAATCTGAATATTCGCTTGGACTCTTTGGGCACCAATATGGAGAACATACATTTACTTTTGCGCACATTTGGGCGTTTCCAGGGTCCCCCTACTCCACCTCCTGCATCTCCTCCACATGAAGATTAGTGGCTTACCACTACAAGAAAGTCGGCCAATTGCAACGACAAAAGTCGTTGCGAAAAACATTTTTCGCAACGACATCAGTCGTTGCTGGTCAGGGCATAGCAAAAAACTATCGCAACGACAATATAACTATCGCAACGACAAACCTTTGTTGCGATTCACACAGGTTTCGCAACGACATCTGTCGTTACAAATACTTTATCGTTGCCAAAAATGCAATAATAGGGTGACGTGGCTTACCCTTTAGGTAACGATATTTGTCGTTGCCAATGGCTTAGTATCATTGGCAACGATAAATGTCGTTACCAATGATACCTTATTGCTGACGTGGCTTCCCATTGTCGTTGTCAATGGCTTAGTATCATTGACAACGACGACATTGTTGTTGCCAAACCTTTTTGATTTTTGAAACGACAAAATTGTCATTGCAATAGCCTTTATTTATATTAAAAAAAATAATAATTCTTTTAAGCTGATAAAACCATTTTGAATTTTAAATTCTGAAGTATGATTGATAATTATTAAAAATAATAAATAAATTTTATATTATTAAATTGCCCATAAATAATGAACTCAAATCTCAACAATCTAATATAGAGAATGTCTTTAGCATTCTATTGAGTCACAATATTACATCAGCCCAAAATATTAAAAATAAAAAATCTATTTAATAACTAATAATCCAAAATAACACTTCAAAGCCCATGACATAAATTCCTAACATAAGCAAAATATCTTCTTATCTCCATATGCATGGCCACTGTCACTTTTATTCCAATAATGTTAAACCTGTAACAAGCTAGCAACAACATAAATAAAGGAGTGAGATTAATTGAATACTTGTGAAGCAAAAAATAAATATTACAAAATAAATGAAGTTATAATTCTTGGAACACATCATGCATAAAGCATTATTGTTTGGTATACCTTTAAACACAACCACACACGTATACATATAATAAAGAGAGAGTTTTAAGGGTTTAAAGGAATTAAGAAAAAAAATGCCCCAAAAAAATGCTCAAAGTGTCAATTCAATTATGGGAGAAATCATGGTGAAATCATGTTCAAAGACAAGAAATTCCTGTCGATAAAGACACAATTACAACCTAAAAATTGCTATCAATTGGCTTTAAAAAAAAATTTGATCTGAACCCTTAGCCATCCTGACATTTAGTGATGGTAAGAATTAATAAAGAGGGGGTTACCATCCAAGAGAGTGATCAACGAATAAAGAACCTAGTAAATGAGCCAAAGCTGATCATCAATGGAAGACTTGCTCTCAATTGCATTAACTGAAGCATATATTTGCCAATAATAATAAGGTAATTCCACCAAATCAGTCTAGTTTTTAATCAATCACATGACTAGGAAATAAATACAAGTATACAACTGCAAAATTAGAATCAGTCTAGTTTTTAACAATTTTATTTTTCATTCACTAAGAGATTTGAATGATATGAGATGACATAAAGATGCAAATCAGAGAGTTTGAAATTCGAATGAAGATTGAAATGTGAATTATACTACAAGAATTATAAGAAGTTGAAATGTGAATTATACTACTGAAGCAAATTAGAATGTGAATTATAAGACTGAAACTACAAAGAGTATATGAATTTAAATAAAAATATACTACTGAAGCAAATTGGAACATGAATTACAAGAATTATACTACTCAAGCAAATTGGAATGTGAATTATAAGAAGTTGACTGAAACTACAAAGAGTATATATGAACTTAAAAAAATTACACTACTGAA
The DNA here is from genome assembly GCA_037953625.1 of Crotalaria pallida. NCBI lineage: Eukaryota > Viridiplantae > Streptophyta > Magnoliopsida > Fabales > Fabaceae > Crotalaria > Crotalaria pallida. Next base: position 86,844,538 of record CM075653.1, read on the forward strand.
GCAAATTGGGATGTGAATTATAAGTTGACTAAAACTAAAAAGAGTATATATGAACATAAGAAAAATTATACTACTGAAGCAAATTGGAATGTGAATTATAAGAAGTTGGCTGAAACTACAAAGACTATATATGAACATAAAAAAATTTCCTTTCTTTTGGTGTAGAGACAAGGGAGTACCAACAACCAAAATGTTGAGATAGGAACATCATATGCCCTTAGTTCATCCCAAATACGATGTACAACATCTGTGCCAACCTGCATTCCTTTACTTGCAATAAGTAAATAAGTAAGAAGAGAGGAAATATGAAAGAAGCAGAGCACGTTGTGGGAATTTGAACCCTGGCATTCATGACTTATATCTTTCAGTATTCTCCTTGCACTCCAATCTGAGAAAGCAGGAAATGGACGAGATCAAGGGACGAAATCTTATAAAAACTCACATGGTTAAGATTACCCTTCAATGTCTTCACAAGATTGAGCAGCACTTCTAAGATAGCCAGAGATGTATGATAATGCAAAAGGAAAAATACCTTGTAACTCCAGACATAAAAAGATAAGTCTAATGTCCCTATATTGAATCCCTCAATCTTTACACTAGTTAGTCCTGCTCCAAAGAACTCATAAAATGCTCCAGAACTCTGAACATGACAAAAAAATATTACTGAGAATTCAAATCATTTAAAGGGGAAGAGAAAAATTGACGCCTAATGACAGGTCATTCTACAATTTCTGCCTCAATAACTAACTAGTGTCTCAAGGTTGTGTAGGTATCTGTACTACTTTGTGGACTCTTCTACTGCATTTTTATTTACTTACTTTCATTTCATTTTTTAATTTTCTTCAATCAATATATTGGTAAATGATTGTATACTATTTAGTATAATCGAACTAAATCATTCAAAATTCTGGATGACAAAGATAATTGGCTAGATAACAAGACATAGTTAGATAGAGATTTTCATATTGGAATTTATTCTTTTACAAAAGCATTAGAGGATAACCTTGAAATTCCTGATTTACAAAAGCATGAAGAGCATGGCCTTTGGATTCTATTATAAGAACTAGTTTGCTTCCGTTCTTTAAGAACCACTCATCTTCGCCAACAAATATACTGCAAGCAACGAAAATTATAAATGTCTATGTACATTATACATAAATGAACTTATGATTTATTATGAAAAGAAGAAGCATGCATAACAAAAATATCCTAAGTTCCTAACTGAAAGCAGAGCCTAGGCCTTTTCAAAGAGCACCAAATAAGATTCACATATATATAACAATCCTAAAACCAATGGCACAATTAAAGTCTCTCAGTAAGGTGGTGTGATGCACATAAACTATGTTCATCTTTGTTATGGTAGACAATTTTATTTGTCAAACAAGGAAGGGTAATAAGAGCATAAAAAAAAATTAAAATTTGTTCCCACTGACAGAAAGAACAGAACTTGTGAAATGTTCAATTACTTCACAAGGTTAGTTCCCTTTCAATATTCGCCCTCCAACTGAATTTCCATGTACCTTGTAGCTCCAGTTTACAGAAAATTGGAAAATAGTAGTTTTAATTACATAAAGACATAACAAGAGTTTTGTCATGTGATTTTCCTTATAAATTAAAGTAGATAAGCTGTTAAATAGATGGTTTAATGAAGACCTGTGAAGTTTGAGCAAAATATTACCAGAATAATTGCTTCTAGTTTTGGCTTAAGGCTGCAAAGCTTCCAAAGACTTTATAGAACCACATTGCTTCTTATTGTTTATATGCTGTAGCCTCTCACGTAAACAAAGTCAAAATAACTTAAGTGAAACCAAATACCCAAAGTAACTGAGGCTCTGTGCCTGGTACTGTGTTAGCACCTGTGGTATTTGTGCATGGTTGATTCTTGAATTGTTCAGCTATCTTGTCAGCAAGGCAATCTGCATTTTCATTCTTTGTTAGAGTTGCCAAGTTTATCGATGCTCGATACTTGTTGATTCCCTGATAAAGATTATCTTCCTCATCTGCAGCAGAATAAATATTAAGGTAAGTGCAGTCTAAAGAAACACAATGACTTAGTAATAGGCACTATGTTGCAAGTGATAAAAACTAAGTCAGTGCACTTCCTGAGTAATGTATAGGCATTTGGTGGAAACCACCATGGCAGTATGCTAATAAATTTCAGTTCTGAAAATTTCTTTAATTTCAAACCAACTAACTCGTATCAACATTTATGAATCAAATGGTAGAGGATCTTGTGACCTCTAGTAGAAAATGTTAAGTGCTTTATTGTCAAAGTTAATGAACATTTAGATCATACAGTATAAGCAACATGAAACAACATAGAAGTTGATGACAATATGGGCAACTTACTAATACACAAATGGTGAAATTTTAATGAAGTAGCAGTCCTTTACTATAAATGTCCATGTAATCTTTTACTTGAAAAAGCATGATCCAATTGCTTGCTTTGCATTAAAGATTCAAATTTGTCCATTTGAAGTTTTGAACAGTCATGTATTTCCTAACAAAACTCAAGAACACATAGCAGGTGTAAAATAAAATCTAGTTCAGCATCAACACAAATGATCAAATCGTTTAGATCAGCAACAAACAATCCAATTGTTTACTGCAGTGCACCACTATACCCAGATCAATACCTCCCCCAATCAGATCCAGCTCGCATAAGCTATTGAGAAACAAAAGAAAAGGTAAAGAAATTACGAATCATAACCCAAATGACCAATGACACATTTGGAAGAGCTTATAAAAAGTTAATTTGGACGTATGGGAAAAATAGTATATAAAAATAGCTTATGACTAGTTTTTAATTATACCTTATTTCAATAAACTTGTAAGAGAAAATAATGAAAATAATCTCTTCTAAATCTTCAGTTATTTACTCACATGCCCCATGACATTGAGAGTTCGAGTCATAAACTTATGTTAGCATATTATTTAAATCAATGAGAGAAGCATTCGTGGTTTCCTGCACTAACTGCTTTATAACAACAATAGTCAAGAGAGGAGACTATAAATGATAGTAATATTTAGAGAAAGGGAACAAAAAATTACCATCACATTTAAAACTTCTTTTCCATTCTGAGGAAGTAGTGCCCATTTAAGATTTTTCTTTGCACTTCCTAGAGAAGTAGTGCCCATTCTGAGCCAACATTCGCTCACCGGAACCACCGTGGAGTCACCACTTGAGCCCAAAACCTACTCAATCGCAACTTCTTTGCTACATAGAACCACCAGATTTCAACCCCTCACCGTTAGGGGAAATTTGTAGGGCTTCTGACTGAGAAAGAGAAGTAGGAAACTGAGAGGGAGTCAGAGAGAACGATGCTAGTGAGAGGTGATTTTAGAGGGTCTCAACACTAAATTGAACTAGAAGAGGCTACAAAATACCATTGTTTACCTGTCCCTTCCTTCTCAATTCGGCCTCCTTGGCTTGGATTTCCTTTTCCTTCTTTTTCAAATCCTTTTCCTTTACCAGAAATAATTCAGTCATTACATAGACATAAATCTAACAAACCTTTAACACGTATACTTAAAACCATGTAATAGTGTAATACACATCCTTACACTGCTGAATTTATGTAAAGATCCTTTAATTCACTTTTTAGCTCCGAGTTATTATTTTCCAGATCAAATAATGCTTTCAAAAACAAAAATTAAACAAAAAATTATTAATCATTTGTGATTGCTATTATGAGAAACCAAACATTTTCAAATAGATAAAGCAAAAACCCTAAAAGTGCTATCTAATACACAAATTAGATAAAGAAAGAGAATAATTATTACCTTACTGAAAGTGTCAATCGATTAGAGCCTGAAAATCCCAAAGCATTGATACACTCCAGATCCAAATGACGTGGTTCAACCCGGTTCACGACAACCCAACTTGACCCAGATCCAAACGACGGCACCACCACCTGTGGCGGCGCACAGCAGCATCGACGATCCATGGAGGGAAAGAGAGAGGCAGAGATCCAGGCCTTCTTCCATGGAGGTGGCGATGGCGGGTCGCAAGCTTCGTCGCGTCTGGCTCGCGGTTAGTGGCTGCTGCAGCAGTGCCAGGCGGCGATGACGACGGGTAGAGAGAGGGATGGCGCGAGAGAGACAATACCAGAGGGATGAAGGGTGGCAGCCAAGGGAGAGCCACGAGTGGCGGCGCAAACACAGTGAGAGAGAAACGACGGAGACCTTGGAGTCGCGATTCGCGCCCCACAGTGAGAGAAAAACGACGGAGAAGTGAGAGAGAGCGACGTGCGCTGCGATGACGAGCGGCGGTGGCGACTGCAGGGTGGTGGCGCGAGAGAAGCAGAGGAGAGGGAGAGATTCGGTGAGAGAGAGAGGCATCAACGAATTGAAGAAGGTAAGGGGGGTTGGTGGCTGCTGATAGATTTAGGGTTTTAATTTTTTTTCTTCTTCTTTGCTTAACACACACATACTTATTTAATTATTTATTTATATTTTTTTTAATCATTTAATATTGTTGGCAACGACAATTCGTTGCGTAAAATACATGTTTTGCAACGACAAAAAAATGTCGTTGCGTAAAATAGATGTTTGGCAACAACTTAAAAATGTCGTTGCGTAAAACCTGTGTTACGCAACGAAGTACATACTTACTTTTAAGTCATTGCCAAACACCTATTTTACGCAACGACATTTTTAAGTCGTTGCAATAGAGGATTTTTCTTGTAGTGTTAGGATCTTAACTCTTCTGTCTTGGGTCTTGATTATGTAATCATTGTATATTATGTTTCAGTCTTTTAGTCTTGTAATTTTGGTCTCAGCATGTTCCTGGTGGGGTTCCCATGTATTTTGGCTAAGTTTGTTAACTTTTATGTACTTACAACTTATGGCTCATGCTTAGTACTAATATTCCTTTTGTGTTGCTATCAAGTGAACCTTTACTTTGATATATATATATAGCTGTTCATTATCTAAAATTTGCATGACTGATATTCTGAAATTTCAGCGTTGCACTTGGTCTTTATAGTTGGCTTATTTGGTTTATAGAATGTGCAATAGATTAAGGGTTTGGTATGATTTTGAAATATGACCTGCCTATTGTGTTTTTCAAAATCACAAACAATAATTTTCAAAGCATAGGGTACAGTTTTCAGTTGCTAACATCAGCCAAATCAGATTCTGCTTTGTTACTGCAGTTTTCTGCATAATGTAACCGGTTACAAAACCAGCTAACCGGTTAGATTATGCAGCAGGATAACTAAAGTGAGGCAAAATGAGCCCAAAACAGATTTAAATCCAGTTCTAATATCTTAATAGTACAGTTCGGACACATATTGAGAACAACTACAAGAGGGTTGATAGGAGTTCCTATTTTAGGTGGCAGAATAAGTGAGATATCGAGCAACTTTGATCGCTATATTTATCCATCAGAACAAAAGGATGAATAGCTTTAGAGTTTAACAAACTCAACAAGATTGAGCATTACGAAGATGACTGCGTTGCACCCAGTCTAAGAAGCTGGTTAGTCGTTACACTATTGAGGATAAACACTCTTCCCCAAAGTCATTGACTTAACTACAACTCCTAAGGATTCCCTCGTCACAGGTTCTTTGTGACCATAGTAAACCAATACTTTGGACTTAATGTTGCAACACGTCTAAAGGGAAGCAATACAACTATCATGGTTTCACTTAGGCTACATAAAACACTTCCAATAACAGTCTAGACCGCTTACCTAAGGCCACCAAATAAAACCTTTGATCTAAATAGAAGTATGTGAAAATAACATCACAACTATCGGCAACCAGCGTATTGGACCACACACCCAAGGACCAAGAGTCAGGATCATTGCTCTGATACCATAAAATGTAATGCTCATTGTATATTTGTTTTAAAATAAAATAAATGAGTATATTTAAATATAATTGACTTGTCTGTGTTGGAAAATCGTCAAGATTATTGTGATAGGAAGTAAGAATTTCCAAATCATGAGATTACTTGGTAACTTATTAAGAAGATGTGATTATCTCGGGAGGCTATATTTACCAAAGTTTGAGTGATACCGAACTCAAAATATTAAAATCAGAGTTAGCGGAAACATAATGGCTTATTATCTTATATATCTGAAAGAGTTAAGTACAATAAATGTGTGAAGGTCAATTGAGTATTAATATAAAACTTAAAATTCATTCTCTGACACATCCCTCAAAATGTGTATGATATAAGTATTATTAACATCGAGACGTTTCAGAGCTGGTTATTGTCCTGTGTCCAATTGTCCATTCCGACAGGTCTTCGATAGCTGCACACCAGAATAACAATTCACCCTTTTCTATATTCTACGTACACCTTAGGGTCTCCTACCCTCAATAATCTTTTTGAGCAAGCGGGATATTTGATGAAAACCTAATAAGGGCACGGGAGTAAGCATACACATTCGCATAGTAAAATGACACAGATATAAAGAAGATTTAACAATCACAATTACTCAATTATCAAACAAGGATGCAAGTACATATGAGCACACCTAGTTTATCAAGCTATTATTCTTTCGTATTAGTGGCATGATGCATGCTTCTATCTCACAATCCTGAGGCCTCCAATACTAATCAAACTCGGACGTCCATCCAATACACCAATGTGTTCCCAGAACACTAACATACGTTCCCAGAACGTATGGCAAACCATACCTAGAAAATAAACAAGCACCACTCAAAGAGTGTGCATTACGTTCCCAGAATGCATAAAAAACCATGTCCCAGACACTGGCCACATTCCAAAATGTGTCATCAAGTAGGTTGCATCGAATTGGTACTCCCAAAGTACCCTCCTCATGTTCCCAGAACATGACAAAGGATCCTTGCCAACCTATTTCATCACCTTTCACCATGCATGAATGCATATAATATCTTTCTCAATTTGTTTGGCCATTAATTGATGTCTCAATTTCCATTTTGAACACATAAAGCCTATAACATTACTAAGAATTCCATACTTTCTTAGTAAGATAGCTTAGTTTGAGGTTCTATGAATTATCCCATAAAGTCACACTTTAGTATTTAAGGTAATTAAATTAGTATTAGATTGGAGAAGATTAATTAAAATGGTACAAGAAAGATTAAGTTATAATTCAATTCATTTTTCACTGCTCTCAATCCCTAACCGGTTACAACATATTCTAACCGGTTAGAACCTGCAGGCAGACCATAATTTCTTTAAGGTTTAATACCATTTTTAATTCCCAATCCAATGTAATACTCAAGACAGATTAGGGATACTTCAAATACCTCAAATTAATCTTGTTATTATATTGAGAGCCTCATAGAATCAATTCCAATTGACGTATTCTTCCAAAACCAAATCCACAACATCACTTTCATTATGATATGGAACTTAATTTAAAATCTTAAGTCCATTAACATTCTCAGTTCATAATAGATAAATTACAGTTAAGTTTGATTGGAAGAGTGTATTGAAAATATTGTAAAACCATGGATTAAATTTCTGAACTTCACTTTTCATGCCTAACAGATCCTAACCGGTTACTAAGCAGTTCTAACCGGTTAGAAACTGCAAAACAGTACACTGATTTAAGGTTTTGCATACCATTTCCTATTCCACTCATTTCCAATCAAATTCAACCATATACAGAGTTTCAATTCCATGAAATAAATGAGGAAACCGCAATTGGTGGTTGAAACAACTAAGGAACCCTAGGAGAACACCTAGAAGGGGGGGTTGAATAGGTGTAAAAGATACCTTGAAAGATTTTCGAACGAAACAAATCGAAACAATCAAAACAAATGATTTTTGCAAAATCTACAGCATTTAATCGATTAACCTGCAATTTACTCGAGTATTAATCGATTAAATATATGCTTAATCGATTAAATCTGACAGAAAACAGAAAAATCAATTTTTCATTCGAATACGAAAATCAATCAATCAACACGTAAGATCATAGATTCAGCGGAAAGGATTAACACCTATATTCTTATTGATTACCTAGGTTATGAAAATGATTTTCCTCAAGTTAATTTGAACAATAAAGATTCAATTCAATCAATTATGAAAATCAATCTTTCTCTAGGTTTTCAACCAAGAACGCAATCAAAAGACTTGAATTGTAAAGAGTTAAGGGTTTAGAGATACGACACAGTGATTTATCCTGGTTCACTTTCATCCGCTTGAAAGCTACATCCAGTCCCCTCTTCAACCAAGAGAGATTCTTCACTATGAGGAATTAGAGTTCTCAAATTACAAGTAAGTGCCTCACAAGACTCCCTTCTTGCTAGCCTACAAGAGATACTCCACACCCTTGCCTTGTAATCCTATTGATCTTCTCTCTAATCTAACCTCTACCCCTTGTTGATAATCGACACAACAAGTCTTCTTTGCTTGATGATAATCCACACACCAAGGCTTCACTTTGCTTGATTCACAACCAAGACTTTCTTCTTCTTGAATGAACGTTGCTTGATGATAATCGACACACCAAGGCTTCTTTGTTGTTGTAGTTGGCTTGCCTTCTTGCAAAGATTACAACACAATTGAAAACACAATAACAATCCTATGAATCTCAATCAATAGCTATGACAATTCAAAATAAGAGATTCAAAGGTTCTTGATCAAAAGAATATGAAAATATGAAAGCTTTGATCTTTGAAATTGAGAGAAAATAGAGTGGCTTGATTCTTTGTAAAATTGATTATGAAAATGATGTATATTGATCACAAAGGTTAGGAATAGGTTTATATAGAATACCCAAAAGTTGTAGCACTTGAAAACTGATTTTGAGAAGTGAAAATCGTATTTTAAGAAACCAGTTCAGCAGTACTTAATCGATTAAATCTTGCCTTAATCGAGCATTAATCGATTACTCTGGGTTTTAATCGATTAAACCCTGATGAAACTTGTTAGAAACTTGTTTTCTCAAAACTAAACCTTTCCTTTCAAACCTTTAAGCCACCTATTGATTCTAGGTTAAGTGAAAACTCAAATTATGATTTAATCATGACTTATGAAAGAGATTCACTACCCTCTAAATAATCTACCCAAATAAAAAACCTAAGAAGCTTGAGAGGCAAAAGATAAAACAATTACAATTACACTCAAACTAAGTCTTCATGAGCTTGCTTTCTCTCTTCTTCATTTGATGTTTGTTGTTGCTTGTTGAACTTGAAACTTGATCAACATCTTTGTAGCTTGTTCAAAACACTTTGTCATTATCAAAACATTCATCATGGAACTTACAATCTCCCCCTTTTTGAAAATGACAAACCATGTTTTGAATTTAATTGAAGTTGTTGATGCTTTAACAATTTGATCACTTGGTGAGAAACTTGCTCCCCCTCAATCAATGCATTTGATATTTGAAATCCAATTGATAGAAGCTTGATTCTCCCCCTATCTTCAACAACTTAGCTTAACCTACATAAAAACAACAAAACAACCTTTCTACACAAAAAAAACATATCATTTCTCCCATTTTTTCAAAACATACCATTTCTCCCCCTTTGGCATTATCAAAAAGTAATATATATACCAATTGAAATATAAAATACTAAGCCAAAATAAGAAGAGTAACAATGATCATTTCTTCACAACATTGATATCAATTGAAATATAACAAGTACTATACTTTGAAATGTGATACCAATTGGCAAGAAAATATAACAATGAATTATGAACCAATAGAAATACTAAGAAGTCATAATACCAATTGAGATATCATCAATGTAAAGAAATATCGCAGCAATAATAGCATGATAATCATCTAATCATCAAAAATTAGTAGCATTGAGTGATCAATATCAATTATACCAATTGAACTTTAGAAAAGTAATACTATATGAGAACAATTCAATTATACCAATTAAGAAGACTAAACAATTGTAAATATTCAACAATATCATTTTACCACTTTGTAGGACATTCACTTGAGATGCAAATGTAATACCAATTGAAGATGCAAATGTAAGAATAACACTTGTAAGACCTTTGCTCTTCAATCATACCTACAAAACAATCATGCTTTGCTTTTTGGTATCCAAATGGTTTTGGATCCATTTTTGTTAGTGTAGGGACTCTCACCCTTTTTCATCCAAACAAAATCTCCTTTAGGTATACCATGCACTTTAACATAACACACATTTGAAGTATGTCCATGAGTACCACAATAGAAACATGTTGGAGAATTTGAGAAATAAACTTTAGAAAAATCAACAACATTTCTATGAGAATTACTCTTAGCATTAGTATAACCCAAACCAAACTTGTTTGAATTTCCTCTTTGAAAATTTAACAATGTGCGCAATCTAATATCACCACTTGAGAAACTTGCAAGCTTATTTTTCAAAATAGCATTTTCATCTTTAAGCAACTTGCAATTCTCACAATCAACCACGATATTCACTCTACTAGCACAATCACAAGAAGAACTAGCATATATAAGATCAAGAGTTTCATTTTGAAGATTAAGCTCATCAACTTGTTTTTGAAGTTCTAAAATCTCTTTTTGATGTTTCAAAATGAGCTTCTTTCTTTCAATGTTTTTCAAAGCTAGTTTTTCAAGTTGTTCATGCATTTCTTCATAAGCATTATATAACAATTCATATTTAGAAGAAATTTCGGATTTAGTATGACTTACATTGCTATCCTCGCTTTGATAACTTGATTCATCATTTGAACTTTGTTCTTCATCATCTACTAGAGTTATCAAGTTGAGACAAGCGGCTTCTTCATTATCCGATGAACTACTCGATGTGCTTTTATTGTTATCTTCATCACTATCCCAAACTATGTATGCTCTTTTAGATTTAGAATTTTTCTTGTCTTTCTCCTTCTTCTTGAGATACCTAGAGCATGAGTACTTGAGATGTCCGGGTTTTCCGCATTCATGGCAAACTACACCTTCTTTTGAAGTCTTGGTCTTGTAGTGTGGGGAATCCTTCTCTTTACCTTTGTCTTTGTTCAACCTTCCTTTTCTCCTTAGAAATTTGTCAAACTTCCTTAGTAAGAGTTTCATGTCTTTTTCATCAACATCCGAATCGGAATCTTCACTATCATCATCATCGGAACTCTCTTTCTTTTTATATGATCTATTGACTTTAAGAGCAAGTCCCTTTCTTTCTTTGTTCTTATCTGACTCTTCATTGATACTTAATCGTCCAAGCTCCATTTCATGTTCTTGAAGCTTTCCAAAAAGTGTTGCTAGATCCATAGCATCCAAATTCTTAGATTCAACAATAGCCGTTACTTTTGGTTGCCAATTCCTGTCTAAACATCTCAACACTTTGTTAGAAAGTTCACCTTGTAAGAAAGTCTTACCAAGAGCAAGTAAATGGTTAATAATATGAGTAAAACGCTTTTGCATATCATTAATAGATTCATTTGGAAGCATTTGAAACAATTCATAATCACGCATCAAAGCATTCAATCTAGCTCTCCTAACCTCACTAGTTCCTTCATGAGTCACTTGTAAAGTGTCCCACATTTCCTTAGTACTAGAACATTGAGAAACTCTAAAGAACTCATCATAGGACAAGGCGGAGGTGATGATATTCTTTGCTTTAAAATCATATTGAACTTTCTTTCTATCATCATCCTTCCACTTATCCTCGGGGATTAAATGTACTACGCCTTCAACTAAACTAGAGGGGATATGAGGACCTTTTTCAACTACTTTCCAAATTTCACTATCTATGGCTTGGATAAAGATTTTCATTCTAACTTTCCAATATGCATAGCCTACTCCGGCAAACAATGGAGGACAATTTATTGAATAACCTTCACCACCAAAGGGATTCATGGAACCCATTGCGATTTTCTTAAAGGATCTTTACGAAAAAGCTCTTATGCTCGTGTCTTCCGACCGAGCTCTGACACCAATTGAGGAAACCGCAATTGGTGGTTGAAACAACTAAGGAACCCTAGGAGAACACCTAGAAGGGGGGGTTGAATAGGTGTAAAAGATACCTTGAAAGATTTTCGAACGAAACAAATCGAAACAATCAAAACAAATGATTTTTGCAAAATCTACAGCATTTAATCGATTAACCTGCAATTTACTCGAGTATTAATCGATTAAATATATGCTTAATCGATTAAATCTGACAGAAAACAGAAAAATCAATTTTTCATTCGAATACGAAAATCAATCAATCAACACGTAAGATCATAGATTCAGCGGAAAGGATTAACACCTATATTCTTATTGATTACCTAGGTTATGAAAATGATTTTCCTCAAGTTAATTTGAACAATAAAGATTCAATTCAATCAATTATGAAAATCAATCTTTCTCTAGGTTTTCAACCAAGAACGCAATCAAAAGACTTGAATTGTAAAGAGTTAAGGGTTTAGAGATACGACACAGTGATTTATCCTGGTTCACTTTCATCCGCTTGAAAGCTACATCCAGTCCCCTCTTCAACCAAGAGAGATTCTTCACTATGAGGAATTAGAGTTCTCAAATTACAAGTAAGTGCCTCACAAGACTCCCTTCTTGCTAGCCTACAAGAGATACTCCACACCCTTGCCTTGTAATCCTATTGATCTTCTCTCTAATCTAACCTCTACCCCTTGTTGATAATCGACACAACAAGTCTTCTTTGCTTGATGATAATCCACACACCAAGGCTTCACTTTGCTTGATTCACAACCAAGACTTTCTTCTTCTTGAATGAACGTTGCTTGATGATAATCGACACACCAAGGCTTCTTTGTTGTTGTAGTTGGCTTGCCTTCTTGCAAAGATTACAACACAATTGAAAACACAATAACAATCCTATGAATCTCAATCAATAGCTATGACAATTCAAAATAAGAGATTCAAAGGTTCTTGATCAAAAGAATATGAAAATATGAAAGCTTTGATCTTTGAAATTGAGAGAAAATAGAGTGGCTTGATTCTTTGTAAAATTGATTATGAAAATGATGTATATTGATCACAAAGGTTAGGAATAGGTTTATATAGAATACCCAAAAGTTGTAGCACTTGAAAACTGATTTTGAGAAGTGAAAATCGTATTTTAAAAAACCAGTTCAGCAGTACTTAATCGATTAAATCTTGCCTTAATCGAGTATTAATCGATTACTCTGGGTTTTAATCGATTAAACCCTGATGAAACTTGTTAGAAACTTGTTTTCTCAAAACTAAACCTTTCCTTTCAAACCTTTAAGCCACCTATTGATTCTAGGTTAAGTGAAAACTCAAATTATGATTTAATCATGACTTATGAAAGAGATTCACTACCCTCTAAGTAATCTACCCAAATAAAAAACCTAAGAAGCTTGAGAGGCAAAAGATAAAACAATTACAATTACACTCAAACTAAGTCTTCATGAGCTTGCTTTCTCTCTTCTTCATTTGATGTTTGTTGTTGCTTGTTGAACTTGAAACTTGATCAACATCTTTGTAGCTTGTTCAAAACACTTTGTCATTATCAAAACATTCATCATGGAACTTACAATAAACATGTTCTAACACTTGATTACATCCAACACACATGCATTTCAAATACACACCTCAAATTGCATTAAGAATGCATAAATGGCAACTTAACATACCAAATTCACATATACTGGAATTTAACATCAATCTATCATATATTTAGCTTGAATTCATCAACTAAAACTTGCTCTAAGTCCTGGAACAAGTCAAATTGGCCTCCAAGCCTATGTTATCTATAGCTTATGCCCTTTATGAGTCTCATGGTGACTCAACCTATGGTTTCACGTAATCCAATCTCATTCTAGCAAATGATAACTTCTCCCCTACCTCTAAGTTGTGCTTGTTGAGTATCAACACTAGTTCCTTAAAGAAGAACACGAATTCCTTAAGCTCTGCCCTCATGCATGACAGTTTCAACAGGGTTCATAAGTCAGAGTTGTTGACAAGTGAAATGGACAAACAAATTGGGGAAAATGGTTAGACTTTATCCTATTCAACATGCACAAGCTTAAGAAACAGATTTGAGACTCAGAGAGAGCATGTACTCACCAAAATCAAACCCTAAAGAGAGTCCCACGAATTCAGTTCTGGTTCTGGACAGACTTGATCCTCAAACTTCCAAAGCTCAAAACTTCTTCTATACTCATTCTCAATTCACGTTCTATATATCAATACAAAGCTTGATCTAGATCAAGCTTTGTAATGGTGTATCACACTCGATCTAATTCTCAAAGATTAAAGAGAATTGAACAAAACAAAGAAGGAACCCTAATCAGAACACAGCATCAACACTCAACATAAAAAAACCCTCAATTTGATCCTCAAATCGTGTATTTATAGGGAAACTTGATGAACATGCAAGGCGACACGTACTCCCCACTACGAATCGAATTGATTTCGTGGAAAAATTTGGTTTAATCAAGTGGTTACTCATCAAAATCCACTAATCCAGTTTTTGAGTTCTTCGTGTAACCGGTTACAAAGCCTTTCTAACTGGTTACATACTGATAACATTTCAAGATTAATAATTTAATGACTCTTTTTCCAAAACCTTTTTAATATTGCAATTAAGTCCCAACCCAAGGACTAAATTACAATATTCACATTTTTGTACAAAATACCCTTTATAAAAATATATCTTTTGCTTTTATATTTCAAAACACATAATGTATAGAAACTTAAACCTTCATAACTAATATGAAAACAATTATAAAATCATTGTTATAATTTATTTCTTTTGTTATTTGAGAGATGAAAATTAGGGGTGTTACACTACTCCCCCACTTAAAAGGAATTTCGTCCCCGAAATTCATCTTATTTAGTTTCTCTTAAAAAAAATGTTTTTTTTGGGTTTTCCCCCACTTAAAAGAGTGGCAATATAATACTTGTATTTTGAAATATTTCCAAACTAAACAATAAGGATTCTTCGTACAAAATTCTTAATGTAAAAGAATTCTTTCAAAGAAATACCTTTTTGAATAATACGCTTCACATAACATTCTTTAAATAAAACATTTTTCGATTAACTTTCGAGTAAAACTTTTTGTGCTGCATACTCTGATCACTCGAGCACGAATGAAGAAACATTTGTATGACTTCATTCCTTAATAGCTTGAGACATTAGGGTGATCAGTCCTAAGATTCAAACCATTAATAACAAAATCATCCCTTTCAGATATAATCTTTCGCAAGAAAGACCATACGACATGTCTTTAAGTTAGGTGAACTTAAAGATAAGGTAATTATCACTATCAGACTTGGTTAGATAGTCATGTTCTAGAGACATTTCCGTTGGGGAGACAAAGATTTGTCCTAGCCCGGTGGTTGTTAATCTCTCTAATCTTAACTGACCTTTCTATTTCTGTAGTATCCACAGATATTTATCACATCCAACTGTGATAAAGGTTTTGATCACGGAAAGATTGGAGTTGAGCTTTCAACAGAATATTGATATTTTCAAACAGTTGGATTAACGTAATCGAAAAACATTTGACTACGTTAACTCAGATCAAAGGAATAGATCACTCGGGTGATCTACATCAAAATTATACTCCACTGACTTCTCACTAGATAAGCGCTTCTCGTGCTTGATTCGCTTGTTTTATATTCGTTTCTTACCTTTACCTTCAAGACAATCCGATGAATAATTATCTTGTAGTCGAACCTGATTATCCCTTTACATGCCTCAAAACTTACACCAAGCGATACGCTTCATTCTTTCCACATTGAGGTGGACAAACAATTCCTTCCTTATTTTGTTTTTAACCATTTCCCTTTATTCGAGGCTTTCTTAACTTCTCTATATCTGCGGTTGATATTCCCTCATTACTTTTCTTCATTCTCGGATCGAGTTCTCATAAATCTTAAATATGATGAATTCTTCAATTTAACTATTTGTGCATTTGCTCCATTTTTCTGAAAATGATGAAATTGTGTGATGGTATTCAAATATATAATTGCCTGTGTTATTTGATGATGTTAAAATGGGTATGGTATATAAGAGAAAAATTATGTTTATTATGAGTTTTGCAAATTTGCCTTGCATATCATATGAAAATTGTGTTTGATGGAATAGGAAATTCAGTGTGTTTCGACTAGATATAATGTGAAAAGGTTTTTCAACATTTCATCATGTTTTAATGCAATTAGAAAATATGGATTTCTGAAATCTGCATAATTTTCAGTCTTATCTGGTTCAAGTTACAGTACGTAACCGGTTACTCTAAAAATCTAACCGGTTAGAACACTGTTTCAAACCAGTTGCAGCAGTTTTGAAAACACGACTTTTATTTTTACTCTCCCTCCTGAAACACGATTTTTGCTTCCTGTTCTTCTCCTCTCCAAGACCCTAACCCACAAAGCCTTATTTCTCATCACTTTCTCTTCAACTAATCATCACATTATCGTTCTCATCATCTTCTCACACGTTCCAATCATTATTTGGTGTTCTTCTCCCTATTTCACCTTCCCCATTTCTCTCAGAACCCTAAAACGAACAGACCATGTCTTCCAATCCTCCTTCCCGTCGCTCTAGGTTTAAGACTACTGCTACAAGACCCCCTAGGAGACCTAGAATCGAGTATTATAGTGATGAAAAATGTGAGGAGAGGTTTGAGAGTTTTAGTGGCAGGGGCTTTGGACTCAAGAGATGGATGAACTTCAGATGGTGTGCAAACAACAACTTTCAATTTCAGGAGCTTTATGAGTATCAGGGATTAAAAACTTTTCTGGAATGGAAGGGCTCAATTTTTCCAAGACTGATTAGAGAATTTTATGCCAACTTTAAAGAGTATGAAGGGGGCCATCAGTCCAAGGTGAATGGGGTGATATTTGACATTACCCCCGCTGATTTTTTGGTTGTTGGTGGACTTCAATCAGAGGGTACCTATCCCGGTGATCCGGAGGATAATAGGCTTAGTACAAGCAACATCGAGGATGTTTATAGGACTAGTTTAAGAAGCCCTGATTTGTACTTAACCGGTCCACGTAAGTCCGTAGGGAACATGACTGTAGAGAATAGGATGATTCTCTATATCCTCACCTATTTGTTGACTCCTAGAACTATTTCCAACCACTCTCAAGCCATGGCGACTGATCTTAGGTATATGTTTGCTATCAAGAACCGAATCCAAGTGAATTGGGTTCGTGTGATATGTGCTTACATGTCACAAGCCTCTGCCTCAACAAGTGGGTGTCTTCCTTACCCTTTCTTTGTGAGTCGCCTCATCGAGTACAAAGAAATTTCCATTCTGGAGGATGAAGAGTTTGAACCTAGTGAGGGTTTGACTTGCATCAATGATAGGATTCTTCACTCTATGGGAATTCGTCAGCATGAGGCTGACAAGGTTTGGAAATGGAATGCTGACATTAAGGCTTTAGATGCTGCAGCAGCCGTTGAAAGAGAGTAGCAGAGGCAAGAAGAAGAAGGTACAGGGGTTGTTCCTGAGGATGTGGCTATGGAAGATAGGGTTCCAGCTTCAGGTGGTGGTGAAAATCCTATGCATTCTACTTAACCTCATTCCACCTTTGATGTTGGTGGAACTTTCGGTCATGCAGATGGGTCCAATGTTTATTCATCTATGAAAGAAAGGCTGAATGCTAGGATAGATGCTGGTTTTTCTAGGGTTGAAGGGCGCCTTGATGGGGTGGATGAACAATTTGCGAATCTGAATATTCGCTTGGACTCTTTGGGCACCAATATGGAGAACATACATTTACTTTTGCGCACATTTGGGCGTTTCCAGGGTCCCCCTACTCCACCTCCTGCATCTCCTCCACATGAAGATTAGTGGCTTAGGATCTTAACTCTTCTGTCTTGGATCTTGATTATGTAATCATTGTAGTTTATGTTTCAGTCTTTTAGTCTTGTAATTTTGGTCTCAGCATTTTCCTGGTGGGGTTCCCATGTATTTTGGCTGAGTTTGTTAACTTTTATGTACTTACAACTTATGGCTCATGCTTAGTACTAATATTCCTTTTGTGTTGCTATCAAGTGAACCTTTACTTTGTTATATATATAGTTGTTCATTATCTAAAATTTGCATGACTGATATTCTGAAATTTCAGCGTTGCACTTGGTCTTTATAGTTGGCTTATTTGGTTTATAGAATGTGCAATAGATTAAGGGTTTGGTATGATTTTGAAATATGACCTGCCTATTGTGTTTTTCAAAATCACAAACAATAGTTTTCAAAGCACAGGGTACAGTTTTCAGTTGCTAACATCAGCCAAATTTGATTCTGCTTTGTTACTGCAGTTTTCTGCATAATGTAACCGGTTACAAAACCAGCTAACCAGTTAGATTATGCAGCAGGATAACTGAAGTGAGGCAAAACGTGCCCAAAACAGATTTAAATCCAGTTCTAATATCTTAATAGTACAGTTCGGACACATATTGAGAACAACTACAAGAGGGTTGGTAGGAGTTCCTATTTTAGGTGGCAGAATAAGTGAGATATCGAGCAACTTTGATCGCTATATTTATCCATCAGAACAAAAGGATGAATAGCTTTAGAGTTTAACAAACTCAACAAGATTGAGCATTACGAAGATGACTGCGTTGCACCCAGTCTGAGAAGTTGGTTAGTCGTTACACTATTGAGGATAAACACTCCTCCCCAAAGTCATTGACTTAACTGCAACTCCTAAGGATTCCCTCGTCACAGGTTCTTTGTGACCATAGTAAACCAATACTTTGGACTTAATGTTGCAACACGTCTAAAAGAGTGAGGAGGAAGCCTCTTCAAACAATTTCCAACCCCAATTTTTATGATACAAACCCCACCCACTCACTTATCTATAAATAACCCCACCCATACCCACTCATGCCTTTGTTCTTGTCCTTCTACACTTAAAAAAAATTGAAGAAGATAGGGAGAGAAGAAGGAGTGAGTCGTGAGGCTCTAGGAGGGAGTATAACTCCAACACATCATTTTCTTCCTCATTTCTTTATTATTACATTTATATACACACACACATAAACACCCTTCCTCCATTAGAGATCAAGAAGTAAAACCCTACCCCCAAAGACCAAGAGAGGCCGTGAGCTATGAGAGGAGAGCAAGGAGGTGTTGATTCCATTTTTGCTTCTTTGAACTTCATTTGGGTAATTCTACTTCTCCCTAATCTTTGTCCTTTAATTATTTTCGGTTTTTATGAAATAATTTTAGAGATTTGTTGATTTTCTCAAAATGAGCTTTTGCATGTGGGTTTATGTTGATGCCCTATATCTTTCAATTGCTCTTGTGTAAAGATCAAGGCTTTAGCTTGAAAAAGTGACAAGCAAAGAGCCTCGGTGTATGTTTCGGTTTTTGTATGAATTTTTGCACAAATGATTTTGTTTTCTTAGATTGATTTCGGTTTATGCATGTATTTGGAAAATAAAAATTGATTTTTGAAGTAAATCCTTGATGCATGTTGTGTGTTGATTTTATTTGCAAAAATTTCCAACTTTCCCTTGTGCATGCTTCTTTGCTTGATGATAATCCACACACCAAGGCTTCACTTTGCTTGATTCACAACCAAGACTTTCTTCTTCTTGAATGAACGTTGCTTGATGATAATCGACACACCAAGGCTTCTTTGTTGTTGTAGTTGGCTTGCCTTCTTGCAAAGATTACAACACAATTGAAAACACAATAACAATCCTATGAATCTCAATCAATAGCTATGACAATTCAAAATAAGAGATTCAAAGGTTCTTGATCAAAAGAATATGAAAATATGAAAGCTTTGATCTTTGAAATTGAGAGAAAATAGAGTGGCTTGATTCTTTGTAAAATTGATTATGAAAATGATGTATATTGATCACAAAGGTTAGGAATAGGTTTATATAGAATACCCAAAAGTTGTAGCACTTGAAAACTGATTTTGAGAAGTGAAAATCGTATTTTAAAAAACCAGTTCAGCAGTACTTAATCAATTAAATCTTGCCTTAATCGAGTATTAATCGATTACTCTGGGTTTTAATCGATTAAACCCTGATGAAACTTGTTAGAAACTTGTTTTCTCAAAACTAAACCTTTCCTTTCAAACCTTTAAGCCACCTATTGATTCTAGGTTAAGTGAAAACTCAAATTATGATTTAATCATGACTTATGAAAGAGATTCACTACCCTCTAAGTAATCTACCCAAATAAAAAACCTAAGAAGCTTGAGAGGCAAAAGATAAAACAATTACAATTACACTCAAACTAAGTCTTCATGAGCTTGCTTTCTCTCTTCTTCATTTGATGTTTGTTGTTGCTTGTTGAACTTGAAACTTGATCAACATCTTTGTAGCTTGTTCAAAACACTTTGTCATTATCAAAACATTCATCATGGAACTTACAATAAACATGTTCTAACACTTGATTACATCCAACACACATGCATTTCAAATACACACCTCAAATTGCATTAAGAATGCATAAATGGCAACTTAACATACCAAATTCACATATACTGGAATTTAACATCAATCTATCATATATTTAGCTTGAATTCATCAACTAAAACTTGCTCTAAGTCCTGGAACAAGTCAAATTGGCCTCCAAGCCTATGTTATCTATAGCCTATGCCCTTTATGAGTCTCATGGTGACTCAACCTATGGTTTCACGTAATCCAATCTCATTCTAGCAAATGATAACTTCTCCCCTACCTCTAAGTTGTGCTTGTTGAGTATCAACACTAGTTCCTTAAAGAAGAACACGAATTCCTTAAGCTCTGCCCTCATGCATGACAGTTTCAACAGGGTTCATAAGTCAGAGTTGTTGACAAGTGAAATGGACAAACAAATTGGGGAAAATGGTTAGACTTTATCCTATTCAACATGCACAAGCTTAAGAAACAGATTTGAGACTCAGAGAGAGCATGTACTCACCAAAATCAAACCCTAAAGAGAGTCCCACGAATTCAGTTCTGGTTCTGGACAGACTTGATCCTCAAACTTCCAAAGCTCAAAACTTCTTCTATACTCATTCTCAATTCACGTTCTATATATCAATACAAAGCTTGATCTAGATCAAGCTTTGTAATGGTGTATCACACTCGATCTAATTCTCAAAGATTAAAGAGAATTGAACAAAACAAAGAAGGAACCCTAATCAGAACACAGCATCAACACTCAACATAAAAAAACCCTCAATTTGATCCTCAAATCGTGTATTTATAGGGAAACTTGATGAACATGCAAGGCGACACGTACTCCCCACTACGAATCGAATTGATTTCGTGGAAAAATTTGGTTTAATCAAGTGGTTACTCATCAAAATCCACTAATCCAGTTTTTGAGTTCTTCGTGTAACCGGTTACAAAGCCTTTCTAACTGGTTACATACTGATAACATTTCAAGATTAATAATTTAATGACTCTTTTTCCAAAACCTTTTTAATATTGCAATTAAGTCCCAACCCAAGGACTAAATTACAATATTCACATTTTTGTACAAAATACCCTTTATAAAAATATATCTTTTGCTTTTATATTTCAAAACACATAATGTATAGAAACTTAAACCTTCATAACTAATATGAAAACAATTATAAAATCATTGTTATAATTTATTTCTTTTGTTATTTGAGAGACGAAAATTAGGGGTGTTACACTACAACCCCACTTAAAAGGAATTTCGTCCCCGAAATTCATCTTATTTAGTTTCTCTTAAAAAAAATGTTTTTTTTGGGTTTTCCCCCACTTAAAAGAGTGGCAATATAATACTTGTATTTTGAAATATTTCCAAACTAAACGATAAGGATTCTTCGTACAAAATTCTTAATGTAAAAGAATTCTTTCAAAGAAATACCTTTTTGAATAATACGCTTCACATAACATTCTTTAAATAAAACATTTTTCGATTAACTTTCGAGTAAAACTTTTTGTGCTGCATACTCTGATCACTCGAGCACGAATGAAGAAACATTTGTATGACTTCATTCCTTAATAGCTTGAGACATTAGGGTGATCAGTCCTAAGATTCAAACCATTAATAACAAAATCATCCCTTTCAGATATAATCTTTCGCAAGAAAGACCATACGACATGTCTTTAAGTTAGGTGAACTTAAAGATAAGGTAATTATCACTATCAGACTTGGTTAGATAGTCATGTTCTAGAGACATTTCCGTTGGGGAGACAAAGATTTGTCCTAGCCCGGTGGTTGTTAATCTCTCTAATCTTAACTGACCTTTCTATTTCTGTAGTATCCACAGATATTTATCACATCCAACTATGATAAAGGTTTTGATCACGGAAAGATTGGAGTTGAGCTTTCAACAGAATATTGATATTTTCAAACAGTTGGATTAACGTAATCGAAAAACATTTGACTACGTTAACTCAGATCAAAGGAATAGATCACTCGGGTGATCTACATCAAAATTATACTCCACTGACTTCTCACTAGATAAGCGCTTCTCGTGCTTGATTCGCTTGTTTTATATTCGTTTCTTACCTTTACCTTCAAGACAATCCGATGAATAATTATCTTGTAGTCGAACCTGATTATCCCTTTACATGCCTCAAAACTTACACCAAGCGATACGCTTCATTCTTTCCACATTGAGGTGGACAAACAATTCCTTCCTTATTTTGTTTTTAACCATTTCCCTTTATTCGAGGCTTTCTTAACCTCTCTATATCTGCGGTTGATATTCCCTCATTACTTTTCTTCATTCTCGGATCGAGTTCTCATAAATCTTAAATATGATGAATTCTTCAATTTAACTATTTGTGCATTTGCTCCATTTTTCTGAAAATGATGAAATTGTGTGATGGTATTCAAATATATAATTGCCTGTGTTATTTGATGATGTTAAAATGGGTATGGTATATAAGAGAAAAATTATGTTTATTATGAGTTTTGCAAATTTGCCTTGCATATCATATGAAAATTGTGTTTGATGGAATAGGAAATTCAGTGTGTTTCGACTAGATATAATGTGAAAAGGTTTTTCAACATTTCATCATGTTTTAATGCAATTAGAAAATATGGATTTCTGAAATCTGCATAATTTTCAGTCTTATCTGGTTCAAGTTACAGTACGTAACCGGTTACTCTAAAAATCTAACCGGTTAGAACACTGTTTCAAACCAGTTGCAGCAGTTTTGAAAACACGACTTTTATTTTTCCTCTCCCTCCTGAAACACGATTTTTGCTTCCTGTTCTTCTCCTCTCCAAGACCCTAACCCACAAAGCCTTATTTCTCATCACTTTCTCTTCAACTAATCATCACATTATCGTTCTCATCATCTTCTCACACGTTCCAATCATTATTTGGTGTTCTTCTCCCTATTTCACCTTCCCCATTTCTCTCAGAACCCTAAAACGAACAGACCATGTCTTCCAATCCTCCTTCCCGTCGCTCTAGGTTTAAGACTACTTCTACAAGACCCCCTAGGAGACCTAGAATCGAGTATTATAGTGATGAAAAATGTGAGGAGAGGTTTGAGAGTTTTAGTGGCAGGGGCTTTGGACTCAAGAGATGGATGAACTTCAGATGGTGTGCAAACAACAACTTTCAATTTCAGGAGCTTTATGAGTATCAGGGATTAAAAACTTTTCTGGAATGGAAGGGCTCAATTTTTCCAAGACTGATTAGAGAATTTTATGCCAACTTTAAAGAGTATGAAGGGGGCCATCAGTCCAAGGTGAATGGGGTGATATTTGACATTACCCCCGCTGATTTTTTGGTTGTTGGTGGACTTCAATCAGAGGGTACCTATCCCGGTGATCCGGAGGATAATAGGCTTAGTACAAGCAACATCGAGGATGTTTATAGGACTAGTTTAAGAAGCCCTGATTTGTACTTAACCGGTCCACGTAAGTCCGTAGGGAACATGACTGTAGAGAATAGGATGATTCTCTATATCCTCACCTATTTGTTGACTCCTAGAACTATTTCCAACCACTCTCAAGCCATGGCGACTGATCTTAGGTATATGTTTGCTATCAAGAACCGAATCCAAGTGAATTGGGTTCGTGTGATATGTGCTTACATGTCACAAGCCTCTGCCTCAACAAGTGGGTGTCTTCCTTACCCTTTCTTTGTGAGTCGCCTCATCGAGTACAAAGAAATTTCCATTCCGGAGGATGAAGAGTTTGAACCTAGTGAGGGTTTGACTTGCATCAATGATAGGATTCTTCACTCTATGGGAATTCGTCAGCATGAGGCTGACAAGGTTTGGAAATGGAATGCTGACATTAAGGCTTTAGATGCTGCAGCAGCCGTTGAAAGAGAGCAGCAGAGGCAAGAAGAAGAAGGTACAGGGGTTGTTCCTGAGGATGTGGCTATGGAAGATAGGGTTCCAGCTTCAGGTGGTGGTGAAAATCCTATGCATTCTACTTAGCCTCATTCCACCTTTGATGTTGGTGGAACTTTCGGTCATGCAGATGGGTCCAATGTTTATTCATCTATGAAAGAAAGGCTGAATGCTAGGATAGATGCTGGTTTTTCTAGGGTTGAAGGGCGCCTTGATGGGGTGGATGAACAATTTGCGAATCTGAATATTCGCTTGGACTCTTTGGGCACCAATATGGAGAACATACATTTACTTTTGCGCACATTTGGGCGTTTCCAGGGTCCCCCTACTCCACCTCCTGCATCTCCTCCACATGAAGATTAGTGGCTTAGGATCTTAACTCTTCTGTCTTGGATCTTGATTATGTAATCATTGTAGTTTATGTTTCAGTCTTTTAGTCTTGTAATTTTGGTCTCAGCATTTTCCTGGTGGGGTTCCCATGTATTTTGGCTGAGTTTGTTAACTTTTATGTACTTACAACTTATGGCTCATGCTTAGTACTAATATTCCTTTTGTGTTGCTATCAAGTGAACCTTTACTTTGTTATATATATAGTTGTTCATTATCTAAAATTTGCATGACTGATATTCTGAAATTTCAGCGTTGCACTTGGTCTTTATAGTTGGCTTATTTGGTTTATAGAATGTGCAATAGATTAAGGGTTTGGTATGATTTTGAAATATGACCTGCCTATTGTGTTTTTCAAAATCACAAACAATAGTTTTCAAAGCACAGGGTACAGTTTTCAGTTGCTAACATCAGCCAAATTTGATTCTGCTTTGTTACTGCAGTTTTCTGCATAATGTAACCGGTTACAAAACCAGCTAACCAGTTAGATTATGCAGCAGGATAACTGAAGTGAGGCAAAACGAGCCCAAAACAGATTTAAATGCAGTTCTAATATCTTAATAGTACAGTTCGGACACATATTGAGAACAACTACAAGAGGGTTGGTAGGAGTTCCTATTTTAGGTGGCAGAATAAGTGAGATATCGAGCAACTTTGATCGCTATATTTATCCATCAGAACAAAAGGATGAATAGCTTTAGAGTTTAACAAACTCAACAAGATTGAGCATTACGAAGATGACTGCGTTGCACCCAGTCTGAGAAGTTGGTTAGTCGTTACACTATTGAGGATAAACACTCCTCCCCAAAGTCATTGACTTAACTGCAACTCCTAAGGATTCCCTCGTCACAGGTTCTTTGTGACCATAGTAAACCAATACTTTGGACTTAATGTTGCAACACGTCTAAAAGAGTGAGGAGGAAGCCTCTTCAAACAATTTCCAACCCCAATTTTTATGATACAAACTCCACCCACTCACTTATCTATAAATAACCCCACCCATACCCACTCATGCCTTTGTTCTTGTCCTTCTACACTTAAAAAAAATTGAAGAAGATAGGGAGAGAAGAAGGAGTGAGTCGTGAGGCTCTAGGAGGGAGTATAACTCCAACACATCATTTTCTTCCTCATTTCTTTATTATTACATTTATATACACACACACATAAACACCCTTCCTCCATTAGAGATCAAGAAGTAAAACCCTACCCCCAAAGACCAAGAGAGGCCGTGAGCTATGAGAGGAGAGCAAGGAGGTGTTGATTCCATTTTTGCTTCTTTGAACTTCATTTGGGTAATTCTACTTCTCCCTAATCTTTGTCCTTTAATTATTTTCAGTTTTTATGAAAGTATTTTTAGAGATTTGTTGATTTTCTCAAAATGAGCTTTTGCATGTGGGTTTATGTTGATGCCCTATATCTTTCAATTGCTCTTGTGTAAAGATCAAGGCTTTAGCTTGAAAAAGTGACAAGCAAAGAGGCTCGGTGTATGTTTCGGTTTTTGTATGAATTTTTGGACAAATGATTTTGTTTTCTTAGATTGATTTCGGTTTATGCATGTATTTGGAAAATAAAAATTGATTTTTGAAGTAAATCCTTGATGCATGTTGTGTGTTGATTTTATTTGCAAAAATTTCCAACTTTCCCTTGTGCATGTTTCGGCCAAGACCTTAGATTGGGGAAAGTAAATTTTGTTATTGATGTATGTTGATTATTGATGGACCTTGGTTATTCTTATGTCCTATTTTTCAGTCTTTTATGAGAAAAATAAATAAATGAAGTGATTTTGCTTTGGTCTATTTTTCATGGTACCTTTTTGGTTCATGAATGTGAATATTTGGAGATATATAAATTGATTTGTGCTTGTGTGTTTAGTGATGAGGATATTCGGTTCTTGTAGGAAAATGAAAGGATAAATGATTTTGTTTTGTGACTATTACTTGATGCATGTAGGTTTAAGAATATGTTTTGCAAAAGTTTTCAATTTTCTTGCTAGTTGTTTCGGCCATGATAAGAAAGTGGTAGAAATGAAATTGATTTTTGGATACTTGATCCTTGTTGCATGTTGTATTTGAGCCAAGATAAATCATTTTCATGTCCTATAAATCGGTTCTTTGATGAAAATGATTGGTGAATTGATTTTGCGTTGTTTGTGTGTACATGTATGCCATACGGTTTTGTACATGAAAATGACTAAGTGTGGAAATTGATTTGTGATTTTGGATTAATTGGTTAAGTGCTTTTGGTTAGGCTTAAATGAAAATGAATCAATTTAAAAAATATATAAAAATGTTTACATGAGTTACTCTTATTTTCTGAAAATTGTGATTCGTTACATGATCTTGAGTGTTGGAGTCCCATAGGAGTTGTATGTCAAAGAATGATGTAAAAAATACTCATTTGATCCTATGCTGAATTTTTAAAAATGAATCGTTTTACTAGAAGGAGGTTTTGATAAACAATAGTCCTACTAATTAGAGTTAATATTCACATAGGTCCCCAAAAGATACATGTGGAATCAGTTAGGTCCCTGAAAGATTAGTTGAATCTCTTAAACCCCCAAAGATCATTTTGGAATCAGTTAGGTCCCTTAAAGATTTGTGGAATCTCTTAAACCCCCAAAGATCAATTTGGCATCACATTAGTCCCCCCATGAGGGACATAACGGAATCATATGTGACACATTAAATGCTTTGTTGGCCCAAATGTGGCACCTTCTTAACATTCCAACATCGCATTGGGGCTGACAAAGCATTTAACGTGCCACGTAGAATTACGTCAGGTCCATCCTGACAAAATTGAATGAGAGGACTAACGTGACACCAAAATAATCTTTGAGGGGTTTAAGAGATTCCACAAATCTTACAGGGACCTAACTGATTCGAGGTATCTTTCGGGGACCTATGTGACTATTAACTCTACTAATTATATTGCCTTGAAATTTCAGTATGTTGCTCTTAGTACTATTTGATTGTGTTCTGGAAATTTTGAGTTGGTTAGAAATTGTTTTGACATTTTTACCGAATTTGATTTGTTTGGAATTGATTTTGAGTGTTAGTGGTTTTAGTGACGAGAGGGCTTGATGAGTTGACACTTGCATATAACCAATGCTTTTGAAACTTTTCCACTGTTTTTATTAGATGGATTTAAGCTTCTCTGAATTTCTGTGTGATTTTTAAAAATGATTTACTCTTTTTACAAGAATTGTTTTTAATAAAACGATTTCATAAAAACGGAGTTTTCAAACTGAAGGAGCACTGAAATTTCGAAATTTTACAACTCTAAATGGCTTAAAATTCTTATGGTATGACCTTGTCTATGTCGTGTGATTCTCTGTAAAATTTGAGATGATTTGGAGTGGGTTTGATATTTTTAGTAAATCCCAACAGTGAGCAAACCCAATTCTGTTCCAACAGAGTTTAAGGGGAATTTAATTGAAAAATATTGACTTAAACAACTCTAAATAATCTGAAATTTTTATGAGATGATCTTGGATGTGTGAGGATTCCCTGTACCAAGTTTCATGTGAATGGAAGTTAGTTTGCTATTTTAGCAATTGCATTTTTGCCTCAGATTTACAACAGACCTGATTTGATTTTTATGGCAAATCTGAATAAAAGCTTGTGCTCTGAGTTCCCAAATGGCTTGAAACTTTTATGAGTTAAACTTTGGAATATGTTTTAATCTTTTGCAAATTTTGGGACTGAAACTCATTGATTTAATAAGGATTTGAATTTTATCTTTCTTGATTGCTCCGTAACCGATTCGCATTATATTTGATATTTTTAGAGTGTGTGATCCCTTATACATTTTTCTATGGTCTAGACTGGACTTTGCATATTGAATATGATATTTGTGTATGATTAAATAAGTGTGGAAGATTTATTCTTATGTTAGGTGATTTAAAGCGGTATAAAGTTACGAATGTGTATGCCCTAATTGGTTCATTTCCATGCTTCGGTTCTTGTTTAAGTAAACATGCGGCTGTGAAATTTTTTTGGTATTGTTGCATACTTGTTGGACATGATTTGTTCTAAGTTGATTCAAGGCATGTTAATGGAGTTGTTTAAATTAAATGAATGCATGATTCGGTTAGGATAAGTTTAGGGATTTGGAAATGATTTATTTATTTGACTACGTGTAAATTGTTTTGAATTGAGTATGTGTTTGATTTCAAATTAGTTAATGAATTGTATGTTAAAGTTTGATTGGGGAATGTTTGTATATGTACTTTTAGGAAGTGTTAGGAAATAAGTTGATCCTAGTTTCTTTTGATGCATGATTCGGCCCTAGCATATTTATGAGGAGAGAAATTATTTTTGTTCAATGCTAAGTGTTATTTCATATTTGTTTGGTTTAGGTGAAAATAAATTAAAGAATTGGTTGTTCATTGTTGATATTTTCAGTTTAAGCATTTAGTTAAGATTAAGTTGATCTACTTTAAGTGTTACTCGCTAATTGAATGGCTAGGTGTTTCCTTGCTTGGATAAATTGTGTGTTGAAGAAAAAGGAATTATTTGGTTATGTGATTTGATTAATTAAAGTGTTGCGTGTCGCCTATGTTTTGATTAATGTGTGAAAGGTGTTTGGATATCGTAACTAGCTTTTGAAAATAAATTGTTTTTAGATTAGTTTAGAAGGATTTAATTGAAAAATATTGGGTGTTTGTAGTTGCTGTCCAAGATCTATTGTTGGTGTTGAAGTTTGAAAAATAATGAATTAATTGTTTGTTTTATGCCAAAATGTTATACCAGCCAAAATGTGACTTTACGGTGTTTCTGGACTTTCTAAGAATGATTTCATGGACAAGTTCTTTGCTGTCCAGAATTTGTTTAATTGATCTTTCTATTTTAAAAATGTGTTCTAGTGATTTAAGCTATATATTTCAAGTGGTAATTGATTTAGAAAAAAAAAAGTTGGATGAAAAACGTTGAATTTTTTGATGATTTCGGGTTTGAGTACGTTGCTGTCCCGAACGGACCAGCGGCTAATACAATTGTTTAAAATTATTCTGTTGATTGTTTTATAATGGTTTTGAGGATTTTAAAGTATTAAAAAGTTTTTGAAACAAGTTTGAGAAAAAGATTTGTGTTTGATTTTTACCGGAGGGACTTTAACATGAATTTTCAAAGGACGATTTTTAATTAGGGACTTGACGCTTGATTTGAATTATGATATTAATATATAGTGTCTGTCTTGAGGATGTAGAAGGTGTCAGTCATGGACCTGTGTCAGAGGACCGCACCCATAAAGGCTCTCTGGATTTCTGTTGGTATTCGAGGTGAGAGAGCAACTTTCCTAAAACATTGTGGTGTCTAGATAAAATATTAAGATGTTACTAGCCATCTCAAAAGCCGGAACGTGGGGTCTAAGAGTCAGTCGTATAGTAGCAATTTATTGTGTATGTTTGGCCACTTATACGCATGACTAAAACATCCCTTTTCTGTTAAAATATTATGACATGATGCTATTTATTTATGATGATGAGATGTTATGATATGCTGCTCTATGCCTGCTGAACTTTTATCTGAAATTGAAAGTGATCATGTTATATGAGATATTTGCCATGCTTTAAAGTGTTAAAGTAAAATAATGATGTTGATGGAAATGATGTGAAAATGTTGAATGTGACGACCCAACTTTCTACTCTTAATAAAATACTTATATTCGAAAATACGACCTTTTTTTTATATAAGTCAAGTCATCATCATTTTCAAATCCTGCGGAAAACATTCAAAGACATCATGAAGGAAAATATCAACTTCATATTTCATCTTAAAGTCAAAAGTACATTCTCCATTACATCAAAACATAAAAGTTAAAAACACTAACTTAACTTAGATACTCTAGGTTATTACATTATATTACATATATTACAACAAAACATATAACAACCTAGAGCGACTGGTTCCAACTCAAAATATAAAGAGCATAAGTAAGAGAAACCTGATGAGTAGCATTATCCACATTCCATCATCCAGAACTCAACTCAGTCGTCAGTTCCCCACTGACTTCTAGTTGAGTTTTCCATGAATTCATCATCCGCCACCGGATCGGCATCCTCCACCGGATCCTCATCCTCTACGGGATCCTCCTCCTCCTCTTCCTCCTCATGTGCCTGATCAGATGGAACATAAACTGGAGTCCGAGATCGGGCTCTAGTGGAAGGATGAGAGGGAGAAGGAACCTCCAAAATGATTCTTTCCTCAGAGGGTGATGGACTTGGTGGAAGGGTGCGTCTCGGAAAACGTCTTGGTGGTGGTGGGGGTGTTCCATGGCGAAATACAAAATTTGGTGGAATGTGCATAATGTACATCATTGGGATCCTCGTACGATGCGGACGCATTCGGGACCATGGATTTGGGTGACGGAAAGTGACTTCCACATCCCCTTCATATGTGGCCCGGTGATCCTCAAAATTCCACTCCCCATTAGGGAGCGACCTCATTTCCACGCACATCATATTCCTTGCCAGGTCCTACAACAAGGGATTAGGAGTGAGTCATAGCTAAATACAATAACAAATGAGCTTAACAGAGGCTAAAAATAACAAGCACATATAATCAGATAGCATCCAGAATGAAAGTATATATATATGCTCAAACTCATTTAACTCATATTTAATTTCATTAGTGACATGATGCATGCCTACTCCTCATTCATGCTTCACAGTTCGGCATCCTTTCGGGTATCCATTTCAAACCTATGTTTTCTTCGAACTGGAGTGGATTCACATTCCAGGCATCACGATTGATTGAGAGCTAACCTCCATGACATACAGTGTCGGTGGCTTTCTATGCCCTATCCTGAGTTAGTATCTCAAATCAAATCGGAGTAATTCCTTTCACCATGCATGATTCCCATATCATATGCAAATCTTATTTTATTCTTTCATTATTCTCATCAGCATTCCATATCATTGGTTTTCATTCAACTTTTCTTTTAGCTGGTGCTGGTGCTTTTCAAAAAGACCATCAGCGGCCTAGCCACTTTGCGATGGGTTTACTTACTTTTAATTCTCCTTTCAGAAAAATCCATCAACGGCCTAGCCACTTTGTGATGGTTTTTAAAAATAGCGTATAATCATTTATTTAATAATCCATCGGGGCATAGCATCCTATTGGTGGATTTTTATTGCAACGACCCCATTGGGACTCCCATAGAAAAATATTAACCAAGTGAGTAAAACTTTCACTGGGACAGCTAGGGATCATATCAACCAAATGGGTGTACGCACTTCCGTTGGGACTCCAGTAGGGAAATAATCAACCACTGGATGAAATTCCAGTAGGACACCTCCAGGATAACTATCAACCAACGAGAATAAGAGATATTAATATTAAACGAGTTAATTAAAAGAAAATTTTAGAAAGTAAGTGTTTTCTGAAAAATTGTTCAGAATACTCGAGTAGTTCATGAATTACTCGAGTAGTTCATGCAAAAATACTCGAGTCTTTAAAGATCTACTCGAGTCATTCTTCCAGTTTCCAGAATACTCGAGTATTCCTTAAAATACTCGAGTCTTTTTGCTGCAACAACACCAGTTTTCTGCACTTTCAATACCAATTCGAATTCCTTGCTTTAAATTTCTCCATTCCTATGCAAAACAGCAACTTAGGCACATAAAACAAACATGTTACAACACTTAAACACAACTGAAACAACATCAATTAACAGCAAATCACAGATTGCATTCAAACATGAAAATATCCATTTTAAACTGTGAAATTCATTTCCACTTGATTTTAATTTCGAAACACATTACAGTGAGCTTTATTAGGTTCATTTAAACTTGTTTGAACCATAAAATCACGGGTCTCTGACCTCCAAGTCAGAACCCCAATTCAAGTTGCATCCCTCTTTGAACCTTTAATGGTTCCTACATTTCTAGCTTGAAATTACACATTCTAGCATTTAGGTAACTCCCCCCTTACCTTAGAGAAGCTAAAGAAAGGATTGGTTGCAAAGAAAAAGGGTTGAATCAAAACTTGATCTCTAGACTGGTGCAAAACTGTTGCACTTGGCTGACTTTGGCCATCAATTTCACAATGAATAA
The DNA here is from genome assembly GCA_037953625.1 of Crotalaria pallida. Classification (NCBI taxonomy): domain Eukaryota; kingdom Viridiplantae; phylum Streptophyta; class Magnoliopsida; order Fabales; family Fabaceae; genus Crotalaria; species Crotalaria pallida. Next base: position 86,877,130 of record CM075653.1, read on the forward strand.
GACATGAAAAAGAATGAAACAAGTTAGCTTTAGAAACTAGGAAATGCCAACTTTAAATAGAAACAAGTTTGGAATCGAAAGAGTTCCTGGATTTACCAAACAGATTCAAGAAAGATGGGTATTTGATGCTGAACTTGCTCTGTTTTCGCAGCTTTGAAAGCTGAACTTCGATGCCTAGAACTCGATCTACAAGAGGCTATTTGGAGTGATTTCGGGTTCTAATTCAAGATTGGAATTAGAACTTCAGTTTGTGTTTAGGTTTCGAAGGGAATGGATGAGAATTGAGAGAGAATGAAGTGGTTAAAGTAAGCACTTCAAAACAGAGGAAATTTTGTCAACAATTCGGGTTCAGAGAGATTAGAGTGTGTTTGGGCTTCACTGATCACCTATTTATAGACTAAGATTACCCTCCTTCGAAGTAATGTCCAGCTCTGTGCTTGGAACCAAGAGAAAACGCGTTTTGGTTCGAAATTCAAATGAAAACTGACTTATAGACTTAGCACCACTGTTCGAACTACTCGAGTATTTTGAACAATACTCGAGTATTGCTGACGCACCAGCTTCAAAACATTCAGCAACACTACTGAATACTCGAGTCTTCCAACTAACTACTCGAGTATTCCAACTAAAAATTCAAATTTTGCTAACAGCTAGTTATAGTACTCGAGTCTTCCCCAAATACTCGAGTATTTTAACCTAATTTCAGAAAATTCATTATTTTATTAAATATAATAATATTATTATTTTAAATATTTAATTTTTATTTATTTATTCAAAATATAGGGTCTTACATTGAAATGTCATGATATGTATTGAAAGAGTTTAATAAAGGCCAAATTCGGCTAAGATAAAAAGATTATTAAAATGATAGAAGTAGAGTGGACTCGAACAGAAAATATATTTGGGAAATAGGGAATTATTTTGGAAATTATTATGATGAGAATAAATCTCCCTGATGTGCACCAAGGTGGATTTTGTGCTTTTTAGGTTGAGCCTGCGCTGGCCACGTGTGCAGTATGCCCGTGTGTCTGAGCCTTGATGCGTTATGTAACATCCTACTTTTTTTATTTCCTTTATTAAATTTAAAACATGAAGCTTTTACGAAAAATTTTGACAGGGTTTACTTTAAAATATGGACTCGCTTAAAATTCTAACTGTCAAAGCCAGAATAAAATAAAACAAATATTTATTTTACAATCATTGTACAAAAATTATACATTATATTTTCAAAAATACTAAATAATATCAGCAGCTAATTGGCTGTAATGGAGTGACATTATGGTCACACAAAGTAACTCACACTCTATTACTTAGAGTGTGGACTTTCTCGGCATTGAGAAGCACGAACTCTCCAGCTTTTGTACCTAAAATGGCAACTTAAGAGGTAAGTTGTTTTATCATAAATTAAGAAAAACATTCATTAACAATAATATAATATACATATATCTATACAAATTAATCATTCTTTCACATTATTATCAGTCATACATGTATATTAATTTCTTTTATAACTCTGTACATACATAATCATCATAATCATTATCAACTATTGTTGATAATGCATAAACATTCATAATGCAATGCAATGCAACTTCTTCATGCATCATTTGCTTTCTTTTCTTTTTTTTAAACATCGTAAACATTGCTATGCTTTCTTTACTTACATTGTACTTCACGAGTACGTCCATCATACAGTGTTAGGAACCATATTTCCTTTTACTTTTACTTCGTAGTCATTGCTACGTATTCTTTTCCTTTTTGCTTTTAATTTTTCCTCACACCGCCCTCCTTACTTTAGGAAAGACCAACTAGGAGTAAATGTCCATATACCATGCTTACACTATACTCCACGAGAATGATCATCATACAGTGTTAGGACACACTACTTCACGAGAACGTCCATCATTCAGTGTTAGGAACCATCCTCTACTAGTCACAAAGTATTTAAGTGACCGATAAAACTATTATAGTGTGCACAGGACCAATCACCAACAATTCACCAGTACTTCACGAACACCTCCATCATACTGGTATTTTTCTGGGGAAGATCAAAGTCCCCTATAACAGTTCCCGTGATTGTTTCATTAGCACAATCAAATCACTATAATACTCACGTTCATCAATTCTATGAATCTTCACGAAAACGTCCATCAATCCATAGAAACTCCATGTCATCTTTCCTAAATTCCTAACGTCCACCTTACTCCATAATTGTACGTGTTTCTAGTTCATTTTAGGAGGTTTTTGATAGTTAAGCCTTTTAATACTTATACCAATTTGGATGGGTTTTCTAACTTAGGGTAATTGGGCATAATCATGAATAATAAATTATTCAAGCATAAAAGCATCAATAATCATAACAATAGCATTTAATCCTTCAAATTATTAAACATTCAAGCTTAAATTCAACATTTAAGTAACATTAATAATATTTATCCATGCACCATCACTAATTTCTTATGCATAATATAATTTATTCAAGTATCATCATCATTCATCAATTAATATAAATCCTAGGTCCATGACATAATTGAATCAATAAGTTAAACACATATCAAACACCCACGTATATCAAACATACACATATCAAATATACATATAGATACATCTATATCATTGTTATTATCAAATCCTATTTATAATTTATGTAAACAACTCCCTCTTACCTTAGTTTCCTAGTCATGATGGCAGGGCCACTTTTACCTTCGCGACTTGCTCTAGGGTCAAGGTTAACAATAACGTGTTGGATCTAAATAGGGACATATGTTAAAACTAAATATAACATTAAAGATATATATATATATATATATATATATATCAACTAAATTTATTTTTGTTAAAATAATAAATATATATCATTATACAATAAAGATATATCACTTTTCCCTAAAACATCTCTTTATTTGAAAATATAGGGATAACATTGGCAATTAGGGCCAACGGGCGGGCATGGGCCAGGCACGCATTGGCCCGCAAATTTTGCGGGCGGGCATGGGCGGCCCGTTTTTGGTTTAGGACAAAAAATCCATGCCCTGCCCGCCCACATTTTTTGCGGGTGGGCATGCGGGCGACCCAATTTTTTTTCAGAAATAAAAAAAAATGAAAAATCAATAACGAGCCAGCGACGACCACGAGCAGCAACCGAACCACGAGCCATCCACGACCAGCGACCAGCAGCAACCGAACCACAAACCAGCAGCAACCGAACCACGAACCAGCAATCGAACCAGGAGCCAGCGACGATCACGAGCCAGCCACGACCAGCGACCAGCACTCCAGCAGCAACCGAATCGGAGCAGCGGCAAAGCAACGAGGGAGCAGCAAAGCAGCCAAGGCTGTGACTCGTGATCACAGCAGTGGCGCCGCAAGTGAGGACAGAGGAAGGAGTGAAACTGTGAAAGAGAGATTGAAAATGGGAAACCTACTGAAAGAGGAGGCTGTGTCTGTGGATTCGTGTGATTTCTGTGAGTTTTTATTTGTTTTGGGCCATGTATATTTGGTTGGGACAATTAAAATAGTTTTTTTTAATTGCCCGCATGCGGCCCGCGGGCGGCCCTAAAATGCCCGTAAAATTAATGGGCGGGCATGCCCTGCCCGCATTTAAGAATGGGCTAAAAATCTATGTCATGCCCGCATTTTTTGCGGGCGGGTCCGCGGGCCTGGGCCCTAATTGCCAATGCTATATAAGGATAATAAAAATATTGATAGATCATCAAATAAATTACATAGATGGGTAGGCGGAGTTGAGAAGGTTATATACCTAAGAAAAATTTGAGATTAAACGGTTGGATCTTGAGTTATTGGAACGGGAAGTTATGAAAACCCAAGAATTTGCTGTGTGGCCATTTCTTTTCTGTCGCTGCTACTCTATCTAATTCTATTTCTTTCTTTCTAATGCTTCTCTCTCTATCTGATCCTTTATTTTTATTTTATTTTAATTTTTTCTTTTGGGTTGGGCGGCTGGGGTCTTGGGGTAGATAATAATATAGGGTAATGGGTAGTTCACGGGTAGTTATAGCAAAATCAATACATATTTTATATTTCGTTCTCATTAGTGGGTCAATGTGTGTAGGTATTTTAGATTATAATTAAAGTTTGATGATCCTAAAAATAAAATACATTTAAGTAGAACAATATTGTACTTTTAATTAATCAAAACTGATTTAAAAATAATAAAGTTACCGATCCCTATAGATAGTTATTGTGTAAGAAAAAGTATAAAAATTCAAATGTAAATACATCTTCTAAATTCTGATGTCAAACTTGATAAAATATAATATTGAGAATCTTGAAATAATAAGTCATTAAATATAACTTTTACCGGTAATATATTAAATCAGTCCGGGGGCTAAAAATAAAACAGCCTCAGAGTGCTATGAAAATTTACAGAAATCTTTAAAATATTAAATTGAACATATCTTTCCAAAGAAACTATTTATGAAAATGCTTCTAGGATTTGTCAGTTGAGCTCCCTGTCAAAATATTAATTAAACTAAATAAAAGCACTCCTTTATTTTTATAAAACGCATTGTTCTGTCATAGAATTATTGGACTTTGACAATTCGGCCAAGTATCTAGCAATTCTACTTGTTGATGTCAGACGTAAGGAGGGCACCTTGAATACCAAGATACCCACTCTCTGGTCGTTTACTTGATTGTTGTGTGTGTTTGTGTGAGCCAGTAAGATACATACCTGCTTGTCTTACCAGGCTTATATAAGCATACCCGTTTTATTGGTGTTGATTGCTGCCATCATGAGGCAGGTGATGTTTCTGTAAACGGTAGAGCATAATGGCGGGTATCATAATGTGCAGGATCCAATGCTCAACGGGATAACGAATTTCTTTGGATTCCTTGACACGTGCAGCTGATATGACAGCGTCTTACCGGTATAACGGTCTAAGGGTAGACATAAGATTGTTGAGGAATCCTTCCGGTATACCGGTATGAAGGGAGGTGGGCCCATAGGTCCTCTTGCCGGTATGCCGGTATAAGCACGATTGGGCCACTAAGTCCTCTTGCCGGTATGTCGGTATCAGCAGGATTGGGCCACTAAGGCCTCTTGCCAATATGCTGGTATTAGCATCATTGGGCCGCTAAGGCATCTTTGCCGAATTGCCGGTATACCGGTTTCCACCAGATTGAGCCTCTTGGGGCCTTGTGTCCGAATTGTCTGTATATCGGTTTACACCTAACTTAGTCTCTATGGGTCCTCTTGGCAGAATTTGTAACACCCCTCAAAATCCTCGTACTATTTTAAATTCTAAAAAGAATTAATTTTGAGTAAAGTGTTTTTGAAAGGATATTTTCTTTAAATGAATTTCTTAAATCACGTTTTCAAAGTGGTAAATGATTTTAAAGGAATGATTTCCCAAGAAATAATGTTATGAATTTTAAAGTTGAGTTTTTGGAAAGGACTATGTGATTAAAATTCTTTTAAGGAAATAGTGAATTTTTCAACAAGAAATTATTTGATGAAAGGGTGATGTGTTTTCAAAATATATGTTTATATGTGTGTGTGTGCTTGATATTTTTGGTGTTATTATGATTATTATACATGAATGGTTTTGTAACTAAGAAAATCTATTTTTCTATGTGTGTACATGTGTGTACGGTTTTGCATGAATGTATGTGTTGATATGATATGCATATGTATGTGTATGTGTTAGGCGTGTAAATGAATGTGTGTATGCATGAATATATGTGTGTGTCGTGTATGTGTGTGAGTGTGGAGAGGAAAGCCTAGAATTTTCCTAAGTGTTAGCCAAGTAACCAAATGAACAAAATCCTAACCAAGTCCTAACCAAATTGGTGGAAACCCTAAAGAGGAACCAACAAGCCATTAAACCTAGAATGACCCCTAAGCACCCTAAGCCACCCTACTTGTCTCCTTAGATTTGCTAAACTCCACCCATGCAAAATTATGAAGATCCAAAACTACCCTTCCTACTTGTGCATGGCCTATATATGTGAGAAGCCATAGTTCATTTCCTTCACCCATCTCCATTCCACTCTTTCGTTTCCTTCTTTCCAAACACAAACCAAACACTAGTTCTAAGAGCTCATCCAACTCTTAGACTAAGAAAAAGAAAATAGAGAGAAAGAGAGAAGGAAGAGGCCGTGAGTTAAGAAGAGGAGGAAAGGAGGAGATCAAGCTAAACCTAGGAAGTCCCTTGAAGATCAAAGTGCTTAGAAGACTAGAAGACCTTTCTCCTTGGTATAAACCGAAGACCCTAGAAGAAGTAGAACTAGTTTGATTTGTAATCTTGTAATTTTTCTTTTCTTCTCTTGCATGTTTATTTTTATGGTTTGATCTAAGGTGCATGTGATGCTTTACCTTGATCTTGATTTTTAAGAACTAAATAAATTTGTAATAAGCTAAATGATGGACTCTATGATTCGGTTGGTATTTTTCATGGTAGATCTTAATGTTTTTATGTTAAATTTCTTTGATCTAAAGTTTTGTTTATGATCTTTGTGAGTTTGAAGTAGATCCTCTTGCATGTTAGGTTTTGGTGCCTAAAACCGTGAACCATGAGATGTTTATGTGGTTATTTGGTAAATCAATGTTTGATCTAAACTTATTTTTAATTTTTGGTCTTGCATGTCTTGATTTTTAGTTTAATCTTAAGAAAAGCTTTGATTTGTGTTTTGATCTTTGATTTGATCTTGATTTTGTTTTAAGCTTTCTTAATTTCTCCACGTATGTCTCGGTTTTGATCCCTTTCCACTTAAAATGATTTTTGTCTTTGATTTGTGCTAATATGTTTATGCTATTACTTGATCTACATGATATAAGTACATGCATGTTGATGTTGAGCTTTGAAAAGTTATTTTTATGATTCCTTTGAAAATGAATTGAAAGTGTTTGTGCTAATCTATGATTTTTACATGATTTGCTAGGAAAGCTTAAGATCTATTTTTGTATGTTAATTTTAGGAGAAGAGATTAGGTGTTCTTTTGTTGCATGTCTCGGTTTTTGGAAGAAAATTAGGGAAACAAGTTTTAAAATGATTTTTTGGTTAAGAACATGATTTAACCTAAGAGTTGATCTTGTGCATGTTGTATCCGGCCATGTTTAAATTAAAATCCATGCTTTTATTTTGTGAGAACTTGAATTATGTTTTATGTTCTTGTATGATCTTTGATGTGATTTAAGTTAAGAAAAATAAATTAAAGTGTTGATAATTTTCCAAATTTAAGCTCACGGTTTTTAGTAAAAAGAAGAAATAATTCCATGATTTTGTGTGTGTTTGATGATGAATGAATCTTGCTTGGATCTGTGAGATTTTCGGTCTATGCATGTTAATTAGGTTAGAATTCTTTTTCCATGAAGTAAAATGAAAATAATGAATGTGCTATGTGAAAGGATGTTAAGCTAATTGATTAGGAATAAGTTTTGTGTTTAAATAAATTTATGTGTGTATTCGGTTTGTGAGTTTAAGTATGCCTTGGTGTTTTTGTTTTATAAAGATGAAATGTTTTTGAAAGTAATTGTGTGTCGAATAATTTACTTAAGTGTTTGATTTGTGAAATATTTGCTTAAGAATGAATGCTTGTTTTGTAATTAAAGTGAATGATTGACTAATTGTTTATGTGACTTGGATGATCAAAGTGTGTTGTTGATTATATGTGTAATCGGTTTTGAGTTTGATTTGGTTTAATTCATTTGATTTTGTGAGATTGTGTTTGAGACTTGTTTTATAATAAAAACTTGAGTTTCAAAGAATTAATAATTGACCTAAAGAGTATTTGAAATAAAAAGAGTTTTCGCGATGTTTTCGAATTTTATTAAATTGGGTTTTTGTGAAACAAATTCCTTGCTATCCAAGTTTGTCTAAAGTTGTTTCTGGATTTCTAAAATTGAGTTTATGAGACTCAAAGTTTGGTTTTTAAATGGTAATTGATTTTAGGAAAAACTCGGATTGGAAACCGGTGAATTTTTCGGTGTCTTCGAATGAGGTTAAGGTGCTGTCCAAGACGGACCAACAACCTAACCAATTGATTTAAATCATTTTATTTGATATTTTCAAAATGATTTCAAAGTGTTTAAAGAACTAAGAAAAGTTAAAAGTGTTTTGAGAAAACAATCATGTTTTAAGATTTCCGACGAGGAATGAAAGAACGTTTTCAGTTAAGAAAAGTTTTTCTTAATAAAAGTTAAGTAATGAAAATGTATTTTAACTAATACGAGGGATGTTACAGACAAGGGATTAAGGCAGAGGCAGCAACCAAGACCAGGGGAGACTGTGCACGTTTAATCGCTGGACCTCAGGTGAGAGAGAAGCTTTCCTAAGACACCGTGGTAGTTAGGTGATTTATTAGGACGTTCTGTATCATCTCAAAGATCGGAACTAAGTGGCTCGGAGTCAGTAGTATAAGTGGCAATTGTTTGTGTTGTGTGGCCACTTATACGAAGGTGACGAAGACCACATTGTTGTTGTGTGATGTTTGTGTGTTAATAGTATGCTTGTACTTATTTATTCAGTTATACATGATGAAACTGAATGCTGTTGATTAAGATGAGGAATATGTTGATGGACGTTTGTTGCGTCCTGAATAAGAAAATGAAAATGAAATGAAAAGTGGTGAAAGTAAAGAAAATGAAAGTAATAGCATAATAAGAAAAGGATAATGATAATGTTGAGAACGAGCCAGAGCTGGGGAGAGTGATGGTTGGAAAGAGATGTAAGTTGAGCGGAGCTGGGCTCCATGTTTTTGATTTTGTTTTCAGGAAGAGACTAGTGTTGAGTCGAGCTTGCTCCTCCATTAGCGCTCAGCCCACAAATATGATTTTGAAAAGATTTTTGAAAAGAGATTTTCGAAAAGATTTTTGAAAGGCGAATTTTGAAAAGATTTTTGAAAAGAGATTTTCGAAAAGATTTTTGAAAGGAGAATTTTGAAAAGATTTTTGAAAAGAGACTTCTGAAAAGATTTGTGAAAGGAGAGTTTTGAAAAAGACTCTGAAAAGGAGATTTTGGGAAGAATGGTGAAAAGAAATTTTTAGAAAAGGGTTGGTGAAAAGAAATTATTTTGAAAATGTTTTTGAAAAGAGATTTTTTTTAAGAAAGTTTTTGAAATATGGTTTTGAGGAAGTTTTTGAAATGATAATTTGAGAAGGCCTTCTTTTGTAAGGATATTTTGAAAATCTTTTTGAAATAACATTTTTGGAGAAGAGTTTGTGAAAAACAATATTTCGTGAAACTTTGTGAAAGGTTTTAAAAGGAGATTTTTAGAAACTTGAGAAAAGAGATTTTCAGAAGATGTGAAACCAGATTTTGAGAAAATTTACGAGAGGGGACTTTATGAAAAAGTTTATGAAATAATATTTTGTGAAAGTTTATAAAATGGGGTTTTGAGATAGTTTTTGAAAAGATTGTTTTAAGAAAAGATTTTTGAAATGAAATGATTACGAGAAATGGAGAATGTTGAGAAAGTTTGATAAATGAAATTTGAGTTTGTTGATGTGATCCCAGCTCTGTGCTATGTGAGAAATGATGAGAGAAAGATTATGCCAAGTTAGTGGTCGGGACTCATTGAAGGGTTGCACGAAGGATGGACCGACCTTAGGATAATTAAAAAGATAAAAGACTTTAAAAGACATACGCGGTGAGGTATGAGAGTGCGAAGTAGTGGAGAGGAAGGAACCATAAGTATCTGCGGATACTTAGGAGGAGATTGCATTAGGGGAGGACGATGACGCTGAAACGTCAAGAAGTCTAGAGTATGTTTCTAGGCAGAACGAACTCCACATGTGGCATACGAACGTGGTAGGGACTGGGTCCAATGCCGTGGTAAGTTCTGCGGGCCCACTAGAAATATACTGTCGCCCCCTAGATTGCAAATCTAGAACAGTGAGAGGGACTGGAGTGGGGCATCTTGATTGCCACTATGAGTCAGTGTTCCTTGATATATATATGAATTAAATGAATTGAATTGATTTGAGGCTGAGTCCTTCTGCTCTGGGACCAATTATTTGTTGAGACAGCTGTCGTGCCCGCACGGTAAAGGTCCTGTACTCCTTTTTGCTTCCGACTAGGTTGGGTGGATGACCGAGGAGATGTAGACGTGAGTGATAGCCGAGAACGAAATGAATACCTTGATGAGAGCTTAAAACCCCCCATCATTAAAGGTTGTGAGTTGATAAGACTGAATGAAAAGAGAAGAATAGCGTAAGAAGAGAAAGAAGAAAAGAATGTTCATAAGAAGTAAAAGAGAGTTAAAAAGGAAATGAATGATAATAATGATAATAGTGTTGAGAATATACTCGATTGTTGTGTGTTTGTATGTTGTATATTGTATTGAATGTGTATGGTCCTATTATCTTGCCTATCGTAATCCCACACCATCGACGATGCGTCGTTCGGATCGCTTACTCTCTCCTGTTCGTTGGCATATCGGTGTTGTTGGTATTTCAACGGGCAGATGGAGTATCGGATGGAAGTCACTACGTGGAGTAAATATGGAAGAGGTTGGAAGCGCACTCCCTGCGGTTGGGTATGGACCGGCCATACCCAGATTGTGATTCCTGACCCAGAACATCTACTCAGTGGAGCTAATCTGGAGCCACACTTGGGGCAAGTCACCGTACGAGGATATAGGAACTACGCAGAGAAGTTTCGGTACGAGACCCGGAAGAACTCTACCACCCTCAACGGAGCGGAGCCAGAATCCACTAATAAGGAGGAAACAACAACGAGGTGGGCATCATCCTCGAGAGCGAGGAGAGGACGCAAGAAGAAGGAGGAACTTCACCCGATCGTCTTCAATAGGGTAGTTTAAGGATAGTGTGGCTAGTTTAGATTGTGGTGAGTATTGTGTGTTAAGGATTACCTATGTGCTGAACTAATGATGTAACTGAGCTTCCTCTGAAGCATGCCCTACTTTTTATACAACTTTGTGAAGAATGTCCAATGGCCTTTTGATGAAACGTAAAGAACTATTTTAAATTGGAACTAAACCATTTTCCTGAAAAATGTTTTTATAAACCCAAGAGGATAAGTTTTGGTTTTGGTAACAACTCGGTTTTCGGAAAAGTAAATTGAAGAACATAACAAGATTTTCAATAATGCTTTCAAACACTCTAACAATGTTTTATAAAAAAAAAAAATTGGCCTCATTTTTGCAACCTTAATGAATAAAAGTCAATTATTCTGGTTTACGAAAATCGGGCTGTTACAGAATTGTCGGTATATGGGGGTGCAAGAGTCTGGTCCACAACAGTAGCCCCCCAAGTCATGGTTTATGAATGTGAGCCATGAATTCTAAGTGTCTTCATTAAGCCTTCCATTCTCCCATTCCTATCTAGAGCTTCATTTTTCAAGGTGCATTGGTTATACCGGTGTCATGGTTCCAAGGTGCATTGATCCGAGCAAAAACTCAGCTTCTTTTGTCTTTATGTATCCATACAATTGCTGATCCATGGAAATCCTATTCTAGCCAGCGAATGGTTTTCCATTTAACTTATTAGCCTTTTACATTCAAGACTAACAGGGACTATACTAGATACATGGATGGTGTTCATTTTTATACAAGAACATCTTCTACCCATTTCTCTCCTTATCTGATGGCTAGTCGAATAAGTGGTGTATTTAGCTTTGGATACCGAATTCTTATATCCGGATTTGGATTTTTTGACCGTCTTGCCGGATTCATGGTATTAACAACTCATGTTTTAAACCGAGGTGTCGAATTCATGATGCTGATATGAGGCGCTCTTTGACTCTGAAAAAGATTAGACTCACTCATGGGGTCTTTGATTGAAGGAAGCCAATTTGAAATGACCAGCTCATGGGGGTATAAAACTTAATTCGGCTTTTCTATTAACCCTGCAACTCATGGAATTTTCACGATTCTTATTAATAAAATGGAAACACAAGTTTGAAATAGTGTATAACTACCATAACTTGGACAAGACAATGGTCCACATGACCTTCTTTCAAAACAGAAGCAAACTAAAAATACGACGGCGGTCTATAAGACCTTCTTGGCAAAACTATCCTGAGCTTTCTGGTACTCCTCTAAATTGATGTATTTTTCAGTCCTTTCCATCACCTCATCCATAGTTTTGATCTTGTGCATCACCAAATAGTCTGTAAAATGTCCTGGTCTCAGAGCGCGCATCAAGAGATGAAGGGCCACCGAAGCCTCTATGTCACTAATCGACAAATACACTGTATTAAAGCGAGTGAGGAAGTCTCTCAATGGCTCTCCCTTTTCCTGTTTAATTTGGGACAAGTGATGCTCGGATTTTGGCTGTGCTTTGCTTGTCGTGAAATGCCCTAAGAACATGGCTGCCAAATCCTTCCATCCTGTGATTGTGTCAGGCTCCAACTTTGAATACCAACGTAAAGCCGCTTTTATCATAGTCAAGGGGAAGGTACGACATTTATACGCATCCTTAGCCCCTTGACATGACATTGCGACCAGAAAGCTATCTATGTGTTCCTGCGGGTCTGAATTCCCAAAATACGGATCTACATTGGTTGAAGCTTTGAGATTTTTGGGCATGGGGAAGACCATTATGCTTTCTGAAAATGGGTGGTCTTTTTCTTTAGGTTCTTCAGCTAACTCGACCTCATTCCCTTTACCTGTGTCAGATTGTGGTATTCCTCTTCTCAGTTCTCTCATCAGCTTATCTTGTGCATCCAATCGTCTACGCAAGAGGGCCAATTCTGCCTCAAGACTTGCTTTCTTCTGCGAACATCCGCCAGATGATCCCTTACTCTCAACTTCAGCCCGCCTTCTTCCTTCACTCAATCATTCCCTCAAGTCCTTCTGACGTGAAGATGTTTGTCCTACACCTAGATGGCTTCTCAATTCCATCACAGTATGGTGACAGGGTTCCGAGCTTTCTTTTTGTGATTGGTTTGTCATGATCTTTTTCAGAAGGTGGTGGGAATAGATTTCTTGCTCCCGGCCACTGTGGTCGCTAATGTTCTGTCGTAGAATTATTGGACTTGGGCAATCCGGCCAAGTATCCAGCAATTCTACCTGTTGATGTTAGACGTAAGGAGGGCACCTTGAATACCAAGATACCCACTCTCTGGTCGTTTACTTTGTAACACCCCTAATTTTTGTCTCCCAAATAACCAAGAAATTAATTATAATAATTATTTTATAATTGATTTATATTAGTTTTGTACATTATGTGTTTTTATATATAAAAATATGAGATATATTTTTATATGTTTATTTTGTACAAAAATGTGAATATTGTAATTTAGTCCTTGGGTTGGGACCTAATTGCAATATTAAAAAGGTTTTTGAAGAAAGAGTAATTAAATTATTAATTTTTGAATTTTATCAGCATGTAACCGGTTAGAAGGGCTTTGTAACCGGTTACACGATGAACTCAGAAATTTGGGTTAGTGCGTTTGATGAGTAATCAAGCCAAAACCCAGAAATTTGCCACGAATTCATTCTTCTCTTGGTGGGTTAGGACGTGTCAACATGCATGTCTCTCTAATCTTTCTATATAAGGCCATTAATCAGATCAAAGTTGGGGTTTTTGTGAGTGTGTTGGTATCAATCTCTGTTTTAGGGTTCTTGTTGTGTTTCGTTCGATTCTCCTTCTTTGTTAAGAGTTAGATTTCGAGTGATATACCATTACAAAGCTTGAATCAAGGGCTTTGTATTGATATAAGGTTTGTGAGTTGAGAGTCCTTGAGTTGAGAGAATGAAGCTTGCAAAGTAAGGGTGTTGAAACTGTCAACACTGATTCTGAGTTCCTAGAGCTTGCTTTGGACTTCGATTTGGGTAAGTACATGCACTTTCTGAGTCTCAAATTTGTTCAATCCTTTAGTGCATGTTGCATAGAGTAAAATCTAACCATTATCCCCAATTTCTTTGACCTTTTCATGTGTCAATTTTGCTAGTTTTATCACTCTGTTGAATCTGTTCTGGCTGAGGCAGAGCTTTTGGGATTTAATCGATTTTCTTGAAGAATCGGTGATTACATTCATCAAGCACAATTTAGAGGTAAGGGGGAAGCTTACTATTTGCTAGAATGAGAATAAATTGTGGTAGAACATAGGATGAGTCACCAAGAGACTCAAAGGTCATAAGTTAAAATGGTTAAGTGGCTTGGAGGCCAATCTGAGCTCAATTGTTGTTATGAGCAATGTTATATAGATGCTTGCAAGATGTATTGATGTTGGATTCATGACTTATTTGGATATTATGTGAATTGATGCATTAAGTTGTGAAATTTGTGCAATTATGTGCAATTTGAGTATCTAAATTGAATGCATGCAAGATAGATATGTTTCTGTGGCTGAACATACTAGTATTAAGGTATGTGAACTCTTTTGATTGTTGAAATTGGTTAGATTTGAGTATTGAAAAGAATGGTATGCAAATCCTCATTTTTCAATGTACAGACTGCATAATCTAACCGGTTATTCGAAATTTGTAACCGGTTAGATACTGTCAATTTTCAAAGAAAATGAATTTCTGAAATTGGCTAAGTGTCCATACCATTGGTACTCAAGTTTAAGCTAGAATTTCATACAAAGACCAATCTAAAACTATGTGATTAAGCACTGTTTGGTTTAGATTGGAGGTGATGAGTTAATACCTTAATATCAAATGATGATTTCAAGAGGAAATTATGCATAAATGAAATTGGATTATGACTTAGATCTTTTGAATGATATTATGTGTTGAACTTGAGGTATTCTGTTATGCTAAGACCTTGTTATTGGATTGAGTAGAGAATTCAAGAAAAGACTCTTTGAAAACCAATGGTTTTATACTCAGGTCTGTAATTCTAACCGGTTAGGTGATGATGTAACCGGTTAAGTACCTGAAACTTAAAAATAAAAGTTAAGTTTTTGAGTAAGGATTGTTAACACCAATGATTATATTCTCTCAATCCAGGTTTATGAGCATATGTTAAACTGAAATTCAAAGGTGAATTTTATGAGTAAAGCCATACCTCAAGATATCATTCAGAAGTTGTGTTTCTCTAAGTCATAATAATGAAATTAATGGAAAGACCAACCTTAGTAATTAAGTATGCAATGCATGCGTAGAGAAAGGTAATGAAATAGGTTGGCAAGGGTTGTTTATGATGTTCAGGGAACATGACCCTGTACTCTAGGAGTACCAAACTGATGCAACCTACTTGATGACACATTCTGGGAATGTGGCCATTGTCTGGGACATGGTTTCTTTGACACGTTCTGGGAATGTGATGCACACTCTGGGAGTGGTGCCTGATTATATTTCAAGTATGGTTTGCGATACGTTCTGGGAACGTATGTTAGTGTTCTGGGGACACATTGGTATAATAATTAAATTAAAGATAAAAACCAACCTTAATGATTGTGCATTCATGCATAGAGAATGGAAGATGGGTTGGTAGGAAACGATTATCATATTCTGGGAATATGAGGAGGGTACTCCGGGAGTACCAAATTTGCAACCTACTTGATGACACATTCTGGGAATGTGGCCAGTGTCTGGGACCTGGTTATATACGTTCTGGGAACGTATGTTAGTGTTCTGGGAACACATTGATATGCAACCTACTTGATGACACATTATGGGAATGTGGCCAATGTCCGGGACCTGGTTTTTATGCGTTCTGGGAACGTATGCGTTCTGGGAACGTGATGCACACTCTGGGAGTGATGATTATTATTCCAAGTATGGTTTGCTACACGTTCTGGGAACGTGATGCACACTCTGGGAGTGATGCTTATTTATCCAAGTATGGTTTGACATTATGTTCTGGGAACGAATGTCAGTGTTCCGGGAACACAACGGTGTATTGGATGGACGTCCAAGATGGACTTTGTTAGAGACCTCAGTTGTGGATGAAAATCATGCATCATGCCACCTGCATTGAAAGAATTATTATGATTAACCGGGTGTGCTCATATGAATATGCATCATGATTTGCTACATGTTGACTTGTGGATGTTAGTGTTATTCTCATTTGATTATGCGAATATGTATAGCTAACCCCCATGCCCTTATTAGGTGTTGATCGTGCATCTAACTTGCACAAAAATCAGTAAAGGGAGATGTCCCTTTAGGTGCATGCAGAGTGTAGAAAGTGTGGGTTGGGAACCCGTTATGCAGATATCGAAGATCCGGCCAGATGAATGTTTGGACAGAGGACCAGTAACCAGCTCTATAACATCTCTATTTTTAATAGTATTTATATGATACACATTTTGAAAGAGGTATCATAAGATGAATTTGGTTTCATAATTATATTTATTTGGTATCCATGGACTTGTTACACCGGATAGATTTTGGGGGCATAATATGATTTCTTTACTATGTTTCCGCAAACTCTGATTTTGTTAGTCAACCTCATTATTAATCAAGTGTTTGTGAAAACGAATTTTCAAGGGAAGGGAAAATTCTTATTTTCAGATCTTTTTTCCAACGATAACAAGTCCAAGTATTCATAAACTTATTACTTTTCTTATAAAGTAAGATGATATACAAGGAATGTTACATACTTGGGTGTTGTGTGTGTCTGTGTGAGCCAGTAAGATACATACCTGCTTGTCTTACCAGGCTTATATAAGCATATCCTCTTTATTGGTGTTGATTGCTGCCATCATGAGGTAGGTGATGTTTCTGTAAACGATAGAGCATAATGGCGGGTATCATAACGTGAAGGATCCAATGCTCAACGAGATAACGTATTTCTTTGGATTCCTTGACACGTTCAGCTGATATGACAGCATCTTACCGGTATAACGGTCTAAGGGTAGACATAAGATCGTTGAGGAATCCTTCCGGTATACCGGTATGAAGGGAGGTGGGCCCATAGGTCCTCTTGCCGGTATGCCGGTATCAGCACGATTGGGCCACTAAGTCCTCTTTTCGGTATGTCGGTATCAGCACGATTGGGCCACTAAGTCCTCTTGCCGGTATGCCGGTATCAGCACGATTGGGCCAGTAAGGCCTCTTGCCGGTATGCCGGTATCAGCACGATTGGGCCACTAAGGCCTCTTGCCGGTATGCCGGTATCAACATGATTGGGCCGCTAAGGCCTCTTTGCCGAATTGCCGGTATACCGGTTTCCACCAGATTGAACCTCTTGGGGCCTTGTGGCCGAATTTCCGGTATACCGGTTTACACCTAACTGAGTTTCTATAGGTCCTCTTGGCCGAATTGCCGGTATATGGGGGTGCAAGAGTCTGGTCCATAACATACATGATAACAAATTTATACATATTTCGATTAGGAAACATATTTCAAATATAATAATGAAATTAAAATTTTAATACTATACTTCAATTTTAAAAACAACATATTAAATCATTTAATTATTTTACTAAAAGTATTACAAATAGCGGGGTGTTTCAATCTCCCCCACTTACGTGAATTCGGTTCATTTCTAAGGGGTAGGGATGGAACTAATACCTTTTAGACAATCGGTTATCCAAGATTCCTAATGGTTCACTCCCCCACTTAAGGCACATCTTAGGTTAAGGGTTCGCT
Organism: Crotalaria pallida; assembly: GCA_037953625.1. Taxonomy (NCBI): domain Eukaryota; kingdom Viridiplantae; phylum Streptophyta; class Magnoliopsida; order Fabales; family Fabaceae; genus Crotalaria; species Crotalaria pallida. The sequence goes on from CM075653.1 coordinate 86,894,599, forward strand.
GAAATTGCTACTCTTTTCCTAATATGGGGTTCTTTTCTAGATTGGATTTTCACTAATTAGTTGAAATTCAAAAATTTAGAAACATAACATACTACAATTTAAACACAAAACATAGCATGAGATTATAGAAATTATAAATCACCATACTACAAACAATTCACTATCACACAATCATATTATTTATATAAGTATTCTCGTAATTTAGTATTAGTAGCATGATAGTAGACATCAATAGGTATCACAATTAAATTTCAATTCTGATTAGCAAAGGTAATATATTTTCTTAAGAAAGGTCAAAATCACAATTTAAACACAAGTAAGAAATGTCAATCAACACACACATACTAAGCTATACTTGAATTGGGTCAATAGTTTTAATACTCAAAAGTTTTCATGCTTATTTATAAGTCTATTTACAGAAGAAAAAGGTATGATACTTATATTACTTTATACTTTCATAAAGTCCATTGAAAATAGTTATAGGTACATGTTTCAAAAAAAATTTGAAATGTTGTACTCAAATAAAATAGCCATTGATACTACTTTTATGAAGCCAAAACTAAATTTTCACGAAAAGAAATCCTTGACATGAATCATTAGTATGAAATTCGAAAAATAAGTCTTTGGCACAAAAAGAAGACAAGTTCACATTTAAACTTTCATTCAAACGCATTCTTATTGCATTTTATAATTAGAAAAAGAATGGCACGTCCTTAATAAAGTTTTCAACAAATGTGTTTTAAGATTATAGGAAAAATGGAAATTTTCAAAAATTTAAAGTAAGATTTAAAAAATAAGGAACATATGAGATTTCCAAAATAGTACTTGTATATTTATTCCTGTATCATTAGGAAAATATTTGTCAATTGCTGAAAAGAAGAGTATAACTCAAATTAACAAAAAAAAAAAAAAAAACATTTAACTACATAAGATAAGATTAGATACTTACACACTCTAAGTCATTAGAAGATTAGAAGAAAATATTCAAAAAGTTACACTTCATCTCATTCATAATTTCCTTAAATAAAAATTAATATCGAAGAGTACACAAAGTATAAAAGTAATTAGATCTGGAAGCTATCATAAAAAGGATACAAAGCAATTGACTTTTAATAATTTATTCGATAGATAGTTATAAATAAATTTGGAATTACAAACATACTCACATATAATTCAATCATTCCTATATAAGCAGAATTCTATTTCCTATATGTATATATAAGACATTAGTTTAGATATATACCCAAACTAAACTTAGACCTTACAACTTGATGTGCTAATCAGTACTAACTAGGTTCTACTTCTCAACCTAAAGAAAAGCTTCTTAAATTAAAACTTTTAACTAGGCCTATGCTTAGCTATTCTTTTTTCTTAAGCTAAGATTCGAAGTTTCCTATTGGGTTCCTTAGGTGTTGATTTAACACAAAATACTTCTTATCTTCTAAAACTCTAGCTTAAATTCTCTTACACGATCTTAGCCTTTTATACCGAGACTTTTATGAAAAATGTTAAAGTTGTTACTTTAACATTCAACATACTATATTTCAGAAGATAATTCAGAATGGTTTGAAAAATTTTATAGTTTTGAAATATAGCTTGTTCCATAGTAACAAAACGTTTTCCTTGAGTCTTATGCAAATTTAAGGGAAAGGCATAACATCCACTTTCCTAGTTTAGGTTCTACACTAGGTCTTAACTCTATCTAAACTAGACGTATTGCCTTTACCTAACCTTGATACATTCCCTTATATTATTCAAATTTTTCATTTCCACACTTTTGTAAAATCAATAAATATTAATTCACAAGGAAAAGATTTGATAATTGGTGATAAAATAACTTTCAAGAATTGTGTTCTCCTTAAGATAAAGAAAACACATTGTTATTCATAAATCGTTCTCACTTAAAACTTTAACAAGATTATTCGACAGTGAAAGACATGTCGAACATTTAAAAGTCCAAAACATTTGTATAGGTTTCCAAAATAATTCATATCGATTTTGGAATCAAATTGAAAATCTTGAGGACTCATTTTACAAGGAAGAGCATAAAGTCCTCTAAGGTCATTAAATCCAAATAAAAGGAAAGTGTTCTTGAATCAAAAATTTATTCTCATCCGCATTTCCAAATCTCAATAAATGCATTTCCTTTTGTTTGGATTTAAAGTTCAAGTTTCATTTCACATTGATTTATGTCGCATAAAGTGGATTCCTATCTAATTGGCAAATGATTTAATTCAAGAATAAATCACATCACCATTCAATTATTTAGGAGTTCACATTGTTGGCAATACATTCTTAAAGATTTATTATGCGACATAATGATCAATTATCATGGTTCGAATCAATTCAACATAAGGAAAAGTATTAAAATACTAGTATGCATTGAAATTAATTATAATTCATAATATCATTACTTTTCCACAATAAAGCTTCAAAGTGGTTTGATACAAAAACAAGTTTACATTTTACCATTACTAATATCCTTATAACCAAAATATAATGTGTAAATTAAGAAGGTACTTAGGTTTTACTAAGAATGACACTCAGTAATAAAAAGTTCAAGGCAAACACATTGAGTTGACACCTATTCACTTCCGCTGCGTATAAAACCCGCAATTTTTTCCATTTTAATGAATTGATTTTCTGAAATTTCTGATTGGCCGATTCTTTTTAAATTAAGATAAGAATGTTATTTGGTTTATAATGACACGTGGAAATGAGAAAATTGTTTAAATCGATTAAATATTTGACTCTTGTGTTTTATTGGTTTAAAGGGTTTGTTTTGTAATATTATTTTGTGTTTTGGAAAAGTAATTATTTATTGATTTATTTGATTTATTTAACTTTGAAAATTCATAACTTTTTATTGGAAGATCGGAATAAGACGAATTTACAGTCAAAATGATCGTAATAAAATGTAGAATTTATTTTTGTACTATTTGGAATTTATTTTGGCAGCCCACGAAATTTTTATATTTTGTGAGAAATTATAATGTTTTATTTCGTAAGAAAATTTAATTATGCTTTTTAAGTGTTATTTACTGTATTGGAAAAATAATATTTCCTACTATCAAAGTATGTTGCACGGTTTGGGCATATATTTTATGCATTTGAATTTTGAATTTTAAATTAGGAGACATCCATTTATTAGTACACAATACACTAGGGTAACCTAATTAAATATAACCACCCTACTAATACCCTAAGGGGAAAAAGCATTAATTACCTCACTTAATTATGTCTCCCACTAAACTTGTGACACTACTTGTATATCATCTTACTTTATAAGAAAATTAATAAGTTTATGAATACTTGGACTTGTTATCGTTGGAAAAAGATCTGAAAATAAGATTTTTCCCTTCCCTTGAAAATTCCTTTTCACAAACACTTGATTAATAATGAGGTTGACTAACAAAATCAGAGTTTGCGGAAACATAGTAAAATCATCATATTATACCCCCAAAATATATCAGGTGTAACAAGTCCATTAATACCAAATAAGTATGATTATGAAACCGAATTCCTATTATGATACTTTTTTCCAAAATATGTATCATATAAATTCTATTAAAATACTAGAAATGTTATAGAGCTGATCACTGGTCCTTTATCCAAACATCCTTCTGGTCGGATTCTCGATATCTGCACAACGGGTTCTCAACCCACACTTTCTACACTTTGCATGCACCTAAGAGACATCTTCCTTTACTGATTCTTGTGCAAGCTAGATGCACGATCAACACCTAATAAGGGCATGGGGGTTAGCTATACATATTCGCATAATCAAATGAGAATAAAACTAACATTCACAAGTTAACATGTAGCAAATCATGATGCATAACCATATGAACACACCCGGTTAATCATAATAATTCTTTCAATGCAGGTGGCATGATGCATGATTTCCTTCCACAACTGGGGCCTCTAACAATGTCCATCTTGGACTTCCATCCAATACACCGTTGTGTTCCCGGAACACAGACATTCGTTCCCAGAACGTAATGCCAAACCATACTTGGATAAATACGCATCACTCCCAGAGTGTGCACCACGTTCCCAGAACGTGTAGCAAACCATACTTGGATAAATAAGCATCACTCCCAGAGTGTGCATCACGTTCCCAGAACGCATAAAAAACCAGGTCCCGGACACTAGCCACATTCCCAGAATGTGTCATCAAGTAGGTTGCATATCAATGTGTTCCCAGAACACTAACATACGTTCCCAGAACGTATATAACCAGATCCCAGACACTGGCCACATTCCCAGAATGTGTCATCAAGTAGGTTACAAATTTGGTACTCCCGGAGTACCCTCCTCATATTCCCATAATATGATAAACGTTCCTACCAACCAAGCTTCCATTCTATATGAATGCACAATCATCATGGTTGATTTTATCTTTGCAATAATTACTGTGATTTAGAAATATTCCAACTTTTCTTTTGAATGACTTATTTGAGGCATAATCTTTGGCACAAAATTCTCCTTTGAATTATCTCAAAAACATGCCCTTAAGCTTAGATTGGGACAACATAACCAATGGTATTCAAAAACTTAACTTTTTATTTTTCAGATTCAGGTACTAACCGGTTACAGTTCCAGGCTAACCGGTTAGAATTACATACCTGAACTGTTTACCATTGTAATTCAGAAAAAACCCCTTTTCTTGAATTCTCTACCCAATCCATAAACAAGCTTAACATTGTTTTACACCTCAAAAATCACTGCTTTTATCATTCAAAAGTCTAAATCACATTCTGTTTCCAAAAGAGCATGATTTCCTCTTGAAATTATCTCATTAAATTAAGGTAATAACCCTTACCTTAAATCTGAACCAAGACAGTATTATCAACTCATTTTCAGATTGTTTCCAGTGAAATTAAAGTATAGATTTGATTAAAATTAGTGAAACTTCAGGACTGTTTTATAAACTGATTTTCTTTTGAAATTTTGCAGTGTCTAACCGGTTACAAATATCGAGTAACCGGTTAGATTATGCAGTCAGTCCACTAAAACAAGAGTTTTGACACATCATTCTTTTCATTTCTCAAATCTAACCAAATTTCATCATTTATCAGGGTTTGTATACCTTAAACAAATATGTTTCATCACAGAAACAGATTCAATGTGCATGCATTAAGCTTCTTGTATCAAATTGCATAAAAATCAATATAACCACAATTTAACACAAAAAAACTTAAAATAAGTATTTCAATACAGATTCCAGTATCAATATCCATTGCATGCATCAACACAAAGCTGCTCAAATTGGCCTCCAAGCCACTTAACCATTTTAACTTATGCCCTTTGAGTCTCTTGGTGACTCATCCTATGTTCTACCACAATTTATTCTCATTCTAGCAAATAGTAAGCTTCCCCCTTACCTCTAAATTGTGCTTGATCCAAAACATTGCAGGGAGAAAGGCTCTAACACAGACTTCCACCAAATCCACTACATGCAGATAGAGTTGGACAGGGTACCAAAACCAGGGAAATTGACATGCAAAACCAAATTAACAATTGGGGAAAATGGTCAAATTGAATTCTCTGCAACATGCACTAGAGGTAGGAACAGATTTGAAACCAAAAGGGTTTGTGTGCTTACCAAAATCGAGCTTCAAAGTCAACTCCAGAAACCAGAAGCTGAGGTTTGACAGAATCAACACCTCAACTTGGCAAGCTTCGTTCTCAAACTCCAAGAACTCTCAACTCACAAACTTTATATCAATACAAAGCCCTTGATGTGAGCTTTGTAACCGTGTATCACTCATGTTCTAACTCTCAGAAACGAAGGAGAATTTCAGAGACGAATCTCATAACCCTAAAACAGAGTTTCAGCACTTCAATCAGAAAATCAACCCAAATTCATCAACAATTCGTGTTTTTATAGAGAGATCAGGCTTGCATGCATGACGACACGCGTTCCTCGGCGTGATTTGAGTGGGATTCGTGGCAATTTCTGGATTAATTGGGTGATTACTCATCAAAATCCACTAACCCAGTTTCTGAGTTCATCGTGTAACCGGTTACACAGCCCTTCTAACCGGTTACATACTGATAAAATTCAAAAATTAATAATTTAATTACTCTTTCTTCAAAAACCTTTTTAATATTGCAATTAGGTCCCACTCCAAGGACTAAATTACAATATTCACATTTTTTGTACAAAATAACCATATAAAAATATATCTCATATTTTTATATATAAAAACACATAATGTACAAAAACTAAAACCTTCAAAACTAATATAAATCAATTATAAAATAATTGTTATAATTAATTTCTTGGTTATTCGGGAGACAAAAATTAGGGGTGTTACACTACTCCCCCACTTAAAAGGAATTTCGTCCCCGAAATTCATCTTCTAAAATTTTCCACTTTCCCAAAGTGTTTTTATACTAGAAAACTTCATCTAGCTCCCAAAATTTGTTCTTTAGGGTTCTCCCCCACTTAAAAGAGTTTCGATATAGTCCTTGTATTTCGAAACATTTCAAATAAAACCCTTCAGGAAAAACTTTCCAACTAAACCATAAGGATTCTTCATATAAAACTCTTATGTGAAAGAATTTCTTTTAAAAGAAATACTCTTTTGAATAATACACTTCACATAAATATTCTTCAAATAAAACACTTTCTAATACACTTTTTGGGCTGCGCACTCTGATCTCTCGAGCACGATCAAAGAAACATTTGTATGACTTTATTCCTTAATAATTTGAGACATTAGGGTGATCAGTCCTAATATTCAAACCATTAATAACAAAACCATTCCTTTCAGATACAATCTTTCGCAAGAAAGACCATACGACAGGTCTTTAAGTTAGATGAACTTAAAGATAGGGTAATTATCACTATCAGACTTAGTTAGATAGTCAAGTTCTAGAGACATTTCCGTTGGGGAGACAAAGATTTGTCCTATCCCTGTGGTTGTTAATCTCTCTAGCCTTAACTGATCTTTCTATTTCTGTAGTGTCCACAGATATTATCACATCCAACTGTGATAAGGGTTTTGATCACAGAAAGATTGCAGTTGAACTTCCAACAGGATATTGATATTTTCAAACGATTAGATTAACGTAATCGAAAACATTTAACTACGTTAACTCAGATCAAAGGAAGAGATAGGCTTGGGTTGTCTACGTCAGGATTACACTCAACTCTCATCTCAGCCGGTGAATTCTTCTCGTGCTGGATTCGTCCATTCCTTTCTCACCTTTTCCTTGAGGACAATTCGGTGAATAATACTTCAGCTTCCTACAATCGGAATTGACTATTTCCTTAGGTACATCACAACTAAACTCAAAGTGATGTGCCTCACATTTTTCACCTTGAGATGGACAAATGTTCCCTTCCCTATTTCCTCCTTAGTCACTTTTCTTCAATCGAGGATTCCTTAACCTTGATATTTCCGTGGTTGATATTCTTCTATTTTACTTTTCCTATTTCTCCAGTTGAGCTTGTATTTCTTCATTCTTTTTCTTATTCTGAACTCAGACATTTCTCGCATGAAATTCATGTACTTTCCCATAGTCCTCTTACATGCTTACCAACATCGAGAAATTCCTTATTCCTTGATAGTTGATAGCTAACTTGAGTTCGAACGTAATCTATTCTTGAAGTTCATGCCTTTGGATTTCTCATCTAGGTTGTACTAGAAAACACTTCCATAATATATTTTCTAATATCCATAATCCCTGACTTTAATTTCAAAGAATAAATCTCATTCGTTTCTTCATAGAAATCTAACTTCCCATTTCCTGGTTGAAATACACCAATCCGATCCAAGAATTCATTGGTGATTTGTAACATTCCCCATCTAAGGCTAGATAGTTCCGCTTGCATTGCCAGACTTAGGTCTCTGAACTTCTCGATCTGATTAGCCTCCTTGATCATCATTGAGCTCACACGAATAGCCTTTCAGCTCAAATCGTCTGCAACTGCGTTTGTTTTGCCAGGATGATAATGGAGCTCAAAGCCATAACCTTTAAGAAACTCCATCCATCGCTTTTATTTTACATTCGATTCTTCCTCTTCTTATTGTCATTCACATTTTCGAACTCCAAACTTGTTCATGAATCACAACCTTCTCATCTTAATGCTTATCGTCTCTCTTGCATCGTCCAGCTAAATCCTCTACCTTCTCCAATTGGAGTAGCTCCTTAATTTCAACTCTCGATTAATCCATAAGTATTATAATTCAATCCTCTTAGATCAATTTCAATGATGAATCAAGGCATTAAGTTATTTTATCATATTAAATCCTTCCTTAAATTTTACTTAGGTAATTGACATTGAGTTTGGATTGGAGGAAGATGTTTATTGATGCCAAAAGTTACTTCACAATTGACTTAAATTTTTATTTTAAACTTTCAGTTTTTAACCGGTTACAAGAAACTCTAACCGGTTATGAAGTATAGTTTTAGAAATAAAACCAAAGAACTTTCAAAAACCATTTTCTTTACATCGTCCAATCCAACTCAAAATAGGATTTAATCATAATCTAATACCGTGATTCCAACTGAATTCATCACTGAAATGATTTGAATCATAGTCTACTCACAATTTCCATAATTCCTCTTGGACTAATCATATTATATTGGGGTATAATCCATCACTACCCCACCATAATTAAACAACATCCAATCATTTCATACAATCAATTGATCTTTCCAAGTCAACTTGGTCGGAGGCCATGCGATCTCAGAAAATCCTTAAATACTCCGGCGATAGTACCCAACCAGCCCTAAGAACTTCTTACTTTAAAGATCACATGCCCTGCGAACTTAACTTCGCTCAACCAAAACTCATCTTTGGTGAGCTTAGCACACAACTACTCCTCTTGCAGGATTCTCAACACAATCCTGAGATGTTCCTCATGCTCCTCCGGATTCTTAGGATAACCCACAAACGAATCCAAATATAATCTAAAGGTCCAGTTCTTATAATCCATAAAAGAACAGGTGCATTAGTCAATTCGAACGACATTATTTCCTACTCATAATGTCCGTATCGAGATCAAAAATGCAGTCTTAAGTGTATCCTTGCCCCGAATCCTGATTTGGGGTTAATCCAATCGCCAATCAATCTTAGAAAACACTTAGACTCCTTTAACCTGGTCCAACCAATCCTTTTAGCAACTTCTCTACGTGTTTCTCCCATTTAACCATTCCCGATGGTATCATATCATAAGGGTAGTAGAGATAGAATCAGTTTCAATAATTAACTTGATTCCAAATTCTATCGCTTTACTCAAAGGTAAACCTGACATCATTTCTTGTAACCAATATTTCTTTGACCCCCTTATTCCTTCACTGCTGCCCAGAAGCAACCATATGGGTCCATTGGATTCCAGATTCGAAACTTGGGAATCCCAATACAGGGTTGTTCTATCGTCATTAATCATGATCACTTGATCCTTTGGCTCCCCAAACCGTGCTTACGATCAAATGTAATCATGACACAGGTAGATAGACAAAGTCTAGTACCTTAATAGAACAATCCAGACATACATTGGAAATGACTACAAGAAGATTTGTAGGAGTCTCCACTTGAGATAGCAGATTGGGTAAGGCATTGAGCAACTTTGATCAATACCCTCATCCAAAAGGAACAAAAGAAAGAATAGCTTTAGAGTTTAACAAACTCAACAAGGTTGATCTTTAAGAAGATAACTGCCCTACACTCGGTCTGAAAAGTTGATTAACTTCAACACGAGTGAGGGTAAACACTCTTCCCCAAAGTCAAGGACTTATCTACCACTCCTTAAGATTTCCTTATCACTGGTTCTATGAGAACGGAATAAACCAACACTATAGTTTTAGGTTTACCACATGTCTAAAGAGAAGCATACAACTATCATACTTCTACTTAGACTACATAGACCATTTCTTAATAACAGAATAAGCCACTTATCTAGAGCCATTACCCATAACCTTAGCTCTAGTTTGGAAGTATATGAAAACATACTTCCCAGGAAACATTGCAGATATCGATGACCAGCGTATTGGACCACACACCCAAGGACCAAGAATCAGGACCATTGCTCTGATACCATAAAATGTGACACTCCTTGTATATCATCTTACTTTATAAGAAAAGTAATAAGTTTATGAATACTTGGACTTGTTATCGTTGGAAAAAGATCTCAAAATAAGAATTTTCCCTTCCCTTGAAAATTCCTTTTCACAAACACTTGATTAATAATGAGGTTGACTAACAAAATCAGAGTTTGCGGAAACATAGTAAAATCATCATATTATACCCCCAAAATATATCAGGTGTAACAAGTCCATTAATACCAAATAAGTATGATTATGAAACTGAATTCCTATTATGATACTTTTTTCCAAAATATGTATCATATAAATTCTATTAAAAAAATAGAAATGTTATAGAGCTGATCACTGGTCCTTTATCCAAATATCCTTCTGGTCGGATCCTCGATATCTGCACAACGGGTTCCCAACCCACACTTTCTACACTCTGCATGCACCTAAGAGACATCTTCCTTTACTGATTCTTGTGCAAGCTAGATGCACGATCAACACCTAATAAGGGCATGGGGGTTAGCTATACATATTCGCATAATCAAATGAGAATAAAACTAACATCCACAAGTCAACATGTAGCAAATCATGATGCATAACCATATGAACACACCCGGTTAATCATAATAATTCTTTCAATGCAGGTGGCATGATGCATGATTTTCTTCCACAACTGAGGCCTCTAACAAAATCCATCTTGGACGTCCATCCAATACACCGTTGTGTTCCTGGAACACTGACATTCGTTCCCAGAACGTAATGCCAAACCATACTTGGATAAATACGCATCACTCCCAGAGTGTGCACCACGTTCCCAGAACGTGTAGCAAACCATACTTGGATAAATAAGCATCACTCCCAGAGTGTGCATCACGTTCCCAGAACGCATAAAAAAACAGGTCCCGGACACTGGCCACATTCCCAGAATGTGTCATCAAGTAGGTTGCATATCAATGTGTTCCCAGAACACTAACATACATTCCCAGAACGTATATAACCAGGTCCCAGACACTGACCACATTCCCAGAATGTGTCATCAAGTACGTTACAAATTCGGTACTCCCGGAGTACCCTCCTCATATTCCCAGAATATGATAAACGTTCCTACCAACCAAGCTTCCATTCTATATGAATGCACAATCATCAAGGTTGGTTTTATCTTTGCAATAATTACTGTGATTTAGAAATATTCCAACTTTTCTTTTGAATGACTTATTTGAGGCATAATCTTTGGCACAAAATTCTCCTTTGAATTATCTCAAAAGCATGCCCTTAAGCTTAGATTGGGAGAACATAACCAATGGTATTCAAAAACTTAACTTTTTATTTTTCAGATTCAGGTACTAACCGGTTACAGTTCCAGGCTAACCGGTTAGAATTACAGACCTGAACTGTTTACCATTGTAATTCAGAAAAAACCCCTTTTCTTGAATTCTCTACTCAATCCATAAACAAGCTTAACATTGTTTTACACCTCAAAAATCACTGCTTTTATCATTCAAAAGTCTAAATCACATTCTGTTTCCAAAAGAGCATGATTTCCTCTTGAAATTATCTCATTAAATTAAGGTAATAACCCTTACCTTAAATCTGAACCAAGACAGTATTATCAACTCATTTTTAGATTGTTTCCAGTGAAATTAAAGTATAGATTTGATTAAAATTAGTGAAACTTCAGGACTGTTTTATAAACTGATTTTCTTTTGAAATTTTGCAGTGTCTAACCGGTTACAAATATCGAGTAACCGGTTAGATTATGCAGTCAGTCCACTAAAACAAGAGTTTTGACACATCATTCTTTTCATTTCTCAAATCTAACCAAATTTCATCATTTATCAGGGTTTATATACCTTAAACAAATATATTTCATCACAGAAACAGATTCAATGTGCATGCATTAAGCTTCTTGTATCAAATTGCATAAAAATCAATATAACCACAATTTAACACAACAAAACTTAAAATAAGTATTTCAATACAGATTCCAGTATCAATATCCATTGCATGCATCAACACAAAGCTGCTCAAAACAACATTTGAACTCAAATTGGCCTCCAAGCCACTTAACCATTTTAACTTATGCCCTTTGAGTCTCTTGGTGACTCATCTTATGTTCTACCACAATTTATTCTCATTCTAGCAAATAGTAAGCTTCCCCCTTACCTCTAAATTGTGCTTGATCCAAAACATTGCAGGGAGAAAGGCTCCAACATAGACTTCCACCAAATCCACTACATGCAGATAGAGTTGGACAGGGTACCAAAACCAGGGAAATTGACATGCAAAACCAAATTAACAATTGGGGAAAATGGTCAAATTGAATTCTCTGCAACATGCACTAGAGGTAGGAACAGATTTGAAACCAAAAGGGTTTGTGTGCTTACCAAAATCGAGCTTCAAAGTCAACTCCAGAAACCAGAAGCTGAGGTTTGACAGCATCAACACCTCAACTTGGCAAGCTTCGTTCTCAAACTCCAAGAACTCTCAACTCACAAACTTTATATCAATACAAAGCCCTTGATGTGAGCTTTGTAACCGTGTATCACTCATGTTCTAACTCTCAGAAACGAAGGAGAATTTCAGAGACGAATCTCAGAACCCTAAAACAGAGTTTCAGCACTTCAATCAGAAAATCAACCCAAATTCATCAACAATTGGAGTTTTTATAGAGAGATCAGGCTTGCATGCAAGGCGACACGCGTTCCTCAGCGTGATTTGAGTGGGATTCGTGGCAATTTCTGGATTAATTGGGTGATTACTCATCAAAATCCACTAACCCAGTTTCTGAGTTCATCGTGTAACCGGTTACACAACCCTTCTAACCGGTTACATACTGATAAAATTCAAAAATTAATAATTTAATTACTCTTTCTTCAAAAGCCTTTTTAATATTGCAATTAGGTCCCAACCCAAGGACTAAATTACAATATTCACATTTTTTGTACAAAATAACCATATAAAAATATATCTCATATTTTTATATATAAAAACACATAATGTACAAAAACTAAAACCTTCAAAACTAATATAAATCAATTATAAAATAATTGTTATAATTAATTTCTTGGTTATTTGGGAGACAAAAATTAGGGGTGTTACAAAACTAACCCCTCATGAAACCTAGACTAATTAAAAATTGCAAAGAGGCCCCTCATGACTCTTAGAGAATTTTGACCCCCTTTTTAGTTAGTAAACCCCAAACCCCCCCTCCCCCCAAGTTCTATAAATACCCATAACCCACCCACACCCTCATTCTTACACTTCATTTCTTACAAAAAAAAAAAAAGAAAGATAGAGGGAGAGAAAGAGAAGGTGGCCGAGAGGGGTAAGGGAGAAGGAGGAGGAGGAAGCTTGGATTTTCTTGATCATTTTCATTTGAATCTTCTAGGTGATAATTCTATGCTTCTTGTTTTTCTATATTTTCATTTTTGTTTTCGGTTTTATGGAGTTATATGGAGGGTTTTTGTTGTTTCAAGAACACAAGCTCTTGTATGTATGATTTTAAGTTTCTTTTTGCTTTTCTACACTTATTTCTACTTGGGTTGATGTTTAAAATCAAGAAAAGGACATACACTCATTCTCTCAAGCTCATGGTTTTGGTCCCTATTTATTGGAAATAATTTTTGAACTTTGATTTTTATTTTCATGTTGAAATATAAGTTGAAATAGCGTGTTCTTGAGTTATTTAAAATTGATTTGTAAAAATTCTTCTTGATTTTTTTAATGCATGTACGGTTAGGGTTTTGTTTTTGGGGAAAATGAGTTTGTCTTGGTTTGCATGTAATTGATTCTTGATTCTTGCTATTTATGTGTTGTATTTTTGGTTTTTAAATTAAAAGTTCATGAAAAATGAATTTTTGGTGTTGATGTGTTATTTTTGTTGGAAACCAACAAGCGGGCTAAGCAAATACTAGAGGGGGGTGAATAGTATTTTGAAGCACTAATACCAAATATTTCGATTGATAATTGAAGAATGGAGCTTAGACTGAATTTTCTGGAATCAGAAACAAAAGACTCGAGTCTTTTGTGAAATACTCGAGTTTTTCAGGATGAACAACTCGAGTCTTTTCTGAAATACTCGAGTTTTTCTATCAGATAGCAGAAAAACCAGAAACGAAAATTCAGCAATTTAACTCAAATCAATTCAATAATAAACAGGAACTTATCCAACAGAATAGCAAGTAATCTAAATAACTTTTAACACAAAGATTCCTTGAACTTGCTACCTAATTGTATAAATCCTAATTGATTGAAATGACTTAAGTCTATTGAGCTAGAAAGTAGATTAAAAGCAATAAACCAACACTCAAGCAATTTTATCCTGGTTCACTCCAACAATGAGCTACATCCAGTCCTCCTAATCACTTAGGAGTTTCTACTAATAATCAAATTGTTAGAAATTACAAAGGATTGCTTGAGAATGGCCTCACTCAACCTAACCCTTTCAAGAGTGTACCAAACTCTTGATTTCTACCCCAATTTGATTCCGGTGATTGAAGAACTCTTCACAAAGCTTCCTTGAACTCCCTTCAAGAAACTCCACCGGGCTAGGAACCTCCTAGTCTTGTGCTTGAGAACCTCTCAAGACTTCCAACACCCTAAGCCACTTAGGGTTTGCTTGGGAACAATCCAAGACTTTGAATAATCAAGCTTTTTGTATGTGTATTACTAATCTCACAATGGATTAGCACAAATAAGCACAGCTCAATGTAAGAATTGAGGCCTAAAAACTCAACTTGGAATAAAATGACAATATGAGTGAGAAGTTGAGCTTTTTGGGAATTAACACTTGAGAAGAGGAAATTAAGAAAGCTTGAATCAATGATGTGTTGTTGTCTTGTTTGTTCTTGCACAAATTCAAAGAGAAATTTTACAATAAGGTTCTGAATTCTCTCTTGGGGTTTGGATGATACTCAAATGCCCTCAATTGAGTTTTTGAGTCTCTCCAACGTTCATTTTTGCTGACTGGACAAAAATACTCGAGTCTTTTGGTAAATACTCGAGTCTTTTTGGTCGGTCACGAGTGAATTGGTGCACGAACAAGACTAACGGTCATAATTGCTGACCTGGCACAAATACTCGAGTTTTTCTATAAATACTCGAGTATATACTCGAGTCTTTATCAAAATACTCGAGTATTTTGATCAGATATGGGAAAAATTATTTTTCAATTTTATTTTTCCTCTCAAGTATTAATTTTTGGTCAATCTCAACTTAATAAACATATAAAAATTTATTCCTAGAAGAGACTAACTATTTCTACCCACTCTCAACCACTCTCAACATAAATTAGAAATTTACAATTAATATTTGATTGAGAATGATTGGGCACTTGTCTTCTTTTCTTGACTTCTTGTTGATGTTGATGTTGCAATATCTTCAAGGCATGATTTGTTAATTATTTTGTCATCATCAAAACATAATCCACATAATTAGGAGCATTGAATTCACAATTTTAGGGTCATACGGTTTTAGGTCCCTTTTAGTGTGCATAGGATTTTTGTTTTTACTTTAGATATATGACAATGAAACAAGGGTAATCCTTGATGTGTTGACGTAATTGATTATTTTGTTGAAATTTCCCCATTTTCTTTATGTGCATGATTCGGCCAAGAGGAGAAATAAAAGGAAATTATTTTTTTTCTTCATGCATGTGGGTTTTTGTTATTGATCTATGGTTTTTAAGTCTTTGTGTGCATGTGATTATTTGATATAAAAAACATGTATGTGTTTTTATGTACATGTGTATGCATACAGTCAAGAGAGAGAGAGAATAATGAAATGATTTTGTTCCATGAAGACAAAGTGGAGTTTAAAGTGTTTGAGATGAGTATACTAAGTTTTGTTGCAAAAGAAATTTAATTCTTCCACCATAGGCCATTCGGCCAAGTCAAAGAAATGAAAACAAAGAAATGAAAAGTGGATTTTTGTTTATGTGTGTGTGTTGAATAAATAGTATGAAAACCCCTAATTTCTCCACAGTGTAGTTCGGCCTAAGCACGTTAGTAAAGAGAATAGATGGATTCAACTATACACGAATGTTGTGAATGAATTAAAATAAGTATCCTTATAATGATTAATTCGGTTCTTAAAAGAAAAGTAATTGAGAAATTGATTTTTATGTGATTATGTGAGTATAAGTGTGCTATACAGTTTTGAGTATAAAAAAAATGCTTAAGCGTATAAATTTATTTGTTCTCTTTGGTTATTTGATTAAGTGCATTTAAAAGGCTTGGATAAAAATGGTTGATTGAATTAGAATGAGTTTGATTTTTGGTCATAAAATGAATTAGAATTAGAGGCATGAAAATTAATTCCTTTGACCTGAAAAATGCATGTTTGTATGAACTAAGTGTGTGGTTCTGAATTTGTGATTTGGTGCATGATAATGTATGCTTAAAGTAGGAAACAAAGTCGTTAGGGAATTGCTCATGTGAGGATAATATAGGAAGTACTAAATTGAACCTATTGTTTTAGTTTGCATAGGGTTTTGCTCAATGATGTTGTGCTAATCCGATTTTCTTGAAATTTTGATATGTTGTCCTTTATGCTATTTGAATGAATTCTGGAAAATTTGAGTTGATTTGAAATTGTTTTGATATTTTAAATGAATTTTTGTTTGATAAGGAAAGTTTAAGAAAATTTGTGTTTTCAATGGAAAAAAAAGGGTTTGAATGACAAATGTTTCCTCAAGTTCAATATTTGTGAAACTTAGTCACTGTTTTAGTAATACTAAATGTAGTACCTCTGAATTTTTACGATTTTTGGAATTGGTTTGCTAATTATATTTGAGTCATTTTTGTGAAAACGATTTCGGAAAAATGTGTTTTTCGGGTTACATACAAACTGAATTTCTAAACTTATACTACTCTGATGGACTTGAAATTTTTATGGTAAGGTCTTCAATATATTAGAATACTGTCTATGAAATTTGGGATTGTTTGGAGTTGGTTGGGTATTTTATTTAACTTAAAACAGCAAGATAACTTGGTTCAGAATTTTCAGAACCGAAGAGGAATTTAATTGAAAAAGTCTTACTTCCACAACTCCAAATAATCTCAAAATATTACAAGATGTTCCTAACTATATGAGGATGTCTTGTACCAAGTTTCGTGACAATTGGACATGATTTACTATTTAAAGTAAATACGAATTTTCCTCTGTTTGCAATAGTACAGCTTGGGATTTTTGAGCAAAATTGGATGGAAACTTAGGTTCTGGATACTGAAATGAATTGAAAATTTTATATGAGTTATTTTAATATGTGTTTAAATGTATTGCCAAGTTTGGGACTAAAATGAGTTGATTTGGATTAGTTTTGAATTTTTATTTCCTTGAATTCCCCGTATTTGATCTAGTGTGTGTTTGATGTTCTGGCGACTGTAATACTTTGTGTGGATTGCTGGACTTGGATGGATTCTATTTTGATGTGTGAATATGACTAAATGAATGAAGGAAATTTGTTTATGTGTTATAGTGTAAAGTAAAGTGTTTGTTCTTGCTTTAAAACAATTATGTGCTAAGTTTTCAATTGATGACTTGTTCCTAAAAATAATTTGGTTTTGAATTGTTTGGTTTTAATTTATTTCTGGACATTGGAACTTTTTATGGCTGTCCAAGCTTTGTTTAAATTATTATGAATTGAAAAATAAATTTTTTTAAGCATTTATGTTTATTTAAAAAGTCTTGTGAGTTAACGTGTGATTTTTCGATGATTTCGGATTTTCGAAAAAATGGTTTTGAAGGAACTAAGCGTGGCTGTCTAGAATTTGTTTAAGTTGTTTTATAACTTTAAAAATGTGTTCAAGTAATTTAAAGTATAGCTTTCAATTAGTAATTGATTTAGGAAAAATTCGGAAGTGAAAATGTAAATTTTTCGGTGTTCTTGGAATTGCTCAGGGTGCTGTCCAAGGCGGACCAGTAGCCCCTAATTACTTTTAAAGATTTATTTAAGGATTATTCTTAATGAGTTTTAATGTGTTTAAGTGTGGATTTACTTTGGGACAATTTGGGAAAAAGGATTTATGTTCTGATTTTACCCGAGGAATTTCAATTGGATTTCAAAGAGCGATTTCAATTGTGGGATAAATATTTGAATTAGAATATATTATTGATACGTAATGTCTGTTTTGAGGATTAGAGGGTGTCAGATGTGGACGCGTGTCGGAGGATTACATGAGTTGAAGCTTTTGGGAATTTATCGACTTTCTAGGTGAGAGAGCAGCTTTCCTAAGACACCGTGGTTTGTAGGTAACATGTTGAGTTGTTCCTGGCCATCTCAAAAGCCAGAACGTGGGGTCTACGATTCAGTTGCATAGTGGCAATTGATTGTGTATGTTTGGCCACTTATACGCGGACCAAGACATCCCTTTTTGGTTATGATATTATGACATGATGCTATTTGTTAATGATGATGAAATAGTATGATATGCTTTATGCCTGCTGAACTTTTATCTGAAATTGGAAGTAATCATGTTATATGAAATATTTTCATGTTTGATTATGAAGTAAATTAATGTCATGAATAGGAATAAGGCGATGATGTTAAAAGTGTATACGAAAAGATTGGCGGTTGCTGGAAATAATAAAATTAAATTGTGTAACACCCCGATTTGGCAACTTGAAAATACATTTCCTTTTTCCTATATTTTCATATATAAATAAATGATAAGTATTTAAAATAAATAATGTTATTATATTAAATAAAATAATGAATTTTCTGAAATTAGGTTAAAATACTCGAGTGTTTTGGGGAGAACTCGAGTATAATCAATAGTTGTTTGAAAAATTTGAATTTTGAGTCGAAAGACTCGAGTCTTTCATGGAAGACTCGAGTGTTCTTTGATGTGCTGAAAAAGACTCGAGTACTGGGGAAAAGACTCGAGTATTTCGAGCAGTGGTGCTGAATCTATAAGTCGGTTTTGATTCAAAACTCGCACCAAAACGCGTTTTCTCGAGGTTCCAAGCACAGAGCTGGACCTTACTTCATAGGAGGGTAATCTTAGACTATAAATAGAGGCTTGGGGAAGCTAGAAACTCATTCCATTCTTGCAAACCCGAATTTCCATTCTCATCTCCTCTGTTCTGAAGTACTTACTTTGATCATTTCGTTCTCTCTCATTTCTCACCCATTTCCTTCGAAACCAAAACACAAATCAAAGTTCTAATTCCCATCTTGAATTAGAACCCATAACCACACGAAACTACCTCCTGTAGAGCAAGTTCTAGGCAATCAAAGTTGAGTCTCTGAAGCTGCGAAAACAGAGCAACATTCAGCATCAAACACCCTTCTTTGAATTGGTTTGGTAAATCCAGGAACCCGTTTGATTCCAAATTCGTTTCTGATTAAAGTTAGTACTGCCTAGTTGCTAAAGCTAATTTGTTTCACCCTTTTTCATTGCATATTCCCTGTCAAATTCGTGGCCAAAGTCTGTTGTTCAAAGTGCAAAACTTGAGTGTTGAAACTCAAAGTTTGATCCTGATCGTTTCTCTCCAAACCAACTGTTTCTTTAGCTTCTCTAAGGTAAGGGGGAAGTTACCTAATCGCTAGAATGGTATTTAACAAGCTAAATCCATAGGAACCAATATGAGGTTCATGGGCAATATAGTTTGAATTAGGGGTCGGACTTGGAGGTCAAGAACTCACGGTTTTTATGTTCAAACAAGTTTAATTGAACCTAATGAAGCTTATTGGATTGATTTTCGAACTTAAAATCAAGTAGAAATGAAATTCATATGTTAAATTGGACTTTGTTTATGTTTTGTGCAATCTGTGATTTGATGTTGATTTATGTTATTATGTACTTGTTTTTTTTAGGTAAACGAAAAAATTCATTAGCCAACCAAACAAAATTGTACATCAATCAAAAGCAGAAAAATAAACGTTTAATCTAAGGTACCCACCTACTATGTAGGGTTGCACCAAATAAAAAACAAGAGCTAAAAACCTGCTAACTAAAGAAGTATTTAAACTTAAGTACCCACCTACTATGTAGGGTTGCACCCAAGTTTAAATACCAATTACAGTTCTGCTAAAATTCTAGTAGCTATTACATTGTTGCAACATGAATTTAAACTAGGGAAAAATATACTAATTCTAATAACAAGATCCCTCTTCACCAAGTTGAAAACATGAAACGGGGCTCTAGACTTGCCAGTAAAGATCCTGCGATTCCTCTCCATCCATATATGATATAGAGTGGCGGCCATGATAGCAATAATGAATTGTCTCCTCTTCTTGTGCTTGAAACCAAAGGTGAGCCAATGCAACCAACTATTAAAATTATAACGCCACCCCTCAAGCCCAATCCAATTACAAACAAGCTCCATAAGGTCTCTACTCCATGCACAGTCAAAAAACAAATGGTCTCTGTCTTCATAATTATCATTGCATAGTACACAAGTTGGATCTGAATCATCAAATGCTGCCATGTTAGCTTTTGTTCTAAGCTTATTGATAGTAGCCAACCAGAAAATGAAACAGTGCTTTGGAATAGAAGCTGCATTCCAAACTGTTTTGAACCAGATTACAGTGTCCTGGCTGCCCATCAAGCACTGATACCCTTTCTTTATTGTATACTCCATACCTGCCCATATGCCATTAGCATAAGAGGATCTGAACCTGTCTCTGACCTTAATGATCTGCTTCCAATGCCATTATGTACTTGTTTATATGTTCTAACATGTTCACTATATGTGTTTATGCCTCTGTTTTGCATAAGAATGGAAATACGATGCAAGGAATTCGAATTGACATTGAAAAGTTCAGAAACTGGTGCTGTTGCAGCAAAAACACTCGAGTAAATTAAGGAGGACTCGAGTATTCTGGAAAAGTGGAAGAACACTCGAGTATTTCTTAAGGACTCGAGTATTTTCATATGAACACTCAAGTAGTCAAGAACTACTCGAGTAATTCAAAGAATTTTTCAGAAACCCTTTACTTTTCTATAATTTCATTAAAGATTAACTCGTCTAATCTCCTATATTACTAAATTTTAATATTTCTCTTTACGCCTAAAAACCTAATTCCGTTGGTCGATTATTATCCTGAAAGAGTCCTACTGGAATTTCATTCAGTGGTTGATATATTCGGACAGGAGTCCCAACGGATAAAGGTATAAGTTTATTTGATTCCCATTGGTGGATTTTTAATCCTGGATGAGTCCTACTGGAATTTTATTCAGTGGTTGATTTATTCGGACAGGATGTCCCAATGGAAGTGCGTACACCCATTTGGTTGATTGTTTTTCCCACGTCCCAGTGAAAGTTTTATTCACTTGGTTGATATTTTCTAAGGGAGTCCCAATGGGGTCGTTGCAATAAATATCCGCCAATAGGAGGCTAGACCCCGACGGATTATTAAATAAATGATTATATTCTAATTCTAAAACCATCATCAAATGACTGATGGATTTTTCTATGAAAACAACAGCACCAGCTAAAGGAATGATGAAAGGAATTGTTAAGGATGAGATTAAGGAATGGAAGGATGAATGATGGACCATGTCCTTAGTGGAAAAGATAATAAATTATGTTTGCATTCATATGCATTGATTGAGATTTGCTCCAGTTTGTGAGGCTTTTATACTAGTTGCGTTTGGCGGAGGAAGCCTGTAATTCGTAGACATTCGAGTGGTCGAGCGGAGGAAGCTCACGAGGACCCCATGTTCTCTCCAAACTTTGATGCCCCGGGAAATTGTTGAGATCAGCATGCATCATGCCATTAACCATAAGATTAACTGTTGAACAAAGAGGGCTTGACATATGTATATGCATGATGGGAACTGTTGCTACTTGAATACTTGTGTTTGTTATTTTTAGCCAATGTTATCTATTATTCGCTTTAACGTTATTAGCTATGACTTACTCCCTTATTGCCCTTGTAGGTAATGAAGGTCCCGCCTTCCAAGAGAGAGAATAGTGTTGGAAAGGGATTTGAGATTCCCTTCCCGATCGTTGGAGTTGCGAACCATGCTCTAGGTTACGATTAGAGTCCTAAGTAGCTCAGAGTCTAAATGAATATTTGAATAAATTAGTTTGAACTATTGTGTTTTGATTAATCGAATTAAGTTCTGTGATTTGCTTCCGCAAGTGAATAATAAAGTTTTGAAAACCGTTTGCGAAAAATTATTCTCTATTTTAATTATAACTAATAAATCAAGGTTAGAGAGTCAGGATGTTACATTCGTGGTATCAGAGCAATGGTTCAAACTCTCGGCCTATGGAATATGGCCACACATGCTTTAAGCTGTGATAACTCTGGATTGAGTTATGGGTAGATTAGGATTAAGTCAGTAGGATATGATATATGGATATATTGTTTTGATTTAAATATAACTGTTATCTTTGGTAAATAGTCCAACGTAGTAATGGTCTCAAGAAACGCTTGCCATACCGATGAACCCCTAGACCGTATCGCGGAAGATGACCTCAACGCCAAGGCGGTGTATGAACAACAACAGCGTAGCCAGGATGGTTATAGTCCCCACCGTAATCGCAAAAAGAACAATCGTCGCCATAGTAACCACAACAAGGGTCCCTACGATAAGCACGGAAAAGGGAAAAAGAGTAAGGAAAAACCAACAGGCACTAGTATACCAAGGTGTGAAAAATGCCACAAGTCCCATGGTGGTAGAACCTGTTAATCCCCCAACTTGTTATACTTGTGGGAAGAAAGGTCACATCAACCGAACTTGCCCCGAGAGAAATACTAATCAAAGAGGAGCTGTACCCAAACCCAACACCAGTGTTAAAGTTTTCACGGTGATGGGAACCGAAGCCAATGAGCCAGAAGATTTAGAATAAGTTAGTACCTTTGAGTCTTTGTCTGGATCTAGCATAAGCTAGTTATCTTTTGAATCGTTGCCTTGTAGAATTACGTTGATTTTGAAATCCACCACACGACCGAAACTTAAAGCATGAAAATGATTCTAGCACCAATGTAATGTGTATTTGAGACTGGCCACCTCGATCTATACATTTGTTGGAAAATAGTATCATCGAATTCTTAAGTTTCAGAAAATATTTTTTGAATTTTACATCTGGTCTAGAAATTTAGGATGTGAGTCTTATCTTGGTTAAACTTTGTCAGCATCTTTTATCAGAGTACGCAGCGGAAGTGATTAAGAGTTAAACCGATATGCTTGCCTCGGACCTTAACCACTAGATGTCATTCCTAGTGGAACCCTAAGTACCTTCTTAATGCCTACACTACATTTTGATGACAAAGATATGCGAACTCGCTTTTTGTATCAAACTGTTTTGAAACCTTGTTTTAGAAAAGTGATGATGATATGCACAACATGAAAGGAAATCATTTTGATCGAAAAACACACTCCTTTTTGTTTAAATTTTGATAACCTCAAAATGACTTTACGTTTTTCCTTCTAAAATCCTTATGGAAATAAATGGAATGTTCCTTTTGTGAAACGAATCTTTAAAATTTTGAAATTTGCTCCATGATTGATATAAACTATTTTGTGAAAGTTTACACAAATACTTTAAACGTTTAAAAGTACGACATATCTCACATTGTCATATGATTTTGCTAAAGTTTTGAATGAAAAATAATTTGTTTATATTTTTCTTTATCTCAAGGAAAGCACAATATTCTGTAACCGGATGTCCTTTTCTTGTAAAATTTTATTGGAAGACTTTTACAAAGTTGTTGGCATGAAGAAAGTACCAAGGTTTGTTGAAGACAAAAGCCTTCAGCCAATCAGAGGATGGAGTATGAGATGGTTGTTTTCTAAATCAGTTGCTGTATTTTGAAACCACCTCGTCTCTTGGCATCCATCAAGATTGATTGTAATGGTGTTTGCCTTAATGAAAGGAGCGAATATAATTCCGCTATGCTGATCCCAAGTGGGGGAGAGTTCACCCATCAAATACGCCGATATGCCCTTGCGAGAAAGCCTGACATTCGAAACAGGTTTCGTTCGGATTGAGGATAGGAAGAGTAAGTAGATGCGAGGGAAAGAAATTCCGTTAGTAAAAGTCGTATGGGGACGTGGTGGGGTTAGCGACATCACTTGGGAATTAGAAAGTCAGATGAAAGAAGAATATCCGTATCTGTTTGAGTAAGTTTTACTTTTTGAATCGAATTTCGGGGACGAAATTCTGTTTAAGTGGGGGAGGATGTAAGGCCCTATATTTTCATATATAAATAAATGATAAGTATTTAAAATAAATAATGTTATTATATTAAATAAAATAATGAATTTTCTGAAATTAGGTTAAAATACTCGAGTGTTTTGGGGAGAACTTGAGTATAATCAATAGTTGTTTAAAAAATTTTAATTTTGAGTCGAAAGACTCGAGTCTTTCATGGAAGACTCGAGTGTTCTTTGATGTGCTGAAAAAGACTCGAGTACTGGGGAAAAGACTCGAGTATTTTGAGCAGTGGTGCTAAATCTATAAGTCGGTTTTGATTCAAAACTCGCACCAAAACGCGTTTTCTCGAGGTTCCAAGCACAGAGCTGGACCTTACTTCATAGGAGGGTAATCTTAGACTATAAATAGAGGCTTGGGGAAGCTAGAAACTCATTCCATTCTTGCAAACCCGAATTTCCATTCTCATCTCCTCTGTTCTGAAGTACTTACTTTGATCATTTCGTTCTCTCACATTTCTCACCCATTTCCTTCGAAACCAAAACACAAATCAAAGTTCTAATTCCCATCTTGAATTAGAACCCATAACCACACGAAACTACCTCCTGTAGAGCAAGTTCTAGGCAATCAAAGTTGAGTCTTTGAAGCTGCGAAAACAGAGCAACATTCAGCATCAAACACCCTTCTTCTTTGAATTGGTTTGGTAAATCCAGGAACCCGTTTGATTCCAAATTTGTTTCTGATTAAAGTTAGTACTGCCTAGTTTCTAAAGCTAATTTGTTTCACCCCTTTTCATTGCATATTCCCTGTCAAATTCGTGGCCAAAGTCTGGTGTTCAAAGTTCAAAACTTGAGTGTTGAAACTCAAAGTTTGATCCTGATCGTTTCTCTCCCAACCAACTGTTTCTTTAGCTTCTCTAAGGTAAGGGGGAAGTTACCTAATCGCTAGAATGGTATTTAACAAGCTAAATCCATAGGAACCAATATGAGGTTCATGGGCAATATAGTTTGAATTAGGGGTCGGACTTGGAGGTCAAGAACTCACGGTTTTTATGTTCAAACAAGTTTAATTGAACCTAATGAAGCTTATTGGATTTATTTTTGAACTTAAAATCAAGTAGAAATGAAATTCATATGTTAAATTGGACTTTGTTTATGTTTTGTGCAATCTGTGATTTGATGTTGGTTTATGTTATTATGTACTTGTTTATATGTTCTAACATGTTCACTATATGTGTTTATGCCTCTGTTTTGCATAAGAATGGAAATACAATGCAAGGAATTCGAATTGACATTGAAAAGTGCAGAAACTGGTGCTGTTGCAGCAAAAACACTCGAGTAAATTAAGGAGGACTCGAGTATTCTGGAAAAGTGGAAGAACACTCGAGTATTTCTTAAGGACTCGAGTATTTTCATATGAACACTCGAGTAGTCAAGAACTACTCGAGTAATTCAAAGAATTTTTCAGAAACCCTTTACTTTTCTATAATTTCATTAAAGATTAACTCGTCTAATCTCCTATATTACTAAATTCTAATTATTTCTCTTTATGCCTAAAAACCTAATTCCGTTGGTCGATTATTATCCTGAAAGAGTCCTACTGGAATTTCATTCAGTGGTTGATATATTCGGACATGAGTCCCAACGGATAAAGGTATAAGTTTATTTGATTCCCATTGGTGGATTTTTAATCCTGGATGAGTCCTACTGGAATTTTATTCAGTGGTTGATTTATTCGGACAGGATGTCCCAATGGAAGTGCGTACACCCATTTGGTTGATTGTTTTTCCCACGTAACAGTGAAAGTTTTATTCACTTGGTTGATATTTTCTAAGGGAGCCCCAATGGGGTCGTTGCAATAAATATCCGCCAATAGGAGGCTAGACCCCGACGGATTATTAAATAAATGATTATATTCTAATTCTAAAACCATCATCAAATGACTGATGGATTTTTCTATGAAAACAACAGCACCAGCTAAAGGAATGATGAAAGGAATTGTTAAGGATGAGATTAAGGAATGGAAGGATGAATGATGGATCATGTCCTTAGTGGAAATGATAATAAATTATGTTTGCATTCATATGCATTGATTGAGATTTGCTCCAGTTTGTGAGGCTTTTATACTAGTTGCGTTTGGCGGAGGAAGCCTGTAATTCGTAGGCATTCGAGTGGTCGAGTGGAGGAATCTCACGAGGACCCCATGTCATGAACATTTGAGTGGTCGAGCGGAGGAAGCTCACGAGGACCCCATGTTCTCTCCAAACTGTGATGCCCCGGGAAATTGTTGAGATCAGCATGCATCATGCCATTAACCATAAGATTAACTGTTGAACAAAGAGGGCTTGACATATGTATATGCATGATGGGAACTGTTGCTACTTGAATACTTGTGTTTGTTATTTTTAGCCAATGTTATCTATTATTCTCTTTAACGTGATTAGCTATGACTTACTCCCTTATTGCCCTTGTAGGTAATGAAGGTCCCGCCTTCCAAGAGGGAGAATAGTGCTGGCAAGGGATTTGAGATTCCCTTCCCGATCGTTGGAGTTGCGAACCATGCTCTGGGTTACGATTAGAGTCCTAAGTAGCTCAGAGTCTAAATGAATATTTTAATAAATTAGTTTGAACTATTGTGTTTTGATTAATCGAATTAAGTTCTGTGATTTGCTTCCACAAGTGAATAATAAAGTTTTGAAAACCGTTTGCGAAAAATTATTCTCTATTTTAATTATAACTAATAAATCAAGGTTAGAGAGTCGGGATGTTACATCATGCTAAACTTTCAAGTTCCAAACCGAAGTGTTACAAGACACCGCACTTTGAAACTCACTCTTTCTCATTTCATTTTCAATGGCCCTTATAATCTTTAAAACTTAATTCATGAAATTGGAAATAAAACTTGATTCATCGTGACAAGTCTGGGGTTACATGTTGGTACTGCAATGCTAGCTTAAGTAAATACAGGGAACATAATACTTCAACTAGAGTAAAAGAAACTACCACCAGGCCCATTAAGCTGAAGTCGATGGGTCTACGGGAGGTGCCTCACTCGGGTCGATCTCAATCACATCCGCCTCCGGGAAATCTTCATCAGGGTCCTCCTCTGGGTCTTCCTCTGGTTCGCTCTCTTGCATAGCCTCAAAGGCTTTATCCGGCAAGTCGTTCAAAGCAACATCCAACTCCTCCAACTCCTCAGCCTCGGGAACAATCCGTGCAGGCAAAGGCATCGGATGCCCACCATGATAGTCCGCTGGTCCACCGGTCTGCAAATCCGCAAGCATGAAACGACAAGTACGAGTATCGGGTGTTGTCCCTTGAAGGGTATGATTGGGGTCGAAGATGCGAACCTCGGTGACTCCACGCCACTCCCAACCTCTATAGTTTACTTCCCATCTTCCTTCGTCTCGGATGTCGAACGTAAACTTAACCGGATCCATGGACTAAGGGGTTGACAACATATAAACAGACACATAGACAGAAGAATTTGAGAGAGTAAGTATTCCCAAGCATGTGATGCCAACGGTGTGGAATTACAGTAGGTAAAATATTAAGAATAAACAGAACATGCAAGCAAACATCATATAAAAGCAATACTCCTATACAAAACACTTACTCTATTACTTTCTTTTCTCAATACCTTATGCATGTCCACATCTCATTCCATAGATCGCTCTCGAAGTTAGCACACACGTCTACATCTCCTCGGTCATCCATCCAACCTAATCGGAATCAAACCGGAGTACAGGACCTTTACCGTGCGGGCACGACAGCTGTCTCACAATTGGCTCCAAGCCAGGAGGACCGTAGAAATCTCGGGCACAGCCTCAATCATTTCATTCAATTCATATCAATTCAATTCAACGCACGCTGTAGAAAACTCGGGTACAGCGGCAATCAAGATGCCCCACTCCAGTCCCTCTCACTGTTCAAGATTTGCAATCTAGGGGGCGACAGTATTAATTCTAGTTTGCAATGCAGAACTCACCACGGCATTGGACCCAGTCCCTACCACGTTCGTACGCCACATGTGGAATTTGTTCCGCCTAGAACGTACTCTAGACTTCTTGACGTTTCACCGTCATCGTCCTCCCCTAATGCAATCTCCTCCTGAGTATCCGTAGATACTCATGGTTCCTTCCTCTCCACTACTTCGGTTACACTCATAACTCACCGCGTCAATTCATGTCTTTTAAAAGTATTTTAAGGTTTTAATTAAAGATCTTAATCCTATCGGTCGGCTCATTCTTAGTGCATCCCTTCAACGAGTCCCGACCACTAATCCTCTCAAAACATCTTTTTTCTCAACATAGCACAGAGCTGGGTTGTCCTTGACAAGTTGCCTCTCATTTCTCTTTCTTTCCAAATCTCTCAATCCATAACTCTCTCAAATTTCCATTCCATAATTTGACTTAAAAAATCTTGTTTCCTTCTCTTCTTAAAAATACCCTTTCATAAACCTTTCTCAAAAATGAAGTTCCACAATTTTTCTCAAAAAATGATATTTCACAAATGTTCCTAAAAATAACGTTTCACAATCTTTCTTCAAAAATAGTGTTTTCACAAACTCTTTTCGAAATAAGATTTCTCAAGTTCTTTTCCAAAAATAAAGTTTCAAAATCCTTTTCAAAAAAAATAATAAGGTTTCATAAACTCTTTTAAAAAAAACAATGTTTCATGACTCTTTTCAAAAAAATAATGTTTCTCAAACCTTTTCCAAAAATAATGTTTCACATACCTTTTTCAAAATACTCTTTCGTAAAAATTTTTCAAAAATATCGTTTCATTGTTTCCTCAAAATAACATTATCTTTCCTTGACAACTTCAACATTCTATCTTCTCATAGCTCGACCTCAGAAAGCAATCATATCATCATTCTTTCCCCAAGCTCTGGATCGCCTCATCACTTTCATCACTTGGTCTTTTCCCGACAACATCATCTATCTTTTTCTTACTTTATCTCACATTTCTTTTATACTTCTTATCCATTATTATTGTTCACCTCAGGATTGTAACCCACAACAGTTCAGATCTTATCATGCATAATAAATTTATCAACAAGTAAATAAATAACATAATAGCATACAGACACTATCAATTAAACTTATTACCTAATCATACTGACTCAGGACTACTAAGTTTCGACTTTTGAGATGGTCGAAACACTTAATATGTTACCTAAATACCACGGTGTTTGGGGGAAACTTCTCTCTCACCTCGACTGATGACAATTCTCACTACGCTCCTTGGTTCTCGACGCGACGCTCGTAACTGCTCCCCGATTGTTACTGGAAACTCAAATAGCTCTCTCTTGTTAAAATCATTCTTAATCAGTATTACAAAACTTCTTATTTGAAAATAGAGTATTCTCACTCTCTTAAAATTTTGGAAATCACTTTGATTTTAATTCATAATCAGGATCAAGTAAAACATTTGTTTAAAAAAAACATCAATAGTTCCTTGGCTCCTTAAAAGGCCACATTTATCTTAAGGTTTTTACATGAAAACCATTTGTTAAATTAAAAACCATGAATTTCAGAAATCATATGAAAATCTTTTCAAAACAATACTTTTTAAATTAACCAAATCATTTGGCTTACTTCATTTTCTTTAAAACCGAATTAAATCAAAGGAAATAACACAAGGATTAAATCAAAAACCTTTTAAAAATATTAAACATTCAAATCATTCAAACACACACAATTATTACAAGCCATTCTCAATCCATGCATCATCTTACACTCATCATTCATGCACATAAGACAAAATCACTACATGCTCCTATTTTCTAAGCATGGCCGAATCTTCATCACACATAGGACAAGGTTTACATTCAAACACTAATGATTACCAACACTAGAATACACATGCACATATGACAAATACCTTATCCTACTTTTAAACATCACAATCTAAATAATGATTAAAGAAAAAGAACACAATTACTTAAAATTATGCTAACATGATTTAAATCAACACACAAGGGAGAAAAATCAATTTACTTCTTTTACTTCTATACCAAGACCGAATAAAACATAAAGAAAAATCACTCAATACAATCATACACTAAATCAACTTCATTTATTCAAGGCTAACTCAAACAATAACAAACAAGAAAATAAAATGATTTGTTCCAAAACCGAATGGAACATGAAAAATCACTTTTAAGTTTTTAATCAAAGATTTAAGCTCTTATAGATTTAAAATTCACCAATCCATCAAATAAACACACATGTAGAACAAAATGAACTATCTTGGACATTTATAAATACAAAACCGTGAACTCCACTAAAGTTCAACAAGTTCTAATCAAATCACCATAACATCAAGAATCATATAAAAATCTTTAACCTCTAACAAAATTTCATGCATGTACTTAAAATCCTTAAATCACCTAAATCTCATCATGCATGCAACTAAGATAATGATCAAACATGGTTTTCTATTCTTTCTAGGCTTGGCCGAATGATGACATGCAATAAGGCAAGATCCTTAAATTTTATTTTCACATGCAAAGATTAAAACTCAAGATCAAATCATGCAAAAAATTTTAAAGCATCATTTTCTTTCTCAAAGTACCAACCGAATCATCATCATCATCATCATACACACACAAAAACTTGATTCAAATTCTTTTTACACTAAAATCATTTTTAAAACTTGTTAGTCTTATTTTCTTTTGAAAATC
Source organism: Crotalaria pallida (assembly GCA_037953625.1). Taxonomy (NCBI): domain Eukaryota; kingdom Viridiplantae; phylum Streptophyta; class Magnoliopsida; order Fabales; family Fabaceae; genus Crotalaria; species Crotalaria pallida. Next base: position 86,925,445 of record CM075653.1, read on the forward strand.
ATGACATGCATCAAAGAAAAACTAAGATTTTGCACTCAAAACAAACATACAAAACTCAAGCTTCATGTTTTCTCAAGATCAACCATAGATCAAGACATGCAAAAGAAGATCAAGGCAAAAACATAAAATCAAACTCAAATCCTAGACAAAACCGTGAAGAACAAGTTAAGGATCAAAGTTTTCAAGCACAAATATTTAAGATCAAGCCACAAAAATAACATGCAAAGCATTTAACTTCAAGATCATAAGAAAATAAACACATGCATCACAAATATTAAACTTAAACAAAGTCCATATTAGAGTCCTTTACAAATCAACAATTATTACATTAAAACTTCTCTTAAACAACTACCTTAAACAAAAACTCTAACTCAAATCTTCAAATCCTTCTCTTCTCCTCCTCCTAGGGTTTGCTTCGGCCTCCTCTTCTCTAGGGTTGATGGGTGGTTTACTTCTTTATCTTTGAAGAAAGAAGTGGTTGAGAAAGAAATCAAGAGATATTGGGTTAAGGGACTTTGGTTTTTCTCTCTTCCTCTCCTCTCTTCTCTCACGGCCTAGTTCTCTTCTCTCTAAGGATCTCAAGAGCTTGATGTTGCTCTTGGACTAAGTGTTTGTGTTTGTGGTAATGAGGAAATGAACTAGCCAACACATACTCACTCACACGGTTTTATGGGCAAGACAAGGAAATGGAATTTTCCTCTTTTGTCCTTGGTTCAAAGTATTGGTTCATGGGCAATTCGGTCCAACCATAATGTTGCATGGGAAGGGTCTTATCAAGGGGGAGACAAGGCTGAAGAAAGTCTTCACTAGGCACCATCACACTCACACCCTAATTACCTACTTATTTTCTATTTAATTTCTACTTTCTTAATGCATAAGAAAATTCACTCTAATTTGGTCCTCCTAATCCTCACATGGCCGAACCACACACACACACACTCATACAATTTCTTTTCATGTTATCATAATAAACATATAGGATTAAATCATGGAATCATGCATATTCTTAACACACATTTAAACATACATACAATACTTTAGGACATCATATTCCTAAATAATACAACTCAAAACACACGACACACATACATCATACACACATTCACATTCACACAAATCATGCATCCATTTATCATAAATTTATCATTTAGTTTAGCATGCAATTTATTTGACTCTTAAGGCAAGAAAACACATATTCACAAACTCAAAAATTTCAAAGACACAATCCTCAAGAAAATCAATAAACCGTACCAATTTAACTACAAAAATAAGCTTTACTTTATTTAGTAAAACCGTATTTCCACATGAATCAAAAATTTTCAAAAGAAACAATTTATTTAGAACCTCAAATCATTTTTATCACTTAATACTTTTTAAAAATTCGTTCTTCACAAGCTTCAAAATAAATTTTTGCAAATCAACCCAGAAAATTATAAAAATCACATATTCAAATTCTACTTTTCAACGTGATAGTTTTCATATATAGATCATAATTTTCTGAAAAACGGTTGAAAAGATATGCATTTTCAAAGTTACTAAACTCATTTTGATCATAAAAGAAAATTCGTTTCTTTAAGAAATCTCAAATAACAAAATCATAACTTGGCTTTCATGAAATCAAACTCAAATAAAAATCATTTGCTAAAACATTCATCTAAAAATCTTTCTTAATTTCTGAAAATTCATTTTAAATAAAATCTCATTGATCTATTTGAGTCCAGAAAATGCGGGATGTTACAAATTGGACTTGTGCGAAAAACGTAATTAGAAAGGCAGAGTTGCTATGGATATGATGGAGACATGATGATAAGATTTACCTGATGTGCACCAAGGTAGATTCATACTTTCTGGAATGGAGTTTGTGCTGGCCACGTGTGCAGTACGTCGTGTGTCTGAGCCCCGACGTGAAAGATTGACGAGACGTATTGCAGAGTAAGGAGCTTCTCAATGTGCTAAGTTGTTTGACGATCATGTTACGATGAGGAAGCGTTAATGCGAAAGAAGCGATTGGAGGTCGAGGTTCACCGAAGGGATGAACAAGGGAGACTCGCCGAATTTAGGATTAATAAAAGATTGATAAAACATTTAAAAGACATTAATTATAATGCGGCGAGTTGAGTGTGAAGTAGTGGAGAGGAAGATACCCTGTTTATCTGCGGATACTCAGGTGTGTGATTGTGATAGGGGAGGGTGATGATGGGGATACGTCAAGTAACCTAGAGTATTATTTTAGGTGGAACGAGTCTATATGTGATTGGGGATTAATACCCAAGGGATTGTAACGTGTTCCACACTGCAAACTAGAATAGTACTGTCACCCCCTTGATCAAATTCGAAGCGGTGAGAGGGAACCTGAACGAGGCGGGCAGTCGAATGGTTTTGGGCCCTTGCGGTATCGCGTAAAATATTAATTGTCTTAGTGACCGGCCTGTACGGTTGTGGTCCTGAAAACAATATTATATGTTGTTGGATTTCTCGGCTGTTCGACCTGCGTGGGTTAAGGTTCCTGTACGTCCTGTTTGCTTCTGACTAGGCTTGGATGGATTGGAGGAGATGTATGTGTGCTAACCAAACTCCACGATGACTTGTCTTAAATCCCCCGTCATCGATGGATGCGCTTCAATAAAACTTAATAAGAAAGATGCACTAAAAGATTCAAATATGATCCCTAATAAGTGAAACGAGAATTATGAAGTTATGTGGTATCAAAAGAGCCTTCGGGCAGGAAGAAAGCTTGGAACTATGACTAAAGTAAGAATTGAGAATTGTGGCTGGCCTTGGCAAGTGCGATAAAGGAAGTATGATAATAATAAATGTTGATAAGGACAAATGGTGATAGTGGAGATAATAAATGAGAAGGATGAATTGAGAATGTGTACTTGATATGTTGTTATTTAATTGTTTATCTTAATATGTTTGTCTGCTGTAATTCCACACCGTCGGCTTTCTGCCTGGAAACGCTGACTCTCTCTCTCTGTTTCTCTTTTGTTTTGGTGTTCCTTTAGGTCTTGTGACGGACCAATAGATGGTGGACCTGGTCAAGTTTACTTTTGAGATTTACCAGAATGGTAACTGGGAGATGAATCGCCAAGGCTGGAATTGGACAGGTGGCTCAAAAGTGACCATCAAGGACCCAGTGTAACACCCCGATTTGGCAACATAAAAACCACAGTTACTGAGATCAAATATAGTGAAAATTTGGGCCATTTTTTTTAAAACATGTATAGCCTAGCCATGAGAACATTTAGACTTTCAAACATAGTTACAATTAAAAACTTATATGCTCATGTTGTCTAAAATCTTTCAAGTTCCAAACCGATATTTCATAAGACATCGCACATTGAAACTTGTTCATCAAAACATCAATTTATTACAATAGCCCGTTTACTTATTTCCAAATACCAGCACTAAACAAAACTTTAGCCGGGGTACAGTATGATTGAGCTATGGCAACTAAAATCTTACAATGGAATACATTACTCCGGGGAGTACCTATCTTCTAGTCATATACTCTAAAAAAAGCCATCGAACTCTGAATCTCAGTACATAAAACTCTTAGATCGCAAGCTGGATTGTCCTCTTCTGCCGCCTCAGGAGTCTCTTCCATAGCGCCGTCTTGTGCTTTATCCTCCTCTCTCTCACGAACTAGAAGCCTCTCCATATCAAGTCTTCAGGGACAACCTTCCATGCTCCTCCTTGCAGAGGACACAGGTGGATTGCTACACGTCATGCTATCTACCCGTTGCAATACCGGCAAATGCCGATACGACAACATGGTAGGAGAGAGTCAGTGTTCCGAACACTAACGGCTTGACCATGCGGTCTCGGGGTAGATTTAATATAAAGATAGACAGATGACATACAGATATATAGAACAGGACAAAATCACCAGGGCAGAAAGATAAACAGAACGTAATAGATAACAAGAACAGGATAAATAAACATACCATAACAGATAACCAAACCAAGATAGTATCAGCATATAGTACACATAGCATAAATGAATCACATATAACAATGCATAACATAATATTCCAAACTTATCAACATCATCACTCATGACCACATAATTCCTTGCATTCAAGTCTTATCAAATTCTTTCTCAGTCCTTCCGAAATTCACTTACGCCTTCCTTCTTGAAACTTTTCATTATATTTAAATCTTATCGTAATCAATTCACTCAATAAGGTGGGGAACCATCACTGAGGAAAATCGACCCACTCGTCTACATCTCCTCGGTCATCCATCCAATCCTAGTCGGAAGCTAACAGGAGGACAGGGCCTTTACCACGCGGGCACGACAGCTGTCTCAACAAATGGCTCCAAGGAAGGAGAACTGTAGAAAATTCGGGTACAGTCTCAAATCATTTCAATTCATATCAATTCAATTCATATATAATCAACGCACACTATGGAAAATTCGGGTACAGTGCCAATCAAGATGCCCCGTTCCAGTCCCTCTCACTATTCCTGAAATGCCATAGGGGTTACAACACTATTCTGGTTCCGGGTGCAGAACTTACCATGGCATTGGGACCCAGTCCCCACCACGTCTGGCTACCACATATGGAATTCGTTCCGCCCAGAATAGTACTCAAGGCAACTTGACGTTTTACCGCCCGAGCCTACCCTATTGCATTCACAACCCGAATATCCCTAATATTCGGGGTACCTTCCTCTCCACTACTTCGCACTCTCATACCTCACCGCGTTAAATGTCTTTTTAATGTCTTTTATCTTGTTAATTAACCTAAGGTCGGCCCATCCTTCGTGCATCCCTTCAATGAGTCCCGACCACTAACTTTGCACAATCATTCTCTCATCTTTTCTCAACATAGCACAGAGCTGGGATCTCATCAATCAACTTGTATCTCATTTCTTGAGCTTTCTCAACATTCTTAATCTTTCTCAACCAACTCATTTCACAAAATACATTTTTATAAGCTTACTGAAATTCTTCCATCATAAATTTTCACAAAGTATCATTTTGTAAACTTTTTCATAAAATCTCTTTTCACAACTTTTCACAAAAATTTCATTTCAAACGTTTTTCTGAAATTAGTTTTCTAATCTTTCTCAAAAATCTCTTTTCGTAAATCCTTTTTCAAAAATCTCTTTTCACACCCTTTTTCAAAAATTCCTTTTCATAAATCCTTTCCAAAAATTTCTTTTCATAAATCCATTTCAAAAATTTCTTTTCTTAAATGTTTTTCAATAATTTCTTTTCATAGATCTTTTTCAAAAATTCCTTTTCATAAATCTTCATTTCAAAAACTTTTCAATAACCTATTGTTTCAGTGAGTACCAGTGGAGGTGCAAGCTCAACTCAACACCAGTCTCATATCAACAATATCCCAAAGGAGCCAAGCTCCACTCAGATCACATCTCACATCAACGATAACATCACTTTTTCCCCAGCTCTGGCTCATCCTTATCATTATCATCAATTCTTTCCTCAATCTCAACCCTTTATTTCTTTCTCCTCCATCTTATATCCCTTATCATTATTCTTTTCTCATTATGTCTGTACTTTCACAACTTAATCGTTTCATGATTCCGGTGTAATCAAACCTTTCCCAAACAGAATAAAATATACTCAACAATATAACACAATAAGATTCAGCACATCACAAAATCAGTCATGCAGCATAAAAAAATATAAACATTTAGCACAGATATATATATCACATAGTTCTTAGTACACTCACAGTCCGTGTATCCGGACTACGAGCAACCTCGTTACGGGATCACCGCACTCTCACTCACCTCGACCGACGACAATTCTCACTATGCTCCTTGGTTTCCAACGCGACGTTCGTGTCCGCTTCTCGATCATTACTAGCACTCAAATAGTTCTCTTTTGTTAAAATCATTCTTATAAAATTATTTCGAAAGCAAGACGACAGTACCAAAACCCTTACTTAAAAAATAGAGTATTCCTTCCTTTCTTAAAAATCTGAAATCAACTTTGGGTTTTAGACTCAAAATCATGATCCATTAAAAACATTCATTTAATAACACGTTTTGGAATTTAAAACTTGAAATACTCTTTCAAACACTTGCTTGTTATAACACAATTAGTCTCTTGGCTCTCATAAAGGCCACATTTATCTTAAGGTTTTCATATAAAAACCATTTGTTAAATTTAAAACAATGAACTTCAGAAATCATATGAAAATCTTTTCAAAACAATACTTGTTAATTAATCAAATATCTTTTACTTACTGTATTTCTTTTCAAAACCGAATTAAATCAAAGAAAATAACATAAGGATTACATTATTAATCATTCAAATCATTTTTAAACACACAAATATGCAATATGACAACCATTCATATTCTATGCATCACTTTACACTCGTCATGCATGCACACAAAACAAGAATCAAACACAAGCCCCTACTTTCTATGCATAGCCGAATCTTATCACACATGAGACAAGGTTTACATTCACAATTTCAAACACTAATGATTACTAACACTTAAACAAACATGCACACATGGGAAATAACTTTCTAAACACATTATCTTACTTTAAACATCATAAGCGAATTAAAGAAAAGAAATATCCTTACTTATGATTTCAATATATCAACATCATACAAATCAATTAGTTTTATCTTTAATCTAGCATGCAAAATAAAATCAATTTAGGTTCCTTTATTTCTTAATCAAACCGAATGAAACATAAGAAAATAATTCAAACTCTTGATAATATAATCACATACCAAGTCCATCTTATTTATTCAAAGCTAACTCAAACAATAACACACAAGGAATAAAAAAATGGTTTGAATAAACTTTATCCCAAACCGAATAGGGTCGTGAAAATCACTTTTAAGTTCCTAATCAAAATTTTAGGTTTTCATATATTTGAAATCCATAGATTCACCAATATAGCACACATGCAAAACTAAATGAACAAACTTTGGTATTTATAAAGGCAAAACCGTGAGTTTCACATAAAAATTTATCCAACTTTAATTTTACTTCTTTAATTAATTTCATCACAATAAAATCAAGAATCATACCAAGATCTTTATAGTCCAAACCTTTAATGATTTCATGCATGCTCTTAAAATCATTAAATCACATAAATCACATCATGCATACAACTTGAAATGATGTTCAAACATGATTTCTTATTTTCCCTAGGTTTGGCCAAATGATAACATACAAAAAGGCAAGATCTTTAGGTTTCATTTTCACATGCAAAGATTAAAACTCAAAGATTATATCATGCAAAACTTTTTGAAGCATCATTTTCTTTCTTTGAACTCCAACCGATTCATCATCATCATCATCATCATACACACAAAATCTTGATTCAAATCCTTTTTACATCAAAAATCATTTTTAAAGTTGGTTAATCTTACTTTCTTTCGAAAATCGTAACATGCATCAAAGAAAAACCAAAACTTTTTACTCAAAACAAACATGCAAGGTTCAAGCTTCATGCTTTTTCAAAGATCAATCACAAATCATGACATGCAAGGGAAGATCAAGACAAATATGTAAACTTAAGCACAAATCTTAGACAAACCGTGAATAAGAAAATTTACAAGTTGAAGATCAAAGCTTTCAGGCACAAATTTTCAAGGTCAAGCCATAAAAATAACATGCAAAATATTCAAACTTCAAGATCATAAGAAAATAAACACATGCATCACAAGACATTAAGTTTAAACAAATTCCATTTTAGAGTCTTTTACAAAACACAATTATTACACTAAAACTCTCTTAATACTTAAATAATCTACCTTAAATTAAAACTTCTAACTTAAATCTTCAAATCTCCTCTCCTCCTTTTAGGGTTTGCTTCGGCCTCCTCTTCTTAGGGTTGATGGGTGATTTCCTTCTTGATCTTTGAAGAAAGATGTGTGTGAAGGAAGAAATCAAAGGTGTTTTGGTTAAGGAATTTGGATTCTCACTCTTCCTCTCCTCTCCTCTCTTCACGGCCTCAATCTTTCTCTAAGGGTTCCAAGAGCTTTGTGTTGCTCTTGGACCAAGTGTGTTTAGGATATGTGAAAAGGAAATGAAAATGAATCAAAGTGGCCAACTCCTCACACACACACACACACACACGGCTTATATGGCAAAGGCAAGGGGTGGAGTTTTCCTCTTTTGTCCTTGGTTCCATGTGCAAGCCTAAGGGCAATTTGGTCTAGCCAATTTGTTGCATGGAATGGGTCTTATCAAGGGGAGACAAGGATGGAAAGAAAGTCCATCTAGGCATCTTCACACTCACACCACCTAGTTTCCTACAAATTTTCATTTAAAATTCACTTTCTTAATATATAAGAAAATACACTCCCATTTGGTCCTCTTACTACTATATGGCCGAACATACACACATACAAAGGGAAATAAAATTTACTTTGGTTAAAAGAAATGATAATTCAAGCATACAATTTGATCATGGAATCCTTTAGAATTTTAATGCATACTTCTACACACAAACAAACATACATACAATACTTTAGGACCTTCTAAATAACACAACTCAAAACATGCATTATCCACATATTCACATTCATACAAGTTAGGCATTCATGCATCTTCAATTCACTAATTAAATTTCATACATAATTTATGGCACTCCTATAATAAGAAAACACACATATTCACAACTCAAAGACTCCAAAGATACATATAAATAAACTGCACCATTTGGTTATAAATATGAGCTTCACTTCATTTTATAAAATCATATTTTCACATAAATCAAAGGTTTTCAAAAAGAATGAGTTATTTGAAGTCTTAAATCATTTTCACTCCTTAACACTTTGAAATTCGTCCTTTAAATGCTCCAAAATAAATTTTTTCAAATCAACCCCGAAAATTATGAAAATTACATATTCAAATTCTACTTTTCAACGCAATCGTTTTCATATATAGATCATAATTTTTTGAGTTACGATTGAAAAGATACACATTTTCAAAGTAACCAAATTCATTTTGATCATAAAAGAAATTTCATTTCTTTGAGAAATCTCAAAGGGCAAAAACATAACTTGGTTTTCATGAATTCAAACTCAAATAAAAATCATTTGCTAAAACATTCATCTGAAAAGTCTTTCTTAAATTCTGAAAGTTCGTTTTAAATAAAATCTTATTGATCTATTTGAGTCCAGAAATGCGGGATGTTACATTCTCCCCAACTTGAAGATTTCTCGTCCTCGAGAAATAATGCGCGATACCGTTTCATTCAAGAGTGCGTAGCTCCTCGTAGCAATCCTCTTTCTCATTCTCATATGAGCTGACTGTTGCGTCGTACCACTTATTCACTGCCCTCAAGAAAAGTTCGAAATAACTCTTTAACAGAAGCAGTTTCTTGGGCCATTCCATTGTCAAATACAATGGTGTATAACAACAAGGTTTTTGCTAAGCGGATTAAATTTTTGAGGGTGTTCAACGTTGCTGAAACAGATAGCAACGCAAAAAGGAATGTCATGCTTATGCCAATCCGGACAAGAATACTACTAACATGATTACTCTCTTAACTTATTCCTTCCTAGGAATTTTCAGCCTAATCAGGTCACCTTAAAACCTCAAATCTCCATCTACTCCCCAACTTAAATGACTCTTATCACTGTGCACCTCAACCATCAACATAGACTCGACTCCAGCAAAATTCTTAATCCTTGCCATTTTCTATTCATCTTACTATACCTCTCCTTACTTCATTCCAATCCATCCTATCATTGCTTTAGACTTCACCAAGCATTCATCCTAATAAGTCTATCTTATTCATCATTAGTCCTTCCTTTCTTCAAGCGACCACTAGTCCTCAAGAGACACATGCTTCACTTCATTCCTCCTATTACCTACTGATCGCAATACTTAGGCACCCTAACTCTTCTTTTCATCCCTCATGTTCCACCTTAGTGTCTAAATCCATTGAAATTCCTCCAATCCTAGAATTATCTGGCTAACAAAAGATCTCCATTCCTAGTAGGACTTCTCTAATCCACATTTTACTGTCACCTTCATTGACCAAAACAACACACTCTCATCATTCGTTCTAACTTGATCTATACTTAAGGGTTCTAATTGTAAATTTCTTCGCTTCATCTACCCAATTTCCCACCATTAATAGCAATTAGCACTGGACCGTATCATTCACTCTCTCTAACTCCAATTCTATGGTCACAAACTCTTCTGACTCATCCTAGACTTCCTACTACCTCCATACTTCTACACCAAAATCTTAGACCATTTATCCTCATATATGCTTAATTCTAACTGACTCATACAATCCTCCATCTTAACCTAAAACTTAAAAGACATCCTTACTCAACCTTATGACCAATACATCTCCCTTGCTCATACCTTCTAACCTTTACTTTCCTCAGATATTGCAAATCTAGCCTAACAACACCTCACCATCCACTCCTAGTTCAGGGATAACTACTTGACTGGCATAAGTCATCACCAAAAATTTGGGAGTCAAACAGCTTGATAACAGGGAAGGCTTATAAACTGAGTTTACAAATTTGGGTTCAATCAAGTTAGGAGGGTTCAAGGCGACTTTAGAAATCAATCTAGGTAACAAAAAACATGGGTTAGGCTCAAGGTTCAAATCAAATCAAGAGTTCAAAGGTTATTCAAAAAGGGCTCACAACAAACAAGGTTCCAACAAAGAACGGTAAGCTCGAACAATAAGTTTAGGCCGTGCTAGGATTCAAATTCTCGGATTCTACGACAAGTTCCGACGCATTCCCACACAACGTGCGCTTACTCTCGCATTCCTATTTCTAATCATCCTAGACTAACACACAAGACACACAATGAAGTATGTATCCCATGTACTCAGTTACTTAGATCAACCATGTGCTCTTATACCATAACTGTAACACCCCGATTTGGCAACTTGAAAACCACAGTTACTTATATCAAATATAGTGAAAATTTGGGCCATTTTTTTTAAAAAAAAAAAACATGTATAGCCTAGCCATGAGAACATTTAGACTTTCAAACATAGTTACAATTAAAAACTTATATTCTCATGTTGTCTAAAATCTTTCAAGTTCCAAACCGAGATGTCATAAGACATCGCACCTTGAAACTTGTTCATCAAAACATCAATTTATTACAATAGCCCATTTACTTATTTCCAAATACCAGCACTAAACAAAACTTTAGCCGAGGTACAGTATGATAGAGCTATGGCAACTAAAAGCTTACAATGGAATACATTACTCCGGGGGAGTACCTATCCTCTAGTCATATACTCTAAAATACGCCAATGAACTCTGAATCTCGGTACATCAAACTCTTAGATCGCAAGCTGGATTGTCCTCTTCTGCCGCCTCAAGAGTCTCTTCCATAGCGTCGTCTTGTGCTTTATCCTCCTCTCTCTCACGAACTAGAAGCCTCTCCATATCAAGTCTTCAGGGACAACCTTCCATGCTCCTCCTTGCAGAGGACACAGGTGGATTGCTACACGTCATGCTATCTACCCGTTGCAATACCGGCAAATGCCGATACGACAACATGGTAGGAGAGAGTCAGTGTTCCAAACACTAACAGGTTGACCATGCGGTCTCGGGGTAGATTTAATATAAAGATAGACAAGTGACATACAGATATATAGAACAGGACAAAATCACCAGGGCAGAAAGATAAATAGAACGTAATAGATAACAAGAACAGGATAAATAAACATATCATAACAGATAACCAAAACAAGATAGTATCAGCATATAGTACACATAGCATAAATGAATCACATATAACAATGCATAACATAATATTCCAAACTTATCAACATCATCACTCATGACCACATAATTCCTTGCATTCAAGTCTGATCAAATTCTTTCTCAGTCCTTCCAAAATTCACTTACGCCTTCCTTTTTGAAACTTTTCATTATATTTAAATCTTATCATAATCAGTTCACTCAATGAGGTGGGGAACCATCACTGAGGAAAATCGACCCACTCGTCTACATCTCCTCGGTCATCCATCCAATCCTAGTTGGAAGCTAACAGGAGTACAGGACCTTTACCACGAGGGCACGACAACTGTCTCAACAAATGGCTCCAAGCCAGGAGAACTGTAGAAAATTCGGGTACATTCTCAAATCATTTCAATTCATATCATTTCAATTCATATATAATCAACGCACACTGTGGAAAATTCGGGCACAGTGGCAATCAAGATGCCCCGTTCCAGTCCCTCTCATTGTTCCTGAAATGCCATAGGGGTGACAGCACTATTCCGGTTCCGGGTGCAGAACTTACCACGGCATTGGGACCCAGTCCCCACCACGTCTGGCTACCACATATGGAATTCGTTCCGCCCAGAATAGTACTCAAGGCAACTTGACGTTTTACCGACCGAGCCTACCCTATTGCATTCACAACCCGAATATCCTTGATATCCAGGGTACCTTCCTCTCCACTACTTCGCACTCTCATACCTCACCGCGTTAAATGTCTTTTTAATGTCTTTTATCTTGTTAATTATCCTAAGGTCGGCCCATCCTTCGTGCATCCCTTCAATGAGTCCCGACCACTAACTTTGCACAATCATTCTCTCATCTTTTCTCAACATAGCACAGAGCTGGGATCTCATCAATCAACTTGTATCTCATTTCTTGAGCTTTCTCAACATTCTTAATCTCTCTCAACCAACTAATTTCACAAAATACATTTTTATAAGCTTACTGAAATTCTTCCATCATAAATTTCCACAAAGTATCATTTTGTAAACTTTTTCATAAAATCTCTTTTCACAACTTTTCACAAAAATTTCATTTCAAACGTTTTTCTGAAAATACTTTTCTAATCTTTCTCAAAAATCTCTTTTCGTAAATCCTTTTTCAAAAATCTCTTTTCACACCCTTTTTCAAAAATTCCTTTTCATAAATCCTTTCCAAAAATTTCTTTTCAAAAATTTCTTTTCTTACATCTTTTTCAAAAATTTCTTTTCATAGATCTTTTTCAAAAATTCCTTTTCATAAATCTTCATTTCAAAAACTTTTCAAAAACCTATTGTTTCAGTGAGTATTAGTGGAGGAGCCAAGCTCCACTCAGATCACATCTCACATCAACGATAACATCACTTTTTCCCCAGCTCTGGCTCATCTTTATCATTATCATCAATTCTTTCCTCAATCTCAACCCTTTATTTCTTTCTCCTCCATCTTATATCCCTTATCATTATTCTTTTCTCATTATGTCTGTACTTTCACAACTTAATCGTTTCATGATTCCGGTGTAATCAAACCTTTCCCAAACAGAATAAAATATACTCAACAATATAACACAATAAGATTCAGCACATCACAAAATCAGTCATGCAGCATAAAAAAAATATAAACATTTAGCACAGATATATATATCACATAGTTCTTAGTACACTCACAGTCCGTGTATCCGGACTACGAGCAACCTCGTTACGGGATCACCGCACTCTCACTCACCTCGACCGACGACAATTCTCACTACGCTCCTTGGTTTCCAACGCGACGTTCGTGTCCGCTTCCCGATCATTACTGGCACTCAAATAGTTCTCTTTTGCTAAAATCATTCTTATAAAATTATTTCGAAAGCAAGACGACAGTACCAAAACCCTTATTTAAAAAATAGAGTATTCCTTCCTTTCTTAAAAATCTGAAATCAACTTTGGGTTTTAGACTCAAAATCATGATCGATTAAAAACATTCATTTAATAACACGTTTTGGAATTTAAAACTTGAAATACTCTTTCAAACACTTGCTTGTTATAACACAATTAGTCTTTTGGCTCTCATAAAGGCCACATTTATCTTAAGGTTTTCATATAAAAATCATTTGTTAAATTTAAAACAATGAACTTCAGAAATCATATGAAAATCTTTTCAAAACAATACTTGGTAATTAATCAAATCTCTTTTACTTACTGTATTTCTTTTCAAAACCGAATTAAATCAAAGAAAATAACATAAGGATTACATTATTAATCATTCAAATCATTTTTAAACACACAAATATGCAATATGACAACCATTCATATTCTATGCATCACTTTACACTCGTCATGCATGCACACAAAACAAGAATCAGACACAAGCCCCTACTTTCTATGCATAGCCGAATCTTATGACACATGAGACAAGGTTTACATTCACAATTTCAAACACTAATGATTACTAACACTTAAACAAACATGCACACATGGGAAATAACTTTCTAAACACATTATCTTACTTTAAACATCATAACCGAATTAAAGAAAAGAAATATCCTTACTTATGATTTCAATATATCAACTTCATACAAATCAATTAGTTTTATCTTTAATCTAGCATGCAAAAGAAAATCAATTTAGGTTCCTTTATTTCTTAATCAAACCGAATGAAACATAAGAAAATAATTCAAACTCTTAATAATATAATCACATACCAAGTCCATCTTATTTATTCAAAGCTAACTCAAACAATAACACACAAGGAATAAAAAAAATGGTTTGAATAAAATTTTTCCCAAACCGAATAGGGTCATGAAAATCACTTTTAAGTTCCTAATCAAAATTTTAGGTTTTCATATATTTGAAATCCATATATTCACCAATATAGCACACATGCAAAACTAAATGAACAAACTTTGGTATTTATAAAGGCAAAACCGTGAGCTTCACATAAAAATTTATCCAACTTTAATTTTACTTCTTTAATTAATTTCATCACAATAAAATCAAGAATCATATCAAGATCTTTATATTCCAAACCTTTAATGATTTCATGCATGCTCTTAAAATCATTAAATCACATCATGCATAGAACTTGAAATGATGTTCAAACATGATTTCTTATTTTCCCTAGGTTTGGCCAAATGATAACATACAAAAAGGCAAGATCTTTAGGTTTCACTTTCACATGCAAAGATTAAAACTCATAGATTATATCATGCAAAACTTTTTGAAGCATCATTTTCTTTCTTTGAACTCCAACCGATTCATCATCATCATCATCATACACACAAAATCTTGATTCAAATCTTTTTTACATCAAAAATCATTTTTAAAGTTGGTTAATCTTACTTTCTTTCGAAAATCCACTACTACAAAAAAGCATTTTGAATGAGGTTATATAAACTAAAAGAGGGCGGTTCCGAACCCCCCCCCCCCCCCCCCCCCTTAAATGTATCACCCTTAAAAATACTTATTAAAACGAGGGAGGTTCGGAACCACCCTCCTCTTTTTTTTTCAATGAGGTTGGTTCTGAACCACCCTCTTTTGTCTTCAAAAAAGATTATTCAGAACTGCCCCCTTTAATCTGGTTTTATTAATTAGTCACAGTTATAACCGTGACTAAATAAGAAGATATTTTTAAAAAAAATATTTAGCCACAGTTTTTAAACTGTGGCCAAAATAGATTTTTTTTTTTTTTTTAAATATGCACAGCTTGAGTTGTGGCTATATTTTTTTCATCAAACCCAAATTTTATAACATGCCATATTCATTGTTGGACTCTAAAGCCTCTAAAGGCAAGTGATATACTAAAAATCCAATTATATGAAGTCAAGGAAGAGTGTTCTATATATTTGTTCAATATACAAGAGATATAATACAATAGTTTTCTATATACTACTTGGAAAGGTATGTTATAAGTTTCTCATTCGACTATCTGAGATCATTCAAAAGTACAACTTGGAAAGATATGTTATAAGTTTCTCATTTGCTGCACTAAGAACTCCTTTCATGGTGCCTCCAGCACAGCCAGGCAAGATTCATGGATGGATACTTAACATTGTCAAGAGCTTTAAATTTTGTGAACCAAGCCTGCATGTTGCTCTGGAAGCTGTGGATCACCAACAGCCTTTTCAGTCTCTTTAAGAAGTTGCACAGGAGTTAACTTTGCAAACTCAGAGACTCTGTCCTGCGGTAAAAACTACAAAAGCCAAGGATTCCAAACAATCAGTCAGGTAGAAGAAAGAAAAACAAATTTTAGCCGCAACAAAGAACCTAAATTTAACTTCACATTTCACAATAAGCATAGCACCTACAATAACATATCTCATATCAGAAATATAGAACTAAAGGGGTGTACACTAATAAGACGAGATGGCATCTTAATTCATGCATTGTAATGTTAAGTTATAGGTGGGGCAATCCTATTCCTTTGTTTTATGCATATGTTTTTCTTTAACCAAAAATGAACTATGGACAAAATAGATAAACTTGCAACACATTTTGCCTAATGCATGCATTATAACGTGTCCTGATTTTCTCAAGTTATAGACGAATAAAGAAAACACAAGTTAGTTGGCCAAGTTCATTGAATTGAATGTTAGCGAAACTGAGCCATCCCGGTCAAGCTATCTGAAAATGAGCTTATGGCGGAAATCCAAGCCTCTTGTCTGTCCAGGTGCACCGCCTTTAAGGGAGGACACATCCAACATAATCCTGCTAAGCCAAATAGTATACAAAGTCATTACTCAACTCACTCTTTGATACTATAATAAGTACAAATAGTATACAAAGTCATTACTCAACTCACTCTTTGATACTATAATAAGTAATGTGTTCAGAACACTTACAAATTCTTTGATTCCTTTTCTAGTTCTGAAGACTTGCAGTTTACGATGATTAGGTCATCTATCTTTGACAATGTGTGATCCATTGGTAGAATAATCTCTCTAGGAGCCGAATTGAAAGATAAACCACAAATCTATCATCATGTCATAAAAAACTTTGAAACTAAAGATCAAATGTTACTATGAAAATTCTTACCTGATTTAGACACAGCAGAGACAAAATCATCAAGTCCCAATAATTTCTGCACCAAGGGATATTATCAGGAAAATTGGTTAAGAACTAATCAAAGGTTAGTCACATAGCAAAAATCTGCACATCTCAGTCTAACGTCAAAAACTACAAAATTAACTATTTAATAAAAAAATGTGGTGAGTTACCTTAAGCTTCTCGTAACAATCCTCAAGGTTATCATTGTATAAGATGAAATCGAATATCTTAGAAGACTTCCCTTGCTCAATCTCAGCCGCAGCATTTCGAAGTCGCTTCATGATCTGTTCCTCTGTCTCTGTCCCTCTAGCACATCAACACCAAAAGCCTTCCGATCCCTCCACATTTCAAACAAAGAAATGCCCCCAAAACCAACCAAATGACACTTCAAGGTTTTTTTTTTAACTTCGTAAGCTAGCCTTAGTTACAAGATTCAGACCATATGGAAATAAAATCCAAACTCAACAACAAGAAGTATATGGAAATACTTTATATGGACCATATGGAAGTATATGGATCAAGAAGTATATGGATCATATGGAAGTATATGGATCAAGAAGCGATATCATAATACATTATAAAGGGTTTTTCCTATTTGTTGTCCTTAAAAAAGTTTAGGCCAAAAAAAACCCATATTTTCATGAGAACTGATATATTTAGTTTTCCCATAAAAAACTCCTTTTTTTTGGTGCAATCCTAAACAAATATAAAAAGCTAACCATGGATTAGTTTAGATCAGTTTCAAATACCTTCACTGTGGACTGGATGATAAACTATAGTCCAACTATACCACAATAATTCCTACATTTGAACAAAACTGAAGTTAAAAACAAGTGCAGTTTTTTCAAGCTGAATATGGAAACGAGGGACTCTACCCTACAATTAGACATACCTCTGCATGAGCACAGTCATATACCCTACCTTCTCAACTGATTGAAGCTGATAAATCTAGGTACAACAATATCAATAAATTAAAATGATTGTGGTTGAACCCAAGAAAAGATGATAAAGAAGCATCGAAAGGCATATTGATAGATTTGAACTAATATGACAAGAGTTTCTATATTTTCCAATATAAACATAGTTAAGGTAAAGGAAAAGAAAGAAAAAAAATACCTTCCTTTTTGTTTGAAGTAGATATGGCACGTGCCTGCAAAATATTTAGCATCAAGTGGTTACAAATTAGACAAACAAAATAGCAATAACATGCTGTCAAAGAAAAAATAAAGCCATAATAGTAAGTTCCCCAAAAATTAGAATAGGCTGGCAATAAATCATAGCCAAAAGAGGACCAAAAGGGAAGTTGTATAAAAAGCAAGAAATGGTGTATAAAGTAAGATATGTTGGACAATCTACAATCAGTAACTATAAAAATCTAATAAAAATCAACACTATAATTGGAGGTAGGACTGGAATTCTGACCGAAATCAACACTATAATAGCAGGTTATAGTGCAAATACTTCCAATTTGGCTACCAATTGAACAACAATTTGGAGTAACAGTCCTAACCAACCACTAGTATATATGAAAATATCCAAGGTGGACTTTTGGGCCCAAGCAGATATCTTTTTTCTTTCAAAAAGGCATCCTTTTCCTGGTTACATATCCGTGAACATATCAAATTAGTGACTCTAAATGAAAAGTGCAAGACAGAAAGAAAATAGTGAAAATAGTATTTTCTCTGTCTCTCTCTATCTCTGTCTCTTTCTCTCTCTATCTCTCTATCTCTCTTTCTCTTTATAGCATTTTCCAGAAATAGAACCTTTGGACTTGGACAAAATACTCTAACCCTAAATCGGACCACCGAACAAAAACCTAGGACCTAGCCTACCATGCGATCTCAATCCAACGCAAAAAATGATAAAAGCACAGAAAAAAATATGTATAATAAAAAATAAAGTTAGAAATACTATACTGAAATAGTAGTAAAAAGCAAAAAAGGAATATGGAAAAATGAAACCTTTCTTTGGGTGGTTGAGCAGCAGCAGCATTTTGCAGCGGAAGTGGGTGAGGAGGGTGTGGGTGTGGTTGGCAGAAGTTGATCTCATCATGGGGTTGGAGGGCAAAATGGGGAGAATAGTGGGTGGTTGAGAACTGGTGTTGGTGAGGGTGGTGAGGGTGAAGGGTAAAATGGTCTTTAGATGGTTGAGGAAGAAATGCTTGTTGTTGTTGTTGTTGTTGTTGTTGGTGTTGGTGTGGTCGGAGAAGAATGTCGATCTGGTCTCTGATAAAAGCAGCCTTGTGAGAGAGGTCCAAACCCAGCTTTCCCTCAAGCTGCTGAACGACGACGAGAACTAGAGGGGTAGCGACCGAGAGAGAGAGGGAGCAAGGGACGGAGGAGAGAAAAAAAACGAGGGAGAAAGAGAAGGGACAAATGAAGAAGAAGGAGAACCAATTTTTTAGGTTTCTTACAGGGTGTTTGTTCAATTTTTTTTTAATTTATGATTTAAGAGGGCAGTTGAATTAAGTAATAAACAAGGACGGTTTAACAAATAAACTCTTCTAAAAAATGCTTTGAATTTTATTTAATTTTAACATTTTTTAAATAAAATATACGAAGGCGGTACTTAAGTGGAACCTCCTTTAAAAATAACATTTTTAAGGCTGGTTAGAGTAAGGAACCCTTCTCTTAAAAGTTTTTAGCTAAAGAGGGCAGTTCCGTTAAGGAACCGCCCTTAAAATACCGCCTTTAATTAGCTATTTTGTAGTAGTGATCGTAACATGCATCAAAGAAAAACCAAGACTTTTTACTCAAAACAAACATGCAAGGTTCAAGCTTCATGCTTTTTCAAAGATCAATAACAAATCATGACATGCAAGGGAAGATCAAGACAAATATGTAAACTTAAGCACAAATCTTAGACAAACCGTGAAGAAGAAAATTTACAAGTTGAAGATCAAAGCTTTCAGTCACAAATATTCAAGGTCAAGCCATAAAAATAACATGCAAAATATTCAAACTTCAAGATCATAAGAAAATAAACACATGCATCACAAGACATTAAGTTTAAACAAAGTCCATTTTAGAGTCTTTTACAAAACACAATTATTACACTAAAACTCTCTTAATACTTAAACAATCTACCTTAAATCAAAACTTCTAACTTAAATCTTCAAATCTCCTCTCCTCCTTTTAGGGTTTGCTTCGGCCTCCTCTTCTTAGGGTTGATGGGTGATTTCCTTCTTGATCTTTGAAGAAGGATGTGTGTGAAGGAAGAAATCAAAGGTGTTTGGGTTAAGGAATTTGGATTCTCACTCTTCCTCTCCTCTCCTCTCTTCACGGCCTCAATCTTTCTCTAAGGGTTCCAAGAGCTTTGTGTTGCTCTTGGACCAAGTGTGTTTAGGATATGTGAAAAGGAAATGAAAATGAATCAAAGTGGCCAACTCCTCACACACACACGGCTTATATGGCAAAGGCAAGGGGTGGAGTTTTCCTCTTTTGTCCTCGGTTCCAAGTGCAAGCCTAAGGGCAATTTGGTCTAGCCAATTTGTTGCATGGAATGGTTCTTATCAAGGGGAGACAAGGGTGGAAAGAAAGTCCATCTAGGCATCATCACACTCACACCACCTAGTTTCCTACAAATTTTTATTTAAAATTCACTTTCTTAATGTATAAGAAAATACACTCCCATTTGGTCCTCTTACTACTATATGGCCGAACATACACACATACAAAGGGAAATAAAATTTACTTTGGTTAAAAGAAATGATAATTCAAGCATACAATTTGATCATGGAATCCTTTAGAATTTTAATGCATACTTCTACACACAAACAAACATACATACAATACTTTAGGACCTTCTAAATAACACAACTCAAAACATGCATTATCCACATATTCACATTCATACAAGTTAGGCATTCATGCATCTTCAATTCACTAATTAAATTTCATACATAATTTATGGCACTCCTATAATAAGAAAACACACATATTCACAACTCAAAGACTCCAAAGATATATATAAATAAACTTCACCATTTGGTTATAAATATGAGCTTCACTTCATTTTATAAAATCATATTTTCACATAAATCAAAGGTTTTCAAAAAGAATGAGTTATTTGAAGTCTTAAATCATTTTCACTCCTTAACACTTTGAAAATTCGTCCTTTAAATGCACCAAAATAAATTTTTTCAAATCAACCCAGAAAATTATGAAAATTACATATTCAAATTCTACTTTTCAACGCGATCGTTTTCATATATAGATCATAATTTTTCGAGTTACGGTTGAAAAGATACACATTTTCAAAGTAACCAAATTCATTTTGATCATAAAAGAAATTTCATTTCTTTGAGAAATCTCAAAGGGCAAAAACATAACTTGGTTTTCATAAATTCAAACTCAAATAAAAATTGTGGTAGACCGACCCTCGGCTCTACCCTTAGCATACTCGGCCGACCAGATTACTCTATCTGACAGGTTACGCCTATCCAGGCCGAGCGCTTGTTGTAACATCCCGCATTTTCTGGAACTCAAATAAATCAATCAGATTTTAATTTAAGACTGGGTTTTTCAGAATTTAAGAAAGATTTTTTTTAAAGAGAGCTTTAGCAAGTAATTTTATTTGAAGTTGATTTCATGAAAAACCAAGTTGTAAATTTTGTTACTTGATATTTCTCAAAGAAACGGATTTTCTTTTATCTGATTTGAGGTTTTGATAAATGGTTTCTTGGAAAGTTGATTGTGAGAAAATGAGATTTTTTTTTCTCAAGGACAAACTTATTTCGAAGATAAATTGATAAAGTGAATTGACTTTCTTAAGAATTGTATCTTGAAATTTTGAGTGATGAATATGTGTTTCATTTAAGAGACTATGCATAAAGTTTAATTAGTAAATTTAAGATGAATGATATGCATGAAGTATGTGAATGTAAATATATGTAGGATGTACGTGTGAATGTGAATGCATGAATCATATGAATAAGGATGTATGCATATGTGTGTGTCGTATGTGTAATATACTATGCATGGTTAAATATATATATGCATCATTCCATGATCCTATGCTATGTGCTTGCTATGATGAAATGAAAGTATGTGTATGGTGTGCATGTGTGTGCATGGTTAGGCCGTGAGTGATGAGAGAAACCCAAACTAGGTTGCATTTCCTTATTCATTAAGAAAGTGAAAATTTAATAAAAAAAAACTTTTAAGTGGCAAACAAGTAGCAACCTAAGGTGATGACTCATGGTGCCTAAGGATGACTTTTCTTCCCCCTTGTCTCCCACGAAAAAGACCTCCCATGCAACTATTTGGTTGGACCCCTTTGCCCTTGAACCCATGTTTTAGACCAAGGACAAGGTAGGAAATTTCCCCACCCTTGTTTTGCTCATAAACCGTGTATGAGGGTGTGTTAGGCTAGTTTATTCATTTTCTCCTCCCCTTCATTCATTTCTTTCCCACACCAAACACAAACACTCTAGTCCAAGAGCAACACAAAGGCTCTTGAGACATTAGGAAAGGAAGGATGGCCGAGAGAGGAGAAGAGGAAAAGAAGAGTGGAAACCCAAACCTTTCAACCCAAATACCCTTGATTTCTTCCTTCAATCACTACTTTCCTCAAAGATCAAAAAGAAAACCAACCCATCAAACCTAAGAAGGAGAGGCCGAGGCAACCATAGGAGAAGGAGAGGGGATTAAAGCTTGAAGACTAGGATTTTTACTTAAGGTAGTTATTTAAGAGAGAGTTTAATGTAATAATTTTAGTTTTTGTAAAGAATCTTGTGATGGATTTTGTTTAAGTTTAATATTTGTGATGCATGTGTTTAAATTCTCATGATCTTGAAGTTTTGGGCCTTGCATGTTAATTCTATGGCTTGATCTTGAATGTTTGTACTTGGATGCTTTGTTTCTTGTCTTGTTCTTCACGGTTTGTCTAGGATCTAAGTTAAGTTTATGATTTTGCTTTGATCTTGTCTTGCATGTCATAATCTATGATTGATCTTTGAGAAAACATGAAGCTTGAGTTGTATGTGGTTTTTAGTGCAAAAGCCTTGATTTTCTTTATATGCATGTTACGGTTTTCAAGAGAAAATAAACATAACAAGCTTTAGAAATAATTTGGTGTCAAAAAGAATTTGAATCAAGACCTTCTGTGTATTCGGTCAAGGCTTTGAGAAAGAAAAACATTGTTTCAAAAGTTTTGCACGATGTGAACTTGAGCTTGATCCTTGCATGTGAAAATGAATTGTAAGATCTTGCCTTTTTGCATGTCCTTATTTGGTCAAGACTAGGGAGAATAGGAAACCATGCTAGATCATCATTTCAATCACTTGCATGATTGAGATTATTTCATTTAGAGATTCTATGTGCATGCATGAGCTTTCTTAGAGGGTAAAGACTTTGACATGATTTTTGGATATATATAGTATTAAGGAATTAAAATTGTGTTTGCTAAACCCTTTGAGTGAAGCTCACGGTTTGTACTTGTAAATAATCAAGTTAGCTCATTTCATTTTGCATGATAGGATTCGGGATTTCTAAATCTATGGGACCTAAAATCTTTTGATTTGAGCTCAAAAAGTAATTTTCATAATCCCATTCGGTTTAGGAACCAATCTTAAGCCATTTTGCTTTCTTATGTGAATCATTTGAATTAGTGTGTATAAAAGGAAGTTGATTTTATAGATGATGACATTGAGTGACTTTCCTTTATGTTCTATTCGGCCTTAGTATGGAAATAAAAAGGGATAAATTGATTTTCCCTTTTTGTTCCATTCGGTAATGGCATGAAAATGAAATAAATGAATTGATTTTTCTTTGTATATTGGTTTGAAGGGTGCTAGCCTTATTCTAAGTTAAATGTGTTCTTTTCTTTGGTCATTACTTAGATTGGGAAGTTTAAAAGTAGGATAATATATTGTCATATGTGCATTTTGGTACATGTAATTATTGGTGTGCGAATATATAAATCTTGTCTCATCCTACATGAGATTCGGCCATGCATGGAAAATAGGTGCATGTGTTTGATTTTGTTTTATGTGCATGAACGATGAATGATCTGTGACATCATATTTGTTTGTGTATGTTGGACTGGTTTGAATACTTAATATTTCTACAAGGTTTTGATTTAATTTCTGTGTTGTTTTCTTTTAATTCAATTCGGTTTTAAAGAAAGCAAAGTAAGTCAAATGATCTGTTTAATTGAAAAGATTTTCATATGATTCATGAAGTTCATGGTTTTAATTAAACAAGTGATTTTTATAAGAAATACTTTAAGATAAATGTGGCCTTTTGAAAGCTAAGAAAATATTCATGTTTTGTAAGCAAGTTTTTGAAATGAGTTTGTGAGGAGAATGGTGAAAAGAAATTTTTAGAAAAGAGTTTGTGAAAAGAAAGTCCTTTGAAAATGTTTTTGAAAAGAGGTTTTTTTTTAGAAAGGCTTTAAAAATAAATTTTGAACAGTTGTGAAACTAAATTGTTGAGAAATGGTACAAAAGGGAAATTTTATGAAAATGTTTTGAAGTGAGGTTTTGTGAAAGTTTATAAAAGGGTGTTGTGAGGAAGTTGTGAAGTCATTGTCTTGAGAAAATATTTTGGAAATGAGATGGTTGTGAGAAATTGAGAATGTTGAGAAAATCTGAGAAATGAGATAGAGTTGTTGATGTGATCCCAGCTCTGTGCTATGTGAAATTGATGAGAGAAAGATTGTGTCAAGTTAGTGGTTGGGACTCGTTGAAGGGTTGCACGAAGGATGGGCCGACCTTAGGATAAATAAAAAGATAAAAGACTTAAAAGACATGCGCGGTGAGGTATGAGAGTGCGAAGTAGTGGAGAGGAAGAAACGATAGGTATCTACGGATACTTAGGACGAGATTGCATTAGGGGAGGACAATGACGGTGAAACGTCAAGAAGTCTAGAGTATGTTTCTAGGCAGAACGAACTCCACAAGTGGCGCACTAACGTGGTGGGGACTGGGTCTAATGCCATTGTAAGTTCTGCGGGCCCACTAGAAACATACTGTCGCCTCCTAGATTGCAAATCGAGAACAATGAGAGGGACTGGAGTGGGGCATTTTGTTTGCCACTGCGAGGCAGTGAGCCATGTTTATTATAAATTGATTGAGGCAGAGTCCTCCTGGTCTGGGACCATTTGTGTTGTGACAGTTGTCGTGCCCGCACGGTAAAGGTCCTGTAATCCTGTTTGCTTCCGACTAGGTTGGGTGGATGACCGAGAAGATGTAGACGTGAGTGTTAGTCGAAACCGAAACGAGTACTTTGATGATATCCGAAAGTTTTTCCCCATCATAGAAGAGTGTGAATTGATGAGACGGAATCAAAATAGAAGTATAGTTATAAAAAGGAACTGAATATGAGAAAGTAAGAAGGTTCATGAGTAGTAAAGATAAGTTGAAAAGGAAGTGAGAATAATAATAATAATGACGATAATGTTAAGGATATGCTTGATTGTTGTGTGCTTGTGTGTGTATTGTATGCTTGTGTGGTCCTACTATTTTGCCTATTGTAATCCCACACCGTCGACGATTCGTCGTTCGGATCGCTTACTCTCTCCTGTTCGTTGGCATATCGGTGCTGCTGATATCTCAACGGGTAGACGGAGCATCCTGTGAAGATCATCATTCCAGAAGAAGTGGAGCTGGAACGTAACAACAACGAGAGAACAGTGGCAGAGGTGACTTCATTCTCGGAGATGAAGAAGGGGCGAAAGAAAAAAGGGAGGCTCCGTCTGGGTGTCTCTACCAGAGCGACGCGGCGGAAGCGAAAGTAGTGAATTTAGTTTAAGTTTATGAGTCGTGTGTTGAGTCAAGGATTACCAAGAAATGTGCCATTCCTGTATTCAAGCTAAATAATTACATTCTGTATTGAGGTCTATTTATTTTTGAACACCGAACAATGTGACCTTTTGGAAAACATCAGGATGATGTGAAAATAAATCTTTTTATGAAATGAAAGTTTTATGAAATTAAATGTTTTAGTAACAACTCGGTTTTCAGCAAAAAGATGTTAAAGTACAGAAACGACTTTTCAAATTATGTTATCAAAAAAAAATGGCCTCATTTTTGCAACCTTAATGAGTAAAGGTTAATTATTTTCGGTTTACGAAAATCGGGCTGTTACACTTGTCCTAGGACCCACCCTAGCGACCCAGGACCGACCATATGGGCCTTGCCCCCTTAAGAGTCCGAGCTAGAGGCGCGTGAACCTAACTTGCCAATAGGGATAAGGACTCCCAACACAGGATAAGAATGAATGACTCATTCCTTATCCTAAAAGGGACACGTCAGCTGCCTTGCTGGACCTCCGTACAGGCCCACAAGGTACAATGTCACCCCTATAAATAACTGTCACCAACAAGGGGCTCAGGTACGTTCTCTCACTCCCTAATCGCACATTTTCACACACTGTGATTGGGGAAAATCTAGTTGTCCCAACTGGACCTCTAGCATACCTAAGAAATCATATAGTAACTCCAGATCTCTCCTAACT
Source organism: Crotalaria pallida (assembly GCA_037953625.1). Classification (NCBI taxonomy): domain Eukaryota; kingdom Viridiplantae; phylum Streptophyta; class Magnoliopsida; order Fabales; family Fabaceae; genus Crotalaria; species Crotalaria pallida. Next base: position 86,951,634 of record CM075653.1, read on the forward strand.
CTTGGGTCTCTCCATACCTCTGAGCTAGGGGAATATCTTGAACACAGTGTCCTAGACACCACAAAAATCATTTGCTAAAACATTCATATGAAAAGTCTTTCTTAAATTCTGAAAGTCCGTTTTAAATAAAATCTTATTGATCTATTTGAGTCCAGAAATGCGGGATGTTACACCCAGGACACACTCTCCGAGGAGATTCTTATGACACTCGTGAATGTCGTTTCTCTTTGGTGGATCTTCAGACGGGAGGACTGGCGGAATATCATGGTGGCCATCCATTACCTCTACCTGCACGCATTGACCCTGACCCGGAAGAAGTACATGTTGTAGCATCAAGCGATGAGACTCAGTAGTTAGTTTATTTTCATTGATGTATTATGAGTCATGTATGTCATTGGACTTTAATAACTGTGTTGGATGCCATGTAACTCCCATATTTGTAATAATGTTTTCAGACTTGTCAATCGAAATAATAAGGTGATAAGGGATTCCAAAGCGCGATGTTGGTAACATCTCGATTTGGAAACCTGATGGATGACGTGGAACATGATTGTATAATTTGTAACAAAAATGTTTTGGAAAGGAAATGTATTTGCAAGAAAGGATCCATGTCCACGTCATCAAGTAAAAAAAAATTGACCCGTATTTTTATGAATTAAAGTTTTCTAAATCGGGGTGTTACACTACGCACTCTGATTAGGAATGCTCGGAGTTTATAGAGTTTGGATGACCTATATTGTAACACCCCAATTTGGAACTACAATTTTCACTAAAAATTTGCGCCATTATTTTTTATAAAAACATTCATTTATTATTATGATTCGAAAAAGGTTTGCATGTCATTAACAAATAACCTTGACTTCCAAAATGTTTTCTCAACTTGTTTTCCAAAAAGAAGTGTCACGTTACCACATCATCTCTTTTACCATAAAATACGATAGTTGTAAATTGCTGAATAATAGATCATTTCATTCATTAGAAAATATTTGATATAAAAGAGTTTCGGCTCATCAGGCCATTATCCATGAGACAAAATAAAATGCGGAAAGATAAAATAAACTCTCCGTTGGGGTTACATAAGTTTTATCAGAGAGAGCTGCCATCCTAGACTGAAAACAAAACCTAGACCACAATAACTATCACTACTCATGCTCGCTAAGGTCCTCCACTGGGTCTTCCTCGGGATCTTCTTCAGGATCCTCCTTCTCTTCAACATTAGCATGTGGAACAACCTGAGCCTCATGAAAGTCCCTAGGCCCTCCGGGCATAAAGTCCCTCAAGAGAAAACGAACCTCCACGCGATCAGTAGTAACACCTCGAAGCACATGGTCTATATCCTCAAAACTCAGTCTAGTAGGCCCCTCCCATATCCAACCGGTAGCAGTCCTACTCCATTGTCCCCCCGCCAGAGGAGACATTACCAATCTCAAAACTCGCTCCGCCATCTAGTGTTCGACATATAAGAGAAACAAGAAGGTATAGAAGAAGAGAGAGAGTTAGCGTTCAACAAGTCATCGACGGCATGAGCTTACTCCATGGATCTCACTAGGATCAAACACATACAAGACATAACTTATCATACATTGTCTTATCAAGATATCATAATTATCATGTGTTCACCATGACTTATCATTATAATCTTCTCTTAACATCATAACTTAATATCATAACTCAAGGGTTCATTACTTGCAAACTTTCCACTAAGTCTTTTCATTACCGTCAATGATTTAGGGAGGAAAATCATTGAGGTAAGGGTAGATTAGAACACACGATACATCTCCTCCTTCAATATCCAACCACAACCTAAGTCGGAAATCAGATGGGACGCACAGGAATCCTACCCACACAGGCATCGATAGTCAAAGGGTACATACCAAACTGAAGCCACTCATCTGGCCAGCAAAACAAAATACAATTTCATTTCACAATTTCACAAAAAGCGATGACTTATAGCCTTGATTCAGATTCCCTCTCACCATCTCCGATTTGCTCAAGGGGGTGACAGTACTTTCTCTAGTTGATCGTGTAGTCCTTGCTACGACCATGTCCAACAGCAGGAAGACATGTCATTGTAGTCTTGTCCCACCTAGAGAAGCACTCGAGGCTTCTTGGCGTTTCACCGTCCTTGCCTTCCCCTATCGCAATCACCACTCGAAGATACGCAGATCTCCAAGCATACGGTATCTTTCCTCTCCACTACTTCTCTCTCAACACGTAGTTAGAAAGGATTAAAGCTTAAAGTCTTTTAAGTATTTTAATTACCTAGTTTGGTCGACTCATTCTAAGCCTCGCTTCTAACGGGCCTCAACCTCTAAGGGTAACAGCAAACACCTCCCTATAGTACAGTGGATTCCACAAGACATGTAACCACGACATAGTTATCCACGTGGCTTGTAACAGCCCGATTTCCATAAACCAAAATAATTGTCTTTTATTCATTAATGTTGCAAAAATGAGGCCAATTTTTTAAAAAAAAACATTGTGGAAAAATTGGAAACCGTATTTGAAAAGGCCTTGATGTTCTTCCACACCTTCTTTCGAAAACCGAGTTGTTACTAAAACTGTTCTTTTCATAAAACATTCGCTTTCATAAAAGAACTTGGTTAAAAATCATCTTGACAGTTTTCAGAACTTTACATGAGTCCACTTTGCATAAAGATGAACTCCACAAGTTGAATTAAAATTTAGCTCAATTACATCATGGCTCATGGCATCGGTAATCCTTAACTCAGCAATCATCACAACCTAAACTAATCACACTATCCTTAAACTACCCTATTGAAAGAAATTGGATGAAGGTCCTTCTTCTTCGTGCGTCCTGTCTTTGCTCTCGAAGATGATGCCTTCCTTGTTGTGATTCCTCCTTGCTAGTAGATTCCGGCTCTGCTCCATTGAAAGTGGTGGAGTTCCCTCGAACCTCATGCCGAATCTTCTCTTTGTAGTTCCTGTAGCCTCGTACGGTGACTTCCATCCGATACTCTATCTGCCCGTTGAGATACCAGCAGCACCGATATGCCAACGAACAGGAGAGAGTAAGCGATCCGAATGACGCATCGTCGACGGTGTGGGATTACGATAGGCAAGATAATAGGACCACACAAGCATACAATACAACATACATACACACAACAATCAAGCATGTTATCATCATCATTATCATTATTATCTTTCGTTATTATCATCCTTCATTATTTTTCCCAAGCTTAATTTCACTTCTCATTACATTTTTTCTTTCTCAACTCAGAACTTTTATTTTCCAATCTTATCAATTCATATCCTTCTTTTACTCTGGGAATCATCATATATCGTCGGGGAATTCATTTCATTCTCGGCTATCACTCGCGACTACATCTCCTCGGTCATCCACCCAACCTAGTCGGAAGCAAACAGGAGTACAGGACTTTTACCGTGCGGGCACGACAGCTGTCACAACACAAATGGTCCCAGACCAGGAGGACTCAGCCTCAATAATATCAATAACAATCATGGCTCACTGCAGTGGCAAACAAGATGCCCCACTCCAGTCCCTCTCACTGTTCTCGATTTGCAATCTAGGGGGTGACAGTATGTTTCTAGTGGGCCCGCAGAACTTGCCACGGCATTAGACCCAGTCCCCACCACGTTAGTGCGCCACATGTGGAGTTCGTTCTGCCTAGAAACACACTCTAGACTTCTTGACGTTTCACCGTCATCGTCCTCCCCTAATGCAATCTCGTCCTAAGTATCCGCAGATACCTATCGTTTCTTCCTCTCCACTACATCGCACTCTCATACCTCACCACGCATGTCTTTTAAGTCTTTTATCTTTTAATTATCCTATGGTCGGCCCATCCTTCGTGCATCCCTTCAATGAGTCCCGACCATTAACTGGGCACAGCCTTTCTCTCATCATTTCACACATAGCACAGAGCTAGGGTCACATCACAATTTCCAATCTCCTTTCTCAAACTTTCTCAACATTTCCCATTTCTCATACTCGTCTCATTTCGAAATCCTTTCTCAAAGCCATCTTTTTAGAACTATCTCAAAACACCATTTCATGACTTTCACAGAAACATATTTCTCACCAACTTTTTCTCAAAAATGTTATTTCAAAGACTCTCTTTGATTATCCTTTCAAATACTTTATCAAAAGATTGTTTTCCAAACACTTCCTTCAAAGGACATCTTTTTACAAAACTCTTTTCAAAAGTTTCCTTTCACAAACTTTTCTCAAAACTTTCTTTACATGGTTCTTTCACAAAAACTGATTTTCATAATTCTTTTCAAAAGGTTCCTTTTTCAAAAATCTTTTCAAAAACTGCTATTCGAAAATCTTTTTAAAAATCTCTTTTCAAAATCTTTTCGAAGATCTCTTTTTAAAACCTTTTCAAAAACCGCTTTTCAAAAGCCTTTTCCAAAAGTTACAAACTTGCTGAGCGCTAATGGAGGAGCAAGCTCTACTCAACACTAGTTCCCAGTCTAAAACCATGCTGAGCATTAATGAAGGAGCAAGCTCAACTCAACATTAATTCTCAGACTAAAAACCAAAAACAAAAAGGAGCCCAGCTCCGCTCAAACCACCTCTCAAACCAAACAACATCACTCTCCCCAGCTCTGGCTCGTTCTCATCAACATTATCATTCAATCCTTCCCTATTCTCAAATTTTTCTCTTTTCCATTACACAATGTACCATCACTTCTCTTTCCTTATGTCTTTACTTTACAATCTTATTTATTTCACTAATATTTTCAGGACGTAACAGACGTCCATCAGCATATTACTCATTTTCATTAACAGCAGTAAATAACATAAGGCATAATTAAATAAAAGCACACTATCATTCACACAAACATCACACAACAATGTGGTCTTCGTCACCTTCGTATAAGTGGCCACACAATCAAACAATTGCCACTTATACTATTGACCCCAACCACTTAGTCCCGATCTTTGAGATGATACGGGACATCCTAATAAATCACCTAAACACCACAGTGTCTTAGGATAGCTTCTCTCTCACCTGAGGTCCAGCGATTAATTGCGTACCGTCGCCTCGGATCCGTTCTGCTGCCGGCTGCCCCGATCCCTTGTCTTTAAGGTTTCCTCGTACTAAATAAAATACACTTACGTTATTATCTTGTATTAAGAAAATCTTTCTTCGTTCGTGACACTTTCCGCTCTTAATCGAAAGACTTAAAACACTATTGTTTTATCAAAACAATTCTCATATTTTCTAGCACTTTAATCCTTTTAAAACCATTTGAAAACATTTTAAAAAATGGTTTAAATCATTTGGTTTGGTTGCTGGTCCATTTTGGACAGCACCATAATCATGTTCGAAAATACCGAAAAATGCCCCGTTTTCAATCCGAGTTTTTCTTAAATCAAATATTACTTGAAAACTTTACTTTACATTTCTTGGACACACTTTCAAAGTTTAAGAAACAATTATAAATAATTCTGGACAGCAAGGAGTTCATTTTACAAAATCATTTTGATAATAATTCCGAAAATATCGTAAAAACACTTTTTATTTCAAATACCTCTTTATCTTGAATTTAACACTTTAAAACTCAAGTTTTTGTCATAAAACAAGTTTTAGAAATTCACATACACAATCTTAAAGCTCCACTACATCAAATTAAATTCAAACCGCTTACACACACAACTAACAACACACTTTGATCAAACAAAACACATAAACAATTAATCAAGTATTCAATTTAATTTCAAACCATTTCATTTTTATAAAACAAATCATCTAAACATCTCTAAGCTCATAAGCCGTATACACACATTTAATTTCACTTAGACATAAACTTTTCTTAAACTAATTATTTCACAAAATACATTCATTATTTCTATTTTACTTCATGGAGAAGAATTCTAATCTAGTTGACATGTATTGACCAAAAATTATCGCAATTCCAAGCAAGATTCATACATCATCAAACACACAAAAATTATGCAATTATTATTTTTTTCTTTCTTTCTCTTGATAAAAACCGTGAGCTTGTTCTTAGGAAAATTGTCAATCTTTAAATTATTTTTCTTAACTTAAATTAAATCAAGGATTATGCACAACATAGAGCATATATCAAGATCTCACAAAATAAGAAGCATGGGTCATGACCGAATATAACATACACAAGATCCACACTTAGATTAAATCATGGTCGTATTCAAGGATCAATTTATTAAAACAAGCATTACACTAAAAATCCTAATTTCATACCAAAACCAAATGGAAACAAATAGTTACAACACAATTTTACATAAATTCATTTAACATGATTTTTCAAGACATACTCATTGCTCCACGTCATTCCATGAGAAAAGAACCCTAGTCTATTTAGGATACATAGGCCGAATCAAAATTTTGACTAAAACAAGGTTCTTGGTTCATTTTTCTACATGCACAAATTTAGGTTCATGGTTTTATCATGCACTTTCTTACACAACAATTTTGAAAATATCCTTTCCTTTTTAAACATAAAACCGAATGCACCTTACTAAAAAAATTAGGTTAGAAATTAATTTTCAAAAGCTAGTTTCCTTGGTCTCTTGTAAAACCGTGAGATTCATTGAGAAAATAAAATCTTTCTATTCAAAAATCACATGCATGTACCTATATCTTGTAAATCAAATTATGAAGTCAATCATAATGGCACAAACCAAAGATAAAAATCATTTTGAGTGGGGGGTCGAACCGAGACATATTTGAAGAAGTTAAGAAAGCTTTTGTTCAAAAATCACTTACAAAGCTTAAAACAAAATCAATATCAAAACAAAATCAAAGATCAAAACACAAATCAAAGCTTTTCCTAAGATTAGATAAAAAATCAAGACATGCAAGACCAAAAAATTAAAATTAAGTTTAGATCAAACATTGATTTACCAAATAACCACATAAACATCACATGATTCACGGTTTTAGGCACCAAAACCTAACATGCAAAAGGATCTACTTCAAACTCACAAAGATCATAAACAAAACTTTAGATCTAAAAGAAAAACATCAAGGTCTACCATGAACAACACCAACCAAATCATAGAGTCCATCATTTAGTTCATTACAAATTTCTTTAGCTCTTAGGAATTCAAGATCAAGATGGAACATCACATGCTACCTTAGATCAAATCATAAAAGTGAACATGCAAGGGAAGAAAAGAAAAATTTCAAGATTACAAAACAAAACTAGTTCTACTTCTTCTAGGGTCTTTGGTTATACCAAGGAAATGGGTCTTCTAGTCTTCTAAGCACCTGGATCTTCAAGGATCTCCTAGGTTTAAGGCTTGATCTCCTTCCTTCCTCCTCCTCCTACTCACGACCTCTCTTCTTCTAAGGTGAATGGGTGATTTTATCCTTGATCTTTGAGGAAGAAGGTGGTTAAGAAAGAAGTTGAAGGTGTTTGGGTTTAAGAATTTTAGTTTTTCCCTCTTCCTTTCCTACCCTCTCTTCACGGTTTCACTCTCTTTCTCTCTATGTCTCAAGAGCTTGAGAATGCTCTTGAGAGTAAGTATTTGGGTTTGATGAGGGAAATGAAAATGAACTAACTAAACACACACTTCACTTACACGGTTATAGGAGCAAAGGCAAGGGTGAATAATTTCCCTTTTTAGCCTCGGTCCAAGGTGTGGGATTAAGGGCAATTTGGGCTAGTCATATTGTTGCATTGAGGGGTCATTCGTGGGGGGAACAAGGTGGGAGAAAAGTCCTCCTAGGCCTCATGACTCACACAACCTAGTTTCCCACTTAATTTTCATTTAGTTTCCCATTTCTTAATGTACAAGGAAATCATTCCTACTTGACTCTTCTATTTCTTCTACTTGGCCGAACCACAGACACATGCACATACACATGCAATTTTCTTTTCACATATCACATAGCATGAAGTCATAGAATAATGCATGGTCATACATACACACGTATCACACATATGAACACACACACATGCATCATCTTTTCATTTCTTAATTAATTCTATTTTAGAACATCTAATCACCAATTCACATAATAATTCAAATATTTCCAAGAATCACATTAATACAATCACACATCAAATACATATCAACCAACACATATACGAAAGTTCTCTTAAAAAAATCACCTTTTTCTTTATGGCATAAACGTCTAATATATAATTATTTCTCAAGACTCCAATTTAAACATCATTTTATGAAAACCATCTCTTCAAAAGCACTCATCACTTAAAAAGAATGTGAATTAAGAAATTCATTTAAGAAAACACTCTTTTCAAAACACTTTTCTCAAAATCTTCTCTTTAGTATTTTAAGTTAATACGAGGAAATTATGGGGTGTTACATTCTCCCCAACTTAAAGATTTCTCGTCCCCGAGAAATACATTGTGGATTGGGCAGCAGGGCATAAAACTCGCTCATTATTGCGATTCCCATAAGAACATTCTCCTCTCGCTTAGTGATCGGATTCCCTTTTGCTGGTCTAATTCACCTTGCAGTGCTCCTGGTTTGTTGCTTGCAGACGAAGAAGCTCCACTTATACCATCAATTGCGTGTCGAATCGGGTTAAGTCCAACGGACTAACCGAAGAAGACGTCGCTCCTTTAGTTGGTCGTCGTCGCATAGAGTACGACCATAGGTACGGACTTAAGGGAAAATCAAGCAAACAAAATTCACACATCTCCAAAAGTAAGAGGTTTCACCTAAAAATCCTCGGATATTCACTATTTTCTATCATTTTGGACTCTCAATATATAACTCTCAAATAACTACACTTTCCATTAGTCCTCCCTCTAACTCTTTCTATCATTTTGGATCCCGACTTTTGAGATGGTCGAAATCATCCTAATGTTACCATAGTGCCATTGTGTCTTAAGATAGCTACTCTCTCACCTTGATGTGAAGCTAAGAAATTAGTGTCCTCTTGGATTGAATTCGCGTTACTTGATTCCAAATGAGAACCTTAAACAATTTGATACACATAATCCAATTAACAAATCAATTTAAAAAGAAATTTTATAAATCGAAAACACTTAGTATCCTTTAAAAATACAAAACAGTATTAGTAGCTTAAAACCTCTTTAAATCATGAAAACCTTTTCCAAAAATAATGTAACTTTTAAAACTTCATTATCACCTTTCAAAAATAAATTCTAAAACATCCCTTACTCAAAAACTCATTTCCAAATACCTTATAACAACTATCATTTACAGATAAATCATACAGCAGGATTTTAATATCATTTGCTTTGATGCAACTTTAAAACCAAATTAAGCAGTAAATAAAATCACATAACCACACTACAAGCATACTTGATTCATATAGAACATAACTCATATATTAAAGTTAAAAATATATTTTTCTAAAGTTGATGCAATTTTAATTACGAATTCTAAACATAATAGAAAAATCAGTACATTCAGGCATCTAAATTCCTAACACATAAAATCACATTTTTCATCAAATCAAACAACTTACTAAACTATTAGAACATTTAAGCATACATTCACAAAATCACTTCCATAATTCCTATATACTAAAGATCCTAATATAAAATTCACATACTAATTCATTCCAGATCAATTTCTATTGTTGATGCAACAAATTTATACTTTTGGACAGCATATACTACAAGCCTTAAAAATCACTTTTCTCACAATTGATTTATCAAAAAGACATGCCACTTTTTCCTAAAATTTCCTTACCATTTCCATTATAAACATATGATTAAATACGAGTTTAATAAAATAGTTTTGCTTGCTGGACAGCCACCAAAATTCAGTTGCATCACTTCTAGAAATTGAAACAAACATGTTCTAACATCCAGATACAATTATAAGTTAAGCATTGCAAAACACATACAAAAATTATCATTTGGGATCTCATAGTCCAATAAAAATTGTTTTTCAGATGTCAATTATTTTTCTAACAATTACATAATTTATTTCATGTACACATATCAGTAAACATACAGAGACATCATATAACCATTTAAGCACTTAGAAATTTAGCAAAATTTATTCTTTCTTATCAAAATAATTTTCGGCCATACAAAATAAAAATAGAAAAGAAATATCAATTAATAAACACATATATATCTTGTAACATCCCGCGTTTTTCTGACTAGGACAAATAAAATTTGATTAAATAATAATTTTAAGATATTGTTTTACAAAAGGTTTTCAATGAGTCTTTTATTCGATTACGAAGAAAAGTGTTGATTTTACGGAGTTTTGGTAAATAAATATTTTTATGAAATTAGTAAAAATGATTTTTATGAGAAATGATTTTTATTGATTGATGATTTATTGTAAAAATGAATTTTTATGGACTTTGATAAGATTTATCAACTTTGGAAATCCATAACTTTTTAACCGTAACTCCGATTTTTATGATCTTTATATGAAAACGATCGTATCGAAACGTAGATTTCAAAAATGTATCTTTTATAATTTTCTGGATTGGTTTGTGAAAATTTTTCTCAGAGTTGTAAAGGACGAATTTTAAAGGAATTAATCATGAAAAATAGTTTTTGATTTTTAATGAATTTTTCCTTTTGGGATTATCTTCAATATATTAAAGTATGATTTTAGAAAGTGAAATGAGGGCTATAATTGCAACCAATAAGTACAGTTTATTATTTAAAGAAAAAGGTGTTAATATGTATGTTTGATTAAGTTAATTATTTTGTGATTAAGTGTGTGCTTGATTGATGAATGAGTGCCAATATGTGTATGTGTGATTAATTGATGAATATGTGTGGGTATGATATGTGTATGTATGCTATGTGTGTGAATGGTATGTGCATGTGTGTGTTCATGAAGCCATTGCTTGGTGACCAAGTAAAGAAGAAATAAAAAATTATAAGACGTGTGTGTGTGTATGAGTGCCACGTTTTTTTTGGTGTGTATGTGTCCAAGTCTAGAATTTTTAATTGTTAGACAAGGAAACAAACAAGATGAATTAGAACCAAACTATAACCAAACCAAGTTGGAAGAAACCCTAACTATTAGCCAACTAGTAATTGAGCCTAAAGTGACCCCTAATACCTAACCTATTCTACCTTGTCCCCTTAAATTTGTTAAACACCACCCATGCAAACTTTTGGAAGGACAAAACCGCCCCTCCCATTTGTACATAACCAAACCAAGACCTAAGGGCAAAGAGGGAATTCATGAGTTGTCTTTAAATGTAGGTGGCCTTAGTTCATTCTTCCATTCATTCCTTCATTTCCTTCTTTCCTTCGTTGCCTTCCTTCTTCATTTCTTCTTTTCATTCCATTTCATTTCCTTTCACACCAACACAAACACTTAGTCTCAAAGAGCAACACTAGCTCTTGAGACATGGAGAGACACATAGAGAGAGAGAGAGAAAGAAAAGAGAACCGTGAGGAAGAAGAGAGGGAAAGGGACCGAATTAGGGAGAAGAGGAAGGAGAGGAAGCCTTGATTCTTAGCTTATTTTTCAATCATCTTCTTAGGTATAACCTTGATCCTTGATTGTTCTTCCTTCTCTATTATTTTTATTTTTATTTTATTTTCGGTTTTGTTGTAAATGTGTTGATTTGTGTAAAGTTTGTTCTTGCATGTTAACTTCTAAGGTTGATTTATATTTTTCAAAGAATAATGAACAAAGATTGAAGTTTTAAAACAAAAATGAACATGCAAAAAAAAAAGAATTAAAGGGTGATTTAGTTTTTATAATTGTTTTGTGTAAAGGATTTTGTTTTCTTTGATTTACTTTGATTTTTAAGCATGTATTTAGAAAAAGAAATTGATTTTTGAAATTGTTCTTTGATGCATGTTGATTTTTAAGTTATATCTAGTGTTTTGATTTACAAACATAGTGATTTCTAAACTTGATTTTGAAGATCTCGATAAATAAACATTTTATTTTATAAATTTTTAAGTTATCTCATGAACCAATTCATTTTCCTCTTGATCTCTTAAATTGTTTTAAGAAAAAGTTTGATTTTTAGTTTGCATGAAAGATTTTTCAAGAGATCTAGTGATTTTATTTACATGCATGTCAAGATCAATGCTTAAATTATGATATGTGTGATGCTTGTGTTTTGATGTAAAGATTTTTGAAAAAGAATGAATTTTTCTTAGTGATTTCCTTGTGATGGTCACGGTTTTGTTGTTATGGTTGAAAACTTGATTTTCTTATGTTGATCTCATGCATGTTTGGAATTGATGATGTTTTAAATGAATAAGAATTTGTGTGATGTTGTGATTTTAAGTGTTAGCCACGGTTTGCATGTTTAAATGAAAAGGATTAAGATTTTCTTAAGTCTAATTATTGAATATGTGATTTCCATGGATTTTTGAGTTGATTGTATGTGTTAAATGTGAAATAAAAAAATTGTTTAGAGACTTAAGTATGCTCATGGTTTTATGTAGAAAAAAAAATATGCTAGGATTATATTTTTACTCGTTTAATGAATTATGTGAAATGGTTGTTGGATGTGGAGTTGTTTTTAGAAACCTTGAATTCTTGAAAATGTTTTTGAAAAACCTAGTCAAGGTCACGGTTGGACCTTAGCTTTTGAGTTAAAATTTTCTTGAATGAATATGTGTTGAATTGTGTGTATGAGTGTATTTTTGATTTTCATGAAAATAAATGAATAAACAAGTTTGTTTGATAAAGTGTGTGCTGAAATTGTGAATATGTGTGAATTTAACCTTGATGAATGATATTTGTGTGTGTTAAATAATTCTGAAATTTTGTCACTGACTTAAGTATGTTGAAATGAACTTCTATGAATTTTTGAATGATTTTTGGAGTTGATTTCCTATTTCTATGAGAACCAACTTTGTGAAAACGATTTTAAGAAAATAAGTTTTTTCGGTTTAAAGAGAAACAGAATTTTCGAACTTGTGATACTCTAAATTGCTTGAAATTTTTATGGTAGCTTCCGGAACATATCTAGATACTCTCTGTAAAATTTGAAGAGATTTGGAGTTGATTTGATAATTTTTCAAAAGGCAAAACAGTGAACCATTAGGTTCAGATTTTCTGGACTTAGTAACGGATTTAATTGGAAAAGTGTGACTTGCACAACTCCAAATAATTTGAAAATTTTATGAGATAGTATTGACTTTATAAGGAAGATTTATACCAATTTTTATGCAATTCGGAGTTGAACAACTATTTTTAATAATGACGTTTTTGCCTCAGACCAGCAACAGTACCGTTTTGTTTTTCATGCAAAATCTGATTTGAAACCTAGTTTAGGATTGTTTAAATGACTTGAAAATTTTATATGATGAACTTTGGCATATATGTGTGTGTTCTGGAAATTTTGAAGATTAAATAAATTTATTTGATTTAGTTTTGGATTTTACCTTTTGTGTTTTACTTTTAATCACACTAAGTTTCTATTTTTGAATATTTTTGATGAATGTGAATTTTTATACTTTATGTTATGACTTGGCTTGACTTGTATGATAATTATGATGCCTTGAAATGATTGAATGAGTGATTGTTTGATGATATGTTTAGGTTATGCATAAATGAATTATTTAGTTAATCAAAGTGTTGTGTTTGATTTTGTAACCGACTTTGAAAATTAATTGGTTTTGAAATAGCCTAATCTTGATTTAATTGAAAAACCTTGAACTTAGTGGTAGCTGCCCTTAATTAATTTCACGGTCTTAAGTTTGAAAAATAAATCATTTAAGTGTTTATTTTATAACAAAGTCTTACATGAACAAAAGTTGAGTTTTTCGGTGTTTTTGAGTTTTGGTTGATGGCTGTCCGGAACAGACCAGCAACCAAAACTAATTATTTTAAAATGTTTTGCCAATTGTTTTAAAAATATTTTGAAGTGTTTAAAGTATGTTCAAAAATTGAACTTGATTTGAAAAAGTTTTAACATTTTACGATTTTCCGACGGGAAATAAAAAGAGTTTTCGAAAACGCGTTTTGATATGGCGTAGGACGATTATTTAAAATAGACTTGTAACGTTAGTATCGTCCATTTAGTACAAGGTGCGTATAAGTCGAGAAGTGGAACGGCTGACATGTTGGGAAGGACCCGCAACGATTTCAGATGCTGGAACGAGAGGTGAGAGATGCAGTAGGCCTAAGTCATCGTGACGCGTCAACTCGGTTCTAAACTGAGTACATCGAGTCTAATTTGAGTAATTGTCATAGGTTATGTGCTGCATGATTATATGTGATATATATGTGTTAGATGTCTATTTGTTTTGTTAGATATTATGCATGATTGATATTGTTATGTATTGGACTCTGTGAATTATCCTGTGGAGTATATCTTGTTCTGTTTGGGAAAAACTGAATGTGGTTATATGTAATAATGAGAATCATGAGAAATAAATAAGTCATGAGATGAACGAATTGTGAAAGAGATAAATAATAATAAATGAAAGAAAATTAATCGATAAGTTGAGAAAGAATTGAGAAGAAGAGATGACCTTCAAGACGATGAGGAGAAATACCCGACGAGGCGAGCGGAAGCGTGGTGATGATGAGCGATGCTGATGGTGCTGTGGAGCAACAACTAAGGAGAGCAATGCTGATAATGCTGCCGAACAACAACTAAAGAGAAGAATGCTGATGATGCTGCTAAGCAATGGCTGCTGAGAAAGATGCTGAGGAATGCTGTTGAGCATGAGCTCATGAGAATATATAGTGCTGATGAAATGCAAGAGAACGAAATATGAGGCAAGAGGCCATTGAGAATTTAGGGGGAACGGATTGCGATTAGTGGTCGGGTTCATTGAAGGGACGCACCAAGGATGAACCGGCTGTTAGGATTAAGCCGCTAAATTAAAACTCTAAAACTTTAAAAGACTCTAATATACGCGGTGAGGTATGAGAGTGCGAAGTGTGGTGGACTCGGCCTAGCCGAGCTCCACGAAGCCCTCACTAAGGACCCTTCAGGAAGCCCCCTGTATGCTTGGCCGAGCTCAAAGCTCAACGGCCGAACAGACATCAGGCACGGGCCGACCTCATCCTCCTACCAAGGACCGACCTCCTTGTCCGACACCACCCAGAGTCCGACACCTCCTAGAGTCCGACACTTCCCTCAGAGTCCGATACCAAGGACAGGATGACGTGTCTCACCTTATCCACAAGGACAGCTCATCCACTCATAGCTCAGTACAGGCTGGCCCTACTTGGGCCTCAAGCAAGCCCATTAGGGCAACCAGCCCCCCCTATAAGTAGCTCCGTACTACATGGGGCTCAGGTACGTCCTCTAACCCTAATTATCACCCTCACACACCAGTGATTAGGGTTGCTTCTTGGCTTTCTTCCTTAGCCACTTGAGGACTCCCACCAAACATCATACAGAAACCCTAAACAGAGGCTCCTTTGAAGGTCTTCTTCCCTAACCTTGGAGGACCTCACCGTCTAGGACATCACATTGGCGCCGTCTGTGGGGAAAGAAAAAATTCACCCCCACCCAAAAAGTCTACCATGCCTGAGACACAACCAGTTCAGAGGAGGAGGAGGGTGTAACACCCCGCGTTTTTCCGACTAGGACGAATAAAATTTATTAAAGAAAAGTTTTAAGAAACTGTTTTTCAAAGAATTTTCAGTGAGAATTTTATTCGATTTCGAATTAAGGTGTTGATTTTACAAAGTTTGGATAAATAAATATTTTTATGGAGTAAGTAAGAATGATTTTTAATGAAAAATGATTTTTATTGTTGCTGATTTGTTTTGAAAATGAATTTTTATGGATTTTCTTGAATGTATTAACTTCAAAAATCCATAACTTTTTAACCGTAACTCCGATTTTTATGATCTTTATATCAAAACGATCATATCGAAATGTAGTTTTCAAAAATGTATCTTTCATAATTTTCTGGGTTGTTTTGCGAAAATTATTTTTTTCAGAACTGTAAAGGACGAATTTTAAGGGAATTAACCATGAAAAATAGTTTTTGATTTTTAATAAATTCTTCCTTTTGGGATTGTCTTTAATATATTAAAGTATGATATTAGAAAATGAAATAAGGGCCATAAGTGCAACCAATAAGTGCAGTTTATTTAAAAGAAATGGTGTTAGA